>JAKZAN010000005.1:7123015-8323015 GCA_023053545.1 Lepidurus packardi | reverse complement strand
GGGTCCCCAGAATTCAACGCAAAGTAAATGGGCCCCTTTAGTCATGCATACATATACACAACAGTGCACACTCCTTCTCCACTAGCGCCAGGCCGCCTTGGGGCGACCATCGAATAACCACATATACATGACCACATGCAGGTGGCTTTCATAAGGCCTAATGAATCGTCAAGGTCCTTAATTAAGGACCCTGTCTAACAAGCTGGCAATTGATGAAGGCCCTAGCTGAACAGAGCACTTGGGTGGTGGGTCTTTTTCGCAGGATCACCAAACCCCTTCTACCACACATGATTCTTGGGACGGCCGGATGGACCCATACAATGGTACGAAACCAGCCCCTAAGATTAATGGCACCCGAAGTATTAGTAATTGAAAAACAAGGGAAATGCTAGAGACCTGTAATCTCACACCTCCTGTAATGGAGCGTCATAAGACAGTGAATACTTTAAAGCAAACCGACCATTATGATGAATGGACTTGCTCAAGCGGATTTGCTTCTCACTAAACCAATTTGTGAACTTTAGGGTTCAGATAGAAGCTGTCCTTGCCCTGCCCGTTTCAATTTCCGTGAAAGGGGGTGATTTGACTCATTTTCTCTCGTCTTTCTAAAAACGTCCCCGACTTGCCATGTATTTATTGGCAATATAACCCACGTCCACCACCAGTGAACAATCCACCTCGTTAGCCACCATGACTGAGCGAACTCCAGTGCTCAACAATGAAAGATCGCCCCCATGTCCTCTCCTCTCTTAACTCTGCAAACCCACGCATGGCTGCAGTAACGACATCCCTGATTGGTCCCTTTTGGCAGCCAGCAAAACATTTGTGTTTTACAAGAATCCAAAGCTCTAGGTCTCGTCCTTCTCAATGACTAATCAGTACCAGCGTGACGAATCGATTAGCCCCAAAACGGCAACTATATCGGGCGCTTTTCATTGTTGTCACAAAGAAACACACTACCATATAGACGTTCTTTGGGAAAGAGTAGCTGAGCTGAAGAGAGGAGAGAGCGAACGTCCACAATAGCGACTTAAACCGCAGCGACCACCCGATTCTTACAAGCTGGAAAGAGAGCCAAGGGGGAGCCTCGGTATTTGGAAGGGGAATAATACCCAAATGGGATGTGCAATGAAGCATTCAAAAAGTAAAATAGAAGGTATCCAAGTCGGTGTTCATGCGTAGCCGACATGTTTCCAAAACATCCGTCAAGGGTGTCAATACAGGCGGACACAATCACAGATGACCCGTATCATCCTTAAACCTGTATCGCGGAGCAGAGTCAACCTAAACAGCCCACCGACGAGTAAACCTTCGTGAAATCAAAAGACTCGCCCACAATTAGCTTCAAATCAAATCTTCACATCAGAATTTTTTATTTTTAAAAACGAGGAGACAATGAATGTATTGACAATTCCAACTTCCTGGACCAATTCATGCAAATCGCAAACGTAGAAGGCGTCACATCAACCCGACAGTCACGTCACCAAATTAGCTTTCTTATGGGCAAGCAGGTCCCCGTGCCTGTATCACCTGGAATATCACGCGGTCTCATCTACGTTGCCCTCACGTTCTCATCTCCCCTACATATATACGACAATATTGCTCTGTTACGGTGTCTCCCCCATATCAGACGCCAAGCCTCGTCGTTTCTATACACAGGGGCTCCCAAGTCAGACTAAAGGCTGGGTAAACTGCCATTGACGGGTAGTTTCCGTTTTGACAACGCTATGAATAAGTTGGTCGCAAGGAGGTCTATATAATATGCACCAAACCAGCCATTACACAACACACACGGGGAGAATAAAGAAAAAGTACCTCGTAATAGGCTGTCGGTAATTTTCGATTTCAGTTCCATGGCAGCGGAAAAGGGGATTTTCTTTTTTATGATTAAACACGGAAATACATGGTCTATGACCCAGTCTGAGTCGAGTCTGTTTGCCAGGAAATGGCGCCTGGGTTTCGGCAAGAGTCCGCGTTTTACCTGCCGACGACATGTTTTATGCTCTTTTAACGCCATCATTCAACAGACCGTCAGCTCTGACCTCGCATATATGCAGTTTGACGGGCATACGACACTTTTTGGGGGGTTTAAGAGTATATGGACTCTTTTTTGCCTTTTTTTTCATTCGCTACGCAAAGATAAAATCCTACCTCAGAAGCTGCAAGCGGAAATGGGCCGAGGAAACGGAATTTCGTAGCAGAGAACCCTCTTGCCCAATTTAAATTAAAGCTTCACACCTGCTGAGTTTACAACAGCCTTTTCTCCGATGTCTCCCAACAGGTCAACATTGTAGGTTCTACATTGTGGTCAGCTTGTTGACTGACTGACCGTTTAACAACAATTGGGGGGGTTGTTCACTTTTTTCTCTCTCTTTTTATTGTTGGATAAGCTTAACTGGCCACTGCATTGTATCTTTCTGGGATATCCTATCTGTGTCCATTCCCACAGTCAAAACCGGGGTTACATTTGGTGCGGAATGGGACAGTACTCACCCGGAATCTTGGCAGTAATCTTGCGTTGTTGCGGTTGACCCCAGTTGAACTGGAATTGCAGAACCGAGTAGCCTTTTACGGTCGCTGTGGCCTTTAGCTGTCTATTTGGCACCTCTAAACTGACGCTTTTAAAAGTCAAGTTACTCCGCTACATGCTGGAGCTTGGGACACCTTGCTCTTCACAAGCCCAGGCAAGTCTTGGCTTTTTACCTGAACCAAACTCCACTGGGTGGCCAGTCTCGGTTACCGTGATTTATGATGGTCAACAGTGGGAAAAACCCTCATCCCAGCCAGCAATTGCCACTCTACTGTCATATAAGCCGAGTACCACGGTCTAACATGTACAATTAAACCCAATGGAATGGAATTTTACTGCAGCCCACCCAACCCACCCACGAAAACAATTTGCCTTCACAATCCTTTTCCACGACTTGACATAACGAAACACTTTCTTTATTTATAGATTTTGCTATTTCCCAAACTATCTCCTACCTGACGCCAAATGATTAAAAGATTAAATTAAATTGAAAGAAAAATTCAAGGGCTCTCGGACATAACGAAACACTTTCTTTACCTATAGACTTTGCGCTTTACCGAAAATACTTCCTATGTGACGCCAAATAATTAAATTAAAAAATATTAAATTAACTGAAGTTAGAAGAAAAAATGCGATAACGAAACATTTTCTTTACCTCTAGACTTTGCTCTTGAAAATATATATATACACCTTATCTGAGGCCAAATAATTAAAAAATTAAGTTAAAAGAAAAAAACTCAAAGGCTCTCGGACGGAACCGATCCTTGCCGAGGCACGACCCCAAAACATGTAATTACCAAGTCTGTACACATATAAACAGTTCTTCGGTATGCGAAAAATGCCTGGGTCTGCTGTCTAGCCCTTAACCGCCAAGGCTTTTTAAACATTATGACACGTGATGGTTACAGAGGCAAATTAGTGTTTCAACACGGCTCTAAATCATTTCCCGCAGAAAAGGTTTGTTGTGCATTCGTACATTAAAAAAATCACTTTTAACCTAGCACATGACGAAGATTTTCTTTTAGCAAGCATAGAAAGTGAACGCTGTGTCGTTCCGAAAATCAGTTTTAGAGTTCCGCGTCCATGTTTTTGTTGCAGTTTTTATTTTTTTTATTTTTTAACTTCTTTGCAATCTTGAAGAGATAGCGGATGAAATGTTGCCGTGCCCGTGTAACCAAAAGCGAATTTCCAAAAAAAAAGTCCTGAAAGTCACTCCTGCGGACATATAGCACAAAAAAAAGGGAGCTGGGTATAGGTTATGGCTAGTTGCATGGAGTATAAGATTACAGTTCATGTCAGGATTGCTGGCCGCGGAACAGACCACCCAAGTGGCGAGACTTGCTCCAGAGATTAATCACAATCGCCTCATAGCTTTCTTGCTAGCTGCCGGCTCGCTTTTTTTACCATGAGGAAAATTGCAGAGAAGAACGGCGGAGATGAAGACGAGATGCTACATATCCATAAAATAAGTATGCCACTGATCGTTGGATTCCAGTCAGCCTTTATTTAGTAGGTAAAAGCAGATTAGAATATTTTTAACCACCAAACTCCTAAACGATAGACTAGCTAATAGATTTAAGCGTGCAGGAAACCCCCGCGACATTGGATAGAACATAAGAGTACTTGGGAGTGGCTGTGCATTCAAACGAATGCTTTTAGGAACAGACAAGTTAGATTGAATAAAAGCGTGGCTCGGGTTTTTGATTCATGGATGAATGCGAAGAGCAACAGCAAGGACTTGCCTCATTACTTTCTGTAGGATTGTGACATAAGGCAGCTTCTCTTAAGGGTAAAAAGAAAAAAGAAAAAAACAATTAATGGACCAAGGTGGGTAAGGTGCGTGACTCCATGGTGGTCTGGCAGTACAATTTGTAAAAGCAGAGTCCAGTTTAGTATCCAGAGAAAAAGGGACGACAATCCGCACAGTCTTTTACGCCGTCCGTGATGTGCTTCTCGGCATGTCTTGGGCTTATATGGCCTTTCAAGAGACAACGCAAAGGGGACAGTTGAACAAGAAATGGCTTTTTAAGAAGAACAACACCGCTGCTGGACTTAAAGTCTCAACAGTCAAGGAAGCTGCTTTCTAAGCTCACTTTTGGTGAGGGATGTATAAGATTCCAGTGACAAAACCTTAGAAAAATGACATATTGGGCATCCTAAAAGTCCACACTTTGTCTAAAATGCCTTCTTTTGCTGCGGATCCAGATTAGAACTGAATACCCTGTTTTCCCTTTAGGTTTACTCTCTTCATCCCACCTTTTTCCCCTTGATTTTTTTTAAATAGAAAAGTGTACACGTTCACCAACGGAATGTATCGAGAAAGTACTTCCATGTCGAGGCGAGCTGGTTCCTAAACTGTTGCATCTTCTGATGACAGATCAACCTATCTTGGGGTGTCATCTAAGTCCAAGAGCAAAAGAAAGAAACGCAATATCAGCTTGACTTCTCCCAAATAACCTTACAGTTAGGGTCACATTGATCTGTCATCTGTCTTGCGGTCCTAAAAGTCTTGGCCCTGAATCTGCGTGCGTTATCTGGGAAAAGAAATAGCTGGGAGTTTTGACATAACTTGGTGAAACCGTAGCAGTAGAGCTGGTCCCTTTTTGCAAATGCTGGATTGCTGCAATTTGACTTTGGGAAAATGGGAGATCCTTTACTAGCCAAACATTTACCTTCCGAAGTACAATACAATGGATAGGGGAGACCGAAAAAAAAATACTCCAACATACCCAACAGAAAAAGGATTACGTGCTACAACACAACTCTAAAGGCTCCAAAGCATGTGGCTGCTGTCAAAACTCATTAGGGGCGCTTGACAAACAGGTCCTGCCCCACAGCAAAAAGGAGCGAGCCCACCCTTTGTGCTCAACGGCTTGTTAATTATAGATTTTCTGTCAGTTCGAATATCCCTTCGGTTACATTCGAGCACCAACATTGTGCCTCCCTGAGTAAAACCTCAAACTTTTTGCTTTGCGAAGAAGTATAACGTTCCCAGCTGCAAGTCGACGAGCGAGATAACTTACAGCTTGGCATACTTAGCCGTGTTTGTGACTAGAAGTAACAAATGTTGGGGGGATTTGAGAAAGGGGCTGTCAAAGCTGATCATCAAGATGCCAAAGTATGTGAATGGCCACGCCGCAAGATTTGGCAGATGTGAGTAAGATCTGCTAAACAATTTAGACGTAAGTTTAGTAAACGTTAGTTCAACAGAATACTTTGAAAATGGATGCTGTGCCGTCTAGGGCCATCCAAGGGCTTCGATATATTGTTCCACGGTGTTGTGTGTTAATGCCATGCTTAAACTAATCCACCCTTTCACTCCCGAGTTTTCATATATTAATTTCCCTAGTTTGAACTCAGAGAACAAGACAGTTTCGGCTCGGCTTTAGATTAACTTACAATTATAACTTAGAATTGGGTGTTATAATTTGCTAGCTAATCTAAAGCTCAGCCCAAACTGCCTTGCTCCCTGCTTAGAAGTGGGTGTTATAAAACATCTGCCAAGTTTTCATCTGTAGAAAGGGTTTATAATAACACAGCTTAAAGCAAGTGAATGAAAAGAGGACCAATAGGTCCTCTTTACAACAAATGGACATACTTGATTTGCTTCGAAAGGCTTTTGTAGAAATGAATAAACACAGATTTTGTTACCAAAATATTCACACCCCGGTACGCCGTCCGCTAACAAACCACAACCCCATCCATACTTTAAAATGTCGTCTTGGCGCGAAAATTCAAATCGACCTTGTTCATCGAAATTAAAATCGTGCTAAATAAAGCTGACCAAATCGCCGTGGAGCAGCCACGTTGTAATTTTGAGTGTTGCGGGTTGAATGTTGTTTGTGTTCGTGTATAATCAAGCTTTAATTTAATGTATTTAAAGCTCATTGTGTTGATCGTTTAACAGACCTTTGCACTCTGTGATTAAAGTGCTTGAACAGTAGCAATTTAGGTGTGCGTGATCATAACTCCTGAACCTTTTTTCCTCAACGACGAAGACCCCTTCAAGCAACGTTTGCTTTGCTGTATGGACTTGCTCTGGGGAAGGAAAGGGGACAAAATTATGGAGCCCCACGGGAGAAGAGCTACCTCGGCAGTTTGCTCAAGTTTGGCGATTGTCCCGGGCTATTTCGTCCCCTCACTGGCATCCGAGCAAGATTGCAAAAACTACCCAAACTGCAAAAAAAAAGTAAGAAAAGGCACCGACCACCACAAAGTGCATAATGTGCTCATACCATCTGACAAGACAGCTAATGCTTCTTGATAAGACCACACACGTCGTCCCAACCCTTTCTACGCAGAACAAAAGCGGAATGGAATGTTAAATTACCTCCCCACGCATGGTGACGTGAAACAAAGCCGGATAAACCTTTTCTTTTCTTTTTTGTAGTGCTTGAACTATACTACACCAGACTGTAAAAGAACGTGACAAACTCAGCTTCATTTACTTGGCAGATCAGGAATTTGATTGGCCATCCTGATTACATATTTCGTTTCCCTTTTTACCGTCTCCTTTCCTTTACGCCTGTTGTGGCTCATTATACTTGATGTTCGAAAGCCATTTGTCGTACACACGCTCCCCATGTCATTTTTTCCCCTTTTCTTCGCCCAAGTTCCTAAAACCCGATAGCCAAAAAAACAACAAGAAAACAATCATTACTCGTCGGACACGCAACATTGTCTCCCATGCTACCCCTGTTAATTAAGTAGCAATTAATTGTCTAAAGTCGGTGTTTGTCTTTTACGTCACGCTTTTGTATTTATGTCACATTGATAATCGCAAATTTGCCATTAATTCCGATAATTTCTCTCGTTTTCAAGTCCGGAGCTTGCTAATAATTGCTTTGGTTGGTTCCATTAGCCAAACAAACCAAGTATCCTGAAAACGATCAGCAGAGAGGGTGGAGGGAGGTATCAAGGCGTCGTTAGCAGCTCAAGAGAGGGATGTCTTGACCCTTTGACCTTTCCTGAAGTTGGCTCCTGCTCCCCCCCATTAGGACACATAGTTCTGCACCCTGGCATGCCCAAAGATAAAAGGCCCAGGAAAAAAGAAACCAGAGTCCGTATGTGTGTGGATGTGTGCGTCCCTTTTGCCTTCGTGTGAGCACAAGCCCCGAGTTAAGTCAGGGAGCAGTAAAGTTGACAGCTAACAACTCGGGACTGCCAATTAGAGGCGGCGTCGACTTTGTCAGGGGCGTCTGCCGGAGCCGAAGGGGAGCTGTCATGTTCCATAGAGGCTTATGCCCCCGCAAAGCCCGCAAAGCAAAACCCCCTTCATCCAGCAGGAGGAAGACGGAAGACCACCGACGTCGATAGCGTCCATTGCTGGCTACTATCGTTATAACCTTTTTTATAGCTTCAAAAGAGTTGTAATGCCCATGGCTCCATATGACGCGCTGGAATGCCTAAATGCCAACTAGAAATAATGGCAAGAGAGAGAAAATGCCATCAAAGGGGGTTGTACGGAGATTAACAATGAGATGGGGGTTTGACGGCGACGCCGGCGCCTTCGACAGAGTATTTACAGCCCATAATAAGGGAGGCGTGGCTGGAGTCATCGGCTGCTATTAGATTCTGAACGCTTGTATAGATTTTTCCGGGGGTATGGTATCTAGTATTCGCTCTTGAGGAACAAGAATTATTCTTGAAAGCCACGCTTTCCGCTATGAAATCTAAAAGAGGGTGTGTGCTTCGCAGGAAGCAGAAAAAACGTGTGTACGTCCAGGAAAAAAGTTTACGTCATTTGACGGGATGAGTCAGAGCTGAGCTGATTAGCAACTCCCGCAGGTATGGGCTTTCCGGTTTCGCTTCCCGATATTTTTTCTTTACTTTTTAAAAAAGGACAGTTAATTAAATCTCCAATGTTTACACTTAAATCTTTATTTGGCAGCCCATCTACGATAAATAACACAACAGTAGCTCTCCAAACAAAGCCACGTATTCATTGAGTCACGTAGCCAAGTCTTTTGAAACCATAAATATGTACATATACCACAAGGCAAAGAAAAATTTCTATGGCTAGTGTGGTTGGGAAAGGGACTTGATTTTTTTTGTCTTCTAATTTACCAAACCTGTAATTGTTACATTGTAAAGGCAAGGTTATAGGAGATGGAGGAGCTGTGGAGACTGAATAAGCTTTTACACAAGTGGTACACATGTGGTGCGAGTACTTTGAACTATTGCTCTATGTTGACACAAGACATTAGTTTTGGGGGGACTGGACAAAATTAGCACGGTGGAAAAACTGGGAGGACTGCAAACAATCCAGCAATGGCTATTGTACTCAAAGTTTTAAAATTGACAGAAAGAAAGCCACGACAGGGTCATAATTGCGTAGGTATATATTTCTATAAGTTCTGGCAAAGAGTTCGAGGACTTTTTCCCTTTTTTTTGTTTCTGTCGACTTCTTTTGAAGTGTTTGCACAGTGTGACTTTTTGTGGCAAAGTGGGGAGGAACTGACTTGTTGATTTTGCTTATTCCATGCTGTCAATATCTTCGTCATCGCGGAGAGGGATGGTAGAGTGGTTATACAAGCCTTGGGCCATGAGCTGCAACGCCAGGGGGTTCTTTTGCCCCGAGGCTTTCTTGATTTTAGCGCGCTTGTTCTGGAACCAGATTTTGATCTGATTTTCATGCAACTGCAGTTCGCGGGCCAAATCCTGGCGTCGTTTTTCGGTCAGGTACCGGTTCTCGTTGAATTCCGTTTTCAGACGCGCCAATTGCTCGGCTGTGAATGCGGTTCGAGGTCGCTTCTCATCGGGTTTCTTATCCTTTTTGCGGATCCTCCTGGCTCGTGGACCTAGAAAAGGCGAAAACAAAACAGGCGGCTGTTGGGTTGTTTGACGTGGGATTAATTGATTAGGTTGGGGTTTTGAATCTAGTAATGGGAGTTTATTGTTTGCGAAACCTTTTCTCTTTTGTTGTGAATTTATGTGTGGTGATGAATTGCGAAAATTCGTATAGCTCGTCCCTGTCTTTTTTGTCTTTCTTTCGTTCTCTTTTGGTATTGCATCCTTACTGCTGTATCAAGCCAGGACTTCCAAATTAGTCCAGGCAGCCTTGTGCGCTTTCGGATATTATCAAATTATGCGTCCAGACATGAGACAAATGACGATTTATGTCCCTATTGTAGTAAACCCGCTCCTTTTGGGACATACATTATGGCCTTCTAGTAGGAGGAAACAATCAAGGGGACTTCGAAGAGAGGAAAAAAAAAAAGAGGAAAATTTGAATTTCCTGTATGCGTTTTGAAAATGAAGCCATCCGGTTTCCTATATGGCTTTGGGGGGCTTCCCAATTGAAAATTATGCAGGAACCGCAAAGTGAGAAAGAAAAATTGGTGCCCGCTGGTCAAATTCACACTTGCGAGAATGGCTGAGTGGAGTTTCGGAAGGAGAAATAAAAAAAAGGAAATACGAGAGGGAATATAACGGGGGTATTACTCTGAGCAGGGAAAAAAAATAAAAAACATGACGCCCCGCCATGATGAAAGTCATGCATGACTTGAAAATTAAGCCATTTCTGCGGGTCCAAGAGTTTGAGTGTCTATTTACCGGGGCTGTGTACGAGGCCCGAGTGAGCTTTGAACAGACAATTTGATTTGATACAGATAAGTCGTGCTGTTGTGTATGAAAAGCCTTGTCAGGAAGCTTTGTGGAGGTGTCTTCCACCTTTCGAGCCGGCAACAAGGACCACCCAGCTTCTTCCGTAGTTAAAAGAATGACAATGCAAAAGGTGTTTCGAGTTGTTCTTTTAAGAGTTATGCGTTCTAAAATCAGAATAAAACACATAAAAAAACACGAATCTTCTCATTGAACTTTGGGGTTATTTTTGACTTTGTTGTGAGTCACATAAAGTATGATATGTCGCAGGAAAATGTCAAGCTACATACATTAACGTGGCTCATGTGGTATTGTGGGTAGGCGAATGTGTAACATGTATGCCTGTCCTGGTTTCCTTAGCAGGCGGGCAAAACCAGGTGAAGAGGCACGTTTCACAGGTAAAAATGATTGGTGTGCTTTTAGGTACTACACAGGAAAGTAAACTCTAGTTGACTTACAAGTGCCGACCCACTTTACATTTGAGCACAAAAGTAGATTTAAAAAATGCGAAAGAAAGCACCAAAAGTGGCCTAAGATGTGGAATAAATTGTGGCATAAACAAGTCAGGCAACAGGCTTTCAGCCTACGCCCGCAATTAATTTAAAAAAAAAATTGTGGCATTTTAAAAGAAAGTAGAATGGTGGTTGTCTTTGAAAAGAGAAGGTATGGACACTTATCAAATAGTACATTTTTATTAAGAAGCATTGGGGAAGAATTCGCGAATGAAGGTACGCTGTGACAGTGAAAGCGAGCTCTATTGCGAACTTTCTTGCAAACACAGAGTCGATTCAGATCGAAGTTTATTACTGCCACCTGTTATTTATTAGCGTAGAGAAGAACCGATGTTTTATCATCGAATCTCCCGTTCTTGTTGCATCGTAAAAGTACCTGATCTGATCACCATCTTGGCCAGAAAGTTAAATAGGGGAAAAAGGGAACGCGAATCTGGAATCCGAAACTTGTTAGAGCACTTAGGTGTAACGATATCTCAAGTATCTGCGTGGTGAAATCCAAGTGCAAAAACAGTGAACAGTCCGCAGCGCTTACTATCAGAAGAACGGCACCCATGTTTTTGAGAAATTGTAAAGTAAATTCACACCAAAAAGTATACACTCCTTAAAGATCGCTCTTCAAAGTTGACGGAAAGGTCCAATCAAACTATTTATTTTCTTTAACTAGTTCAGAATCAATTAATTATTTTCTTTAACTAATTTTCGTTAACAGAATCTGGTTTGCAATTGAACATTTTATAAAACGTCTCAAGCTAAATTACAAGGAATATTAGGATAAATATATAAACGATTCTGACGTATACCGGATCCCTTAATTTACATTTCAGGATATGACGTCAGTGTATCGTAACATTGCTGGTCTTAAACCCCATTATCGTGATATAGAAAAAAATGCCCTTTAAAAAAATATCTTTCTTTTTTAATTAAAAAATGAGGATTATTTATTGAACTAAACGTGTCTTGTTGGTGTCAGTTTACAAGCAGGACAATGTGGCCGTTTTGCTTCGTATAGAAATGTGGTCTGGTCATTTGATTGCCATATGCTACCCAAAGTTCCCTATTTCGAGCCTTTTTCGAAAACGGGTTTTTAGATAAGGGTCAATGGTACGGGCTAGTCAGAAAAGCATCCTAATTGTAAGGCACCTGCCGTGTGTAAATTTCACTTTGGATTTTTATAGTTAATGCAGTTTTATATGGTCCATGCTTTTATTATTTAAAGTGATTCAGCAAGTTAAATGGACCATGAATCAAAAGGTCAAATGGCGGCCTACATCTTAAAAAATAAAATATAAAATTACTCTTTAAGATTTAATCGAAGTAATAAAGACGCAGGGACGAATTTGCTCAATGATGTTGGTAATTCCCGCGTATACGCAATTTGTTAATAGATTCGAGCAGCGCTTTATTCATTCCCCCCTTAAGCTTTCTACGATAATACTAGGGTTTATGAGATTCCAAGTAAGCTATTTATTCGGATACTTAGCTATGTTTGGGGAGCTATGAGCTCATTTGCGTATATCTTGGAGGGGCTGCGTGGAGACTGATGTGTGTTTGAGTGTGATATGTGGGGGGTCGTGCCAAAGGTTTCTCATCACACTTTGACACAGCATCAGTTTGAGTCACTTACTTCGTCCTAAAGAAACGGGAATAAAAGAAGCAAAATTACATGATGTAAAATTACATGCTCCACTATAATCTTTCATCATACATACATAACAAACAAGTAATTTCACGTAATGCATTCCATGTGTACCGTTCAAGTTTTGCGAACGAGTCCAACCACTTTTTTTCTTACGAAATTCCATATGAAGAATTTTGATCGAAAAGTTTTGCATTTTTAGATTGTCGCAGAAATGCTGGTTGACGTATATTTCCGAGTTTCAACCCCCTTGTCAGAGTGGAATGAAACAGGTCGGTGAGCTAACAAATAACTCCAGCAGCAGTAACCACACAAGCACCCATACAAAATTTGCATATGTGCTCTCAAGATAACATGCATAAAAGTTTGAGCTCAAGACGCCGCGCTACGGGCCCAAAAGGAGATGGTGTTCAGCGATACAGTCCTTTTGGCTCGCAAAGATGAATGGCCTGTTTCGGCCTGCAACATCTCCTCATCCATCAGCGTCCCAACAAACTTCCCCTGGCACTTGACGTTTACACACCAGAACGAACATATGCTGGCATGGGAATGGAGGGCATTATTATTAAATTCTCTTATAGAGCACTTTCTAAACGTGTATTTCACTTGTGCTAAAGAAGTACTACCTCTTCCAAGTAGGAGAAAGATCACCATTAGCCCAACAACCTCTTCCCGAACTTTGGTCTACGGGAATCTCTCCCAACTTCGGAGTTGAAGAGCAAATAGTGTTTCCATCACCTCATGGGAGTCTGTCATATACACTTTTAATTCCTTATAAATTTCTTTGTGGACTTGTGGAGCGGAGTTATCCTAACATTGCGAATTTCACGCAAAGTGTTTTGGGAAGCTAGTTGGCAGTTTCTTTGAAACTAGAACGAGAGTGGGAGATGACTGGGCTCTTTTGAGCGTTTTAGGAGAGGCAAGTTTTTCCGCTTTGCATGAAAAGTTTGGCAATATTCGAACATAGCGACAGTATCAGATTTTATGTGGGATGGCTGTGTAAAGACAGGTGAAAAGCAATGAGGTGCCAGGTGCACAATTGGAGCAGAATGGAACACTGGAATTATAAAAATTATCAGCTTGTAGGGAAGTGTTCTCACGTAGGTTCAATCTAAACTGTGCTTTTTTATTTCGAATTTTTGGGCCAACCACAGTTGTTTACTCCTATTTAATTATTTAACCTCGGGGTATCGGAATTAACCGGGCTAACTCACCTTAATTTTTTGCACGAATTCCGCTGCTAAATGCGTGACTTGAAACCTACCCTGTTGTGAGTGCGGTGCGCGCTATGAAGCTGGTAAGGTAAAATGACGTAATAATTGGCCGAGTTAGAGACTCATTATCCCATGTGAAATTAACTTCTTTTTTCATTTGGGGGAGTAATCTCTCGGGCTAGCCCAAACATCAAGGAAAGAAGCCGTAAATTGTGATGAGTGACTGCCTGGCACATGCAAAGATCTCGTTGCCAATGCTTGATGAGACCTCCCATACAACATGTTAGGAAATAATAAATAAAAAAGAAAATAATAAATAAGGAAAAAAAGAGTGATGAAGAGTTTGAGTATAGGTTTATGAAATCATAGCATGTTTGGGCTAAAATTCTGGTAGTCTTGGAGATTCCCAGCCTCATTTTGAAAGCAGCTCTGAGTATACATCGTATCGAGTCCCTTTTTATTACGTAAGGAAGGAAAAGTCTCTAATCAAAGGGTCTTACAAGGCTGGAGCTAAGCACGTGTGAGTGTATCGTGTTTCGGGTGTGGGCAACTTATCGACAGCATCATCCACGTTGGTGGTCGACATGTCAGTTGTCCGAAAAACGAGTTTGAGTCAGGCATTTATCGTGGCGGGCCCACTGAACGGCGGTTCTGGAGAAATATGCTGCGTTCGGGGTCCTTCCTTTTTATCCCTTGGAGTTTTCGCTAGAGATTTTCTCTCGGATTTTTCTGACCGCAAGATTTTTGAGAGGCACGAACCCGCATTTAAAGACTTATCGATTTAATATGAAAACTTTCCGAAACGTAGCGTCCACTCCCCAAAACGTCAAGTGTTTTTAGTTTCGTTTTAAAATAGCCCTAATTTGAGATTACTTCGCTTTGACATGCTTTGGGGTCAAAAACTGAAAACTGAAACTTGGCCTTGCTGGCAAGTTTTCTGCTGTTAATTGAGTCACGCGGGACCAAGACTTTTTGGGGGTCGCATGCGAGGCGGAGGGGCACAGAACTAACGTCTAAATGTCTTGTTTCAAGTCTCCTTGGCGGACACGTTTCGAGTTGAGACAAAGAAACGAGTCTCTTTCCTTTCCAAAGTGCTCCTTCTCATGCCAATTTAGCTAGCGATATCTTTATGCGCTGTTGTCTCCGTGGCTTTCTGGAACGCTTTCGCGGAATAAAAAGAGACGCTCAAGCTTTTAGCTGTCGACGTTGGACATGAAGTCACCAAACTAGCCAGGATTAATGCGGATTCCCCAACTGCCTCTTCCCAAGACAAAAGCCTTGAGGTGAGAAATCCCCGCGGGAGGAAGAGTCTGAAAAACGCAGGGAAAGTAACTTTTTTTGCTTGAATTTTTCATGGAGTGGGCCCTTTCATTCCTATTTTTGCCCTGCCTAATCGCGAGTCATCACTAATTGAAGTAACACGTTTTAAAACGAGGAGACCTCACTTTGATGAAGATTGCATAAAGGGGGCCCCTTGATCAAGAAAGCTTTTTGGTCACTAAAAAAGTTTTTGTCTTAAGTTTGCGTAATTTTTCATGTTTTTGTTTCATAAGTTTTTGTTTTTAATTCAAAGAAAATCAGCTAAGATTGTGTAAAGGAAAGAAACGAAATTAATTGCAACACAAAAAGCGGAAAAATGTAAAAAGTTGGAAACTAGATAAGTTTGTGAACGATTTTGGTCACACACAAGGTTTGTGTCCCATGAGGGACAGATGTAGTTTCCGGAAAGGAAGAAGCCATTTGCATTAAACGCAAAGTAGTGCAACACGCACTAATGCGTAACCTTTTGTTGTAGGTACAGTGCAATAGCAATGACATCACGTTCGTTATCTTACGGGTGGCCCTCGGACCCTTATATGTTACCCTTATAGAGGCGACGGCTGCATTTTGGCTTTAACCGTGAAGCTTTTATACTTTGTGCAGGCCCTTGTAGCTTTTGTAATTTATTTACGTGTAATACCTTACACTGGAATTCTTGTGCAGCTTTTACAACTGAACTGTATATTTAAACCGTTTTTTCCTGACGTGTGCGAGCCGTCTGCATAATAGGGGCTAGGTTTGTTACCTTTAACCCATCAGGCGAGTGCGTATTCCAAGGGACGTATCAGTTTTGCGACGTAATTTCAAGCATAACGATGGGTACTTGTTCTGGAAGCGAAGCCACAGCTGTGCCAGCGATGCAAGTGAACTGCGTTCTTTTTTTACAGCCTAGAATTAGCGTTTTAACACGGTTCTAGTGGTCATGCGTTTTAAAAGTAGCAGCAAAAACACTTTTTGGGGAGAATGCTCAGTTGGAGTACCAGATTTACTTGCACTGTACGTAGTATACAGAAAGAGGCCTGATGAAGACGTTGGAATGATGACCGTTGATGGTAAAGCCTTTACCTGTGCTTGGTAGCACGGTATGGGTGTAGAGGTGCGAAATCGAAAACGGGAAACTTTTTTTTTATTTTATTTTTTTTTTGTTGGGGTGATGAAAAAGGTTCTTGTTTCCCGTCTGCACTTTCTTTTGTATGTGTATACATCGGCCAAGCTTCCAAGAGATATGAAAAGAACACCACAAAGACCCATAAGAGCAAAAAAGCCAAGGTATGAAGAGACAACTACTGCTGGAGACAGAGAAAAAATACAATAAATGACGATGGTGTGATAAGCCCCCATGTTGGGTCGTCGACAAGTCCGTGAGGTTTCTTCCAACTGCTTCTGCTCTTGCTGCCGTTGCTCGGATCCCGTTGTCTCGTGAAGAAGAATAAGTGTAAGAGACAAAAGCCCTGTTTCTCAGAGGACACCACACCAAAAGAAAAATGTGTGAGTAAGGTACTGCAACGCTGCTTTTAGGTCGTTGGATATGAACGAGTTGCTAGACTAGTGTCAGGTGAGAAGCTCTCCTCGTTTAATCATGATGTCAGGACTGCAGAAGCAGACAATAGTCCCCACGACTGCCGACATTTATCTCCCGGCCATCCGCCTACTTGCTGCAAGAGAACTTTTAAGACGTTGACTCAACCTGGTGGTCTCTTATTTTTACGAACTGTATTTTTAACCTGTTCAGAAAGCATCAGTCACATCTTTCGCCATGCCTATCAGTTAGTGCATATTTTGCCTGCATATTTGCGGAGATAGTTGGCATTTTCTCCTGTCCCTTTTCTTTTTCTTTTTCGGCCCGAAAAATGAGGATGCAACATTCGTGTGCGTTGAAAGGTGGGTACCTTGTGTCCATTTCGCGAGTACATGTCAAATCCGGGCTTTATCTTCCTTTTTCTTTGGATGAAAAAAAGGAAAATAGAATAAGAAAAAGAACTGCAGTGTTGTGTATGTTTGTGTGTGTGCGTCTATGCGCTTTGCTGAAAGCCCTTGTGGCAATATGTAATTTGAGTTGAAGGGGAAATCGTGTCTCTTGTATGTTGATGTGCTCGAACTGGAACAAGAGATTCTTAATTACCATGTCGTGATTATTGACGCTGCTTCGTTATTATGTCGCTCTGGTGCTCCTGTTATTTCCAGTGTGCATCCCGTCGCTGGTTCTCAGGTACAAAACTTGAAACCGGGCAGGAATTTGATATGCACCCAAAGTGGAAGAGAAGGGTGGGGGTAGATATACCTACAAACTGTGGGTGGTTGCTGTGGGTGCGCTCACTTCCCAAAACCAGAAAGGGATCCTGGCAAGTCTGTTATTAAGCACGCCAAAGCTTTTTCCAGGGAAAACTAAGCTGGGTTAATTTGTCCCATAACCTATAGCTCGACCCCCTGGCAGCAAAGGCCGTGGTGTAGTAATCATTGCTAGCGTCGTCAGCCTTTTTTACGGGAGCCAGAGCTTTGTGGCGAGAATGGGGCGCTTTGAATCCATGAAAAGTTCAACGGAATTAAGCGACAAGCAAAGGATCGTTTAACGGATTTTGCACTCATCAAACAGTTAGCAACAATGAGGATTTTTCAGGCTATAAACAACAATGCCGGCGAACCACAACAATAAACAACAATATGTCTGGGATACACATGTCCCATACCACGATAGGCAATCCTTTCGGGGTATTCTGTCTGCGACGCCCCTCATTTTATTGCCTTGGAATGCTTCACTTTATTAGCGAAACCTACTTGCATCCGACCCGTTTATGTTAATAAACATTTATCTCTCGAATTGTCTCTCAGGTTACCCAAGGTTTTTTCTCCTCGAACATGATGACATACTCTCAGTATTATTGTTTTTTTCTATATTTTCACAAAACAATATCACCCCTCGTTTGTAGATACCTATGAGGAACGCTTCGAGAGGGAGCCTCGCTGACGGAAGAGAGTGGATAGTGGCATACCAGCTAACATAAAACTGTTGCTTTCTGGAATATATTGACCCTTAAGATCGAGAGCCACTCCAGGACAGGAAACCGCCCACATATCGCATATTTAGCGATAGCACGACTTTATTATGACAAGTTCACGGACGCTGTGACACAAGGGGGAGGAGGGATCTTTATGATACGAGGCTTTTCGTGCCCTCTATCATTCGACACTTGTCTTTCGTTCCATCTAAGCTAGCACTTGTTACGTTTAAAGAGTACCTTCTACGATATATGTTTTGTATTATTCTAGCCAAATTTTCTGCCGCTCATGGACCCCTGTACTGCCTTTTGACAACTTTTCAGGATAGAGTCGGAGCCCGCACAGAGCAACCGTAAGGGAGATTTTATTTTTATTTTTTTACCTGAAGAAGGTCGGTCCGAGTAGCGGGTGCAGTAGACCCACGCCGGCCAGAGAAGGTTTTGCTGAGATGCGGCTCCAGACTCCGTCGAGGATTCGTTGTTGGTCGGCGTAGCAGACGCGGAACTGACCAAAGCGCCGGCATTCCCCGCCAACTTGGTCGTGCAAGTCGCCGGTGGATTCGCGACTGTCCCCGTTCCAGCGAAGGAGCTTTGGTGTTGGGATAAACTGTCACCGGAACTGGAGCTGCTACATGTGCTGATTCCGCCGGGACTAGCACTTCCGCGAGAAGGACTTGATAAGGAACCACTGACTGCATAACCGTTAGCGCTGCGAAGACTTAGATCCATCACTGTGCCAGCAGATGACGGAGGAGTGAGACAGGACACGTGATCCGACCTATTGTTTGTATTGATAGTCCTCCAAGTAGCATAAAAAGCATTGCTGCTTATCTTGTTAACACTATTGTTTTTGCCGGCCATACCGGACGTAGAAGAAAGAACATGGGGTTGTTGGTTCATATTACTATTGTTGATTTGTAGGGCCGCGAGATGCGGATTGAAGTGCAGGTGATTCGGGGTTGACTGATGAGTATTGTCTCGGACGAGGTAATTACTTGCAGGTGCAAGGTTTGCCGGGAACGTTTCTGCTGCCGTGACGGCAAGGAGCATTTCTTTAGCCGCCGTAATGAGCGGATGGCAGTAGAGATGAGGATGCCGGTGCAGTAATTCACGCGTTACAGCAGTGGTGGTATTGACGG
Source organism: Lepidurus packardi (assembly GCA_023053545.1). Classification (NCBI taxonomy): domain Eukaryota; kingdom Metazoa; phylum Arthropoda; class Branchiopoda; order Notostraca; family Triopsidae; genus Lepidurus; species Lepidurus packardi. Next base: position 8,304,063 of record JAKZAN010000005.1, on the reverse strand, counting down.
GGAGTAACGAGCGACCGAAGTTAGGATTCAAGATGTTGTCAATAGAGAACTTCAAGGCGGCTGATTGTTGGGGTGATGTGCGTTCCCCGCCATCAACGTCGGGCTCGAAAGGACTGCTGCTGGGATCTTGAGCAGATAGAGGTGAGGCTCGTGGAAGTTCCACGTCGCCCTCCTCGAGCTGGCTTGGACACTCGTCCTCAGCGACTTCTTTGGGTGAAGACCGCATCGTCTGTCTGGTATTTAAATGCGCCTCAAAGTCGCTTACTTTAATGCTTGGTTTGTGGTCACATTCAAGTACTGCGTTTTGTTCGACCCTGCTTGAAGCAGTTGCAGGCTCACGGGGAGTTATGGTCGATTTCATCTCGTCTGGTTGCGGGTGCGCTAGCACGGTTTGGTTACCAGAAACAACCGCAGAAACTGGCTGAGGTGACGGCGGTAGTGACACTCCTCCTACGCTGAGCACTTCGTCGTCGTTATCGCTCCCATTGTCATTGCCCACTTCTTCAATCCCAGAACTGGGATTGCTTACTTGAGCCACTGAATGAACTAGGAATCGCTCCGTTAGGGAAGCGGTCGAGGAGAACGAGTTGGCCATACTGAGCTCAAATTTTAATTTATTCTTTTGGTTTGGAATTCAAAGAAAGTGAATGGGCGACGAGATTTTGATTTTTTCCAAATACAAAAGGGGTATTCCCTGGACCTCCGTACGAGGATGGTAATTGCCTTGTTTTAGCGTGGCCGGAAAAGCCATCGTCTACAGGGTGGGCTGCTGGTGAACCCGAATCCGTGATCGTTGCTCATGAAAGTATGACCGTGCACATTTGCTACGGAGGAATTGCAGTAGAGTGCCCCAGGCCGGAAGCAAAAGTTATCCTATAAGAAGAAGGAAGAGGCCCAATTTTCACGACTATCATGTGGGCACTTACATAGTAATCATAAGCTGGTCCACTGCTACATTCGGGGTATAATCCCGGTTTACCTACGGGAGAGCTCTAATAAGACAGCAAAGCGTAAAATGGGACCTCCCTTGCTGGTGGCAGGTGCTCTTTTCCTCTTGTTTTAGTGCTTCCTGAGCCTCGGCAATTGATGCCGGGGATTGTTGGTCGAAGCTCAAAGACGTGTTTTCACCCGTCTTCTGTGCCCTGGTCCATTTCCGAGGATAGTCCACTACATGCACTTTACAGCACTTGATGGTTTAATACAAACGTAGATTTGCAAATCTGTGGTGGGGATAACGATGCTGGACCACCGGCAGACTTCACCTTAGTGACAAGTCCTTGTCAGGACACATTTAGCAGAAAGAGGAGCTTCCCTTAGCCACGCACAATCAAGCAACAGACATACAACAACGAGGGGGATTCTTAACCCCTCGCCGTGTGCCGTGCGCCCTTTTGCTCAAGCACGACTTTCGAGCAAAGTTGACGCCTTCCAATTTACCGAGAGCCGCCCCGCAAGGCGGGTTCAAGCAAACGGAAACGTGGTCGGGGCTCCTCCTTTTCTATGCCCCAGGCAGAACGTGTTCTACCAATCCGAACCTTTCATGCCGTGCTCGCGCTCAGCCGCCGTCATGTTTTGTGCGTGCTGCTGACACGGCGCCATTACCTCTTCATAAGCACCTGGACCACCTCGGCGTGAGATCCCCATCATGAAAGCCCAAAGTGCCGGTGGAAGTACATGGGCCGTCTTAAAAAGCGACACACTCTTTTGACTCCTTCATAAAGAAAACCATGTAGCCATACAGCGACCTTCACTGAGGACCCAAATTGCCATGGCAACAGCAATACACGTTTGACCAGCGGAACCACAATCAGCATATCAGACTGCTTGGAAAATTTAAGAGCTGCTATAAAAATTGGGTCCCATCGTAGAACTTGAATGCTCAGAAAATGAATCGCGTGTGACGAAGTACGACTGGCCCTTTGCTCAGTCCCGTAGAGATATTACGTGGATTGCTCATATCGGTTAAAGTTTTTATAGATGATACTTTTGGGGTGCTATACTCTGTATATGCTGGTGTCAATGGGACAAGGATCCTAGAAATACACATTATGAGTCGTCCACATGACAAACTATGTGTAGACCTACTTTGTTGAAAAGCTTAATATTTATTGACTCTGGCTCAACGGTGAAGGAGAATGGTCAAATGGTCAGTCCTTTTTTAAGAGCAGGGTGTAGTTTGCACAGCCGATTGGGAAAACTGCGAATTACCGGCTGTTAAACGTTATTTTATGGTGTATATGCATACATTGACGTAAAGAAATTTCGCAAGTTATTTGCTGACAGTCCGAAAGCTGTTAGCACACGAAAATATCCGACATGTGAGGTTGTGCCCAATTCTCACGTTTATTGGAAGTTCGTCCGACCAAACGTGGAATTGAATGCTATAGAAGCTTGCATTACAAAGTCGATAAGCAACGGTCCTCAATACGCCTGCAAGTCCTCGTTGAAGCGTTTAACACGCATACGTCAGCCTGTTAAATTACTTAATTGACTTTCACGGATGAACAAGTCCATATGGGCGACTTAGGAGAGTGCACGTGTGCTCAATTTCATTGAGCTCATCCTTCACCGTCCCCCCTAGTTCAGTTTACATATTGGTTCTGAAAGAAATGAATCTACGATGTGAAATTGGCTAAGCCTCTTGTTTGGAGACAATCAACTAAGACATGATTTTCTCTCGGTTTTATTAGTTTTTCGTGGTCCTGTGGGCCAGAGAACCTAGATTGTAAGTCACGGCGATCAATAGGTCTTTTGTCTGTCTGCTGCCTTGACCTCGGACGTGGACTAATCCGAGGTACCTTAATTATCGTAAGAAACTCATTAGCTGCGAAAACGAATTCAACATAAAAGGTCAAAAAAAGCAATGAGAGGGTGGGGTCTTTTTCTAAGCATGCAAATGAAAGGCTATAGCAGGACAAGGAACACTAAAAACCCATAAAGGCGCATGAATGCTAATAGGGTATAATGAAAACGGTTGCGTTGGGATAGCTCCCACGTGTTTGGGGCTTAATTAGATGTTTTATTGAGGTCCAAAGCGAATTGGGTTTTCTGGGGCTAGTCTTATGTGCGCTGTTACGCATACCAAGGATTGACAACTCACGCTCTAATATAACCACCTCGTTTTATACTTCCCGCGCCTAATGTCGTGGAGTGGGGGTCTTGGTATGCAAATGAAGTAATTAGACTTCAATAAACCAGATTAGCTACGCTACGGGAGAGGTGTTGAGAGACGGCAAAATAAGCGAAACAAGCCATCTCATTTTGTGTGAGTGCATCCCTCTCTTTGTTGCAAGTTGCTACATAAGTTTTGAATTTTTTAAAAGGAGTAATTAGAAGGGTGCTATTGTCCTAAAACGCAACCGAGAAGGAGGTTCAAACCTAACTATAGTAACAGGGCCGGCTCAGGCCGCCATGCTGACAGGCTTAAGAACCAATCATTGCCCAGGTTTGAAGCACACCAAAGCACACAACACAATAGACGGCAACTAAAAAAACTTTTATATAAATATATATAAATACCTTCTACTTTTCCGAATAGTTTAATAGAACGTTTAGCTGAGGCAACCGTACACCAGCACCCAAGTGCGCGGCATCAAATGAATTAGAGAAGTATGCTAATTGCCACCCGTAACGTTATGTCAAAAGTGACGAGGAAAAGACAGCCAGCATTTTTCCCTGGCAAAAATGTGCTTTTTTAGGATCACTTCCCTTTCATTTCACTCATCCCTCGTTCGCGCCCCACCACCTTCCATCATTCTAGGCACTTTAACGTGACAACATGCGGCGGGGGCATGTCATATGTTTAATGAGGCCTGCTTTGAATAATGGATTAGGGAAACAGTCTTCTCCTCTTGTTCTGGGGAGTAAACTTGATAAGCTTAAGACACTTGTCTTCTCACGGAGGATCCTTTCTATTCACGTTCGGCTTATTTTTTTCCGAAGATTTGTGTTTGCAATACAAATGAGAAGAAAAGGGCCAAGGAAATAATCTAATAAAATTTAAACCTTCCCATAGTTTCGGCAGTCTTTTATTTTGTCTTTAATCAAAACGAATTCGTTTTGCTGTCTTCATAGGCAGCGAAATCTTGAGCTTCCAGAGGAAGCTTGGGGTATTGAGCAGTCTATTTCTTGCTGGAAATCCGGAACAACATTAGCGTAGCGTGACGTGACCGACTGCGAGATGAATTTTTCTTTTTTTTTTCTTGGGGGCTTCGACAGCACTTTTTTGGAGCTACAGCTGCTTAGCACAGAGAAAACGAGAGAGTTATATTTGCTGAACCTGTTCTATCGCTCGGGCTGTGATCCAGCTGCGGTTAACTCCTTTTCTGGCACATTTGGTCAGATTACTTTTCGAGCTGCGATGGTTGGGGAGAGGCGGGAATGAAAAAGAAGGCACCCCCAAAAAATAAAACAGAGCACCCGACGTTCATCTTGGGGCATTAGGCACGCTTGCAGCTCTTCACCAGACGGCTTTAGGTGCGGAACCTCCCCGTACACATTGCTCCTAGTCTTAGGTAGTCTTACAAATTGCTAAATGATAGTTTCATTTAGACCTCACAGCGTTAGCCAATAGGGCCGTTACGGGCAAAATAGACGTTCACACAGGCCTCTTTTTAAATTAATTTTTATATAGACTTTACAGCTTTACTTCCTCTTTCGTTTGTTCACTTTTGATTACATATCTGCGTTTCCTGGGTGTTAAATTTAAAGCTTGGATCCATTACTTCCATCCTATATTTTTACCTTTAGAAGAATATACCTTTGAACGTTAACGGAAAAGCCTGTTATATGCAGCGCCTTAAATAAATCTACAGGAAGTGAAGGTACATAAAATACAATGGGCCCACCTAGCAAGAACTTATCAAGTCTAAAAAGGGACTTTTTTGTTGTAGAACTCGTACAGCGATGTCCCCCAACCCCTTCAAGCTTATAGTAGCAGCAACCTTTGGCAAGTGAATAGTCTACTTTAAATTTTTTATTACTTAGCCTGAATGACGTGATCCGTTGATCCTTCCGTTTTCTGTAAGGAATTGAATCTACTCTCTTCCGTGTTATTTTTTGTTTGATAGGTTCTCGTCAGGCAAACTTGCGGATGAGCTTGCGATGGTCCAAATGAGAAATCCAGTTTTGATAGCTCCATGCATGCTTGAAAAGAACAGTCAGCCAGGGAGCAAACTGCGACATCAATGCCGTGATGGAGTTACCCATGGCGGTGTAATGAGCTCTAGTTTGATATAGAAAAACGGCACCCAATTTGGTTTTTCATTAACAGGACGGCAGGGGCTTTCAGGGGGCGAATTTGCGATTAAATTACCTGGATGTGATTCTCTTCTTCTTTTTTTTCGTTGACCTTTTCTTTTCATTGAATCCTTTGTATTTCTTTCTCTTTTTTGCAGGGCATTATTGCTACCGATGTGTTTGTTAGATCCATAAGTAAGTGAATGAATAGGATATAAGACTACTGCCACAGTGCCAGGCGCAGATATATGTATACCAGAGAAAGACTTACGGTGTATTGTTGCGTGCCGTACCTGTGATTGGCTCATTAAAAGCCGGGTATAAGCAATTCCATTATATCCTCTGCGGTGGCAATGTTTTGGGTCTGCCCCTGTGATTTGTTTACTGCTTGTGGCTGGAGACGTGGAAGTGAGGTGATTAAAAAAAAACACGCAAGCCACCTTTTTCTTTTTGACCCCTTTACCGCAGTGCATAATGAATTAGTTACTAACCAAAGCTTAAGCTAACTTTCAGTTATAAAAAAAAACTTAGTTCGCTCTGCCTGGACGGTTTTGAAAAGATAAAAAGAAAAAAGAGAATTTAGAATCAATACTCTCAATTCCGCCGGTTCTCTTCCTCTTGGAAGGAGTAGGGCCATTTGTAAGCAAATACCTTGGTCCCCCTTTCCAAAAAAAAGCAGAAAAACCCGCAATGTGCATATCGAAAAGGAGAAGAGACGTTGCCTTTTCTTGCCCTGACATATATAGAAGACGCCTAGTAGATGGTTCCGCCTGCGTCCTGAGCAAAGACGACAAGCATGTTAAGTGCACTCATTACTCACGTCCAACACATTGACGCAAGTTGGCTCCTGAACCTCCGATACAGTACATCACTTATATCCCTCGTTGTTCATTCTCTGTTGAAATGCCTGCGCTCAAGAGAAAGGGCATCGTAGGCATCGCTTACTTATTCAAGAAGCTTTTTAGACCTGGCCAAGAAAGAAAAAGGAAAGCAAATGTGTGTTGGAGCCCGTTTTTCAATCTCCGGTCCTGGTGTCGTTTGCTTTTGCGTTTTATGGCGTGGTAATTGAATTTCTCGACGAAAAGACAATTAGACGAGGGGACAAATGAAAGTGTTTCCTTCATTCATGGGCTATAGAACGAGGATGTTTCGTAATGTTGGCGCCGACGAATAAGAGTGAAGGTTGTGTTCGATCTGCCCACATCTTGTGTTAATGGGAAACATGAAGATGGGGCGTCGTTCCCCTCGTATGATGTAATAAGGGTAAAAATGCTTTTGCCATCTCTCTCTCTCACTACTTCTTTCGCTCTGTGTCGCTCCCTCATTTCGAGCATGTTGCTGCTATATGTGCGGTGGGTCTTGCGTGTTGCCGTTATTTCCATCCCCCTGTATAACACGGAGCAGAGGAGCTTTGGGATACAGGGGTGCAAATGACCCTTTCCACCTGGCCATTGGGGGAAACTTGTTCATAATGAAATAGCAGTAACTCTTCAATTATGGCACGCGAAAACTCCATACGCTTCTTGTCACGCTGCAAGCAAGCAGTTGGATGAGCTCGCGAAGACTTTATAATTTGGCTCTGTAGGTTTTGAGCTTTGGTCTTGGAAGACCAAAGCTCAAAACATCATCGTCCGACCATTCCGACATTTATAAGCTTTGGCTAACATCGCGTTAAAAAAATGAGTCCGTTGAAATATTTGTTTGGACAGCTCTAGGATAGCAGCCCCGCCCAACCACATATATATCAATTATTGGACAGGCAGAGCATCGCAACAAAAAACAATTATGTTAGAAAAGGACGATAAGGGAACATGAGGAAGTTGTTTTTGTTGCCCTCTGAACGTCAGCAACCTGCAGATCATTTATGTTAGTATTGGCAAGAGCTGCTTGGCTTTTTAAGCGACGCTCACGTTGTTCTGTTGGATGGCCCCGTAGGGCTGTTAGGACTGCATTTTTCGATGGAGAGAGATGGCCTTTAGTCTATTTGGCCCTTTGGCCTGACTTCAATATCCGCTAATGGGCAGGGCGGGGAAAAAAGGGTCCGTGTTGTTACTGTTACGGCGCTTTCCTGCCTGATGGATTGTTGGAAACTCGTTCAGAAAAGCCTCCTCGGGAATCACTAACGAGTTCGATGCTGCACAGCGGCACCCGCTTCGTTTTCCTTGCTTCCATCGTGCTCAAGGTGCTTTGCCTTCTGCAAGATAGATGAGTCTAGACTTTTCTGGCCCAGGATCCCCATTTCTACCAACCGAAGGTCTAAGCTTAACCTAGAAAACCCAGTAAGACATGTGCTATTTGGCTTGATTCGCATGAGGAGATAAAAAAAAGAATTTTGTTGTGGGCATAATGTTATTGCCGCTCAAAAAGGAAAAAGAAAGAATGGGAAAAAGTCTTGATGACTGTTAACAGAGACATGCTACGCAGTTGGCTTACTAACTAATAAGTTACAAATTACGAGGTGAGGTTACTTGGTGAGGTTGCTGTCCATAAGGAGTGAATTTAGATTTAGCCGTTTTGTTTTGAGTTCTTCCAAGATTGGACTAGCTAGCTTGCTAGAAATATTAGTTCTCAGCTGACCACAGGGGGCATTTTTGCATTGCAAAGTGGGCTGTCAGCCTCAGCCCAAATCCTACGGTGAATGTGAGGCCCAATGATAATGGCTTCTTTGGCTCTCCAAAGAGGTCTCCCGCCTGCGAAACGTATGTATTGCCAGCGAACGTAAGTCTATGGAGGTGGAATTCCTGATTAAGCACGCAGAGCAAAGAGCACCCAGCTTATAAGGAAGACGAAAGAAGGGGTCATGCGTGCCTCATTTATCAAGCAAGACTTCATCATAGCCCTCTTCTCCTATCACAGCCAATGGTAGAGAAGCTTTGGTGGGAAATAATCATCCTATGCCTTTCCTAGTGCTCCTCTCTTTCCAAAGAACAAGGAACAGCAAGGAACCAAGATGGAGTTGAATTCGGCTGTAGGCTTCAACTTTTCGAAAGAGTTTGCAGACTACATGCAGCCTTCGTGTACGACATTTTTGTATTGTCGTTGACCTTTGATGTTTTCTGCATGTAAAAATTTATTTGCTTTCTCCGCGAACATTCTCCAATATTTTGATTTCTTTGTTGATCTGAACGTCGTTCGAACAAAGTGTATAGATTGCAGCCCTACAACTTTTTCCTGTGCTATAATCGTTTATAAAAGAGAAACGGGGCTCAAATGAGTACATCGCGTAGTAGTTGTAGTAGCGTCACTAAACGTGGCGGGGAGCTTTTTTTATTGGATTGTTGAAGGATAGAAGATGACACCCTAATTAGATGAGAAAAGGTTAGTGGGGAGGAAATGTGGTTGTTTTACGACTTTTCTCGCCTAGTTGAATTGAATTAGAAGTCCGAAATAATTTTAAAGAAAAAGCCAAAATTAATTTTGGGTGGCACAAGAGACGCCATCTACCAGTGGCCACCGAACCCCCTTCTAGAGTCTCTCCGGTGTTCCGTGCATACCTTTGTTGTGAAGTGAGAGACAAACGTGGTTATTATCAGGCAAAATCAAGTAAAGTATAAGTCATCGATAGATTCTTTTATTAAGCGTGGATTTTAGATTGAAGATACAATGCCTCAAGTAACAGAAATCGAGAAATCAGCCCCTACTGTACAAGATGTTTCGGATAACACTGACTCAGATTCTGACTCAGTCCCCGACTTGGAAGAATCCGGCCAAGCCAATGCACAGAATCCAGTAATAGTTTTTAACTGTAGTTAAAGTGATAAATTAATCAATCTGTGTAACCAGGTTGCCGCTGCAGCCGGCTTGAGTGAAGAACTAGTCAGCAAGGCCAAGCAAAGCAGAGGAGAAAAAAAAGCACGGAAGATCATGTCAAAACTTGGTCTTAAACCAGTAATAATTGTGGCTTGTTAAATGAAAGTGGTTCGTAATTGATGACTTCTCAGGTTCTTGGAGTCGGTCGTGTGACAATCAGAAAGTCTCGCAACATTCTCTTCGTGATCAACAAGCCTGATGTATACAAGAACCCTGTATCCGACACTTATATTGTCTTTGGCGAAGCCAAGATCGAAGACTTGAACCAACAAGCTCATATGGCTGCTGTAGAGAAATTCAAGGCTCCCGAAGTCAACCCTGCCGAAGCTGGAGCCCACGGAACAACTGTAAATTTTTTGCCTTCTTGAATTAGAACATCCTATTAAATGGTTTGTTGCATTAGGTCCCGGCACCAATCCAAGAAGAATCTGAGGAGGAGGAAGTAGATGATGCTGATGTGGAAGAAAAAGACATTGACCTTGTAATGACCCAGGCCAACGTCTCCCGACCTAAAGCGATCAAAGCTCTGAAAAACAATAAGAATGATATTGTTAACGCGATCATGGAGTTAACCATGTGGTAAAGGCCCAGGGCACGTTTACGTCGGCTTTATCCTCTGCCGGTAACGCGCACTGGGCCTTGAAGCCAACTCCTAGTTTATAGTTAACCGAAAAAAAATCCGCTCCTGATCATTAATACACTGTCTTCTTTACGAAGATCAACATACACTGGACTATGACTGTATTTAAAGAAGTGGCTATTTTATTTTGCATCGTCATCATTTAATTGAAGCACAGTTTTGAAGCTAAATAGTGGAGATGAAAGACATTACATCCTAGAGCAGTCATGTTGATGATAGCAATGGACATGTGTGAAAGACGGAAAGAGTGACAAACATCCTTGTACTTGATGCACTGGCGGAGAATATCCAAGCTTTTACTTGCCAAGCGAGGACCAGCTTCAGCTCCGTGACCAGCTGCTCTTTCAAGAGCCACTTTGGCAGCAATATGATTGAGTAAATTGGGCACGATATATAAACGAGCCAAAAGTGGAGCCAAACAACAAAATGTCAGACAAGCAGCCTGATAAAAAGTGATTATTAAAAGCGTCCAATTCTTTTTTTTTATTCCATACCTGGGTGACATCTGATGATTTCCACAGGCCTTCGGGGTGATGCTCGACAAAAGCGGCGAGGGTGAACAATCCCATTACGCTGCTAAGAAACATGTACTTGGGGAAAAGTGCGCTTTGAACACGCGCGAATGTATGGCGGGGCAATATGAAAAGAAGTACCAATCCTAATAAGACAAGTGCGTAATAGTTTAGAACTTGGGTGTGAAACCTAATAAGTGGGTAAAGGCGTTTACTTACCAGAAACAAAAGTCATCCAAATTTGGGACCCGAATAGTATACTGAAAGAACCCAAGTATGTCAAACTCCACGTCATATTAGGTCGTGTAGGTGATTGCATTGCCGACTGAGGAGGATTTAAAAGGAAAGCCGTCAAGGCTACGACAATTAATACTAAGAAATGTGCAGGTTGACTGGAGCGCTTCAGAACTCTGGAATTAATAAAAAAAATCTAAATATTTTTCTTAATATTCAGCGACGAATTGTCAATGAATCTTGGACGAAAGCGCAAATAATAAATACATACCTAAGAAGACTACCAATGCCGGAATACTTTTCCATGGCATCGTCCGAATCAGCGATTCGGCTAAGGAATTTGGTTTCTGCTTTCAAATCCCATCTCACCCCGGCGCAGATAGGACACATGTGTTCATCTTTAAAGGTGCCGAGGATGCTGATGGGCCCAATTGAGAGCATATCATCCTCCCATTCTGTGCGAGATTGATGGATGGCTTGCACGATAGGGCAAGCAGGCAAATCTGACATGGCACTTAATGAAACACATCTTCGTTTCAGCGTGGGACTGGGCTTCTCTAGAGTCCGAATTGTCGAATCGTTGAAGTTTACCTTACTTGAGTGACACATATTGATTGATCAAAACAAAAACACTGGTATAAGATCTTGTACCGACACGTTAATGGAGAGCTGGGGAGATGCTGCCAGTCCAGTAACTCGTGTGCTTTCTAACCGAGGGTATCCCGACCGCTATCGAGTCTTTTATACCAGCGTCTTGCTTGATCTGGTGCCAGTGTGACGTCACAAGCCTAAGTCTCTGGGTTTCCATTTGTTTAAATTGGAGGCTAAAAGATTTCTCACCATTTCGGGTTGGGGAAGTTAGTGGAGATTTTTGACCTCGATAGGGGAAAAACTAGAATTTCCCAGTTTCCTTTTATTTGGTTTCAACACTTAGCGGAAGTATAACATAATTCACTTGTCATCAGACATCTTTCGTTTTCCAAACACAGAAGCCTTGGTTAGGGTTAAACTTGCTTATGGTAAAAGGTGAGGCTTACGTATGATTACATATGGAAGCAGAACAAGGTATCCTCGGCACATAAAAGGCTGATGTTCTGAGCTTGGTAGAGCCATCGCGATATTCAGGGACTTTGAAGAAGTGAGAGTTATGAATTGAATACCCTTGAGTCTTGCTTTGTCCATTGTTGGTTCTATGACATTGGGTATAAGTTTTTACGTAGAAGGCATGTAGGTTGAAATACTTCCTCGCTTTATGAGACTTCGCGAAATTGCTTAAATCTGACGCTGCGGAAAAAAGATCTCGTACAGTGCGTCGCGTAAGCTGAGCAGATTAACCTTTGAAGCATTGTTGGGTTATAAGCCCTTCGCCTATTGTGCTTGTTGCTCTACTTTCGTGCCGCTTCCATTTTGTCCTCTATTTTTGATTTTTAAAGATCCCAGCTCACATGCCTTTTTCCATTGTAGTTTATGGCGTTGGACATATGGCTTTTATATTTCTTCCTCGCTTGAAGACAAATGGTAAACAGCTACATGTCTTTCCGTATCCTCCCCACCCTTCCTTTTATAGAAACAGTTATTTTGAGACTCATTTACGCTTCTTTCAAAGTCACGGGGTTTTCATAACTACTGTCTGGCTCCAAACGTTCCCTAGACTATACAGTTCGGTTGCGAACCCCCTTCCCTTTTACGACGCCGTATAACCTTTTCTTTTTATCTCAACGATCGCCGTGAGGCTAATTCTTGCATCAGGTTTTGACACCCGTTCCCATCTTATATACGTTTGAATACCGTTTTCTATTATGTAAATCCCCCAAGTGTCTACGTGATTGAGATCATGATCGAGAATTACGAGATAAAAGGAAATTCCAGCTCTTTCTATTTCCAGCAGCGATCAGCGAAAATTGAGCAAAAAAGGTCGTGTTGCTCATACATCATTAGCAATTTCGTCGCCTCTTGACGTGCTGGAATGCTCGCTAAATGCTGAGTGAGTTTATTGGCAAATTATCGTCGTGCCTCCCCGCGCACATGCGCAATTTAAAATCGAGTATAAAAGCATGTCTATTATGATGCCCCTCGTTCGTTGTTGCTAGATACATGAAATACTTAATGCTTTTCCTCGAAGGTGTATATAAACATCATTCCATGTAACTTATTCAGCATATGAAAAGTTCTAGAAATGGAATATACTGTGATGTCATCAGTGTACTATACGTAAGGGTTAGACTCATGGAAACAATAAGATGGGACACATTCCGTGGGGTATATACTGCACAATAAAAAAAGACAGCAATAAGAACAAATCGGAGAGTAACTATACGGGTTCCAGTTTGTTAGTTCCACAGGTACCTCCTTATTCTCGGTGTGTTGCGTCATTACGTTATTGCCAAGGCAAAAACTTAAATAACTCTATGGTCTCGGGTAAATCCCACTGGCGGCACCTAAAACCTCCCGTAGCCTTTGGTGTATTTTTGAATGTTGAAGAAACTAAACTCATGTCTAATGGCACCTAAGATTATATAACGCATTCACCGCGCGATTTGATACTTTTTCGTAAAGTGTTCGGACTTTCCGATGAAAACTGTCACATCGGAGTTCGTGGTTACTGTTCATTGCGTTTCTAAATATTTTAGACTTCAAGGTCATTAGTTGGACGTTAATCCCTGGTAATTAAATTTAAGGCCTCCTACCTGCTAATTCAAGGTCCTGATACGTAACGGTTTACTTGACAGGTATAAACCAAACCATAAACCAAAGAAGCGACATTTATTTAACTTCGTGTACTAGTACAAAAGTAATGAATGTGTCCAATTTTTTCCTTGCCTCGTCTGCTTTGAGCATTTTAGATTCCCTCCGCCCCAAATCCAATGCAGTACGACCTACGACGAAAACAATTGCGTAATAAGATCCTACGTGCAAATAGCATTTATATACTGTACACGCCATAGTCTACCGTGTGTTTAGCAAATGTTGATGCACTACGAAACGGTCTGTTAAACAAATACCACAGGGAATCCCTTGTTGCTAACATCGTGTTTGCTATTCTGTCTGGCTGGTGTTTAGGCTTAAGGAGCGTTTGCTTCGTTAAATAATAAGACAAATAGGTAATTAAACAGCTATAAAATTTGCATAAAAAGAGTAGTACATAGTACGCATTGTTAGACACGGACGCTGCAGCAAAATGGCAATAACTGAAGAACTTACCTACGAGTCTTTAGTTTCATGCAAAGTAAATGATCTCATACCAGTCACCAAATACAGGTCGAAAAAAACTGGCTTAACGTTAATTTTAGCCGAGGTGGAAGGCCCTGTAATCAATGGTTACTTTTGTCTGGGTATGTTTTACATCCTGTTTCTGTCACTTTAAAAAAAATGAGCAGGTTTATAATAATTATATTTCTATAGCAACCGAAGCCTTTGATGATGATGGACTACCTCACACGTTGGAACATTTGATATTCTTGGGATCAGATGATTACCCTTACAAAGGCATGCTAGATCGTTTAGCAAACCGATGCCTTGCTTCAGGGACAAATGCTTGGACTGGTAAATTCCCTTGTCCATTTATGCAAATTTTCTAAGCAGAATGTTTATTTAGATACGGATCATACCTGTTACACTATGACTACTGCAGGGGCTGAAGGGTTCTTGGCATTGCTCCCTATTTATTTGGATCATATTTTGCATCCAACCTTAACTGTAAGGATCTCTGACCGTATAAAATCGTCCTCCAACTAATATAATATTTGTGGTTAGGATTGCGGTTTCACTACGGAAGTCCATCATATCAATGGCGATGGCGAAGACGCCGGAGTTGTTTACTGTGAAATGCAAGGCAGAGAAAACTCGGGTGAATCTCGCGTTCATCGAACTATGCTTCAAGCTTTATATCCTGGCCATTGTGGCTACAAGTCAGAAACTGGTGGCATTTTGAGTAACCTCAGGGAGTCTACAACTAATGAAAAGGTAAAATGGCGATACTTAATTTCCGTTGAACAGATTTGTCAACCGTTTTTCTCCTTTAGGTGCGCAAATATCATCAGGAATTTTACCGAGTTGAAAATCTAACGCTCATTGTAAGCGGACAAATAGCCGCCCATGAAATATTTAAAGTTATCGAGTCCTTAGAAGATAAAATTGTGTCACGAGTAATTGGCTAATGTTGCATGGTTGATTGAGATTTTCAACATTTATTATACAAACAGAGGAGTGTGGAAAAATGGGTTAGGCCATGGCAAAATCCAGTTCCTCAATTGGAAGCAGCTGTAGATCAGCTGGTCCCTTATCCTTGTGAAGATGAGGAGAACGGCATGGTTTGGGTTGCTTGGAGGGGTCCTTTGGCCGTCCAGGAAAACTACCAGTAATTATAGAAAGTAATATTAGAAATCACTTGTTCACCTGGAGGTTTTGTTCAGGATCTGTGGGCTGATGATGCTAATGGAGTACTTGACAGATACCTCTGTTAGTCCGTTGCAGAAAGCTTTTGTGGAAGACGAGGCTTACGCCAGCAGAGTAAGCTGAAGCTTAAGTGACGCTGTAATAGATTTTACAATGTGCACTTTTGAATAGGTAGGGTATTCTTTCCTGGAAAATGCCTCAACGGCAGTTTACTTGACCTTTGAGAACGTACCTGTGTCGAAGTTGGCCGAAGTTGAGCCTAAACTGTTCGAGCTACTGCGAAAACTGGAATTTGACATGAAGAGGATCAATACGGTGATCCACAGAAGGATTCTAGAGCAGCTAAGTGCTTTGGAAAACAACCCACACGACTCTGTCGCGTTTATGGCTATTGGTGATGTTTTGTTTGGCCATACAGAGGACGATGTAAACTGCTCCTCATATTTTTAAGAGAGTACTTAACTAATGCTTTCGTTTTAGTTCCGAAAGCGCTTCAATCAAGTTGAAGAATTCCGGCGCCTTAAATCTGAGCCAGAAGCGTTCTGGCGTAATTTGCTTACCACATACCTTTTGGAAGCGCCGGCTGTCATTACGCGTGGGTTACCTTCACCTGCTGAAATGGAAGCTTTGGCTGCTGAGGAAAAGAATCGCATCGAAGAGCAGCGAAGCCTTTTAGGACCAGATGGCTTAAAAAAGAAAGCGACGGAATTGGAAAAGGCCATGGAAGCAAATGAAGTATCATGTTATTCCTGTTTACGTTAATTTCAAGCGTTCATGATATTCTTTCTAAAGGCTCCGCCTCCTGCAGAGGTAATTAGCCGCGTTCCTGTTCCAAGCATCGATTCTATTCAGTTCCACCACATGGATCGTTACAGCAATGCGAAAAATTGCAAAGTGGATGATGGAATTCATGAGCAGCGTGATCACCCTAAGTTCCCTATCTCAAAGCTCCCAATGAATTTCCAGCTCGACTCTGTTCAAACGAGTTTTGTTTATGTAAATCTAATTTATATTTTTTATAAATACTGTTATGTAATTCCTCTAACTTTTTAGTTGCTAACGATGATGGACAGCTCCGATGTTCCCAGTGAATTGCGGCTTTACTTTCCACTGTTGATGGAGTTATTGGTAGAATCACCCATCCAACGAGGAGCCGATTTAATTCCGTATGAACATGTAGTAGCGCAGTTATCGGAAGATACGGTTAAAGCGGCAGCCTTCGTTGGCGTTGAAGCTAGAAGGTTTCATTGCGGAGCCTTTTGTCAATTAGCTGTGTTGTTCCTGCAGGTAATTAACCTTATTCGTGACTCTAACTAGAGCCGCGTTCGTTTTGCAGGGTGCAGGGAAAACGTTTCAGTCCCAAAACGTCCCAGTTTGGATTTTGCACCAAAACCTAATCTAAACCTTCACTTTAACATGCGTCTTCAAGCAGTAGTCATTTCACACTTCGGGTCGTTTTGACCCACCTGCAAAACCAAAACTGGGACGTTTTAGGCAGGGACATTTTCACCTGCACCCGTTTTGCACCTTTGACTTAAACTTAGACTAGCGAGACTTCTTTGCCTTACGCTTATAAGCGTTCGTTTTAGCCTAAACTTTGAAAGTTTGCAGAAGTCGACTTGGAAAGTCTTGAGTCAAAACGAACGCTTATAAGCAAAAGCTTACATTTGCTCTACCCATGGGGCGGTGCTTGTAAAAAATAGACAAAAACAATATATGAATTGTTCGATATCGACAAAGGAGATAAATAAACAAGGGATAGGGTTAACTTTAAGTCTGGGGACAATAGTACTCGCTATAGACTTGCCTAACTTGAGACCAAAACGAAAAGTCAACTTCCAAAGTTTAAGTCGACTAACTAAAGAAAACGCTTATAAGCCCAAAGTGTGACGAAGTCTACCTATCTCGAACGCTTTTAAGCGCAAAGTCTTGGGTAGACTTTTAAGTCGGCTTAAACTTGCGTCAAGACGAACGCGGCTTAGCTTTACATAACTTAACTTTGATTTTGTAGTTGGAAGAAGACAAATATGAAAAGGGCGTCCAATGGCTGCACGAATTGTTGTACGATACCAAGATTACCGCAGAACGTGTGAAAGTTGTGGCTACCAAAATGATCAACGATGTGGCTCAGTTTAAGCGTAAAGGGCCAAAGATGATTTCTTCTTTAATGCGAGAGTTGCTCTTCAGCAAAGGTAACGATTATCGTGAAAAGCGACAGTGTGTTCAGTAAAGACTGACAGTATTTTGACTGATTCACAGAGAGCAATCATAAATCGGCCAGTGTATTGCGCCAGCAAGCCTTCCTAAATCAGATGCTAAAGCAGCTGGAAACGGAAAAAGCTCCTAATGTTATAGAGAGTATGGAATTGCTGAGAAGCTTGATTATCAAAAATGAGGTTTTAACGGTTCATATGGCAGCACATGTGGAACGTTTATCGGACCCTTATGCGCCGTGGGTTAGAGTATTCGGTTCGCAAGCTTAGGGATCATGTTGTAATGAAGGGATCTTTTCCTAAATTTCACTTTCTGTGTTTTCCTGGAATACAGCGTACACCGTTAGCGTGTAGTACTTCCTTTTTCCAGATAGCGTTTGTATGTTATCTTAGTTCTCAATGCTTGACGATAGGGACGAGGTTGTAGGCATGCGTTCTCAGATACGGGCGGTCTCGTCTTCTCAAAATAGATCAATATTTTCCTTCAGTCTCCGTTTCCTCTTCTTCTCTGAGCGCATTGAGACATAAATGGGTTCTTTCTCTTTCAAACTGGCAGTTAAACCGAAGTCATGCAATACTTTGAGTTGTTCAAAGCCTTGCCTTATTTCAATGGTGCTTTCGCCATTTACGCTCTAAAGGATTTATTTCCCATATTTTGCCAAGACCCATGGTTCTACGTATTTGTGTTGCAAGTTTCCCTCAATTGGATTTGGATCTTGGTATATCCAAGCAAATACTCGGCTTCTGTGTCAAACGAGTACTTGTTAAGGGAAGTTATTGACAAACCTGTCGCATGGGGTTACGCTAATGAAGCCAAGGGCAAGTTTTGCTCCACCTGTGACACTGCTTGGCCAGATTCTGCTCTTGTACATCATTGTCCTTTGTGCAGAGCTTGCATCAGCCGACATGACCATCATTGTTTTTTCTTGGGAGTTTGTGTCGGGGAGAGCAACCAAAAATATTTCGTTCCTTTGATGTTCCATGTGGCTATAAGCGGTTTGTATTGGGCTTTCCATGTGGCTCAGGATCTCAGCGTGGAGAAGAACGTTTCTTATTGGAAGCTAATATGGCCAATCGCTCTCCTAAATTGCTGGCGCGACGAATCGGCAGTGTGCGAATCCTTATCTACGTTGTTTGTCCTAAATACGATGCTGCCTGTCGCCTTATGTTCAGGTGCCATGTTTATATTCCAAATGACTCTGCTCTACCATGGCCAGACCACACATGACTTCCATTCCGGCAAACCGGTCCCGTCTACGAACAGTATCAGAAAGAATATCCGTGTTATGTTCGGAAAGTTTGGTCTGTGGCATTTTCTTTTCCCCATCCCAAGAATTGAGCATTCCTGGTGGAGGTGTTTGACTAGAAACATTTATGAAATAGAAAATGGCTACATTTATATAGCATGTCGTCGAATAAGTTTATTTTGTTCAAATCAGTGATTGTAAAAACTGCAAGCAACATGCACATATTGTAAAAAAAAAAAAAAAAAAAAAAAAAAAAAAAAAAAAAAAAAAAAAAAACATACTCCGAAAGTTAAATATAAAGGACTATTAAGCCTTTAGAACGGGAATCATTGTTGATGGGGTTTGACGGGCCGTAAGTTATTGTCGTCTGTTGTTGTGGCTACTAGCCAATATTTCCTCCTAAGACCAACATTCAAGCTTTTATGTTTTTTTTGGATATTTTAGTATTTTTTACTTGAACGGTTTCTGTGGGTTTCAGATCAACGGGCAAATCTACGATGACCGTAGGAGAATCCGGTACTTCCGATGCCCCGCTAGGGATCTTAGTTTTAGCGCGAAAGATTCCACTCGGGTCGTCGTCCATGTTGAAATGTACTCTTTTATCGGGGACTGCTGCTGAGGTGTTTTCATAAGATACTGGTTCCTTAAAGAATTTCTTTTGGGTAGTCATGGAAGAGGATAGAAATGATTGGAAAGATTCCATTAATCGAGCTGCTTCTGCTTCTTGAGTGGGATCGGGAACAAATTTCTGCGTTTCGGTTCTATCTTTCTCTATCGGTGTTTCCGCATTCACTTCGCTTTTTTGCTCCGAAGACTTGGTTTCCTTTACGACCATATTTTCTTTCATAGAGGGAGATATTTCTTCGGTTACATGATGTGCATCGTTTGGAACTCGACGAAAGCTCGTGCTTAACTTTTTAGCTCTGTATAGGCCAATCAGGGATGATTTCTCTTTCAGGTCAGGATCAGGTACGGGAGGAAGAAGCCAGTTGTTGACTTGAGCGGGCTCCCATTTTTCCGGGAGTTTTTTTACTTGGGTAGAATGCAAGTCCAGCATAAGACTCAAAGTGTTGCTAACGGAAGAGTGAGGTCGAAAAGGTCTTTCCGTTTGTAGCGACACAGTGCGTTTTGTTTCGTCCTCTTTTTTAACAATCAAAACACTGGTTGCTGAATGGTTTCTTGGTTCGTTTTGGGGAGTTTTCATTAGCGCGGAACCCGATAATCGTCTTGGTCTTTCCTCAAAAATCTCTGGTACTTCCGTTTTTGAGGAAACTAGATCTAAAGAACTGGCGAGGAATTCGATTTGGTGCTCAGCAACAGCTTCTTCCGGCACTGATGACGGGGATTGTCTGATTCAAGCATTTATAAGATGGTGTATATTATCAGTAATAAAAATTACTTGAAAGAGAGGGAAGACTTTTTAGCAACTGGAACGGGTTTCTCTTGTCCATATGACGCTTTCTTAAACCATTCATAGTTAGTGACTACCACGTATGAATTACCATTTTCCAACTCAGCGGAATTGGTAATCAATTTTCCATTAACTGTATATAGGCTAAGAAACAAAGGATTTGTTAAGAGATAAAATATCGAGGAATTTTAGCACGCACACTTACTGCTCATAACTTCCTTTCCTAAGTGGAAATACACCATTCAAGTATTTGAGTATACTGTGAATTTGATTAACGTTACTATTCTCAGTATGATTTATGGTTTTAAATTCCTCGGGTTTTCCGTTCCGGAAGATGATAATATTACATTGCTTTGCTGCTGTACTCGTCTGGGTATAAACCGGGGAATTAGGCACCCATAAACGAAAAGATTGACCAATTTGCTTACCTTCGCCAACTTTGGGCGCAGGACTCGATTCTCCTGGCCAATACTCATATACCTATACAGTTTTATTTAAAAAAAAACAGTAAAAAAGTAAAATATCCGAAGTAAAGATTGTAATAAAAATAAATTACCCTCCGGGAACTTGTTTAAATTTCTCGGAACCGGCTGCAACATATTTGCGATGCGTTTTGATCTCGCCAAGTTTGCGAATTCGCGTTCCATTTACGGGTGTGTATAATTTTCTTATGGCACCGAATGGGGGTTTAATTTTCTTCGTTATTTCTCTCAGGAGCACATCCTCGTCCTTAATTTGACTTGAACTAATCATGAACCGCACGCCGGCAAAATGGGGATCGTTATTCTGGTAAACGTGGATCCACTTCGATTCATATTCGGACATGGTTCGACTGATAGGTTTAATGATACATCGTTAACATTAGATCTGCATTATATGTCGAGTGATTTTTCGGAGCAGGTTCAATTGCTGACTTGTTTCTTACACTAGAAGGTCACTACTGGTCACTCTTGCGGCTGTCAAGGAACGTGGAGAACTTTCGAGTTCTATCCGATCGACTTGATTACTCCAATATCCGACTTGGTTGCCCAGGTAACTATACTATTCTATTGTAATACGTTTGCGTACGCGTAGAAACAAATAAGTTCAAGGTAACTGCCTTCGATTCTCGATATTTTGTATTCGACTTTATTTAAAATTTCATTAACATTTTTATGGTTCTCTTTTTCTTCATGTCTAAAGCATTCGGATAATTAATTCGCTATTTAACAGCACGACAAATTAACGGTACGATCAAATTCCGTGTTTTATAGAAGACATTTATTGGTATTTTATGAAATAATAATCAGGTGGGAAATTAAGTTATCGAATGAAATTTTCGAATGAAAAGCAACGGAATTATCGAGAAAACCGAAAATTCACTAAGCATCTAGTGACAATTGGGCCAACTCCATTGCGAGAGTTGTAAACAAAAGAAAAGGAGTATTTTTGTGGATTTCTACATCATAATGGGTGTTAAAAAGGATCACGAACTAATTTTGCCCCTAAGTGAAGCGTCTGTAAAAGCTGCAGCGCTTGCCATGGGAAGCTTGGAGTCGTCTTATTTATTACAGGCTGTAGATTCCATAAAGGATTTTCAAGACCCTGATCTGCCTCCTCTGCTTGTACTCCTGCAGTATATTTGCCAGCTCGAAGTATATAAGTGCCTACATTGCCATGTTTTCTAATATTAAAAACTGTATTTCCTATTTAAGGGCCCATTGTGGTGCCAGATTCGTGGCCAAGGATTGGCTTATGGAAGTTACATTTATAATAGGACAAACGAAGGCCTGCTTTATTTCACCCTGAACAGATCAACCCATGTTGTATCTGCTTGGAAAGAAGCCAAGCGCATTGTAGTAAGTACCTGTCTTGCATATCCAGTTCTTAGTTCGAAATAAACCTGACTATTTTATTCGTGTTTAAGGACGGTTTTCTGAATGGTGATTTGCAGTATGAAGAGTCGGTACTTGAGTCGGCAAAAAGTTCCTTGATTTTCGAATTGATCGATAAAGAGAAAAGTGTCGGTGACATTGTGATCCAATCTATGCTAGCTTATTTAAAAGAAATACCTCATTCCTATAAAAAGTAGGATTAGTTATTTTGGAGCCACACACTCAATCTAAATCCCTACGTTTTCCAGAACTCTTTTGCGAAAAGTTGCAGAAGTTACCATAGCTGACCTACAAAAAGTGGGGCCGAAATACTTAGCTTCCCTGTTCGACGTAGATAAATGCAGATGTGCTGTTGTGTGTCACCCTTCAAAACTCGCCGAAATTGCATCTGGTTTCAGGCAGTAAGTATAAGTTTTTATCCCCTTTCACACGATTAACGGTGTTGCTTCATAGATTGGGGTTGAACATCACAGCCTATCCTACCGCAGAAGACAGCATTCTTATGCAAGCTTAACAGCCATTAATTTAATTCGATCCGCATGAATACAAGCTTTCAAAAAATATACAGGGAAGACAGTGTGCAGGGCATTGAGTATTGCTCTTCCAGTAACCTAAACTGGTAGGAGCAACGGTTTCGTTCTTCTGAATAGCCCAGGGCATGATATAACATCGCCTATGTAACAGAACTGTGAGAAAATCTTCAAATTTGTAATGCGCGTAGTTTATACTACCTCTATATACCAACACTCTTTGGTTTGGTAAACGGCTGAGACACGTTCGTATCCTTTACGTGATTTCTCCAGCTTAGCTAAAGCCTCTTGCAAGATTGGCCGATCCAGCTTCTCAGTTGCCAGGGCAATTTGGCATTTTGCTTGTAAGTGCAGTGCTCGGCTTCGATCTATAGGGCTTCCCAAAATACACAGCGTTGTCAAACACTTTTCCACCATTTCGAACGCTTTGGAATGGAATCCCAACTCATGCTGAAATACCAATTTCTGTTCAAATGGAGTTCTTTCAAAGCTAGCGACTACCTGAATGAACGCGAGCTGAATGGTCGTTATTGCGTGCAGGTACTGCATGTTATGCATTTCGCAAAACTGTAAAGCAAACTGCAGAGGTCGGATGGCTACAGCCGCATTGCCCCCAATCGCTTGGACGGAAGCTGTGAGTAAATGCCAGTAAACAGTCCCGTAGATCACCTGCTCTTCCGTAAGCTTATCCAAATACTCTGGTGACTCCAAAAAGATTTCGATTTTATCTAGTTTCTTCTGCGCTTCTTGCGCATCAGCTTTGATGACGAGTACCTCAGCTTCCCTGTAAATTGATAGTTAAGATCGCTTTTCATATGAGAAAATCATTCGTGTGTTCTCGTATAAACGTTTCACCTCAGCAAACTATCCAACGGACTTAAGCCTGCCCATCTATGAACAACTGCGTCGCAATTTTGCCAATCACCTTGCACTGCACTCTGCAAGAACTGCAAATGAAGCTCTGTTTTCTTCCAAATGTGCGCTGCAGTGCTACGTTCATTGAAAAGCATTTTAGCGTAGCGTAAAACGGCGACTGATTCTTGATACTGACCCTGTTTTAAGCAATGGTTAAATCGTTTTGCAATAGATATTGTCAAATATACCTGTAATGTAAGGCGACTGGCAACGTTCGATAAAGCTACGCACAGGGGTTCGCCCTTGAATTTTATGCCACCCTTTGTAGGATCTTCGGTATTCAAATAGAGCAAAAGTTGGGAGATATGGCTGGCAATTGTACTACGGCCATATAAGGTCCATAACGCAGCTTTTAAAGCATAATTAGATGCTGCTAAGTCAGCCATGGAGTGTTGACAGTTCTTGATATCGCTTTTCAATAGCGCCTGAAGACATGTTACATTTGGTTATATGGAACATGTTGGTTTTAATTCCTTGCCAACGCTTACATCGAAAACAGACGAAGGGTCTAAACCATGCAGTGCTGACCTTTTGGCTAAAGTTTGGATCCCTAAAGACGCCAAATATCCTAAGCTGAGTTCGGCACATTTAGCAATTGAACGCTCCAGAATTTTGCTCTAGAAAAACGCGAAAATATTATTGAATATTGCGTGAAATTTATATATGAATATTGAGAGGCAAATTACGTCACGTGGGTTTAACTTCGCTAGCCATGAAAGTGCATATTGCAGAAAAACACTGTCGCCTACTTCCTGGGATAGATTAATCGCACCTCGCAGTGCGGACAGTGCTTCTTCTCTAGGAAGAAAGAGTGAAATTATGCTGCATTCCAAAGATGTAACACTTACTTGTGACCAAATTTGGCGTGAAGTGCTGACAAGTTTAAAGCAGCATAGCTCATTCTCTTGCTTTGCTCTTCGTTATTCATTTGTGAAGATCTGGCGTCGAAAACGGAGCGATCAAAATAATGGCAAAGGCTGTTATAGGCCCCACAATATTCTTTCACACGCACGCAATTTAGGTAACTTACAAAATGCTAAATAATAAGGGAAATTAGTATGTGGTAATGTATTTATACGCAGAGCTGTTCCTCTAACCGCTTCGGCGATGTTCGGATTTGCTTTCAAGAGGAGTTGTATTTGTTCGTGCAAAGCTTTGGGTGAAGTAACGTCATCTTCGTTCTGCAGTAAGGCGGCTTGCTGAGCGATAAGAAGTTCGGCTTGCTTACGAGACATTCTGCCTTCAAAGGCTACCTCGAAGGTTGGTTTTTCGGCTGTGCAAGTCAACTCCATGTCATCCGATGTCCGCTGTACTATTTTGACATGTCCAGCGACATAATTCTCAAACTGTCGCGATAGATTACAAACTTGGTTGAATGATAGAGCGTCGAAAAAAAGCACCACCTTTCTAACAAACAAGCCTGAGAAATAAATGCGCTGACATTCGAACGTTTTTATTGTAAAGTAGTGCTACCTATGATACTGGACCGCCCTACCATGGGTTTTCCTTGACTAGGTTCCAGAAGTAGAGCTTCCATACTGTGTGCCAGGGCCATTAATCCCGAAATTCTTTGTAGACTTAAATGGAAGAGCTGCTCTTCAAACTGTGTCCTATGCTTAGGCATAATTTTGTATTTTCCCGAATCGAGTAAGGCCATAAATTCGCTCATTTCGAGGTCTCTGCTCTACAAAAGTTAGTAGATTATTTAATCTGAACGAATAAAAATAAACTTTCGGGAGATGGGACTAATGAAATACTTGAGTTAAGTGTAGAATGAGTACACAAAAGTCTTCCTGGTACTTGGCGTCTTTGCAGTAAGTATCATCTTCCGTCGCTACGGAATGTCGGAAGATCAAAATAAGTTCTCTTTTTAATTTAAATTTAAATTTTAATTAAAATTTTACTTGCGAGGCTTCCCATTTTAAGCAAACAATGCTCCCTGAGGAACGCGATGACAGCTATTTTGTACGGAGTAATGAATTCAGACGAAGACATTTTTGGGATTCCAGTAGTCTGAAAGGACATCTTGAATTTAAACTTTGTCCACCGATATCATGCACCAGCCATTCAAACACGAGACTCAATAACAAACACAATTTGAATCTGGAGAAGGTGGAGAGCTTAGATGGTAAGCGGCGAAAGGCTTCGTTTCCCATCGGGCTCTTGGAATATGCAAATTGCCGATGCTAGAGACGTCTAGGAATAAGTACATAGACTAGTAAATAATTTGACCAATGTAGGAAACATACCTGTCAATCGTGTGGTTTACGGATATTCCCGAAGGCAAGAAAGAATGGTTACCTGCCGCACTACGTTCTTTAATGGGATTGGCTAAAGTAGCGTTTCATAGAACCGGTTGGAAGAAAAAAGGTGTGCGTGCTTCTTCAGCATGGCATGGTGCTCATCTTCACTTTTCACGCTCATCAGTAAGGAAGGTGTTTTTGATACGTAAACATGGTTGCTTCGGACACTGAAGTTAGGAATCGGACACATAAAACAGGGTCTGTTTCAACCCAGAAAAAGCCCAAGAAGCCTACGGTGGACCTTGTGGAGGAGGAAATTACCAAAGTAAATCGCTTAAAAATTGTATATTTTATGGGAGATACTCATACGCTAAAATACCCAGAGCTATATTAGTGTACTTGAATTTCTAACGAAACCGACAGGAAACCCCGCAATGTGTATCTATTTCGCCCAGCTTTTTTAAAATCTTTATTAACTGTAATCGCATGTTCACGGTGGAAGAAAATGTGTCTCCTGTATTGAACATCAATTTGACACTGTCAAGAGTGAAACCTCAACCTTGAGCTGGGAACAGGGCATTGCCCATGCCCTTTTTTGGGGTCAGACACTTCTCCTGTGTGGTTGTCAGGATTTTCTGTGTACAGCCAAATAAATGTTCGTGGAGGTTAGGATGATGCGTATCCCTTCTTTGTAGATCCATCTTTTGTCTTAAGTCAGCCATGTACAAGAAAGCTTACATTTTTCTTGCCATTCAACCTAAACTCTCACTTACCTAAACCACCGGTTGCCTTATGGGCTTTCTATTCTTGTTAACCTTGGCTGCGAATAGCTTGGCGAGCCCAAGGGGCTCTAAGAAACCGGCTTTGAGCGGGAGGTTGATGGCCTATGCGTTGTTTACTGAAATTTATTACTTTATGCAATTTTTGTCGGCGGAAAATGCAAGATATTTACATATTTTGCCATTATTTGCATCGCGTTTCTTCTGAAAACGTTATTTTAATTACGTTCTTTCTTTATACGTTTAAGGACCATGGACATTCCAAGGATGCATCCGAGAAAAAAGACGTGCACAATGACGAAACTTTCATGAAAACATATTATTCAACGATACCACCACAACCACAAGGAGTAACGCTTCATTTCAAGTTTGATTTACTGGCCCTTACATTATTCGCCTTGGCGTTAGTAACGCGATTTTATCACCTGGAAGAACCAAAGAACGTAGTGTAAGTTTTATCTCCGTTTTCCCCCTGCCGTTTTGCTAAGTCGTAATTTAGGTTTGACGAGTTGCATTACGGTCGCTATGCGGGCTTATACGCACGAAATACCTTCTTTTTTGACTCCCACCCTCCGTTAGGAAAGCAGCTTGTGGCCCTGGCTGCCTACACAGCAGGTTTTGATGGTAAGATATACAGCTTGAAATTTTGGTAATCGAATATTCACGAAGTAAATTTATGGTGTGTTGTTCAGGTACCTTCAAGTTTGATCGAATTGGTACCCCGTACAATGCTACCGTCCCTGTTTTCGCTTTACGGTTTGTGCCGGCTTTATGCGGCAGTTTACTTGTCCCAACAGCTTATCAAATAATGCTGGAATTGGGCTACCCGCAATGGACCGCAGGTTTAGCAGGCTTCCTCTTTCTTTTCGGTAAGATCCTGCAATAAATGTAGAAGTTAATGCTTAGCGTATTCATTGTTTTAAAACAGACAATGCACTACTTACCCAATCTCATTATGCTCTCATGGAATCCATTTTACTGCTCTTTTCGCTATGCGGAATTTTATTCGTGTTGAAATTCCGGCAAGAACAAGCTCGTATGCCGTTTTCCACCGCCTGGTGGACTTGGTTAGTTTTATCGGCAGCCTCATTGACTTGCGCCATGTGGTAATATTTTTTATTTTTTTTAAGCGTAACGTGCATGATTTTATTAGTGATTTGTTTCTAGTGTGAAGTATGTGGGGTTTTATTCATTTTGCTTGGGAGCAGCTCTGATCGCCTATGATTTCTGGAACTCTGTACTGGGCGACTACACTCTTTCCAAAAAAGAAGTTGTGAAGCAAACTATCTCACGTGCCTTCACGTACGTCGCTGTACCTCTAGCTATTTACTTGGGAGTCTTTTACGTGCACTTGTCTATTCTGACTCGTGCTGGGCCGCATGACAGTGCCATGTCCAGTGCTTTCCAAGCCAGCCTAGAAGTAACTCAATTGAAAATTTGAAATTCATAGAAATGACATAGCAGTTATTTTTGTATTTATTTTTGTGTGACAATTTAGGGAGGGTTAAGTTCAATCGTGCGAGGACAGCCACTGGAAATCGTGCATGGCTCTCAAATAACGCTGAGACATTCAGAGGGGAAACCCTGCTGGCTTCATTCCCATCAGGATAAATATCCCATCAAATACGCGGACAAGCGCGGTTCTTCCCATCAGCAGCAAGTCACGTGTTACGGTCACAAGGACACCAACAACTGGTGGATTATCAAGAGACCTGATCGGTAAACGAAAACCTAATCGAAAAGAAAATCTAATCGAGTTTCTTTGCAATGCAGGTCAGATTTGGTCGTGGCTGCACCGTTAGATAAGATTCAGGATGGCGAAATAGTCCAAGTCGTACACGGAATCACTGGCAGAAATCTAAATTCGCATAATGTAGCGGCACCCGTGTCCCCTACTAAACAAGTATATAATATTCTATAGTTAAAAGTTAGATTTTAACAGCTGTTCTTAGGAGGTGAGCTGCTATATCGATCACAATGTTTCAATGCCAGCCCAAGATCTTTGGAAAGTGGACATCATCAACAAGAATGAAGTGGGAAATATTTGGCATGCCGTTGAATCAATGGTAAAAATGGTTCCTTTAAATTATAAAAAAATTTTATACATATTTTTCTTTGACAGGTTCGTTTGATCCACGTGAATACAAGTCAAGCGTTAGCCTTTACTGGGCGTATTTTGCCCGAATGGGCATTCAGTCAGAACGAAGTGGCCACGGATCCAATGGTAGTACACCAGGACACTGTCTGGAACGTGGAGGAACACAAATATACCCGAAGTAAACACAAAATCGCAACTGTACGCAATTCAATAAAATATACTTTCGTTTTGATTTATTTAGACGAAGATCAAGATGATCGAAATCGCGAATTGCTGAACAACGATTTTATTCCTTTGGAGCCCACTCAGTTGACTTTCTGGCAAAAATTCCTCGAGTTACAAGTCCGCATGTTGCTAATATCCAACGAAAATGTGCAGAACCACATGTATACGTCTAGCCCATGGGAATGGCTCACGCTGACGAGAGGCATTGCATATTGGGTGTCGACTGAGAGCAACGTAATTGCAAAAGCTTACAAATTTGACTCCCTTGAAGAGGTTACATAAGATTATTTTAGGCTCAAGTGCACTTGTTGGGGAATGTGGCAATTTGGTATTCCGCAACGTTGGGTCTTGTCGGTTTTGTGGCACTCTTTGTCCTTTACTTACTGAGACAGCGCCGGCAATGTTATGACCTCACTTCAGGTAATAAAAGAATCGAAATTTGAATACCTTATAAGTACAGTTTGGGTCACTTGTACTCCTTATAGATGCCTGGCGACAATTTCTAGCCGCAGGGGAAGTGTTATTCGTTGGTTACGTCTTCCATTTTCTTCCGTATTTTTTCGTGGATCATACGCTATTCTTGCATCACTATTTACCTGCACTAGCCTTCCAGTTACTCTTACTAGCAGCGTTCATCCATCATGTAGTGCATATAGTCAAGTAAGAAATTGCGCGTAAATTACCTTTGATTTTTGTATTAATCTTTATTTCATTTCTAGTAACGTTATCCAAAGCAAAGCGTTGTCTTCCTTGGTCACAGTCGGTATTGTTGGATGGGTTTTATTAGTAGTCTACGTCTTCCAAAGATACCTACCCTTGTGCTACGGAACAGGGCCCCAAGATGCTGCTTCCATCATGGCATTGAAGTTGAAAGATTCGTGGGATTTTATCATACATCGCACGTAATCCTTAAAATCGAGTAAAATATTATTGATTGTTTGGAAGGAAGATCTGGTTTTGTGAACAAATGAAAAGTGTTGCCCGTTACATTTCCCTTTCGCAGTGCAATGTATTGTTCAAATCACCAAACGTGCAAAATTTTGGGTTTTCCAGGGTTTATTTGTTATGGGAGGGAAAGAGCGAACATACAACACTTTTAGCTTTCTACGAAGTGCCGTCGCTGGTTTCCATTTTCTCTTCAGAGGTTAACAAACGCACTTCTGTTGCTTCAATCTCAATTGGAACTGTTTTGGTGCTCAAAACGGCGGTCGTACCAGGCTTGTAACTGTAGTTCAGTTGCCTAAAAGAGGATATTTCAAAGTAACCATTTTTAGCTTAACTAATTAATAGCTTAACTAAATTAGCTCTTATTAATTTCACTAATTAGTAATTATTTACCTGACGCCTTTCAAGTTGGCTCGGTCATAGGGACGGAATTGCTCAGTCTTCTCTCGCGTAATGACGTACAAGTCGACATTGCTTCCAGACCCCAGATCGTTAAATATACCGGCTGCGACAGCATCGCGCACTAGCTTTTTTGCCTCTTCCAGCTAAAAGGGAATAGGCAATGTAATAGATTAGGTAAAAATGAAATAGATTAAAGAAGAAAGATCGTTTACTTCCATGTCGGGTTTCCAGCCGGCTTCAAACACAGCCATAGCAGCTAACGAACCAGATCCCATGGTGCAATAGGGAAGCTTAGATGTAGAACCATGAGGATGAATCTCATACAGATGAGGCCCCGAATTATCAACACCACCCACAATTAGGGCGGCGCCGATATTGCCTTGATACCGGAAAAGCATTTGTTTCAACAGCCTATTTGCAGTAGCTACAGGCACAACTCGCCCAGTATTTAAGCGATGAAGCTCTAGTTTGGAAGATATCATCTCGGTGACCTTCTGGGTATCCGCAGCAGTTCCAGCACCACAGCAACTGGTAAAAATGAGATTTAATACTTTGAAGTTCTATAAGAGGACAAAGGAAGGGTACCGCATGTTTGCGGCTAAGTAGTGGATTTTCTCGCATTCCTTTTCAGCTACAATGGAACCTTCGGTAGCCCTGGTATCGGCACCCAAGATCACTCCATCCTTGAAAATAATGCCAGCAATGGTTGTGCCGGTTTTGGTAGCTTTGGGAACTGGAAATCCCTTTTCAACTAAGAAAGCATTCCTGAAAAATTAACAAACGGCAAGGATTAGTTCGAATAGGTATAGCTTGTAGTTTACTGACTGCAAAAACAACTACCTTCTGCAGTTATCAAAAGAGAATCCTTTTGAAGGAACATCAGGAATTAAAACTGATGTCATATTTGCAATTACTAGGATGAAATGCAGCACAAATTAACACTCGAAGGCAAAAACAATGATGAAGGAAATTTTTTAAATGGGCGGTGTCAACACCTTGAAAGGGAGGGATTAGTTTTGATGTTAGAAACAGCTATTCGTGGTTCGCCGTTCTGCGGCAGTCTTTTTCTCACTCAAGAATTAGGAGAAATCACGGAGGAATGATAGGTTATGAACACGGAAAGGGAACAACAATGAGATAATAAAATAGAAATTATAGCGGCCATGGTTTATTTAATGCTTACAAAATCGTTGGCTGTGTACACAGAAAAACCGACATTAAAAGATATATCGATGTTGCAGAACATTTCTGCGTCGTTTGGCATAATCTTCAACACATTATTTGAAAAAAAGAGTGAAAGGAGACCTTTACGATGTACTAAATGTTACAAATGTAATACAATAATTATCAGTATAGAGGCGAAAGTTTCCACACAAGCATTCCAGTATAAATTATGAGTAGACTACGTAGATATTTTAAATCAGTCGGATTGAACGACGTAGAAATAATTTTGAACGACATTTGAAACGGTTTTCGAAAACTTTTTACTCCTTTTCAGTTGTAGTGAGCTTTTCTGTTGTTAGTGCCAATGGTTCAACTTGTTCTTCGTAAACACCGTGCGATTTTTGCTTGTGGGCTTTCAGGAAGTATTTCGAACAGACTTCCTTGTTACAAATGTCGCATGTCACTCCTACCAACTGTGATTGGCTTCCGAGGTCAATCCCGTGCATTTTCAGCATATGCTTTTTCATAAAATATTTGTTGCATAGCTCCTTTTGGCAAATTTCACAATAGCTTCGCGTAGGCAAAGAAAATCGACGCTGCATCTGCTCAACTTCGCCGGTATACCCGCCCTTTCCTCCGCCATCAACCTCAGGTTGAATTAGATCAAGAAAACCTGTAGGCAATGCGGATAGAGCCGTCGTATTACTAAGGAGAGGGGACAATATACTTGAAGAAGTACGTTGTACAATCGAGGAAGGTAATGCGTTTTGGATTGAGAGGTTCAATGCAGAGTAAGAATCAGAAGGATTTTTGCCGGTCCAATTTTTCTTCACTTTACGTTTCTTTAGAACATGCTTGTTGCAGAACTCCTTGTCACAGAGATAGCAGTAGGCTTCGTAATTACTGCCATTGCCAGGAGTAATAGAGTGAACTACGGGAGAAGGAGACATAACTGGAGTTAAAGAGCCAGGGAAATTTGAATTCGAAGAAGGAAGGAGAGGATCTTCCGCTGCTTTTCCAAACAAAGACTGCGTGAAGGAAGCCGCATGGTTTTCTAGCAAGTGCTTTGTGAAGTCTGTTAAGGGGACAGCAGACTTGCAATGGGAACAAACCGCAGAGGGGGAGCGGCTGGTATTACAAGGCGAAGAGGGTGAATTTTCGTAGGAGTATGGGTCAAAGTCATGCTGGTTTAAGGTCAAATTCAAAGCTTCCAAAGGAGTAGCAGATAAGCATGATTGGCTCCGGGATTTTTCGCTTATGCCTGTAATTGAGGATATTTCTTCGACATTAGTTATGCGGACAGGGTTTGATTGTTTTCTTCTCTTCCTCGGTTTGGGCGAAAGCTCTTCAACAACACTGTCCATGCTGTAGTTTTCTTGGCAATCGGGCCTTGTAGTGCTTGACAAGTCTTCGGGGGTTTCTTGGCAGTCATATTCATCACTTTGCGACCAGTCCGTAGAACGGGGAGACGTTTGGGGATATGTGTAATCTTCGCTTTCCGAATCATACCGAATTGCTGGATTAGTGACTGTAGGGATGCTAAGATCTTCGGCTTCTTCCGATCTAGATGAGAGTGGGGAATCATTAAGCGTTGAAGACGTTAGTTGCGAAGATAGGTGGGAAGTATCAGTCTTCAGACTCAAATTCCATGCCACGCCCATTGTGTGAATTCTTAGATCGTTGGTCTCGTGTTTGCGGAGGTTTAAAGCCATGTCCCAAGGGTCACTTCGCAGGATCATTTTGTATTAACAAAATGTTAAGGCTTCAAGTTTACTTATGTTGGTTAATTTTACGTCTTAGTTAAATACGCTTAAACGTGGCTAGCAAATGTAACGGATTTTAGTCAAAATAAGCTTAAAAAACAGCAGGAATTCAAATCTGCCTTTTGATTTTTTGTAACACTAATGGTTAAGAGTTCAAACACTCAATAACACAAATATATTCGGATGTCCCAACTGGCACTGGAGAGTTGAGTTTATCTCGAGACGCAGTCAGATGCGAAATGAGGAATTACGAACGAATTTTGCATTTCGGAAGGGTGTTAGCGAATAGCTTGACCCTTCATAAAAGAAGATGCTTAGGTCAAGGCCATGCGATACAAGTTTGCTTCGCTAATATACTGCGGTCGTAAGTATGCGAAGCCAGAAGGGTTTCTGTTGCATGAACTCGTCCTCACAATTCTTGGTAAGGGTAAGTGACCTTTGCTGAACTGCGTTAAATATAAGACGACCTTGAGTGGTGAGACATATTCTTCTTAATTGCAAGTGTTTGAACTTTGGTTTCGCGGAAATTCTCACGTCAACGTAGCTTTCTTACCTGAGATCAAGTCTTGTGTAACACCTTCAAATCTCTCTAGGATCCGTTTACGTACGGCATGCGTCATATTGTATGTCTTTAGTGAAAATTCCGGAGTTGAACTCAAGACTGTAATGAAGCATGCGTTATTAATTTGGGAAAATTTCTTTCTTTGTCGTCTTCAATTCGTCTACAAAATTAAAGTAGGCAGAACATGCGTCTTGTATGGCCTACTAATTTTCTGTCTTTCTAAACAAAACCTATTAATTTTTAACTATGTTATCCGAGTTTCTCTATGTGTATCGTTTTCATGCATATAACGCATAGAATGGCTTTACGTTGCAGTTAGCACGTTCCGCTTCACGTTTCGTCATTTACAGAGACACTTTTTGTTTACGTTACTATTACCATGCTGGCTGTCGCTTGTTTATTTACAGTTTGCAAGCCTTTTGTAATTTAATTTGTAATCTGTGTTTTCTCGGAAATAAGTTTCTAACCCAAATTAACCATCCACTATCGAGAAATAGTCACACCAATCCGAAAATACCGCGATAATTAGTGCAAATAAAGAAAGCAAACCTTACCATCCACTCTAACTGTATTGTAACAGAACACAATGAATTACGAAACTGAGCGTAAAGAAATCGAAGGCGGCAACATTGGTACTTCTAATTCTAGTACTCTGAGAAAAGTACCAGAAAATTTTTCTGCCGATATATGTGCATTAAAGGAAGTTCTGGAGCTGGTGAACTCCGAAATCTCTTTAAACCAAGAATTTAAGGAAGTATTCGCGTCTTACCTGAGAAATCACGTTGACACTTTTCTCGACCACTTGCCGAATGTTTATACAGCGAGGTTGCTTGGGTTGTCTTTCAAAATAAGCTCCGTAGTTTTAGAAAAAGACGCAAATCATTTGCCCACCTTGTTAGAAAGCGAAGGTCATTTTTCCAGGCTCTGCCAATCAATCTACAAGTTTCTACGTACGTTACTTTTATTGTGAATTATATTAATCTTAAGAACTTTGCTTCGGCAAGTCAATTTAAATAACAAAATCTTCATAGGCTTGCACCCGCTACCCGATGATGATTCATTGCAAGCAGCGTGCTTCGTTCTGAAGCGGATTATGAACAAGTCCAACATTTACGCCCTACAAGTAGCCCAAAAAGGATTTATGAAAGCACTGTTACCTTACACTGTGGTATGTAATATATTTGTCACATTCCTCGTTTAAAGCTGTTTTTCTTTCAGCACAAAAGCTCTAAATTACGCCATGAAGCATTGTATTCCATACAAATTATTTACCGTTTGCCCGGCGCATTGGATGAGGCGTTTCTTCATAGGTTAATTGAAACGAGCTATAGTAAGCAAATTAGTAAGTTGTGATATACATACAAGCTTTTTCTCTGTTTTAGGATTCTTAAACATCGAAGCAAATACAACATTGCCAAGGGAAATGTCCGGCGAATGCATTTTAATTGCTTTGGATATGATAGAGTTTGCAGTCCAGAAATCTTGTTCTCTGCTTGTCATTGATGAAAACCAATTTTTCAAAGGTGAGCGGTCGTCTCGATTTGATGTTAACCAAATATTACTTCTCCTTTTATTTTTCAGATATGGCATCCTTAGAGAAAAATAATGCAGACTATTCCAGCAAAATCGCATCTATGGTTTCAAAAATCAGAGTCGCCAGCCTTGCTCAGCAGCAGCCAACCCAAGGAGCGTCAGTAGCGAGAAACAACGAGTCTCAAGCAGAAGGCAAGTTAGACCATACATCTTCCTTGTCTCTAAACCGTCGCCATTCCAATCCAATTTCATCGAGTCCTCCAAAAGCTGCGTTTCAGTTACAGCAGAAGAATACAGATGGCAGTCGTAATTCCATAGACACCTACGTTCCAAATTCTCCCCATGACCCTTCCAGAGTTCTGCGACCTTTCTCAGCCGTCGAAGAAATTTGTCGTCCTGAATCTTATAAACGCGGGTCAAAACTACTCCTGAAGTCGGACCAGTTGAACGACTTTAGAACTGCTGCGAAACTAGATGAGATTACTTCCACTGGAGTGGCCAAGGTAAAATCCCGTTTACTCTCTATCGTGTAATCTGTCTTTAAAGCCTTCTTTCAAGGTTATTTGTGGAATGCTGAACAGCAATCAAGGCGGAAGCATTTGGTTTGGTTTCCGCGAAGAACACGGCGTCTTCGTGGACGGAATGCGTATTAATAAGGATCAAAGAGACGAGTTTCGTATGGGTTTCCATCGCGTTCTTACCACAATTTCGCCGCTTCCTCTGGTATCGGCCTTCAGTGTTCATTTCACTCCCGTAACATTTGTGGTTGGTCGCGAAGTAGCAGCAAGTGGTCAACTCTATATTGCCGAAATTCGAGTTCCTAAAAGAACGGTAAAATATCAAGGATTCCGCGACGTTTCCTATTCTTTTTTTCTCTAGGGTTCAGTTTATATGACGTCAGATGGAAGACTAAATAGATTTCCTTACGTGAGGCGTGGATTTAACACTGAAATCATGACTAGAAATATGGTGAGAGATCGCATAGCTCAAAATGAAGCAGAAAGCTACCAGAAATGTATTTACGCAATGGAGCAATTGTTGAATCAGTGATTTTGCAT
This sequence comes from Lepidurus packardi, assembly GCA_023053545.1. NCBI lineage: Eukaryota > Metazoa > Arthropoda > Branchiopoda > Notostraca > Triopsidae > Lepidurus > Lepidurus packardi. The sequence continues at coordinate 8,268,272 of JAKZAN010000005.1, read as the reverse complement.
ATTACGAACAATTCTTATTACGAACGAATCTTTCCAAATTTTTCTTTCGTTATTCTTGACAATCTCATCTCCTACTTAAGCAAGTTTTTAAAGTGAATAATCTCGAGGTCTTACGTAGGATTTGTATGATCAATGGTAAAACAAATTCAATCGATTTTGGTACAAACCGTTTTTTCTTCCGTGTATAAATCGAGCGAGTGAAGAGTTCCTTCACGCCCCATTCCACTCTGTTTTACTCCCCCAAAGGGCATATCTAGCGATCGTACCAGCCAACAATTAATCCAGACAGTACCCACGCGCAAATCAAGAGCAACACGTTGATTTCGGGATCCGTCTTTACCCCATACGGCTGCACATAAACCGTAAGGGACTCCATTTGCGCGCTGAATGACCTCTTTTTCGGTATCAAAAGGTACAATGCAGACGACAGGTCCAAAAATTTCTTCCTGCATGCAGCGCGAGTCGTCTTTTACGTTCACAATCACAGTAGGGCGTAAAAAGTATCCCTAAACAATGAAATAGTGTCCCAAAAGTTTCAAAATTTAGTAGCTACTCTTACGTTCTCGCACTCCGCTGGTAACTCCAGTTTTTCTGCAGTTTCTCCACACAGGATTCGACCACCGTCTTCTTTGGCGTACTCCACATACCTTCGCACTTTCAACAGATGAGCTTCGCTAATTAAAGCTCCAGTGAAAACATCTTCGCTTGGAGGACCCACTTTCAAGTTCCTTCGTTGGAAACGTTAATAATGTAATGTGCAATCAATTTTAATAACATTACCTAGCTTCGTTAATAAATTGCGTTAAAAAATCATCATAAATGGAGCGCTGTACGAAGAGCCTAGAAGTGCACAAACAAACTTCGCCTTGGTTCAAGAAACAAGAAGACATCAACGTTGGCATACACTTGGCTAAATCCGCGTCTTCGAAAACTATGCCGGCATTCTTACCACCCAACTACAAGCGGATTGATTGAAATGGCAATATAAACCGAAATCGCAATGAAAGTATACCTCTAAAGAGACTTTCTTCATCGACTTGGCTGCAACTTGAGCGATATGCCTGCCAACAGCTGTGCTACCCGTGAAGGAAATCACACTAACGTCGCGATGATTTATCAGAGCTGTCCCTGCCTGCGAACCGGTACCAAAAACCATATTAACAACCCCAGCCGGTAGTCCAGCTTCCTGAATCAATTTGCATAGTATCCATGCAGTGACTGACGTCATTTCGGACGGTTTGCAGACGACCGTGTTACCAGATGCAATGGCCGGAGCGATCTTGAAAGTTAGCAAATAACTACGTAAAACTCAACATAAAGCAAATTTGAAATTTCGAGGAATAAAGAATTTTTACAGCGGCAAGTTCCATGGGCTTATCAATGCTGCCACACCAACAGGATGGCGCACTGTATAATTTATAATTTGGGCTTCTGGTATGTAGTTGGACCTACATTTTAAATTTTATTATTTTTTTATTTTTCATCATCAATGATGATATTAATTCACGTGTTTAGCTGATGTGTAATTGTTTCAGCAAAGGCGCGGAAGTTTAGCGATGCTCTAGGAATGTCCATTCGTTTAGCTAAGCCAACAGGTTTGCCTTGATCTTTGGATTCCGCTACGGCGAGTTCTTCTAGATTCTCTTCGATGAGATCCGCAATTTTTTGCATCAAACGGGCTCGTTCGGTGGATGATGTGCTGGACCACCTGTAAGGGAAACAGAAAATTCACACAATTCCCTACTCCGTTTTTCTCTATCTCTGTTATTTTTTTTAATTTCTTAAAACTTACATGGGAAACGCATTTTTTGCAGCTTCTACCGCTCTTTCTACATCTGAGCCATCACTGTCCGGAATTTGCGCCCAAACTTGACCAGTGGAAGGATTAAAACTCGGTAAATACTCACCGTTAATGGGTTTAACGAGCTCGCCGTTTATGAAGTTCTCTACAAAAAAAGGCCCGTTCTCCTGAATGAACTTCATGGTATCTGGACCACGGAGTGCGCGTACAGTACAGTTTGGATTTGAGGTATGGAATGAACAACATGTCTTTTTTCGGATGGTTAAAATCGAAAGCTTGTTGTTAGGGGCCTTGGAGACAGGTTTGCCACATACGTAGTTTCTAAAGGTCACTGGAATAAATATTCAAGGTCGATTGCCTGAAGGGCAATTTTCGTTTAATTCCTAATCATACCTAGGCATTAGCCTCTAAAACTGTAGTAGATAAAATTTTTCCTCATAAATCTGCTTTTCGAAGCGAAAGAATGGGGCTAATATTGCAAAACTTGGATTGCGACAAACTTATGTTTGGCGCCAAAATGTTGCCGCTTCCCTGTAATTCAAAAGATAAAAAATGCAGACGTGTGGCGACATCGGCGTTTTTTGCAAAACGACACGTGCCGGGGTGCCGCCGTTCCTCTTTCTCTTTCTTTGTACATCGGCTTCGGAAAATGGCGTGAATTCTCATCATCTTGCCTCGTAGTGTAGAAGTGGCTTTAGATAGGTAAGAATAACAGAATTCCGCATATAGTAAAAGCTAATATCTTATACCAGTTTATATTATACTGTCTTTTCAGTTATCACTTCCAGGCCTTTTCCTTTCTTGTCAATCCTTAAGTATTTGTGTGGTTTCGCTCTTCATTGTCATTCACCGTAAAATGGCATTCTCTAAAGTTGGGCTACCGGCTTCGAGCAACCCACTTGTAAATGACCTGGTGACAAGCCTTTTCGACGAGGAAAGTGCCAACAACCCTTTCGCTTTCAAACCACCTCTACCTGCACAATGGGACTGGAGTAACCCCCATGCTCAAACTAAAACTTCCTTACCAGCACTAAGTAGCGACGACATTTGGAAACCCCAATCCCAAGCGCAAAATGGCCAAAATATGCAACTAAATACCCAGAATACTCGCGAGATTCAGGCGTATGTTCCTAGTCCATGCGCGCACAACTCGAATCAGCCACATTCGTCAATGTACCTTCAATCGCAATATTTCAACGGGAACTCTCATTACTCACGTTACGATAATTTAAACACATCTCAAGACGCAGCGCATAGCTTTTCCGTACCAAACGTGCCTTATCGCCAGGAAAAATCTCAGCTTTACTCGAACGAGCCCAAGTTGTTTGGTCCTCGCCCGAATCAAGCGCCTCATTTGCCCCAAGCTGGTAGAACTTGTTGGACATATCTACCCCAATCCTCTTTAGATATCTCACTTGAATCTGCGAGTTCCAGCGATCCTCGCAGCACTTCTTTGGACCAGGCTTATGATAGTCATTTGCTGCTTGCCAAGCTTGGCAAGTTGTTTCCAGGTCAAACCCTGGACGACCTCGCTCACATTCCAGTCGAAGTAATTGCCCAGCAATTAGAAGCCACTCGCTTTCTGATTACTCCGAATAATGCCCCGCCTTCACATTATCGTCTCCCTCCCCCAACCTTCCATAACCGCATGGATCCGCGACTCTTGCATCGCAATGGAGGAACACCACCTGTAGCTTTGCAATGCAGTTCTCCCGTAGAACTCAAGAATGGGACCCCGCCCATGTTTTTCGCCGACAGCCAGGCCAAAGATTACTATGATGAAGTCCGTCTCTACCCATGCGATGCTGATCTCGCGCAGTCTGTCCACGAGAAACAGCTTCGTGATGTAGATCAAGAAAAAGATTCTGCAAGGTAATGCTCTTTTTGCTGTTTCTAGAAATCCTGATTTGCAACGTACATTGCTACATTCCCAGGTGTAAAACCAATGTAGTTCGGCTACTTCATGTCTGTGGCGAGCAGCTGCGAGACCTGTCGTGTGAACGCCAAGGAAGGGTACACGATTCGAATGTACGTGTCCCTTTTCAGATTAATTTACATGCGTTAGTCGTTGAAGCCCATATTGAGTATGAAAAGGTAACAAGTTAATTTATTAAGAAAATACTTTATTAAAGTTTACCAATTATGATATAATCTCGTAGTTGATGGATTTCTCCCGTCGTCTGAAAGAAAGTAATCTGGCGTCTGCGTTTGTAGAAGATTTGAGAATTTGGGAGTGCGTTTTGCAAAAATTGAATCGCTACTTGAAGATGAGCAAAGCAGAAAGTAAGTGTTATTTTGCGGTGCATAACTTCCGGTTTTTAATTTTTATTTATTAAAGCTCCTGTTCGCATTTTGGAATGCTTGTTGCGTGCTTTCGCCAAATGGACTGCGAAACTACGCGGGCTATTGTATGAGATGGAGCTTCAGCAACTCCAAGCTGCCGAACGATCTCATTATTTGCAGCTTTGGAAACGTTTCATTGATAAAGAGAAAAACTTTTAATCTGCAAAACAAGTCATCGGCAAGCGTTCAGGCCTTTTTACTATTCAACAAGTATCCCGTTCCTTTGTAGACAAATGTTGATTAATTCGTCACTGTTGGTTTGATTCAAGTGACTTTAAATTGCTTGTTGTCCATGGGAAAACATGGATGGTCTTGTATATCATTTACCCAGTTCATGTGACAAGTGAGAATCTCTCATATTGTTCAAATTACATAATTAGCGTTTATTCAATAAATACGGTTTTTCTATCAAAGGGACGAGCACATTTAAAGGAGAAGCAATGTATTTAATGCTTGGAGTAAGGTTTGTTGTAAGAGCCTCTACGGGGTCCTTGTGAGGAATGAGAACGATTTTTAAACGTTGTAGGCTTTGGTTGAGTAGCGCAGACAGCCAAACGCGATAGGGGAGATATGCCAAGCGCTCTTGTTGAGCCCGCGTCCCCCAATTGTCTCTGCTGATCAAGCGATTTCAGCTTGGCTTCAATGGCATAGATTTTGCTGTCTATACTTGCTTGAGACTTATCAGCAGCTGTTTTGGCGCCTCGAAGAGCCGGTATGTCAACTTTCCCTTTATCATCAATTAAATCTTCCTAAAAGACAATCAACGTTTTTTTTTTATGGAACATTGCTGTTTTAAGCTAAGTACCTTGCAAACTCTGTTAGCTGCTTTGACTAGCATGGGTCTTGAATACAGTTTCTTCCCGTCTAATGCTTGTCGAGCTTTGATCGGACTGCTTCTGTCTTCAAAAGTTAAGAATGCATAACCTCTTGGTAAGTTGGCTAGAGGCCCAGTTTTATGGAAAAGGAAGTCCAGTTTTTGAATGGCGCCGTAGACCCGGAATAGTTTGATGAGTTCAAACCAGTTAAGAAAAAAAGACAAAAATAAGTTAATAAAGGAGACAATATCAGCAAATACAATTTACTTACTCTGTAACACGTGGGTCGAGATTCCCAATCCATAGTCTTTTGTCATTTAGCTGCCCAGCGTAAGCTAATTCGGCTTCGAGATCCAAATCCTGTATTTGCTTCTGTTTCTGTGAATCAGTTTGTGTTGTTGTATCTTTAGAATCAGCCTCTCTACGAATTGACGTTTTCCCACTGGTATGACTCTAAATATTACAGTTTTAGTAGAATTTAGTAAAGATGCAAGTTATTACTTCAGCTTTGGAAGTCATTTGTTCAGGTAAGATAAAATAATTCCTCTGTCCAAGATCTACAAAAATCCTCAAAAAATCGCAGAAGTAGCAAGCACAAACTGTTTCAAACTTTCCCCGCTCAGTGACGTTACGGTAGCCACACTATCCCTAAAACGCTCTGTGGTAAGTGCTGAAGCAAGAAACGGAAATCGGAGATTGGTAGCTCTGTTGTTGTCTTTTCCCTTCAGCTGAAGAGCGAGAATGGGTGCGTAAGAATTCTTGGTTTATCGTGAAATATTCTTAGCATCGTTTGTTTAACTTTTCTTATACCATTTTAAATTTGTTTAACGTTATCTTTTAAAAAATTGGATTACAATTTTTGTAGTTTTTGCATTAATTTTGTTTCCAGTGCCGCAAGTGTTTATACCGCATCATGCCTTTGTGTTCCCTAAATTGGACTTGGAATTTTAATTAATGTTTGGTGTGTAGGTATCTCGCGTGATCACCAGCATAAACGCCGGCCAACCGGCGGCAAGAGGAAGCCTATTCGCAAGAAGAGGAAGTTCGAATTAGGACGTCCTCCTGCAAACACCAAGGTAAGCTATTATACTTTCGTCATAGTACTTGTATAACTAGCACCTTTATTCTTAACAGCTTGGACCTAAGCGCGTTCATGTTGTTCGCGTTCGTGGTGGAAATAGGAAATTCAGGGCTCTGCGTCTTGATACTGGCAACTTCTCGTGGGGTTCTGAAGGTATACTTTACTTTATAATTTCGTGAAACTCCTTTTAGTTACTCTGATGTTCTTTTGCGTGTCATCTGATACTTTGTGATTAATCTGTTGGATGCCAACAAGCTGAGTTTATTTGTTACTTCAGAAGCCTTGGAGCAGCTTTCCTAAACTCGTGACGATCCCTCTTTTCTCTTGCAGGTTGTGCTCGCAAGACCCGTATCATCGATGTTGTCTACAATGCCTCTAATAACGAATTGGTGCGAACCAAGACCCTCGTCAAGAACTGCATTGTTGTAGTTGACGCTACCCCGTTCCGTCAATGGTATGAAAGCCACTACGCTCTTCCCCTTGGACGCAAGAAGGGAGCGAAATTGGTATATACTTTGATCTCTTAATTCAGAAACTTTCCACTTGAAATTCTATACATGATGATACAACTGTTAGCTAGACTATTGTATGCAAACCGTTCTGGTTTTGCAGTTTTGCAATTTGTCAATGTCGTTTACGTCATAGTTACTCTGACTAAGTGTTTCTCAAAAAATGTATTAAGTAACTGTCGAGTTTACGAGTCGAACTAATTTGTTCACTTATTATGTTTTGCAGACCGAAACTGAGGAAGCTGTACTCAACAAGAAGCGATCCAAGAAAGCCGAGAAGAAATACAAGGCTCGTCAACGTCTTGCGAAAGTTGAAGCTGCTCTCGATGAACAGTTTTTGACCGGTCGACTCCTCGGTACTTTCAAACTGAAATTGTAGGGGAGAAAACATAACTAATAGCTTTTATCCACTTAGCTGCCGTATCCAGCCGCCCTGGACAAAATGGACGTTGCGACGGATACGTTCTGGAAGGCAAGGAGCTGGAGTTCTACCTTAGGAAACTCAAGACGAAGAAGGGCAAATAAACACCTGCCTCTTGTAAAAAGAAAATTGCGTTCCGAATACAATCTTGGAATGTGCGTCCTTTTTATTGAATTTTTGTTTTTGCACTTGGGTTTCTATTATATTTTGATTAATTCTTTTATTTAGGAGTGAATTTATTTATTAACAGAAACGCCTCTTTATTTCTTTTTCAAATAATAATCTTCCTTGCCTTCGAATGAGAAAGTACAGTACGTGACCTTTGTACTGTGGTGCTACCGAACAGCGGTATGTTTTCTTGAATTGGCGCCAAAACCGTCCTAGATTTATTTCCGCAGCATGTTTACATTGGAGGTGACCTGTCTATTCCGTTAGGTGGCCTTGAAACGTATGTTTCCGCGTTCCACATTGCACCGTCACATCCACGTGCAAAGGGTGAGGAGGCGAAAAGACATTGAAAACAAATCTACAGGTATTTTTTTTCCATGTTTTTGCTTTCCATTTTGTTGTTTTTTTGCTATTATTGCATAACTTGGACTGAGCATGCCTTTTTTAAAAAGTCAGTGGTCGTGTTTTTCCATTAAAAGAAGTACAAGATATCAGACAAGGTTAAAGTTGCATATGTTTTGGTGTGCACTTTCGACATTCGTTAAAGCGGGGCAGGATGCATACAAACTTTGGGTTATATTCTTTGTTTATGGTATAAGATGAGGAGGGACGTTTGGCTATTTAAATCACACGTACTGATATACTTAACTAATTTTAGTTTCGCGAAATCAAGGGCAGGAGTTTCCTTGGCTGTCATGGCTCTGTCTAGGCCAGCCATGCCTGGTCATGAAACCAACCATGAATTGGATGTGCTTAAGCGTGAAATTCGGGCTTGTTTGGTTGCCACGGCTAGTAAAAACATGGTTACCGTTCAAGAGCTTAACAGTAAGTACTTTTCGTTTTCCAGAACTAGATTAATCTTATTCTCCATCTATATAAGTGCAGTAGGAAATTAAAACTTTGCTTTTCAGATTCATTCTCGAAAGAGTGTGGAAGACCCATCCCTTTTAAGCAATTTAACGCTCGTTGCCTGGAAGACTTCTTGCTGTCAATAAGTGATACGGTGAGCATGGTCAAAAATAGGAATTCGAACACCTACTTTTGCGGACCTGTGGCAACGAAAGACAGTGGGCACATCCAAAAGCTAGTGGGAGGGCAAAAAACTTCACTTAAGAAAAGGGGGAGTGGTCGAAGAATGCAGACAAGACAGGTTCGCAATTATTGTAGAAGTTCGGTCTTCTAGACATGTCAAACAAGTTTTTGTAGATACCGTCTCCATGGATGAAGTCACCGTATAGGCCAGTCGAACGTCATGTACAACGAGCAGTACCATTAATGCATCAAGTCTTTACTCAGCGACCTAGGAACCCGTGCGAAGCAACTGGAATAAATCTTTCTCAGTATTCCGCACCACAGCCCTTTTTCCAATCAGACCAACCGTATGTTAGGTTAACTAGCACTGGGTTACAGCGCACTGTTCCGAACACCGCAGTGATTCGTGCTATGCAACCGAATACTTTGCGACTCCCTAGAGCAGCTCAGGAGCCTCTTATTCCTACTCCTGTGCGACCCCCACCTTCCGTAGTCAAGCACCAGCCTAAGCAGGAATCGCTGAAAGAGAGCGTCCAACATCTGGCAAATTTAAAAGGTCTACCTCCACCGGTGGAGAAATTTATAACTACTGGGAAAGATTATAACCAAATCGTAGCGAAAGTCGAAGTAAGAATCTGGGATGTATTCAGCATTTCGTGTTACTCATTCTCAATTTGTCTTCCTTTCCCCAGATTGGAGAAGGCCTGTCCTTTTCGAGCTATCCATCCGAAACGAAAAGCAAACAGGTTGCCTTGAACATAGCTTATAGTAAAGCTTATGACGAACTCAAGAAACCATCCGATTTAGAAACATCTTCGCCAGAAACGCGAGATCCGGCTGAAGTTACGATGAGGGTTCTTCAAGTAAGTTGTCGCACCATCTTGTGTGAAAGGCTTTGTTAAGTAATTGAACTTCCTTGCTAGCTACTGAGTGGACACCCCGCGGGCATGTGGGCAACCAATGTCGAATCGTTGTACCGCCAGAATTTTAGCGAACGGCTAACCCAAAATTGGGTGCAAGACCTAGATCTTAACATTTTGATGGTCGAGAGTGTAGATAAGGATTTTATCCTTAATGTACATAAAAAGGTAAAGCCATTCTTAAAACGTGCTTGTCAGCAGAATATTATTGAATACTATGTTTATTTATATTTGTACTTATTTTATTTATTTATTTCATGCTATTTTATTGTATATACATAGGGTGATCGGTTAAAGAACGCAATCCATTAAAAGCAATGTTCGTTAAACGAACATCGGTTTACCCGTAGACTTTAATGGGAATTTGATAAATTCGTTCTGGAGACCCAAAGAAAAATTTACGTAAATTCTTACTCCGTTTATTTGTATGTAATAACAATAATACGATATTTACTAAAAATAATCCGGAGAACGTGTTGACAAATCTTACATACAGCGTCGCTTCTTATTGTGTTTGTTCTGTGCAACACGTTCTCCGTATTTAGTGACAAACGGGTATAATGTATCCCGCTGTCAAATTTTTCGAACAAGGATTTTTTTTCAGCTAATGGAGTGAAGGAAAGGGCAAGTTTTAACGATTTTCATCAACGAAAGTTGATGAGAATGGTTAACCTAATTCATTTTTAATCCTACTATCAATTTTGAACCCGAGTGACACCTTATTGTCACTTTTTTCTGGGGAGCGTTTTGCAACAATAGAACTCAAAAGTGTCATTTTTTACCTCCGGGTTTTTAACCAGAGAACCTGTTGGTTTTCTGTTAGGTGTTCGTTATCCGAATTGTTCGTTAACTGATAGTGCTCACATACACTGTACTCACATTATTGAATACTTTTTTATTTACTATTCTAGCGTACACCTACGCTGACTGTTGTACCCTTTTCGCCAGTTGAACTGGCGAGTCCAGATTCGGATGAAAAACAAAATTTTCTGTGTGAAAGTGGCGTCAACGGAAATTCATCTACTCTCCGCAATATACAGTTGCCCGAATCTGATGAATGGGATATATTCGTAACTATTGTAAAGAATTCATCCAAAGTGGAATTCCGAATTGAGACGGGCGAAGAAGTAAGATGATAAAATTTGCTTTCTGAAATTACCTTTACCAAATTATAAATGATAATTTTTTGAAATAATGAAATCTGTAGGATCTGTATGACGAGTTGTCCATTAATATGGAACTCCACTACATTAACGACACGAACTTCCTGGAATCGGTTGTTATTGGCCAGGCCTACGCTGTCTACGTGGATTCGCTCTGGTTTCGCGCTATCATTTCTCAGCAAAACGAGGATGGCTCATATATCGTAGAGTTGGTTGACTTAGGAGATGTCGATAATGTGTCTCTGGAAAATATTCGAAAGCTGAGTCCGGATTTCTTTAACCTTCCGATCCAGGTTATTTTTTAGCTTGAAATTTGAAGAAGTCTCGAATTAAGAAACATGGGTTATTTGCTTGTTTTAGGCTTGCGCAGCGCAAGTGGCTGGGTTTCGCAACATCACTAGTAGCGACGCAGCTTATGACGTGCTTTGTAGCCGAGTTTTGGGCAAACATGTGATTGCAAAAGTTCTCTACAGGGACCCCGTAACAGTCCAACTGTTTGCAACTGCAGATGATGATATTTCCAACGAACAATTGACGTATATTAACCAGCTGATGATAGACGCAGTATTGGAGAAGGAATCAGAACTTTCCCTACCACCAGTAATTCTTTGATTTCCGTACTTGAGTAAGACTGTACATTGACTGCCTCTTTGTAGGTAAATTCCATGGGGAAGTGCTACGTATCCTATATTTATCCTAATGGGGATATCTACATTAATATAAACTCGACGTGCTTTCATCTTGTGGGCAATTTGATTGAATTCCTTATAGCTCGAGAGGAAGAGCTAATTGTGCCTTCCCCGAGTGCTTTGTTCGAAGAACCAGACCGCGTGTTTCTTGCCTTGTTTGCAAACGATGGGTTGTACTACCGATGTACAGTGAAGGCAAATCAGACGTCAACCGGATCTGTAAATATTACCAATATTACATTCCTTTCTTATTCTGCCTTAAGCTAAATGCTCTTGTTTCCCAGGTTCCTGTTCACTTTATTGATTATGGGAATGTAGAGATTGTAAACTTAGATGACATGCGCGAAATTCCACCAACAGAAACGGCGCTTCTCACTTTGCCCGCTCAAGTGTGTTCATCGCTTTTAACTTGTCACTTGAAAAGTACAACGTGTTTATTCCTAGGCAATTCTGGTACGTTTGAGTGGAGTGCCAGATCCGGCTAAACCTGATCTGGAATTCTCCGTACAAGCCAAAGACTATTTGCGATGCAGGGTTCCGGATGATAAGGAGATTTTCATTCAGGTCAACACTCCAGCTACTCTTCCAGGAGGGATTCCCTTGGTTGAGTTGTTAGAAATTAAAGAGCATGAATGTGTATCCCTTAACGCAACAATGAAGCTGAAAGAAGACCTGTTTACCAAGAAGTCGGGTCGTAGCACACCTGTCGGTTCTGGTGGGGACCGTCGCTCTTCTTACGGTGATTATTTTTGTGATTGCCGTCATTCCGTACGCCGTCTCACCCTATATTTTTGTAGGCTCTTTGCGCAGCTCTACGCCACCTTCCGGCGTGTCAATCCAGCCTGCTGCTCCTTTGGATATGGGAGAATTTGTGGATGTTTACGTCGTATTCTCGGCCAATCCTGGGAGATTCTATGTAAGATTCCCTCAGCTGTACTTGCCAATTCACGTACATAATCGATGATCTAGGTCCAACGATTAGCTGATCGAACCAAGTTCGAGACTATGATGAAGGCTATGTATGACACCTACTCCCGTAGGACGAGTATGGAACTCAAACCGGTTGCTGGCTCGTATATGGTAGCTTTCTATGACGGAGCTTTTCACAGGTTACTTTACACATTTATTTAAATGAATTATTTTCATTTATTTAATTCATTATGTGCGCTTGTGGAGCTTACCCCAACATGCTAATTACGAACCCGGTAATGGACAATATGCGTGGCATTAATAGTCCAGAACTATTCGTGTGACTTTTTACAACACACTTTGCATTAGAGTTAGGTGGCTTAGTGTGTGTTTGAGTTATTGTGATTGTAAGTTTACAAAAAAGAAACGGTCTTTTAGTTTTTTCTCAGCACCCCATGAGTGGTGAGCATGCCATTAACCGCGATATAACCACGAAACCCCTCTACAATGTGCAGGTTCCTGGCTTACTGTTTAGCATGTGGGGGTAAATTCCACAAGCGCCATTTATTCAAATGTTCAAATTTGTGTAAATCTTGAAATATGCCCTTATTTCCTTTGAGTGTAGGGTAAAAATCCGAAGTCCAGAAATTATGCCAAAGTTTGCTTGCGTGGAATTCATTGATGTGGCTAATGAAGGTTTCATCGGCTATGATTGTCTGTTTCCTTTGGAAGAACAGTTTGCGCAGCTTCCGAGCCAAGGGCTAGAATGCTCGCTTGCGGGTATGTTGTTAAAGTTTGTTGGTTTTAGTGCCCTAAACACAATATTACAGGAGTAGAGGGATGGGACTGGACATCCCGTGATGCAGTCACTTTTAAAGAGATTGTTGACCAAAGAGAATTTTCGGCCAAGTTGGAAAAGATGGAGGGCCGCGTGTGTGTATTATATTTGGTGGATGTTACGGATCCGACTGACGATCTCTTCATTCACGAAGAGATGGCCAAGCTAAAGAATCCTACCAGTGGACCGATTTAAAGTCTGCATTGCTTTTTTGTTCCTTCCGTTGCTTTTGCTTCTTTGATAATCATTATCATAACCAAGAAAGTCGAGCGTTTCCCTGCGCAAATGCGTATGTTTATTTCAGAATAATAAAGAAAACAAAGAAAACGATTTCCGTTTTGGGCGAATTCATGCAAAAATTCCTCTCAGTTATCCAGCTTCTTGTTTGTAGTCCGCGGTTTTTTTTGTCAAGCTTTCGTCTTTTTCTTTTTTTTCCTTCCTTGTGGAGGTATGGTACTGTTATAGGGCTTTTTCCCTTGCATAATAATGTCAAGGGTTATTCAATATTTTTGTTTAGTTTTTTTTCCGTTGTGGTTTTTGTAACTTTTTTCCCACCTTTGTAGGAATCTTTTTTTTCATCGTGACTTTCTCTTTTTTGTGTTGTTGTTTTAGAAATTCAAAATGAGACAAACTAATGCATGGAATCATTAGATGGATCGATATAACCCGCAACCAAGAGAACACAAGGAAAGGGAAGCAAAAAGGAAATAAGACATGGGAGCAATAAGCGGTTTTATTCTTTTTTCGGTCCCGGCTGCTGAGCTTGGTGGGCTTGCAAAACAGTAACTGCTTCATCAACCTTGGCTTTGAGGGCCTCTTGGTGTTCCAACATGTGCAGCAATTCGGAATTGTCGATTTCCAGCAACATGCCAGTGATTTTGCCCGCCAAATCCGGGTACATACGTTGGATAAGGGGGAAAAGGCGTTCTCCCAGCATTTGCTTCTGCTCTTGAGGTGGAGCAGCAGCCAACATGGACGAGGTTAGGGGTTCTTGGCCTTGAACCAACACAGCCGCTGTTTGACTGGGTGCGGACGCATTCGCGGGTACATTCGACATACCGGCAGGTACATTCATGGGCGGATTCCTGATGGTGGGGGTGTACTTGAAAGCCTGAGCTTGGGGCATGACGCCGGGTACTCCCATAGGGCGACCCATGCCTTGTGGGTGACCTGCTAAACCAGGGTTTCCTCCAGGGAAGTTTCTCACACCATTAGCCATGGGTGTTCTCATGGCCATGGTGGGGGCGTGACCACGGGCGGCTGCACCACGGTAAGCGTTTTGCACGGAGAAACCTGACGCGGGATGTGCATGCGCATTGGCGGCCATGTGCGGGTGAGCCCAGCGAGGGTTGGAACGCATCTGAGCCATGTTGTTTGCGCCATAGAAGCGCTGAGGTTGGGGCATAGCTGGCATGAAGAAGCCCGGATTGCCTGCGTTAAACATCTGACCCATCTGCTGCATACGCATGCCAGCCATGCGCTGCATGTACTGGGAAGCCAACTGCGCTTTACGGTCTTCTTTGCGTTGTGCTAGAGCCACGTAAAGGGGTTTAGATACCAAAATCCGGCCATTCATTTCTGTAACTGCTTTTGTGGCTTCTTCAGGAGAGGAAAAGCAAACAAAGCCGAAGCCTTTGGAGCGTCCAATGTCGGTCATCACCTTTGCGGAGGTAATGGTGCCGTAAGGCGTGAATTCTTTGCGAAGGCGTTCATCGTCAATGGTATCATCCAGGTTTTTCACGTAGAGGTTGACGCCCTGATAACGATTAAGGCGTTCGATTTTCAATTGCTCGAATTTGCGACGCAACTCGTTCTGGCGTTCTGCGCGTTTTTGGGCACGACCAACAAAAAGCATCTAGGGGGAAAAAGAACCTTTGATATAAGTACTGAATGCAATATTGCTTTTATTTAATAAATTTAATATTAAATTTACTGTAAAAATATATTATTACACATTTAAAAAAAAAAAAATTTACTTATACATTATCTGGTAGCTATCTCTTTGTTAACGATACACACATTTTTTACTATTGATTCTACTGCTAATTTTCGAGGAAGTTGAACGTATACTAGCGCTAAATTATATCGATTTAATACCATTGTTTTCCTAACTTGACACCGCTAAGCCCGCAGGGCAACTTAATGGCTCTAATGCAGGAACGTTTGCTTTATGCTGCTGAGTTAGTCGAATATGCACCAAACATAAACGGCAAAAATGCCAGCAGCAAAATAAACTTTAGAATATTTTAAAGTACAAAAATATAAAGTAAGTAATCACTGAGAAGAAGATTAGTTATGTGGCAACTTACTTTCCCATTCAGGTCCAAGCCATTGAGTTCGTTGCACGCAATTTCAGCTTGTTCTGGGTCTTCAAAGCTGACGAAACCAAAACCTCTGGATTTGCCTTCATCAGAGAACATGATCTTCGCAGATGTAATTTTCCCATATTTTTCAAACATCTCTAGCAGTTTCGTATCATCCAAATCATCAGCAAAATTTTTTATGTAAACGTTGGTGAATCTCTTAGCCTTCTCGCCCATTTCACGCTCGCGATCCTTGCGTGGAACGAAGCGGCCGACAAAGACCTTTTTGCCATTGAGTAACATGCCGTTGACCTTGGTGATGGCGTTGTTTGCTGCTTCGTCCGTTTCGAAATGAACAAACCCATAGCCTTTGGAGTTGCCCTGTTCGTCTTGCGCAACTTTGCAGCTGAGGATATTCCCGAAGGCGGAGAAGGTATCGTAAATGGCCTTGTTATCGATAGATTTGTCCAGATTTTTAATAAAAATGTTGCCCTGGCCAGAACGTCTTAATGAAGGATCCCGTTGCGACCACATAATGCGGACCGGACGTCCCCGAACCACGTCGAAATTCATGGTGTCGAGAGCACGTTCTGCGTCAGCTGGCTGCTGAAAATTTACGTAAGCGTAGCCCAACGATCGACGCGTAATCATGTCGCGACAAACTCGGATAGACAAAACAGGACCAACAGCAGAAAATTTTTCGAATAGCATGGCTTCTGTAACATCCGGGTTTAAATCCCCGACGTAAAGCGAAGCCATTGGGTAGCTTTGCTGTTGCTGCTGCGGGTTTTGTTGCTGAGGCGGTTGAGGATGCATTTTGCGTTTTTTTAACCGTGCTTTACTTAAATCTAGAGTAGAAAATAATAGTTGTATTAGATATTGATTTCATTCCTCCCAAGTAACAAAAAAAGAATCATGAACTAGAGCCCATAAGCTTTAAGTAAAGCGATTTCCAACATGCGGGTTTATCTCTCAGCGCCATTTTGTCTTTCTCTTTGTCTCTGTACACGACATGGCGGACGGCCAGTTCACGTAAATAAGTCTAAGCAAATTGTACTTACCAACAAGGTCGAACAAAGACGCAGTTGAGTTTTTTGGTAAATTTTCTTAATTTTACGATTTTTTTGTAGTTTTTGTATTTTTATGTTTTTTTGTGATTTTCACGGGTTCACTACAGAAAGGAAAAGGTGTGTGGTGCACAGGGCTCCACACACAGTGGCTCTGTACGGGAAAGAGACCATCTGCGGACATGTCGAGCTGGTTTATATAACCTATGTTTGTATGGCTCCGCGGGCGAAATGTAGCACTATACAGTCCGAGAAAGTAATTTCAATCTGGCGACAGTTATCCTTGTGAAATGTTTTTATTTCTATAACACATGCTGGCATTTACTAAAACGACATTATGTATTGCATAATAGGTAGCAGTAAAGAATTATTTTGACAAACAAATGCATTTCCTTATTTTCGTAAGAGTAGCAAAGATAGGTCTCCAATGTAAATAGCGGTAGAACCAGTTTTCGGGTAAAAGTAGCGAAAACACCATAGCCTTCATTTTTCGCCTTTGGCTTGCTACTTTCACTACTAAGTAGGGCAGTTTCGTTCACCACCAAAGCTTCGCCCTGATCGTTTTCTTCGTACGCAACAGAAATGAAGCAATATGGTGTAGGAAAAACGTCACTGCCTTCATACTCTGTGCGCAAGGGTTGGACATAGCGCATTACGGCTTACGTTAAATTGTTCTTCCATAATTTTCAAGATCTTTCCGTGTCACGTTGACCCCTAGCTGCGTCCGCATGATGTTGACAGAAAGGGACAGATATGCCATCTGCCAGCCAAACCCGTGACCTTTCAGTGCTATACCACACCACTGCACTATTTCCTCGATCGTTGGGTTTGGGGTGATACTCTAAAATTAAAAAACCCAAAAAAAATCGCAATCTATCTTTTTTAAAAAAGGTAAATGAAAAATTCATACCTTTACCTTCCGACTAACACCTTTATATGTTAATTGACTAACTAGTAGCCTAGTATTTGGATATTGAATTTGCTATTGTCAGTTGTATGTTGCAGCTGGATTTGATGGTTGTGCAGCTACCATGACCATGCTTGTTTTTGCACAGTCGGACACGTGAGCTTTTATAAACGTGTTTTTCTTGTTTTCTCTTTAGAAAAAAAAATGAACGCCAGTACGAATAATTACCCAGTTGCTTCCTTGTACGTCGGTGATCTGCATCCTGATGTTACTGAAGCCATGCTGTTTGAGAAGTTTTCAACGGCTGGACCTGTACTTTCCATTCGAGTCTGTCGCGATATGATTACTCGTCGTTCTTTGGGTTATGCCTACGTCAACTTTCAACAACCAGCAGATGCCGAGAGAGCTCTTGACACCATGAATTTTGATGTCGTCCGTGGTCGCCCCATTCGTCTGATGTGGTCCCAGAGAGACCCTTCTTTGCGTCGGTCTGGTCTGGGCAACATTTTTATCAAGAATCTAGACAAGTCGATTGACAACAAAGCTATCTATGACACATTTTCGGCCTTTGGCAACATCTTAAGCTGCAAAGTAGCTCAAGATGAGCAAGGCAATTCGAGAGGGTATGGTTTTGTGCACTTCGAAACTGACGAAGCTGCTAATGACGCCATTACCAAAGTCAATGGTATGTTGTTAAATGGCAAGAAAGTCTTCGTTGGACGTTTCATCCCTCGTAAGGACCGCGAGCGCGAGTTAGGAGAAAAAGCCAAGTATTTTACGAACGTTTACGTCAAGAATTTTGGAGAAGATATGGACGATGACAAGCTATGCGAAATGTTCTCTCCCTTTGGCAAAATTACTTCCCACAAAGTATTATACTAATTCACTCACTCCTTCTTCATTTTCTATCCAAAATGAGTAAAAAATTTATGTTTATTGCAGGTTATGACTTCTGAAGATGGCAAATCTCGCGGCTTTGGTTTCGTTTGCTTTGAAGATGCTGAAAGTGCAGAAAAAGCCGTTGATGAGATGAACAACAAAGACATTGGTGGTCGTGTACGTTTTATTTCCACATTTCTTAACTTAAGTTATGTTTTGAAAAGACGCTTTTAAAAAAATTTTAAATAATTTTAAAAAATGCTTTTGCCCTTTTGCTTTTATTTCAGGCTCCTTTTAATTACTTCCGGTTACAACATTGTTTTGAAGAATAGGTGATTTATGTTTATTTTTAGGTGTTGTTTGTTGGCCGCGCTCAGAAACGAGCTGAACGTCAGAATGACATGCGCCGCAAGTTCGAGATGTTGAAAATTGAACGTTTGAACCGTTACCAGGGCGTCAATTTATACGTAAAAAATTTGGACGACACAATCGACGACGAACGGCTTCGCAAGGAATTTGCACCCTATGGCACCATCACGTCCGCTAAGGTCATGTTGGATTGTGGACGTTCTAAAGGCTTTGGTTTCGTTTGCTTCTCCTCGCCCGAAGAAGCTACAAAGGCAGTCACAGAGATGAACGGAAGGATTTTGGTATCTAAGCCCCTTTACGTCGCCTTGGCTCAGCGCAAAGAAGATCGCAAGGCCCAGTTGGCCTCCCAGTACATACAGCGTATGGCTGGAATGCGCATGCAGCAAATGGGTCAAATGTTTGGAGCTGGAGGACCAGGCTTCTTCATGCCAGCTATACCTCAGCCTCAACGATTCTACGCTTCCAATCCAATGGCTCCATTTAGGACTGCGCCCAGATGGGCCTCCCAGCCACAAATCCGTCCTGGAAATCAAAACCAAGGAGCCGGTAATAATTCATTTATCCAAAAAAACCAAAGCCGCGTCCGTTTTGACCAAAGTTTAAGCCGACTTAAAATTCTACTCAAGACTTTGTGCTTATAAGCATTCGAAATAGGTAGACTTCCATAGACTTCGGAGTTACAAGCGTTTTCTTTAGCTAGCCGACTTAGAATTTGAAAGTCGAATTTTAGTTTTGGTCCCAAGTTAGGCAAGTCTACAGCGAGTACTCTTATGCCCAGACTTAAGCTTAACCCCGCCCCTTGTTTATTTATCTCCTTTGTCGATATCGAACAATTCATGTATTGCTTTTGTTTATTTTCTACAAGCACCGCCCCATGGGTGGAGCAATTGTAAACTTTTGCTTTATAAGTGTTCGCTTTGGACTCCAGACTTTCCAAGTCGACTTCCGTAAACTTTCATAGTTCAGACCAAAACGAACGCTTATAAGCGTAAGTCAAGGAAGTTTGGCTAGTCCAAGTTTAAGTCGAAGGTGCAAAACAAAACGCGGCTCAAGTTTTTCACTTTTTCACAAGTTTTCAACTTTTGTGTTGGTCCGACTAAATCATTTTGTATTTATTAGGTTTCCCAGCAGGCATGAATGCGTATCGTCCAGTCGTTCCTAACCGCCCGCCTAACGCGCAGCAATCTGTAATGAGAGGTATGCCAACTACGAGGGCTATTACCGGAGTGAATCCTTCATTCGTTCCCCACCCTCAACAACTTGGTCGTCCAGTGGGAGGTCCTGGAATTGGTATGCAACAAGCTCAACCAGGAGCTCCAGTGCGCGGCCCCAATTCGAACGCTGCTGGCTTTAAGTACACGCCGGCGATGCGTAACCCACCTAACGTGGGTGTGCCCGGAGTTGGAGGCATGGGTATGCCTGTTGGCGCTCCTGCTGGGGCTGTATTGGTCCAAGGACAAGAGCCACTTACAGCTTCGATGTTGGCTGCTGCGCCGCCTCAAGAACAGAAGCAGATGTTGGGAGAACGTCTGTTCCCGCTAATCCAACGGATGTACCCGGATCTTGCCGGCAAGATTACTGGCATGCTATTGGAGATTGATAATTCCGAGATTTTGCATATGCTGGAGCACCACGAAGCTCTTAAAGCGAAAGTAGATGAAGCTGTTACTGTTCTGCAGGCTCACCAGGCCAAGCAAACAGTGCCTGGGAAAGACGAGTAAATCGCAACTGAGAGGGGAGTACAAGGAGTAGGTGGTTTGGAAGTTCTCAAACTGGGTAAATAAAAATGCTAAAAACTTTCATAAAAACAGTAAAACTTGATAATTGCAAAAAAAAAGCAACGTTAATTGAAACTTGTCTTAGTTTTTTTTTTTTGTTTTCACGCGTAAATTACTTTTCGTTCGTGTTTTTTTTTTTTGTTTTGGTCTCGTTTCCCTTTTGTGGGACTGGGTGAAGTCCTTCCGTTTCCTGGAAGCTTGTAACTGGTTACGTTATTACAATTACAGCCGGACAAAAAATTTTTGGTTTCGTACTTACTTATTTTTCATGTTACGGGATTGATCTTTCGGAAAACTAATTCGTTATGGAGCAGCAGAATTTATCACTTCACAAGTCGAGTTTTGAAAAAAAGAAAACTGAAATAAATAAATGCTTTCAGTTTATTTAAGGGAATCTCGCTTGTAAACCCGTTTTGATACCATTTAGCATCATTTTTGCATGGAGCAAGGGTTTCCTTTTATGGTCTCTTTATGATCATTTTATAGATTGCTAATTTATGCTAGGCTAATTTTTATATGCCTGTTTCTGTAAGGTAAACCTTGAAAAGAAAGATTTTATTTAACGAGTTTTATTGGATTTGAATAGCGCGCGTCATTCGAAGACGCAAGGGGAGCTGCCTCGCTTTCCCTTTCGCGCTCGCACAGCCGAACATGTTGGATTTGGAAGTGCTGCTGTCGTGACTAGCTTTTGGCAGAATTCTGTTTTTAAGGTAAGTTAATTTTACTCTGTAGTTACGCATAAAATCCATATTTTAGCTTCGCGTGTGGAGTTTGAGTGTGATTGGAGGGCGTTGTTTTGAACATTTGGGCCACAGTATGTAAGTTTACCTTTGTATATGTAAATCTCTGTGTACTGTGGTTTATTTTAATAATGTTATTTAAATACTTTTAGTTTATTTTAAATGAATTCGCTTGAAAATTCGTTTTGATACCATTCAACATCACCTTTGTAATGGATGCAAGGGTTTCCTTTTACGGTCTCTTCATGATCACTTTACAGATTGCAAAATGCTTCCCCTATTTTGTATTATTTGAAAAAAAAATCTCGCATGATTTTAGTTTGATGACTTAGTTTACATACCCGTCATTGTCTCTATCCAGCTTATATAGTTGTTAACTTTTGTGTAAACCCCAGGATAGTTGAGACTTCCGCAGCCAATCCCCCAACTGACTACTCCGATAAGGTACACACGCAGTGAATCTACCAAGTTTACTGGCCCCCCGGAATCCCCCTGTAAGAAAGTATACATTTTGCATGGTCGTTTTCCAGGGTTTGTAAGCCTTACTTGACAACTATCCATGCCAGGCGTACTGTACATGCAAAACATGTTATTCGTAACCGAAGACGGGCTAAGCAAATATGGGGAAGTTGTACATTGTGCTTTGTTTAGCACAGGCATGGTAACCTCCCTGAGAATAGACGAAATTGACCCACCTGACGTTGTAGTTCCCCAGCCTATAAGGTAACGAGGAGATAAAATTTTCTCGCATTAAGACTAATTTCTTCCTAATAAGTTACCTGTAACAGTAGCCTGTTTTCCGGCAAAATCGTCCAAACGGTATTTATACGGTAGACAAATAATAGGCTGGATGGCGGTACTCAATGGGGCAAGTAGGTTTAGTCTAAGCAATGCAATGTCGTTATCTTGGGATGCCGAATTGTACTGCCCATGCACTACCAAGGTTCCGGTCGTAATCTAGTACAATTTGGCTAATATAAAGTCACCCTTGGTTCTTTCTTCACATTGTTGTCAGTCATATACATGCTTTGCATTTGCTGATTGAGCAAGATCATAAAGACCAAGAAATGCTGTGGCCCGGGTTTTCTTATAAAAGCAGTGACCAGCAGTAACAACCCATCTCTCGTTTAGCAAGCTGCCCCCGCACATGTACATATTATCTATCAGCAAGTATGCTTGCCAAGGCCATTCCACTTGTCCTGTTACCTGACCACCCATAATCCTGTTCTAGAGTAGGGAAAGCACTTCTCAGTGTTACAACTATCTTATAAGACAAGTGAAATCTTGTTACGGGTCCTTTTATGCCGCAGTTACAGTTAGCTGGAGCAGGATCAATTGACGATGGTGATGTATATGGGCTATTGGTATTGCACATGTATTGCCTTGCGTATGATGCTAAGCGACTGAAAGCTAGAGTAAAAGGGAATAAGTACGTTCTATTCAGCTCTGTCATTATCGCTTTTGCAATGTTTACGAGATAATACACGGCTCCAAACATTTTCCGGGGACTTTGGTGGCGTTGCTGATGTTACGCTCTAGAGAGATAATTAATTTTTGATGGCTTTGGAGAAAGACATTTCAAGATCAGCTTTTAAAATTACTTCTTGCAGCGATAGAAGTAACGGCAAAATGTCCGGTGGGACTACCATAAGTCCTTGGCTACTTCCATTTCTTGCGATCTGGTCGTTTTCTGCGCTCGTCAATCCTATCCCAGCCAGAGCCACATAGACAACGAGTACTTTAAAATTCACCATGTTGGAGCACATGATCTTGAGCATCGACTTTCCTTACATCTATTCGTAGACTGACCCGTCTGTCACTTGTTCAGTAAGTTTTATAGAAAGAAGTAATAGTTTTTTATGTGGCTAGTTTACTACTTTATCTGATTGTTTCCTTTCTTTAATTACTTTCCATTATCTTTATGGTTTCTATACCACAACCAGGCAACTCTTTGAGAAGTTCTTTTTATATTTGCTCCCATATCAATTTTCTTAGTTTCGACACGTACCAGCCAACTAATGTCCTTCTTGGTCATATCCATGCGAATCGTAGGTTCACTTCCGTTTCGCATAACGAAGCTGTTTTACACGATGTCGTGACTGGTACTTCTTCAGTAATATTTTATCCTTGCAGTTGCTATTAAAAATACAATACGTATGACAGATCTATTACCCGTATACCTTTAGAATAGAATTAGAGCGCTAGACATCTGTTCCATTTAAACATATAGTTGTAAAAGCGGCGTTCCTCGTTTTGTCAACTGTATTTCTATATCGAAAACTTCCCAGATTTATGAGTTTTAAGCTTAACGAGCTTTACTAGTCGTGTTCTTCTGTTCACATTGCTCAAGAAAGAAAACTCGCCATAACTTTTACTTTATTTCACATATATTTCGACACTTGTCGGATAAGAATTTAGTAGAATTATAACGCTTGTTTTCGTAATTTTTGGTTTTACTTGTAAAAACTTATCCCATCCATGACTTATCCCATGCTTTCGCGCTTAGTTTTTCAAATCTGGAATTTTTGTTCCGTGACTTTTCTTAGTTCCAAAAATTGGATTCTAAAATTATGCAGATGAGATGTTTTGCTTCCTCCAGCAATTCCCTATATTTTCTTATTGTTGTGCGTAAACGTTCTCCATACAATTGTTGGTCTCCAAAAGTGTGCTTTTTGTTGTACGATTTGTAATTTCTGAAATAGTTCGATCTAAGGTATGACTAGATTCGCTAACAATCGTTGATATTATGTTAAAATCCGGATTAAATTTGTCTTAAATGTGGGAAAATTTTAGTCACGTCTAATTCATCTTTATTTCTTTAGAGTGTCATGTCAACGTTGTTCCCGTGTATTCTTGCTTGAAACCAAGACGATTGAGCACATTTTGGCACACCCGTCATCTTGGCTTTGTTCTTCAAGACGATTGAACACCTTAAAAGCCCCGTCATCTTGGCTTTGTTCTTAGCCTGGGCCTTAAAGATGTGTTTCACCCATCCACTCTTGACCTTTTGTGGCAGGGACAATCACAAACTCGTCACAAACTCAATTTAATCTTTATTTATTTACAAATTTCTTATTTAGGGAAGCATTGTTTGATATAGTACAAGATTTATGCTGTCTTTCACACCAGGACGTTGGGGAAGAATGTTGCTCTCTTTAGGCTGGTTCGGACTCAATTTGATCCCATATTGAGGCCCATGTTGTTCAATTACTGGGGCGAGAGCGGGGAGACATTCAAAGCTGTATTATACCTCGTCATTGCAACTTCAAAATCTACGTGGCTCTAGAGGAAATTACCGTTTAAAGTTGTATTTTAATTAGTATTTAAGTGGCCCATATACTGTGTTTTGGATTGTTGTTTCATGCAGTGAAATTGAAATAAGTCCAGACAGTTGTTCCGTTTTCCTTCCTAGCTTGTTCGTTTAGTCTATCTGTGCTATGCTGGCTAATTTTTATAGGCTGTCAGTTAGTAACACCCTGTAACCCTTCAGGTTACACCTTAAAAAAAAAAACTATTTTATTTGAGAGTTCCGTCAGATGTAATAGCGCGCGCTATAGAAGAGGCCGCAAGGGGCACCCCAGCTTGCAGTCTCGCATCGCCTAAGTCGCGCTTGCGCAGCCGAACCTGCTGTGTCATGTAGGAATCGCAGGAAACGAAGCAGCAGATACGACAGCAAAGATTGGCAAAGATTCTAATCAAATAATGTTAAGAGACCTCACAAGACACGAGCTTTCGGCCATATTTAAACAAAAACTAGAGGAAAAAGTATTACAGCGATTAAAAAAGAGCTCTTCTCAAATTTTTGTACAATTCGCTCAAAACATCAGGACAGTACCCTGGTTATTACACAAAAACAGGAAAGTATCAGTTGCTCTTTTGCGATTGAGATGTGGACATGGGAAAACAGGATCATGGATGTACAGATTTAATCTAAAAAGAAATAGTACGTGTGATAGGTGTGGAGAGAGGGAAGATACGATGGAACACAAGATTATGGAATGCTTGTTCGACTCATTTGAACGGGAAATACTGAAGAATTAAATGATAAAAGAGGGAATCGAATTTAGGCTCAAGAATGTACTGGGTTTTGGTAATCTTACAGAATACAAGCAATTTTTAGCCCAGTCATTTTTAGTTGATTACATAAGAGTTACAAGACTAGTCGATATTATTTAAATGTTCGGGGACGGTCTAATTTCTATTACCTTTCTTTAACATGCACTTTCCTAAGCACACCCATCCCAATATAATAGTGTAAATTCGTGTTCAGACCAAAGTCAACCGGAGTTGAATAGACAGCGACACCAATAGTTAATGCAAGCAGACGACGATACGATGCCACTTCGCTTGTCGTCTTTAACAACACAAAGAAGAAGAAGAACCTGCTGTGTGTAATATTATAATATTACACACAGGTTAGGTTAGGTGTGTAATATTATAATATTACACACCTGTTGCTGTGAAAAACATTCAGGATAGTTGTGCTTTAAGGTAAATTTGGATATCTTACTCTATTTAGAGCTATGCACAACATTCATTTTGATCCACAAGCATTAATTTAGCTTTGTGTGTGGAATTTGTGGGTGTTTTGAGTTCGGTGTCTGTTTAATTTCGAACGTTTGGCGTGTGGAAGTTTTACTACGTTTAAAGCAGACGATTTTGTTAAATTTACGCCGGACAAATCCAAAAGAGATATCACTTGGATTGTTCTAAGTTTAATCATAAGTTTTATTTATTAAAGATTTATTATACATTTAGTTTAGAGGAAGTTTTCCTTCTTTATCAATTTTTGGCATTTTCTCGAAGAATGTTGAAAATCCCAAATACTGATTTTTCCTTGGGTTCTTGTTGAATTTCAATGCTAGGATTAATGGTTTACAGAAGTTTAGAAAGAGATTTGGAAAGTGCTTTTGGTTGTAAAGAAAGCGTCAGTTGTAGCTTTTGACAAGTTTCCGATTACCCCCCTTTTTTGTATGTTCGTTTGCAGTACATTTCATAATGTAGATCGTATAAAGAGGGTGGAAGGTGGTGAAGAGGGAAGAGGGCAATTGGGGTGGCGAAGTTCATACGATGTCTCAAAGCGAAAAACAAGAAGTGGCCAAGACTTGGCCAACGTCTCAAACATGTGCAACTTTTTTAGTTGGCATCAGAAGTAGAAACTCGACTAATATTACCATTCTGAAAAGTGAAGTACCTTTTCATAAGTTTTTTATTTTCCCAGTCGCATTTACACTTATTTGTTTGTTAAACGTTTTGTTACTTAATTGATTTCATTCGTATGTCCAATTACTGACGTGTTTTACTTTTTTTCTGTAATGCTTTTTCTTTATTTCATTGGCGAAATCATTGTTACTTTTCTTTACTTTTTTTTGGGGGGGGGGGGGGGGGCGGTATTGTTATGACGCAAAAAACGAGAACACTAACCCAACCCAGTGCCCAATCACGTTGCCCGTTACTGATGGCCTTTTCAGAGGGATACAGCCCTCTGTAGACAATTACAGCCACTTCGCGAAGAAGACGGAATTAATCGCGTCAGCCATTGTTTGAACAGAAGCTAAGCTTACTACAAGTCAGGTAATTTGCTTCCATTTTATTAAAATTTGTCGACTCCTATCCGACTTATGTCAAACTTGAAGCAATTAAAATTTAACTGTTATTCCAGTAACTTGCATATTATCGCATTATGCTCATTAAAAGTAGCAATATTGATCACTTTCAGTAGGAGTAAACGTCAGTATAGGTACAGTAGGCTGTAAAGTAACCTTTGTACTGTGTCAGTACAGTAGGTTTCGAACAATTTTTCGAATATTTTCTAATTTATTCGCTCCCATTGGCTCATTGGCTACACATTGCCATTAATAAAATTAAGAATTAGCTTGATGTTCCACATGGCCTCCCATTTCGTCTACTCAGACAAAGATTTATTTTCCTGTTTGGTTATGAA
Source organism: Lepidurus packardi (assembly GCA_023053545.1). Lineage (NCBI taxonomy): Eukaryota > Metazoa > Arthropoda > Branchiopoda > Notostraca > Triopsidae > Lepidurus > Lepidurus packardi. The sequence continues at coordinate 8,241,596 of JAKZAN010000005.1, read as the reverse complement.
AACTTTTCAAGTCCGAGTTTGGTCGTTTTCATATGTCTCTTAATTCCTCAATTCTTATGACTATATCAACAAAGATACACTCTCCGAGTGCAATTCCGTATATTTAGCAACAGTTCATTATAAACTCTTCACTCAAACCCTTGCCGTAAATCGAGTAAAAATTTGCGGCAATTTAACCTTCTATAGAGCAGAATGCTTCCGTTGCTCCATTATTCGTGAGGTCTTCCGCGTATTAGGTCTTTAATGTTAGCAACGGAGGTTCTCTGGGGTTTGGGTACGTGGTTTGCATGGTTGGCTTTTTAGATTATGGAGCCCGATGAAAGTTAGACAGGCCAAGGTTGAGTTCGAATGTGGATTGAAGATGCCGAGTAAGTTTTAACTTATTTTATGTTTGTTTTGTAGTAATTGATCATTTAAAAATTCTAATACGCTTTCCATTGGTTCAACTGCATTATTACTACAGATTGCCTTCAGTTGAAGTCAACTCAGAAGAGACGAAGATCCCTGTGAGCTGCAGCAATAACTCTTAATTTGTTTCCTTCTGCTAAATTGTCCCCTGGATTTTGTAAATATAAATGTAAATATAAAGATATGATCATATTTTGTTAAATTTATAAAAAAATGACGGTCCATCTATAACCATACCTTGTATTCTCTAGAGGTTTGCATTATTATATAATATTTCCTCCAAAAATCGTTGAAAAACTAGAGCCTCGCCCAACCCAACTAGGCTTTCCTATCCTCGATATTCGCGCTTGTGAAGCAGAAGCCTCACGGTTACGAATGTCGGTATACGAGCCTTGCCGAGAGGGCATATGGTATTATTTCATATTTAGACAAAATAAAGAAAATCGGCCAGGTTTCAATCCGAGGACCATAAGATCCACAGTCGAACGCTCTATCCACTCGGTCATACGCTTGTATTTATAATGCGTTGAAAGTTCTGTAAGACCAAATACTTCACTTTATTTCACGAATATTTCGACGCTTACCGAATAATAACTCTTATTTTATGATGAATCTTTGCAATTCCTGAAATATGGAAGAATTCTTTATTTTTCTTATTTACGGACTTAAAATTCTCTACGATCGGATACCCTCTCATTTTTTTAAAAAAAGAGTACCCTGCTGTAGGGCTAATACTTCGCATTAACATGTGTGTAAGAAACAAAGATCGCAACCGAACGTCACAGTACGCGATTTCCATCTCACTCATGGTAAAGAGCTAGACTGAACTTAACACTGAACCAAATAATCGAACACAAAAGCATCACGAAAGGCAAAATTGTTTACTTTCAAACACACCAAACTCCACAAAGGCACTTTAGCCATATATAGCAGATAATTTTTATACACAACATCTGCAAGCCCAAAAAGTTTAATCAGAATCTGAGCTCTCATCCTCTTCATCATCATCATCGCCTGCTGAAGATGCCATGGCTTCATTCTGATCTTCGACCAACTTATTTCTGCTCTCCTTCATAATTGTGTACGCTGTCAAATCTTCAGGTGAAAGCCCCTAAATTCCCCAAGTTTTCGTTACTTGAAATTCCAATAATGAATCTAACTCGCTTACCCTAATGAATTTTTCATAATTCGACATATACTTCGTTTTGAGATCAGCAAGCTTCTTCCTGTAGGTAGTTTTGTCACTTTCTGGTAGGATTTGCCAGTACCTCATGGCTTCATCTTGCTTCATATTTTTCCCGTGGTCTTTCGACAGTGTCTGAACAAAGAGTTCAGCCGCATTCCTACGCAGAAAAGTATCGTTAAGCTTACCACTTATCTATACATTAATGAAGTCTGACACTTACGATGGTGGTGGCTCCGGTTCTCCTTTGAACAAATGTTTCCCACTTGCAGACTTCTTGGGCGCAACTTCTCTGCCTACTCCATTCTTTTCCTTGCCGGGCTTGACGGGGCTCGCTTTAGCCGCGGCTTTCGTAGAACCAGACTTTTTCGTGATGGTTACTGCAGGCTTTTCGTCAGCTTTCTTCTTGGATGCAGGAGACTTGGCTTTCGCCGCTGCAGCTACTTGCTCTTGCTTCTTAATTTCGGCCTCAGCCAATTTCTTAAACTTTTCCTACAAAAATAAAAGACTACAGTAGAACAATAGAAAACTACTACTACTACTACTAAATAATAATAAATAAATAAAAATAAATAAATAAAAAATAAATAAAATACACAAGTAATAATAAACCAAAAATAAATAATTATAAATATTATTAATAATAATAATAAATAATATCGGTCACGTTGGAAACAATAGTCATACACAAAATACGCAAGCAAAAAATAATAATAAATAATAAAAATAGAAGACTACAGTCGACAAACTGGATTTTACCTTCTTCTTGTCAGACAATTGGTTATATTCCCTGGTGGCTAAGCGCATGAGCTCAGCTTTCGAGGCTTTAGGACTCTGTTTTCTAAGTTTAGCTTCATTGGCATTCATGTAGAACATCGCTGGGGAAGCTCCGCTTGCAGTGTTGGGCTGTTCTTCATCGCTTTCGTCATCACTGCTATGCTCTTCATCTTCGTCTTCCTCATCTTCTTCACTTTCTTTCTCTACAGGTGCAGGCTTTGCAACAACTTTGGCTTTCTTGGCTGCCGGAGGAGCTGCTGCTTTCTTGACTGTTACAGCTTTCTGCTTGGCTGCTTCAGTCACAGGTGAGGCGGGGCGTTTGTTTTTCTTCAGATGAGACGTCAACTCGGCATCTCTCAGTGCTGGTGGCAAGGATTCCAAGTACGATGCGTATTCCAGCTTGTAGTTTGTCATAGCCTAATACAAGCAATACACATTAATTTACTAGCACAAATAGTCCATATAAAGAAATTCGCCATACCTCTTGGGCTTGATCTTGAAATAGCTTCTTTTCTGACTCGGGAAGTTCTTTCCATAATTTCGAAATCTCAGACATGCGATCCTTGCTTTCCAAATGACGCAAATCCTCAGAAGCCAGCATTGTCTTAGAAAAGAGGCTGTATCCTGAATTGGGAGGTTTCTCTGGCTTCCCAGCCATTCTAAAAAAATATATATATTGTAACGCTAACTGTAAAAAAGACTTGGTTAAGAAAAAAGGTACCTGTTCCTTAACGCAACGTCTTCTTTAGTTAGTACTTTGACCTTCTTGCCACCGTCAAAATCGGCATGTGTGGAGGCGTATTCTTCAATCTCTTTCTCGTAGCGCTTTTCTTCTTCCAAGGTTTTTTCAATATATACGAGCTTTTCTTTGTCGGGCAATCTTTTCCAATCGTCTTTGTACTGGTCAGCAATTTCGCTTTTGGACAAAATCACTCCATTCTCTTTGGCCGCATCTTGCTTCTCTTGCAAATAAATCTAGCAAATATATCACATTGCAAAATAGGTACATTGAATACCACGAGGAAAATTACCGCCATAGGAGTACGTGGTTTGATGGGAGTTTTATCTTTCTGATTCATCTTATTCCTCTTGAACTCGGTGGTAAAAGGAAGGTAATCTGGATGCTCCTCCCTAATAACAAAAATTCGGATAAATGTGGTACATCTTTTGTTAGGGGAAATTAAGTATTTCTTACAGGAAGCTTTCAACTTTTTTCTCGTACTCGGTTTTCAATTCAGTCGCTCTGTCTAAATACTTCTGCTTCTTCTTCTCCGGCAACGAGTTGTACATCCCAGCAATAATTTGGGATACTTTGGGCTAAGAAAATAACAAAAAATCGTTCATGTTTAGGATTGAATTCTAGGCAAATTGACTTATTTTTAATTACCATGTCCAACTCTGGTTTGTCCCTTAAAACTTTATCTTTCATATCGCAATAAAACAACATATAAGACGACAGAGGTTTTTTCGGGAAATCGGGGTGTTTCAAACCCTGTAAAACAATAAATAAAACACATTAAGACAACAGAACCCTTAGTAGCTTCTACCCTAATTACCAATTTCTTGGTCCCTTTGTTAAAATTGGTCCACGGATGATGAATCCATTCCTTGGCGTCTTGTAAAATCTCTTTCATGATGCGGTACCGTCTCAAGCGGCCTTGAACGTACTGCCATCGCTGTTTGCATTCATCAGCGGTGTAATTCTTGAACTTAACCTACAATAAAATCCCATCAAATTAAGTTAATTTCTCAAATAAAGTTTTACTTTTTCCCAATCCATGTGCTTTTCACGTGACTCAAATCGCATAAAATCGTCCTTGGGTAAAATGGCTTCCATACGTTTAAACAACTCCGTATCCTCGTCTTTAGGCCACTCCGCAATTTTCTTGTCAACGGGTGGCTCTTCGAGTACTTCATCGTCATGTGCTTCTTCGTCGTCATCTAGATGCGACTGTTCCGCAAGGACAGCTTCGACCTCCTCAGGCTTCACCTTTTTCACTAAAAAAGAGACATGATTTAAACATAGGTAATCATAGTTAACCATAAGTATGATTTAACCATTTGATTCAATCGTAGTTAATACAGTAAATGACGCTTATTGTGATCAAGTTTGTCAAATGAATATCGATTCTATTAAGCGGAGATTCTAATAACCGAAATCGGAGATATGCAATAAAACGCTACGATTAATTGGCGCGTGAAACGAACTCGCTTATTTAAACCAAAGAAACGAAGTACTGCCTACTTTTTGATACTCTTTCCACATGTTTCCTTTTTCTAGATTCACTCCACCCAATATTATTTTGTAACGGTTTTTCGACCACTTTGATAGAGATGATAGAAAAATTCATAACTTAACAGCCGCTTCCCTTTGTGGCTAATCACTTAAATTTAACTTGTCATTAGATTCAATGAGCCACAAGCCACATCTTAACTTTTTTACATTTAAATCAACACATTTCTTGTTCGTCGCCATTTTTATATAACCACTCGTCTAAAACACGACTAACACTGCGCCTTTGAAACCTACTCCTACGCTTAGGTAGGGTTCTCAACACCATATCTCTTCTAATTTTCCCAGTGAATTAAAGGAACTGGTCATTCTATTGAATAACCTCCTCACTTAATTGAGTGAGAAGTTTAGAAGGGATTTTACCTAAGCGAGTAGTAGGCTGGAAATGACAGAATTGGTCAAAACGATGGAAAAGCAATGTCATTCGTCAATATGCAAAGTCCATGTAGCAATCACTACTGTAGTTTCGTTACGGTACATGTGAAGATGCTTTCCAAATTGATTCTAATATCCGAAAGTGTGATTCTAATAACCGATTATAAAGCTATGAATTTTATTATTGTGAATCGGTTCTTAAAAATTTGTTCCCTAAAGTGGTTGATTCTAATACGTAATAAAAAGTGATTACAATAAGCGGCATACTCTGCAGTTTGCAGCCCCAAGTGCAGCAATAATATACCTTTTTTCTTGTCATTCGCTTTAACTGCAGCCAGTTTAATACCTTTCGCAAAGGCTTTGTCCAAAGAACCGGGTTTTTCAATGGCATCGACTAACTGTTCCAGTTTCGTGGGGTCTACTTCAATAGCAGCCGGCTCCGTAGGCTTTTTACCTACAACAAATTCACGTTACATTCTTGCCCACCTGGAAATAAAGTCCGTATAAAAACTTACTCTTTTTTCCTTTCGCCATTCTGTTCAACGATTAATCAGCAAATTCCTTCCTAAAACACAAAGATAAAAGGCAAACATAAGCCTTTGCATGGAAGAGTGATTACAACGGATGTCCACGACCTAACTTTTCTTTCCGCTTATTTATTACGAAAACCGGTGAGCAACATAGCAATAGCACCCCGATGCCACTGGCAGACACCCCTCTCCCGTATCTGTAGAAGCCCTACGGGGCTGGCGACGAGGAACGGAAACCGTTTTGCGTTTTGTTGGGGTATATAGTGCCATTGCATGAAGCGTGGGGAAGGATGAGACGCAAAGATTGTGGCTTGCCGGGCACACTATACAGCAAGTCAAGCTATGCAAGAAGTGACGGACAGGAGACACACGGAATGGACCGAGACCCAAGGCAAAACCGGGACCAACGACCCTTGGACGCTTGGACCCGGCTATGAGGCCCCAGCCACGGCGTATGCAGAGAAGCTATAGCCACGCCAGGTCCAACGCTTCCTGCCAACGTAAAGGGCCACGCCACTAAACCTGCGCATTGGAAATGGGACCCACGTTCACAGCCCTTTTGAAGCGAGGAAAACCGTTGGAAAAACGTCGAATCATTCGGATGCTAGCCTATTCTGTTACATGGCATGCAAATTCAAAGTTTGAGGCGCAAACGTACCTGTGCTGGGGATTGGGAAATAATTCACAGCGAACTAATTAAAATCGTTTACTTTTCGATTTTGGAGCCATTAAATAGTCTCAATTTTAAATATTACTCTAGACGCCAAACAATTAAACATTACTAAAATTCGCTAGGGTTTTGGAGGAATGAAAGCCTGGCAACAAGAAACGCTTGGGTTTGTGCAAACGGTACGGCGTCCCTTTCCCTTGGCTGGCCTCAACGCCAAGCGAAAGACGCACAATCCACGAAAGACAAAAGTCGTTAAAAAAAACTCTTGAACCTAAGCTCTAACGACTGCATAACTGATAAATAATAAGTAATACTATGAAATCTTGACATCAGAGTATATTTGGCTAAATTACGTTCTAAGCAAGTGGCAGAAAAGCTGAAAATCTTACCTAGAATAATCCGGCGGAGAGATTTGTTCACAAGCAAGCACAGAACTCCTGGGCTGTGGCTGTTCCCAGCTTGGAGCTTCGGTTCAGTTGGCCTCGCCCGCTCCTTGTCCCCTATCGGGTCTCAGCGGCGGAGCAGGGAATTGTACAAAACTGGGGAAGGAGCCGTGCGGTAGAACACGCCAGGCTAGGCTAGTTGGATAGAACCGTAGAAGCGAAGCGGGGAACGTCGGCTAGACCGGACCGGTGGGATAGCAGACAAGGGGCAGTAGAATGCAGAGAGAGAGAGAGAGGGGGAAAACGGTTGGTGAAAGGCAACTCGGGCGACGAGACCGGAAAACCGGGCTAAGGCGGATGGCAGGCTTGACGGAAAAGAGGGCCGAGTTTCTGCTAGAGAACACGGGGAGGGCTTAGCGAGACAGCGTGCTTCCCAGTACGGTAACCAGTCGATAAACTTCCCCGTTTTTAGACACGTTCGTTCCCGTGCATGACGACGGTACACCCCCGTCTCTAGAAATCAATCGCGCTGTAATTTACCCAAAATTTATCCGAGCACAGAGTATCCGAGCATAGAGCCTACAAATGTTCGATTTTCGCATCTTATTCCCAACTGCCTAAATTCCCACTATAGGAAACAAAACGAATAAAATCCCCCACGTGTTATTCGAGCTTTAAATCTGCTCTCACCAGAGTGCAGCATTGTCAAGCAACCTTGGTGCGCAATATTGGCGCCTTTTTCAAATGAATTGTTTACATAGTTGGGAAGCACCGTGTCAATCATGTTTAATTGTCTGTACTGCTCACAGGGGGCGGGTAGAGATTGTCTGCGACAAGAAGAAGCCATGCGCATTACAGTAAGCGCATACATTTTTTGGCAAGACACGGAAGAACTGTTCGCAGCTCGGCTGAGAGGAAAAAATAAAAGAATGTAAAATAAATAACTTTGAAAAGAATTATTTTCAAAAAATAAGGAGAAGAAATGTTCTCTGAGTATTTTGCACAAACACCCTAACAACCCTCCCCAACTTTCTTGGCACACAACCACATCACACAGTAAGTGTGGTAGTGAAAGAGTAGGATTCACGAAATAGTTGATGCAAAGGCTAGAGCATTAATATTTAGAAACGAATTGCGTGGCTCTCGGAACATTCACAGTCAAGGTTGTAACTACCACACGGATAGTTATAATAAATTATATTGAAAGTTCTAATCCGTTCTTCCGAGAAATTTCATGCCGCCGTTTATGCCTTCGCCAATACCGTTCGCGTTTCGTCGTGCCCTTTCCAGGCGCTAAAGGAAGCTTTTCGTATTTGGGGGCGGGACCAGTATTTACAATACAACTTGAGCCTTTACAACTTCGCATCCGCTCCAGAACAGCATGATAAGAACTCAATTCTTCTTCCAACAAAGTATGCGCAATATTTCTCAATTGATACGGATCTAAATGACCGAACACATTATACAAAATTTCATAAAAACAAAACGAAAAAAAAAACTTACCTATCCGCATATCATAATATGTCACAAAACCAGTAATAAATTCGCAATACAAAGAGTTGTGCGTGGCGTTAAGGGTACGAATACACCAATACGTATTGTTATTGGCGTTCATGCAAACACAGAAAGGACCATCTAAGAAAAGAAACAGTTTAGAAAGAGCAGAAGAAGCATACAAAATAACACAAAAGCGTGGTTGTACCTGCCCATAATGGCTTCGTCCTCCAGTGTTCATTGTCATGACTGAAACAATTCATCTTCTCTAAATTACACGGCGCTGGAGCAGGTTTATGTTTACGTTTTAATTTGCGTTCTTTACGTCGTAAGCGTTCTTCTTTCAGTTTCTTCCGCGCGTTCCTACGAGATTCCCTGGCTTGAGTGCGGAACGTCTGGCGAGACCACCTGTGACCACGAATACCGGAAATCTCTAAAATGCTTAATAAAAGTACACTTTATAGCCAAAAAACTTACACGTTTTTGCAAGGACACCATTCCTGGACTTCCCCAACTACTGCAGTGCCCCAATCATTCCTACCGTAGACTTTCACATCAATCCGCCCACCATTGGCTCCAGGAGTGCCCCTGGGTGCGCCCAGTGAAGCTGTCGGCCCGCCGTACTTTGGTTCGCCAAACCACTTGGCATTTAAATGATCTTTGGGTTTTTTGATTTTACGTGTTCGGTGTGTGCTGGGAGATACAGGGACATCGGTCGTGGTAACCTCGGGTACCGCGTCAGAAGAAACTGTGCTATTTTCTTCCCTAGAGACATCAGTATCTCTCACCAACGTCGGATTGCTGTCGGGTTCCACTACGCCAAACAATTTGGATTTAATTTTTTTCCGCCGGGGGCTGAAATTTGTTACGCCGCTTTCAGAGGACGTGACTGTTGGGACAATTGCTGGCGTTGGAGTTGGCGTTGGGTCTATTGTAGACGTTGTTATGAAGTCTTCCTGAGAAATTACTCCAACGTTGGGTACAGAAAGTTCCGGTTCCGATTCGTCTTTATCTAGGTATGGATCCAAAGATTCCGGAATCACAGAGTTCAGAAGAGAAGGGTTATCTTCATAACCTTTGCCTTTGGACGGACGCATGTCTCGTAAATGTTTCCTAATCGACTTTACAAAACAAACAAAAAATTCCCACGGGTTTAAAAGCGAAATTATATTACGCAATATCTCCTCACCTTCAATTCTATAAGCTGGGTACGCAGCACACGGATTTGACGATCAAAGTACTCTTTACTCAACCTCCAGTGAGTGGGGTCCGAATACACTTGTCTATTGCACGTAACACGCGATTGTGAAAGCTGACAACCATAATTCAGGGACTGATTATTGCCGTTATTTTCAAAAATCGTTTCATTTCCTCGAGTTCCATTGCGTAAGGCCTATACGTAGGCCATAACAAAGGCCGCGATGTTAAGAGACTTTAGTTAACTAAACGAGATTACCTCCAAATCCAGAATTTCCTCCGAAATATCTTCCAAAATTAAATCAACTTCTTCCAGCTCATGTTCCGCCACAATATCGCTCATTAGCGCGTCCGAAGGATCGCTTTTACTGCCTTCCATACCCGTTACATGACGCTTGCTACGAAACGTGCGCAAAAACTTGGGTTTCAGGTTCTTAATATCTACAAAGCATTTAGAGTTTAACAAACACTGCATAATGACCTCCCAAGCTGATAAGATTACCTTTATTCAAATGATCTCGCAGAAAGGCCCTTTGCATACGTCGCTCCTCATCTTCAAGAGGTGCCAAATTAGCACGTGACATAACCAAAGTAGGTGCCGAATACTGCTCTTGGAGGAACCGGCATTTGCAGTATTTTTTCTTGAGAACAGCCAATTTGCATCGTTTCATTTTCCACCTGGAAAATAATAGAGATAGAAATTAAGGAAAGCGCAAAAAAAATCGTATTAAAACTCCCCAGACCTTTTAAGGTCCGATCTAAATTAACTTACGTATCTCCTACTCTTAGACATTGCCATTTCTGGAAAGCTCGGCAAGGGCTTTGGTACTGTGACTTCTGGCACTCAACAGTTAATCGTTCAATTCTAGCTGGAACCTGGTATTCTTCTCCTGCCGAAATGCCGTCCGCATCGTCTCCTTCAGCTCCTTCGGTATTGTTTTCCAACTGTAGTCCGAAAAAACGCCCAACGAACAGTTAAAAGAGTAAAGCAAGCATTTACAGTCTGACAATTTCACCTTTGCTTGGTTGTTTTTCGGGGAAGAATGGGGCAATTTGCCTCTTTCAATTAAGTACGTATCACGCCAGCGAGGCAAAGCAGCCCCCAAAGGCTTTCTAGAAGCGCAAGCGAAATAAGATGGGTAGAGAAAAGTAAAAGGTAACAAAGGTCCAGCTGTTACTTCTTGTTCAGGAAACGTCTGAAAGACATGCCATCCATATGGGGAGGGGGTTCCACCCCTGCAATATCTAAGAACGTGGGCGCCAAGTCCACATTGCCAATCATGTTGTGGACACTAAGGAATAGACAAAGCTCCGTTATGATGTATATTCCCCAAGCCTGAGCCAACAGTTAAAAATTGAAACTTGCATAGTGCCATGAGTTATACCAGGTCCACGAACCAAAAAAGGGACTCGAGTATCAAACTCGAAGGGAAAAGATTTTCCCTTGACTAATCCGAACTGTCCCAAATGATACCCATGATCGGACGTATAAAACATGTAGGTATTTTCCAACTGTCCTGAGCTCTTCAGCTCGTTGTATATCTAAACGTACCCCAAAACGAGTTTAATTATGTAAATCTAAACCGACTCCAAGCTTGTACCCTCTCTACAGCATCGTCAACACTCTGAAGCGTCTGAAGCCGTTTGGTCATGAGTAGATCCGTGAATCGATGATGGACAGGTTCCATTTTCCCCAACCATCGTAGGATCCATTGCTTGTCAGGGTTCGGCGCGAAATCATACGCAGGTGTCCTGTACAATAGGATACGTAATACACACATGTATATATATATAATTTATAGAATACATAACAATATACGGTAGATAACGCTTATTGTGATCACTGGTTATCAGAATCAGCCGCTTCATGGAATCAAATTTAAATTTAAACTTTTTTATCATTTTGAATAGGTCCTTTAAATGTATATATATTTATATATATTTTACCTATGTTTCGTAATATTGAAGTAAATGTCGGAGTATTGGGGGGCAGAGTCTTCAGGTCCGTGTGGCGCTGGGAAGCTCATCACGAGCAAAAAGGGATTTTTGCTTAAATACTCTTTCGATTGTCTCAAAAAGTTAATGGAATCGTTGGCAATCAAGTCCGGGTAGTAGTCCTGAGAAGCAGAGGGGCATTAGTTCTGCATCGTTAGCTCCCCTTTCAAAACACGTTCTCTCGTACTTGATAATAGTCAAAGCCGTGCTTAATCTTTTGTCCATTAACATTCACAGTGTAATTGTAGTAGCGCGAATTCATTACTAACCCCGCCCACTCACGCCAGCCAGGTGGGATATAGCTGCCGTTATACTTGTTTAAATACTTCCCAAAATAACCTGAAAAAAAAAAAACAGAAGTAAAAGTTTACAGTGCCATAAACTAGAAATTTATGGAAGAGACCGTGAAAAAAGTTAAAGCAATGCACATGTTTTCGTTAGTTTTTCTTGCAAAATCCGGAACCAAATGTTACCTGTATTGTATCCTACATTGGCCAAGTATGTCGCAAACGTTTTCGGTTCATGTTCCTCTTGCCAGTACGTTGAGGAGCAGTTATCATTGTTGGTAAGCACTCCATGATTATGAACATAAAGCCCGGTTAAAAGTGAGCTACGTGAGGGGCAACACATGGGCGTTGATACGTAGGAGTTCGGGAAGAAAGCTCCTTCCTCGAGCAGAATCTTTCTCGTTTTGGGCATAAACTCCAAGGAGCCAAGTTCGACGTCTTGGTCATCCGTGAGAAAAAGGATAATATTAGGTTTCCGTTCTTTCTGTTCCTGTGTATTTTTGTGGTTCCCCACGTAAAGGGGTTTCTTCTTGGTCCGTTGCGGAGTGGCTGGCTTTTTGGCTTGCTTCTTATTGTTCTTTTTATTCGGGAAATCTTGCCAAAAATCATGTTTCAAGCGAGGGCGGGGCTGCTGGAACAATCCCGCGTTTTTCCGACCGGGAACAGGAGCGTTCCACACTGGATCTGCTTCGCTCTTTGCGAGTCTATTTACCCCGTTTGGCGCCGATGAAGACGAAGATGAAGAAGCAGAATCTTCATCGCTATGTACATGAGTTGCACGCAGGGCGGATTGGCGACGGGTTTCCCGAGCCGGAAGCACGAAGCCCACTGACGAAATAAAGCAAAGGAACCACAACCAAGCAAACGGCATTTCTTCTTTTGTTTTGAGTTAATATCTCTGCGCTTTTAGCATATAGCGCCCCGGGATGACGGATCGCTTTACAGTTGTCGTTTTTTTTTATAAAAGGAACTGGAGAGTATAAAGTTGGCAAGTGAAGACAATCACTTACGTGACGGTGGTAGCCATGCCTGGAGATCAAGCAGGAAATGGCGAAATTGACATGGCACACCTTAAAAGAACGACATAAACAAGCAACTAATTAGTTTAACGTAAGGCTTTCGACAGAAAACCCAAATCCCTTCCAATTTTTTTTGTTGGCACGCACAAAAAGGCGAATCATGGTCATCGCGTATACTCGTTAAACCGTAATAGTTTCCTGCTGAAGAGAGTCAGCTTCTGTTGCCCTCTCCCCAAACGACCGGACAAAAAGTGGCAAAAAAACTTGTTCGATGTGGCAACCTTTGCAACGCAAGGGAGTTGGCTAACGATCTCATTTAAGACGTAGGACTTCCTCTGCAACTAATGAGTAGTAAAACGACTCAAGAGACATATCTTTCGTTTATCCCTCTTCTCTTCGTTTTTTTCTAAGGAAATTAATATCTCTAGCCAGGATCACATCACATGGCTTCCACCGCAACTGGCTCAAATTACTCCAAGTTCTCCGTTAATGGTCACACCAGCCTATTTTTTTGGTTAGTTTGTTCAGCTATTATTATTATTATTATTTTCCATTTTCCCCCACACTTTTTACGAAAACCAAATGAAGCTCTTTTATCTCCTCTTCTTATAGCGCGTTCCAATGGCTGCACTGGTGCAGTATTTTTGGCACTCAGTGTGTCAAACATGTATATCTTTACACACTGTGTACACACATACACTGAGTGCAAAAATACTGCACCAGTGCAGTCAGTGGAACGCGCTATAGATGAAGAGAATGAGAGAATTACTTTGTTGACGCGGATAGGTTTGCCACATAGAGTTTAATCATGTTCATTATTCATTCCTACCTAACCTAATCAAAACTCAGTGCAGCCAATGAAACGCGCTATTAGAGCGCGTTCCACTGGCGCAATATTTTTTGGCACTCAGTGTGTGTAACAGTGCGTAAGCATATAGATGTTCGACACACTGGTTAGCAAAAATACTGCACCAGTACAGCGAGTGGAACGCACTATTAGTCAACGGTGCTCGCTTGGTGTGTGAAATGCGATAAGCTTCTCCTATAGACGAACCGGATAAGCCAAACACACGCGGCTTCTTTTCCTTGAACAAATCTAACTAATAACGAAGCTTGTACTTGGACAAGGTACACATTCCATGTTCACCTGGTGATCGTCACGTCTCTATGACTTGGCTCTTTGATATACAACGCAAAAACAATTCGCAAAATCTAGCTAGTTCCTGTCATGCCAAACGGCTCTACAAGTCGATAGCCTGATCCATTGGCAAGAATATATTGCTAGGGTTCTCCCCATTCTATTCACGTGACAAGAATATTTATTAGGGTCTCTCCTAAAACTTCTCTATCCCGAAAAGTTCAGCCAGTAACTGTTAAAGATATGCCAGTCTGGTTGGTCTGTTTATATGCCTCGCGTACCAGTGGTACCAGCGGCAAGTACCACGACCATACCAGGGGTTTTGGGGTATGAGTATAAAAGGTGGGCGACACGAAAGAAATTTCCCTTCATTAGCATGACAATCTGTCAAAAGTGTGAAGCCTATGGGAGAATAGAAAAGTACAATGCACAAACCCGGCAAGGGGGCCATCCGTTTTCGTTTTTCCCACTTAACATAGGCAAGAGTTCAAAAGAAGTCCGAGAAAGGGAAACGCCTCGTTACAAGTTTTTACCTGGCTACGGGGCTCTCTTCTAGCTTCTCCTAGGCTTCATCATGTGTAACTATTTTAAAGGAAAAAAAGGGGAGAAAAACTATGGCTAGGAATATCGAGAAGTAAGAAGCTCGAACGTGACCAGATGACTAAATTGCAGAACACAACTTAAAAAGACACCTACAAGCTAACGAGCAACACAACTTGGGGAGTCATTTACAGAGGCGACAACAAGCTTTCCAAAACAGCTGCTGGAATAGGTTTCTACGGAAGTTTCCTGCAGGTACAAACCGAGTGAAGCCGAAAGAGGAGCAAAACCGCCAAACTTGTAGATGTGAGCTGATATGGGAGGAAAGCTGAGAGCTCTTTCCAAGTTTTCTCAAAAGTTCGCTGGCTGGCATTCTTGTCTATCATTAGGTTTAAACGCTCCTGATTGGCTCAAGATCGCTTCTAATTAAATTTTATGAAGAGCTTTCACGCCCAGGCGGGGCGTTTGGTGTGTCATGGGAGTTTATCCAAGATCAAAGGCAACGGACACATGGTTCAAGTTCTTGGAATGCTCTACATTTCGTAAGAGACATGTGATGTGGATCGTCAAAGCTGTAACCCACGTGGCTGATGAAACTCGGAATAGCTTTTTGTCTGGCACCTTTTTCTTCACTATGGATGAGACGCTTTATCCTCCCAAAGAAATACGCTTCTCTACGCATACAAGGTAGTAACAGTTGTTAAAATGGTGCTTGAAAAGCTGGCAAGACTTTTACTGCCCCTGTCCAGAACACTTGAGGCAGCTGCCAAAAACAGCAAAGCTTCATTAAGCGCAGAGGTGGAGACATATAAAAGTACAAAAAAGAACAAGAAGAAAAAAGAGCCAAGACATCAAGCTTTTTGATGAATCCTGCAGTGGATGAAAGTTTGAAGGAGAACTGTGCCAACACTTGGGAGGACATAAAGCCGTTTTGGGCTATAGCCTTTGCCAGCAAAACCGAGAAACTATCACGCCTTTTAATGACAAGAGGAAATAGTTAACATCCCAACCTTTGAGTTCCAATAAAAAAAAATAAGTACATACAAAACAAATTCTTGAACGCGGGAGTTGATGCCAAGTGGGTAAAAGACATCGAAATCTCCCATAAAGCTTTCCTAGGACTGTTTAAAACAATAAAATAAAAACACTTGATTTGCACCATGCTTCATACATGAACTTCGTGCCATACCATTATTGTGTAGCATACCTGAGCAAATTTTAATATTGTGTAGTAGCGTACGTCCTTGCTCTTGTAGCCGAGATGCAAAAAAAGGAAAAACAACGAGGCAATTTTTCGCCAGATGCCAACTATCACAGCACCAAACTTAACGTCGACCACACTCCTCAAAGACATTTGCCTGAATGCTAACAGAGATGTGATGATGATGGACCCGTGGGGAGTGACGTCACGCTGCCATAGCAACGCGGCTTTTTGACTCGATGGCGCGCACTATAATACTAATAAACAATTTCCCTTCGCTCGCAAATCATCTGTATCCCTTCGTCATAAATGTGTCGACTTTTACATTAGACGGACGATTAAGGAAAGCTAGCTTAGAGAAGAAATGCCCTTTTATTATCCACTAACTTGCGATGTCAAGTCTGCTTTGCGTTGGCGATAATCGGCCAACCTTTGCAACCAAAGTTGCCAGTAGTCTTCGCACTTGGCTTTGGACAAAAAATGCAAGTCTGCCGGGGCTCCTGTGGCATAACAAACGGCCAGCAGTCCGTTTTCAATCTGTAGCATTCATTCGTGAATACAATTGAGGGGCTTTTGACTTAACACAAGTATATTGCTACCTGAAAAGGGTAATTGACGTCTTGATTGATGGCTCCAATATACGCGGCCATCTGAATCGGGTCATCATAGGTGGAACTCAAGTCAGACTTGTTTCGCTGAGATGTTTTCCATTCAACTACCACTATTGTGTTCCTGGAACGACAAAACATATAAGGAAAAGGGACCTTTTAGGATCACGTGGAAAAACAATACTTGTAAAACGCGACGCAATCAACGAAGCCTTTATACTGGAGCTGGTCGTGGACCACAGAGCTTTCCAGGACTTTAACTTGACTCAGGTACGGCAGCAGGGCTTTCAGGCTTTGCCAGTGCCCCAAGACTCGCGATCCAATGTTATCTTCTCGTAGAACTCCCCGGAAATGAGTTTCCAGACAGAAATGGAGTTCTTTCCCTGTCAACTTGGCTTCTAAGAACATAGACAGAGGAGTCTTTCAGCTCAAGTAAAGTTCTTTATGGGAAAATAAAATAAAAAAAAGAATTACCTCGCATATAGACATTAAGGCCTTCCTCGCCCAACTCGGCAATCTTTCTCTTCCGCCATCGACCCAAAGCCATAATGCTGTCTTCGGACTTGGTCTCGTTGAGGATGTGGGTAACGCTCGGGTAGCTCTTATATTTTTGATCTACGAGCAGTCCACACGTGATGATAGCGTCCGTGTCGACAGTGATGCACGTTTTCTTGCCCAACAAAGGTACAGAGAAAAGCCAAGATGTCTCCGGGCGAATAACGAGCTGTGGTTTAGATAAACGTGGTGCTTTGGATGTTCGAATCTGATGGCTCTCAGGGGTAATTGCAATTCCTGAAATCGAATCAACCGGGACTGTCTGTTCACGCTGAAGACTCGAAATGGCCTTATTATTGGAAGCTGACTTAGGAGGGAAATCTTCTTCGCTCCATGCTTCAAAAGCTGCTTGAGCTTGTTCTGCCAACAAGGACGATTGCTTTGGAGCTGATGGTTGAACATCTCCTTTTTTCAGGATGTCAGACTTGCTGATTCTCTCCTTATACTTGGATATTCGTGTGGAATATTTTGCACACAAATCACAAGACTGCCGCCAAGGATAATGTCCGCCTCTGGCAAGCAGAAACACTGAGGAAAATGGCAATTGTTTTAGAAGCATATTCATAGAAAAGAAGTTTCCTGAAGTAAACACGCATGTTGAAATAATTCTAATGGGCACATTCGTCATTTTCCCCTTAAAAGCGTGGGAAAAGAGTGAAACTACATAACTCCGAGTTCAAAACAAACACCCACATTTTTTCTCTTCACCATAAACGAGACTTGAACGCCATCTACTAAAAGTTTAAAGGAATGTTTGCATTGCAGAGCCCCAGGCTACGAATTTAACAAATATGTAAAACGTCACTGAAAAAGAAGAAAACAAAATACATTTTTGTCAAAATCCAAATGTTTGTATCATGGCTAAGTACAAGTAAAATCGCGCAACACCAATGCATGAAATGTAGATTTAAAAAAAAGCTGTAAAGAAAAGATTTTCAAAACAAACGGGAGTTACATAGGATAATAGGGTAATAGGAATAGAAAAGGGTATAAAGCAAATCCGCATACAAAGTTGCACTGATATAATGTCATGGTATGGTCACAAAATGCTTTAAGCCATTGCATGCTAAGTAAAACGAAGATCCATTTGAGCCGAAAAGCCGGAGCAAGAGTAGACAACGAGGACAGATGGGAGTTTATCGTTAAGCTTTACACAGGCGTTTGCATTGAATGGACTTAGGTGACTCCCCCTTTTCAGGATTCGACTCCCGCTTTTATACTGTATCAGCAGCACCAATCAATTCCAAGTCATGTCGAATCCCTTCGAGATCTCTTCAAATTAACTCTCCGGACTAAATTTTTTTTCGAATGCACTGCAAGCTCCGCTTAAAAAAATCCCCACAAGAACCGATGAGGTATACAAAACGGAATGGACGCGAGCAAAGTTAACGTAAATAAAGAAATTGAAATGATATCCGGAAAGTAAAAAATCGAGGTAATAAGTCAAAAACGAAAGGAACTCGTTTCTGTGCCAAAAGAAAAAAAAAATAGCTCGGTCCAAACAACAACATCAAATGTTCTTAGCATGTTACACCGGTGAGTCTTTGGCAACGCTCGTTTTGGATACGCTCTTCTTCACGCCATTGCCTTCTGGAGGAATCAGCTCTTTCTTCTCCGCCGGTGGACTGAGGAATTTCGAAGAAAAAATATTAGAACAATTTTCAGAATAGCACTGTCATGATACTCAAGTAGTCCCGCGGGATGCAAAAGATAGAAATAGCTTACAAGACAGTTCTAGTCGGTCTTGAAGAAACCGCCTGAGTTTTCCCGCTACTGAAGTCGTACTCGGTTTTAGAAATATTTCGTGCAACCTTCGCATTCCAGGATCTGTGCGGTAAAAGATCGAAATCATGCATGGCAAGCAGTTTAAAAGGAAAGTCATGCAGATAGACAAGGTTTCAAAGAGACAACACACCCTCTGATTTTTCCGAGACAATGCGTGAAAACAGCTGTAGACGCATGCAAACCCCCCAAGGCAAATTACGCATTCATGACACACGGTCAGTCTCTCACACACCTGTCAATCATGTGACTCGACTCGCTATTAGCTGTCTCTTTCAGCAGCCCGCCTTCCGCGTCTTTATCCTGACTACGATTTAAAGGCGCTTTGTCGCTATAAATCAACAGCCCAACAACCAAAGCAAAGTGTTCATTACTCCCTTAGAAAAGCACAGAAAGAGTAGTAAAAACGTTGCTTGTTACCTATTCTTGCTCTTGCTTTGCTCCAGATCATGAGATTGAGGGTTCTTACCGCAGCATTTAACGCACAGCAACATTAATACTCCTGAAAATAAACCAAGCTCTTTTAACAACTTAATCGCTCATAACAAATACAGTAGATCCCGCTTATTGTGATCATGTTTGTCAAGAGAATATTGATTCTATTAATTGGCGATTTCAATAACTTAAAATAGTATTGGAAAAAACATAAATAATATCTATAAAAAATGAAAAAAAGAAATATAATAAATAAACAAATATAACTGGCAATATGCAATAAAATGCTGCGATTAATCGGCGCGTAAAATGAACTGGCTTACTTAATCCAAAGAAAAGAAGCATCGTCTACTTTACGACACTTTCCCAAGTTTCCTTTCTCTGAATTCATTACACCCATTATTTTTCAACAAGAGATGATTGAGGAATTCCTAACTTAACGGCCGCTTCCCTTTATGTCAAATCTTTAAAATTTTAAATGTCATAAGTTTCAATGAGCTGCAATTTCTCTTTTACATATAAATCAACTCTTTTCTTGTTCGCCGTGATTTTTATAGAAACACACGTCTAAAATACAACTAACACTGCGCCTTTGAAACCTACTCCTACGCTAAGGTGGGAAAACCTTCTCATTTAATTGACCAGGGTGCTCATTTAATTGACCATTTAATTGGTGCTCATTTAATTAACCTGCTTATTTAGTTGACTGGGGAGTTTAGAAAGGATTTCCCTCTAAGTGTAGTAGTAGGCACAGTATAGAGGTGAAACCTTTATACTGTGGTAGTAGGCTGGAAATTACCGGATTGGTCAAAACCACGTAAAAGCAGTTTTATTGGTCAATATGCAAAGTGCATGTAGCAATCACTACCGTAGTTTCGTTACTTTACATGTGAAGATTCTTTTGAAATTGATTCTAATATCCGAAAGTGTGATTCTAATAACCGATTAAAATACTATGAATTTTATCATTTTGAATTGGTCCTTTAACATACGACTCCATAAAGAGGCTGATTCTAATAACCAGTGACCACAATAAGCGGCATCTGCTGTAATTATAATATACCTGTTTTATTGACGCAGTAACACGTGACATCGACCAAGACCAAGATTACTAACAACAGGACCACAAGAATTCCAATAATGAACCCATTGGAAGCTGTATGTGCCTGTTCGTGGGTTTCAGCTTTGCCCTCGTCAGCTCCTATATATTTCCCGAGGCGCAACGAAAACAAGGAGAGGGGGGAGGAAAAGAACACGAGTTAATTTATGAACATCAGCATAGCCATGATTATTCAACAAAAAGCATAAAATTATTATCATTTTTTTCCCCAATCCCGCATCAGTGATTAAGGTCCCCCAATTACCTGCAACGCTTCCCAAGCAAGGTGCAATGCAATAGAGACAGTATTAGGAGAGCGAAAGAGAAGAAAACCCATGGCAAGAGAGAGAGAGAGTAGAGAATGAAGAAAAACTCCCAAAAGCCGACAAAAATCCAAGGCGCAGGAAATCCGAAGTAACGTTTCTTGACTCGGTTCACTTTTGTAGGCCGATGCACAAAAAGAGTGAGAGACTATTACATAGGACTCCATGCACGGGTCAATCAATTGTCACCTGCTCATTACGACAGGTAAAAACTATGCAGCAATTTTTTTTATTTTTATTGTTCAATTTTACGACAGGGCAATATAACGCAAAATTTTGTATTTGCCGTTTCCAGCTGTACAATGAAAAGGTTGGCAGATCTTGTTTCGTATGATTATTTCCCCCCCTTTTAATATTGTTCGAGTTTTTTTTGTGTGTTTACGTTTTTCGCTAAGTTCCGTTGAGGCTCCCCAAAATTTTAAAAAGTTTACACCGAAAGAACACGAGATCTGACGACTTTATTCGCAATAAAGACCTAAAAAGTTACCCCAGGCTTCTCAGTGATAAGACTTCGACTTTTTCCTGGACGTCAAAATTCAAGATCTGCGCTAGGAATTAAACATCGAATAGTTTTCCTTTTCCCCGTCAACGTAACTTTCAATCACTCAAAATTTGCCTCCAATGAAGACAATTTCAGATCTATATGCATCGTACATAAACGATAAAAAAGACAGGGAGTTTTTAGTTCAAATGGATTCAGGAAAGTGAACCAAATCAAGTTACGGGAACCGCCATTTTTCTTTCTTTTTTAGCTGCGATGAAAATTTTAACACCTCGTTTCGTCTGTTCTCAAACTACGCCATAAAAAACGAAAAAGCTGGTGCGACAGCATGCAAACTTGCCATTCACACTTTTTGCTCGTGAAACGCAAATAACACCAGGTATGGAAACCCCTCCATGCCATTTTTTTTAATAATTCGACCACAAAAGCTGGAAGCCTTCGAAAGATTACTTACACCAAGTTTTCCCCCACCCTTTGTTCAAATAAATGTCGCAGTTCTCTTTCAGTGGTTCTTAAGCTTGCAGATCCTCGCAAAAAGCCTAGCACACGTGAAGTTTCGGGGTGCTGTGATAAAACTGTTTTGTGTAATGCAAAAAAATATTTAAAATAAAAAAGATCCCTGTCGTGGCCTTGGAATGGAATAGGACTAGGTAAATAACCTTTGATTAGTTATCCCTTCCTGCAAGTTCTTACGGTAAACGGAATTCCAACTTTCTTTTCTTTCAAACGAAAAGACAAAACGAAAAGAGAAAACTAAGAAGACAGAGAGCATGGCCTGTTTTGTGTATGGCAACGATTCCCTTTCGCTTGCATAGCAATTAGTTCCAGTCCCATCTGAATTACCAGAAAGAAAAAAAACTCGGAAAATCAATTCACTCCTGAGGAATCGGTCAGTCAGAAAAGCCTGCGCAGTTATTGGTCATTTTGAAAATTCCCGCCAAAAGTTGTGAAATTTGAAAAAAAAAATTATCAAAATAATAATAAAAAAATTCAACGATTTCTCTCGAACAAGATTTTTCCCTCCCCCAACCCCCAAATATCGACATCGGATCCCAGCTGATGGCAAGGCTTATTTAAAAGGTCAAGTCTAGGGATCATTCAAGATCAATATCCCGCCCCCAACGTAGGGCTAGCACCAACACAAGAGGAAGTACGATACCCGGCGCGGCATCGGAGGCTGCGGATGACGGTTTCTTCCCTTCAACGCCATTGCCTGGACGAGTAGGATCTGATGAGGTAAACCAAAACAAGGTTGTGGTTTGGACCGGAGCGAGCCAAAAAGGGGGGACAAGATAGGGTCGTCCAAAGGGTAAGAATGGAATGGGAGGGTAGTACAAAACAGCCAGATGAGAGATGGAAATTGCCAGTATTTTTTTTTTTACTAGACATTTACGAACTTGAAAAAAATCCCCTGGTACTACACTACATATACAGTCCCCACCGAAGGAAAAACAAATGTAAACAAATAGTAATAAATAAATGATAATAGAAATAGGCCCCTCCCCACAATGGCGTGTTATTTATAAAGTTGCTGCAGGACATGCTCATGCAAACAAGTCGAGAAAAATATATAATAATATAAACACACCCACAGGTTTATACGTTAAAAGCATTCTTCCCCCACAAAAATAAAATAAACAAAATAAGACACAAAGAGGGAACTAAAATATAAATTTTCTCGTTTTTTTTAAGGGAAAAAAAGCTTAAAAGAAAACGCGCACTTACCCTTGGCCGTACGGAGCAGAATCTCGGCAGGTGCACTGTTGCCAATGACATTATGGGCCCGGAGTTCAATGCGATAGACAGTGTCTGGGCTAAGGTTCTTCAGCTCGTAGCGCACGTTACCCGGATACGAGACTTCCTGGTAAGTAAATGCGCTAGCTTCTTCCCAACCTTTAGTTGTATTTCGTACCTAAAGAAAGGTAGGAATTTACGTGAAAGGATTTGATAGAGCCTGTTTTATTCCTTTTACTTGGTAATAAGTGATGTAAAAGAAGTCAATAGGTTCGCCATTGTCGGGAGGCGCGGTCCAAATCAATTCGTATTTCTCGGGGTAAGGCGTGACCACAATGCCCGTGGAGGGTGAAGGCGTCGCTAGAATGATGGGCTCTTCAGGAGCAGAGCGCTTGGGCATCGTTCTGGTCTCGGTATAATCCCAAGGTCCATAGCCCACTTGATTCTTGGCGGCGAAGCGGAATACGTAAGTGGTTTGGGGATTCAAGTTCTCGAGAATGTACGGGTAATCTGTTCCGAACAACCCAATAAAAAAGAATCAATATAACGTTTCCTACCAGATAGTCGTTAACTTCCTAGTTGTGTCATCCTAATAGAGCAAGACTTTGACTGAAGACAAAAATAATGGGAGATAAAAGTCCCTATGTAGGTTCCTAGTTCATGTGTTACGTTTAAAAAGGAAAGTTTGGCTTTGTACACAAAAGTGGAATTTAAAACTTGTAACAAAGTTAATTCTAAGTCCCTTCAAGTTCTAGTAAAAAGCTTCCCAACCCAGTCAAAACCGCTAAAGGGACTTGAATGCAACGAAAACCAAAAAACAAAAACAAAATGCAAAACCAAAACTTTCCAAGCTAATGCAAATCCAAGCCACATAGAAGCAAAAGTCAACGAGCTTGCCATTGCCTGACTCAACGAAGAATTTCCAGTCCTCCAAGACATGCACAAAAACAGGATTTCTTATGCAAAACAAGCGACTCAAAATGCAACAAACAGATACGCTGCCCAACCAATGTAGTCAGTCGTGCGTCATTCTCTTCTCATCCCAATGTTTCGTAATGTTTTAAAATAACCTACTGATTTTAAACAATTGCCTTTTTTAAAGGAATTTTCTGTTTCTTTAATAAAACGTAAGGAAAATTCTCCTTGAAGTTTATCTCTACCTCATAACTTCATACTAAAGGCTCCCGTATACCTTAGCTCATAGGCAATATATTAGCAATATAGGCGGTTAGCATAGTTCAGGGGATTTCGGAACAATTATTTGAGAAAGCTAGTAAATGTAACGAAAAAAATTCTTTGACGCAATTTTGAGCTTGCTAACAAGTAGTGCACAACCAAAGCAATTTTTTTCCAATGAGTAATAAATTAGCAATATGAAAATAAAGTTTGCAACTATGCCAAATACGTTGCCTAAACATCTGTCCATTGGTTGTGCACTAGCTGCTAACAAAAGAAAATTTTTCTTCAAGGTTACTTTCAAAACTGCACGACGTTTGGCGTTTCCAAAAATCTTGTTCCGAAAGTTCGACGGCTTGATTTGGGATATTGTGCTGCTACAGCAAATTGTGGTAACAAGTTGCCCTTTTCAGAATCAAAACAAGCGTAGAAACTTTGCCGGCAACTAGCTATCATGTCTTTTTTTTAATTTCTTGCTCAAGGCTTCGGCAAAAATAACAAACATCAGTGCCATCTGTGACTCTTGGCGTCAATAAGCTAAGGTAAACGGGAGCCTCAAACGTCATTACTGAGCATGATTACCCATACAATTCCTTTTGTTTAGTACAACGACGGATGTTAATTATTACGAAGTTTGGGAATCTAGTGAACTATTTCGAATGCATGATCAGCAATTGTGATTCGTTCCAAGTTTCAGTTGCGCAGCGTAGCCCTTTTTTCTTAGAAAGCATGCCCACCCTTCCCCTCCTGGTTCCCATGTAGCATAGGGGTGTCCTCAAAGAAGGTCCCCGTATTGGAATGGTAAGTATTTCTAGAGTTGTCTCGATCCCCACCGACTGGCCAGGAGCGTTGCAAAGGCTTCTCGGGCCATTCTTGTCCGTCCAATTTGTATTGCACTGCAAAGGCTTCCACGGGGAGTCCTCCGTCGTCAACGGGGCCAATAAACTGGAAGGTCACCGTCGTGGCTGCATAATGTGAAAGGGAAAATACATTCATATTAGAAGAAGAAGAAGAAAAAAAAATAAACTCAAATCAGCATCTAACTCATAGTTATTTTTTCCCAACCGATGTCATGGTGTGTGTCATATTTACCTGTAACGGTCTCGAATTTGACTTGCAAAAGAGAACCAGGTGGACGAGCTTCCTTTAGGTCAATTGCATGTTCAGCTTTGCCATGCAAATTAGTAGCTTGACATCTATACCTGCCGTAATAACTGCCATCCACTGGAGAAACCTGTTATTCAACCATGTAAATTATTTAATATATTTCAAATATGTCATGGCCCGCCAGTAAAAAAAATAAAAATAAAATTTAAAAAAATATTAGCCACACCCCACTTACCGTTAAGATACTCTCTCCATGGTGCGACGTGATGCGGATATTAGGGTCATTTTCCACGTTGCGAGATGCCAAGTACCAGATCACCGTGGCGTTAGGAATCGCTTCAGCTCGACAAGTCAAGTTGGTAGGCCTGCCTCCCCATGACCATGCTTCACGCATGGGCGTGGTCGCAAAAGACGGCGGGAATTCGACTGTCAAGTGGCCCATCTTTTGAATTTCCCCTCCTGCGGACAGAAAATAATGTTAAAAACAGCCTGAGCTTGAGAAAAAGAATAAGGTATGAAGTAGGTTAACATAGGCATCCCAAGGTCACACGATCAATCTTTTTTTTTTTTTTTTTTTTTTTTTACCTGAATTACGGCCTATGCAAACGTACAATCCATCATCGGAACGCAACAAGTCCCGAATGATCAATTTCGCTTGGGAGTATTCGCCTTCACGACTATTATCCACAATAATACGGTCGTCTTCCAGTTGCATACCCGGAGTAAAAATGGTATCGGACCCTTCCTTCATAAAACTGACTGCGGGTAACGGCTCGCCGGAAGCTTTGCACGTCAGCATCGCTTCTTTGCCAATAACGCCCGATGTGTTCAGGAATTCCACCACCTGAGGTTTAATAATGACTTCCAAGTCGGCCGACTTCTCAGTTTTCCCGGCTTGGTTCTCAACCAGACACTTGAATGTACCAGCATCTGTCTTGCGGACTTCGGTAATGGTTAACTGACCCGATCGTTCGTCCAGGGTAAACCTTTACACGCGTTTAGAAAAAAAAGAAAGAAAAAGATAAAAATAAGATATATGAGCACCGGAATCCATTTCTCTGGACATTCCATTAAGGAAAAGGCAAAAAACGAAACGCAAGGTGTCGAATGGTGGTGAAGGGGTATTAGATTGCTTCCCTTTTAAGATGAATGTATCGTTCACCGCTCAGCGAGCGTCGTATCGCACCCGCGTTTGTTATACAGTACGTACCTTTCTTTGCCGTGAACATTCTGATTATCGCGATCCACCCAAGTGTAAGTCGGATCAGGTTTGCCCGTGGCGGCGCATTGCATGACGGCAGTCTCGCCTTCCACTACTTGGACATCGTGTGGCTCGGCGGAGAACTCGGGCGGCATGAGGACCTACAGGCGAAATACAGCAACAGGAACAATAGGGAATTAACGACTGCTCCGATACGCGAAAATACAAATGAATCCTCAGCTTCGAGGCGACTGTATCATTAAGAACACATCATTAGAGTCTGGCAGGGATAAACGAACTTCTTCGACGCCCAAGAGAAACGGTTAGTTAGTAGGGGGTTGCCCTTCCTTATGATGATGCCCCACAAAAGCCAGTTAAGAGAATGGAAAGGTTTGTGCGAGCTAGTACAATAGAAGACAATAAGCTCCAAGGCTGTAAACCGGTTCACGGGAATATAAAAAAAAAAAAAAAAAAAAAAAAAAAACCGGTTCACGGAGGGAGAGAAACGGGGACTGACTCGGTAGAAGGCCGGGGATGACAACATTTCATTACAATTTACCTCAACTCGAATCTTGCGCTCATCCAACTGGCCAGTCTGTGGGACGCGTGCTCGGCATGTGAAAAAGGTTTCGTCTTCCAAACGCACTTCTCGAATGAGCACTCCATCATTCTCAATCACGTACTCGTTGTCTATTTTTGGTGTAATACAAGAAAAGGGATTTAGGATAAATGATACCGGAATAAAGCAAAAACAACACGAGAATGTTTGTTTCAATATACTTTCTTACTTGATAATGGCTATTTTATAATGCTAATCGAACGCAAAAAGTGTAACATAAAGTAAACTAGATCTATTCCATCAGTATGATTTCAACTAATGTTTAAACCAAACAAGTTAACACTAATATTTAAATTTCAAATAAAACTGATAAGAAAATTGGAGTTATATATCGTTTTTTACTTACAGGCAATCGAGTTTTGTATCGTTTATCGAGTTATATTTTATATTAATGTTAATCAAAGGCAAAAAGTGTGATACAAAATAAAACGCAGCTATAACCTATTCCATCAGTAAGAGTTCAATAAATGTTCAAATCACAAATTCACAAACACAATTTCAATAAAAATATTTAAATTTCAAGTAAAAATGATAAGACAATTTGTTATATATATATCGTTTTTTTTTTTATATATATATATATATATATATATATATATATATATATATATATATATATATATATATATATATATATATATATATATATATATATATATATATATATATATATATATATATATATATATATCGTTTTTTTTAATGGTAAATCAAGTTACACCTCGTTTATCCAGTTATATAACTTACTGGTAATTAACGTGTGGCCATTTCGCAGCCAGTCTACGGTGGCCAAAGGATTGGCTCGTACCATACAGCGTACTTTATAAGGCTTGCCCAAGATAGCAGATTGCTCTGTAGGAGCGTCTTCCCACGTAATAGCAACTATTCCAAGGACAATATTGTATTAAGATGCTGAAAGCGAGAGAACCAGAAAAGTTTTTTTGTTTTGGTTTCATTTATTACCTATAGTAGAAAGTCGGACAAAAGTGTTCAACTTTTGACTGGAGGTGTACACAGCTGTGCAATTATAATTGCCACTATCCGCTTCTTGCAGTCCTTTGATAAACAGAGAACGTCCCACGTCTCCGTTTAATTCCTCGGACGAAATCCTGCGTGAAACAACAAATAAAAACTATTAGAACTGCTATAAATTTCAAGGTTATTTGAGAAAACGGTTTTCTAATGCTATCGATCACTAAACTCTAGCACAAGCAACCATAGCCGAATAAAACTTTCGTCGTGCTACTTGGTAAATACCGACTTTACGAGTAAAAGGGAAAAAAAAACTGCGTGCTGTAGCGCTACATTCCAATTTCCTAATACGGTGTGGGGGACAAAAACATGCCGGTGATAATTCTTTCGCATTTTAAGTAAGAAAAGACTAACACAGCCAAAACACAAACACACACACACACGAGGGCTTGCTAATGCGCTATTAAAACCAATTCAGGTAAATGAGTGTAACAGAACGGAAAGAAGAAAACTCGGGTAACGAAAACAAGACGACAAGGATAAATGGGACCATTTGAAGGAACGAAATAAATTGGAGGGCTTCAAGTGCTTTATTTTTTATTTATTTTTGTTACTATCATTGGAGAGTTTCAAGGTTTTCAAGTGTTGACATTTAAAGGTCGTTCTTTTTTTTAGATGCTGAGATTGCAGAGTATGACGAAAGGTAGAGTGGGTAGAGAGGAGCGATGCTGAATCTACTGCAAGTCGGTAAGAAGCTAAGGGGGTCACGGGGAACGGTTTGGCAATCTAGAAACCAGTGTGATTTGAACAGATAGTATTCGATTCGTTTACCTGTCTGAATATCCTTCGCTTCAGAGGCGAGGGAGAGAGGCAAAAAGTAGAGGAAAAAACGGAGAAAGAAAATCAAGACCAAAAATAGACAAATGGTTTTAAAAAAGAAAAAAACAAGGAAATTTCCATAATTTTTCACAAAATCCTGTAAAAGTTTAACTTTGCTCCAAACGAAACATGTGACGCCGAGTAGCCACGCCTTTTTAGCACACCCAGCCCCAGTTTTAGAATAAATGTTTCATTCCAAAAGCAAGGCTCTCTCTCTCTAAAAACATAAATAATTGAATAATTAAGAACCAAAAAGAATAAATTATACCACGAAGCGGCATAAAATATGTAAAAAAATTAACTAAAAAAGGCCAAAAGCTTCCTGTTCTTAAAGGCTTGGCCGTGCAAAAAGGCGTTGCGAAGCAAAAGCTTGAATAACGGCTTGAATAACACACTCGAAAGGAATTTCCTTTTCTTATTTCCTTAGGAATTACGTAAAACTGGAGCTGTGAATAACAATGTACACCCATGCGCTTTCTAATATATGTATCCCCATTTGGACGTCTTGTTCTTCCAGTTCCTAATTAATTTTCTCGAAACACTGACGCCATGAATCCATTAAAAAAAATAATTAGAAATATAATAAAAATGAGCCAAAAAGCACAACTCGTATGACACTTTCAAAGTAATGAAGGACCTAAAAGCCTTTCAAGTAATGGGCAATGGATCCGACAGCGACTATCTTTAGAGCATTTGAGCCCAAGTTATGGCCACTTTCCTTTGAACAACGTGTTTTGAGAATCGCAGCGATCCAAGAGCTACCGCTATCGTAAAGAGATGAACATCTCTTCTGTATAAGCGGCACGAAAATGTGAACGGCAAACTTTGCATAATGTGCGGCCAACATCAAAGCCATACAACCGCAGTTTTTCGCTGGTCTCTTTTTATTATCACTATATAGTTACAATAGCGTTGGCCAAAAAAAGGTTGAGAAAGAGAGTGCAAGAATGGTTTTTCTTTTCTCTTGGTCTCTTTTTTCGCTCAAATCTGCCATCTCACCTGTCTCCAGTTGGTAAGTCCCGACCATCAGGTCCCAGCCAACGCAAATCCGTAATGAGGTCAGGATCAGGCACTTCTGCCCGACATGTCAGAACGATATTAGCACCAATAGGTTTAATCTGATTGGTGCCTTCAGGTAAGATCACCAGCCTGGCTTCTTGGGCCAAACATACTGCGAGAGAACGAAAAAAACATGATTAAATGCACACAATACAAAATACAATGCAAATTAGTCAACCAAAATTGCTAACTTTGGGCCTTTCTACGAAGGATGGAATGTAATTATGCAAAAGCAAAGAGATCCCCAAATAAAAAGCCCAAATAGAAAGCTCAAATATGTTCAAAAGCTGAGCGATGAGCATTCTAGTGTCCCAATGGAGCATCCCGAGGGAGACAAAACAAGGCTTTTCTTGGGTTTTCACAAAAACTTGACAAAAACTCACTTAACCTTCTTCTCTACCATTAGACGCATTTCTTCTTGGGAGGTAAGCAGAGAAAAATTTTCTCTCAAGTCCCACATTTGAGTGATAAGAGAAAAAAAATCCCTAGTTTTTTTTATATCTCCGTCCAATGACATGGAGATGCAAAAGTAAGGACGCTAGCGATGACAATGGAATGCATGTCGGATCGATGCAGTCGGATATCGCCAGGGCACATCAACGTTTTCTCGGAAGTTTGTTTTTTTCTTTTCCTTAGGGAGGATGGGAGGTTAGGTTCAGATAAGCAGACCATTTAACCAGTTGGCTCTGCAGCAAACAACCGCTCTTTTTCTCCCTACACACTCCAGAAAATTGGCAGCCTTTATTCCAGCACACGAGCCAACATCTGTGAAAGATCTCCACAACGCAATGCTTTCTCTCTCTTCTAATCGAATATCGAACATGGGGTTATAAACAGTTAAAGATGGCTGTGTTTAGACGAGAATCAATATGGTAAAAGTTCTGATTCACCCATCATACGGCAACGCCCCCATTTCCTAACCCCTACGAGCTTTTTCTCGACACTTTTAAGGCCACGGTGAACTGAAAGTAGTTGATCATTTTTGTCAAAAGATGGCGTTGATGAAATACCCCTATATCCTTCAAACTCAT
The DNA here is from genome assembly GCA_023053545.1 of Lepidurus packardi. Taxonomy (NCBI): domain Eukaryota; kingdom Metazoa; phylum Arthropoda; class Branchiopoda; order Notostraca; family Triopsidae; genus Lepidurus; species Lepidurus packardi. Next base: position 8,211,024 of record JAKZAN010000005.1, on the reverse strand, counting down.
TCAAGTTATGAAAATTTTAAATAAATCATATATCCACATCTTTTGACACAGCCTACCAAGGTTAAACATTTTAAAAATAATTTTCAATTATAAAGTTACATTTATTTTAAATCTTTGTTTCAAGTTGCAAAATTCTCATGATATAGGGGTATGACATCAGTGCCATCGTTTGAAAAAACTTAACAACTTGCAGTTCACCATGGCCTTAACATTGGAAATTTCGAGACTTATTTCTAGTGCTTATTTTATACGAAGTATAGTGCCATAGCCATAGAAAGCACATGTGTGGGCGTGTGGGAGCGGGTTTTCCCCACATACAGACGTATATGTAGCAAGTTGAGCAGCATCGACGTCGCCGTCGCCTGGCGTCGGTAGCTCTGTTGGTATTGATCCAATGTGGGTTCCCGGGTCCGCGACTTTTCTCTCATCGCTTCTTCTTATGAGACTACCAGACCAACAACCGAGAGCTTGGAGGGAAGGAGACGGAGAAGTTTGCCAAAAAAAAAACCAACGCCGCCACAATCACAATCCACAGCCAAGGAAAAGAGCAAAATAAGGAACTGAGTAAAAAAAAAAAGAAGCCATCGAGGATCACTACCTCAAGAAAATCCTCTTTTATTTTATCTTTTTGATATCGTTAATCACAACAGGCTATTTATTAAGATGTCACAAGAAATTCTCCCGATCAGAAAGACACTTTCTTCCCCTCGATGCCACTGAATTCATCATAAGCTGGCTTTTACTATCTAAAATACTGAACCTTTCTTTTTTCTCTCTCATCTGTCAACGCATATTGACAACGCATATGGCCAGCAATTTCATCGTCTCTCCGGAATTTTCAGGTTTTATGAAAAGCCCCAGCCAGATTGGAACAGCCGGAGCGGAATAATGAAGGCTTAGACGCTTTTCCATGTAAAATATGTAACCTAAGCTATTTTCCAAAAAAGTCCTGTACCACTCTTGCGTCATAAATATAATATGTTTGGATAGAAGTGCAAATAACTCCCGTCCCACGCTTCTGAATACCCAAAAGGTAATTCCCTAGTCAAATATAAGACAGTAACATGAACAGTTGCTAATTACCCGCAGGCTAAACGAATGTAAATATTTAATTAGCATAGCGGCCCGTACCTTATGGCGCGACGATTTTGAGTTTTGTATTCATTATTAATATTATATAGATTTTTTAATAGATGAGAAGGAAAAGGGAGCGACGTCACCAGAACCTCGTTTTCTGTTCATGTTGTCGTTGAATAGTGCCGCAGGCGTAGTCAACAGCTCATTAAAGTAAAGAGCCCGGGCGAGGTTCCTTATTTTGCCCCACCAACCTCAGGAATAAAAATAAGTGTCAAGAAAAGCGTCGTTTGTGTTAGGTGACAGTATTACCGAAAGTCGTCTGTCACTTTCTGAACAGATGACGCTTTTTTGGAAGAAGAGGGGGGCCTTCTCACGACTTTTGGGAATAAAATCGGAATCACCAGTTGGTCTCCGATTTTTTTTAAAGTAAAAATGTCGTTAACGCGCAACTTCCGAAATCTGATTCCGGCACTAGAATTTTGTTACGAACAGCTTTGTTGTTTTTTTTAATGCGCAAAGGAAAAGATAATGCGTGAAGAACAGGAAAACATTCGCTTTCGATTTCCTCTCGAGATGCGTAACACATGCAGGACACATGTGGCTGCTTCGTCAAGTCTGTCAGAATTGTAATTTTAGATCCCACGTATCTTTTCCGACAAATCTTATCTACTCAGATAACTATTTGCATAAATTACGTTGTTCAGACAGTGTAGTTTACGTAACCAAAAAATGAAGTTCTTAAAGATATCAAACGAATAAATGCAAATATGAATAAACAGTAGACTTTCAAAACAAAGAAAAGGTATACATTAATTATTATACAATTAAAAGGACTTGGGGATAGGTAATCGCAGTTATTATTCTATGAATAATAACAGAGATGAACTTTACATAAAGAATAATAACAAAGATTAGCTAACGGAATCTTAATTATTATTCTAAGAACATCACAATAGGAATTTATGGAAACTATTTGATTCCTGTGTAAGCTGCACAAAACGAAATGCATGGTAAAAATTACGGAGCTATCTATCTATCTCTCGTGGTGTGTTCCAAAATGGTGTTTGAGGTCGAGGTTAAAAGTACACGCCGAGGCCTTAATGACATTTCCAGTGAATAAAACATGAACCTTTCAGCATTCCAAGCCATTTGGTACAAGCCGAGTCCGAGTTTCCCCCCTTTTTGGATTTACCGCGCAAAGTGTCTCGCCAATGCCAAAAAGCCTTGAAAATTGTGACATTAAGCCCTTTCAATTGCACTCTTTGTAAAGAAAAATTACACGCCGCAAATCCTTTGCGAGCACTAAGGAGTCCTTTTAAACCTAACAGTTCCTATACGCCTGGTCTGGCTGAAACCTTCCAAGTATACAATATCCAATTTGCTGAGCATCACTGACGCACGCGTAAAAGTATCTTGAATTTAGAAATATAAGCTTCCCCAAACTCTGACATAACATCTTTCTACTTTAGATGATTCTAAGGGTGGCGAGGGATGCTCTCGCTATTCGGTTTATTGTCGCTCCAGATTTTTTTTCGGGGGAGATTTTCTATAGGTCATTGGAGGATACCCTAAGACGGATGTATCTGTCGCAGCCTCGCAACATCCTGATTTGGATCCTCCCCCTCCTCATATGTGCCCTCTTTGGGGGTTCCATTCTTAGAAACTGATACGTTCGCTGCTGCTGTGTCTTCGAGCGTAACGAGGAACGATATAATACGGAACTAAACGTATTGATCCGCTGGCATGAAAGAGAGGGGGGGGGGGGGGGAGAGAGTAAAAAAAGTACACGAAAAAACGAACCCGGGCGGAGCGTCATGTCTCCGCCTCCCACCACATGTGCTACTATCGATAACGTGAATCATAGCAAGAAAAAAATTGCAACTAAATTGGAACAATATGATACCCCGTAGAGACAACAAAAGCTGCACCTCCCAGCACATGCTACTATCGATAACACCACTATCGATGCTAACGCTACTATTGATAATGCTACTATCGTGAATCATAACAAGAAAACACAAAAATAACAAATTGGCACTAACGTTACTATCGATAGTAACGAAAAAATTACTACCGATAATTGCTACTATTGTGATTCAAAGCAAGGAAACACAAAAATAGCGACTAAATTGGCACTAACGTTACTATCGATAGTAATGCTGCTATCGATAATTGCTATTATCGCGAATCATAGCAAGAAAAAACAAAAATATCAACTAAATTGGGACAATGTGATATCCCGTGGAGACAAAGTGTGACAAAAATTTATTTTGGTTTGGCTTGAAGACAAACTAAGGATGAAAAGAATATATAAATTTTTATTTATTTTGTTACGGAGAAAATAAAAGCAGTCTGAAAGTTGTCGGAGTACGTGTTAGTAGAGAAGCGTCCAAAGATTTTTTTGGGGGGAAAAACATCGCGTGTGTCTATTTGGACGCTTGACATAATCAATGAACCTTCACGGAAATGTCTGCAGGACCGGTGCCAAAACAGAGCGATTCTCTTTCCCTCGTTGGTTCTGCTTGGGAAAACGGACTTAGCTTCGTCTAAACCTTGCACAGCCTTTTTTTCCCTTACATGCCATAAATTTACTAGCGAAATAGAAGCCGCCATACAAAACATACCCATAGAACGCTAAAACGCCGATAGAAATTCCCACTGCGCTAAAGGCAACGCTTTCAAGCGCCACAAGAACATCCATTTTAGCTTATTATAACACACTCGACGCAATTTCGTTTCTTTCAAGGTTTTCTTTCATTTACTTTTTTTTTACATAATGCCAGAAAGAAAAACTCTGAATTTTTTAATTTTATTTTTCGTCTCTTTATACAATTAGAGACCAATCATTTTACGTTCAGACACCAACTCTGCTTGAAGTTTAAAGGAAAATATAACTGTTTTTATTATTATAACTTCTATTTTAATTACTAGGGTCACTATTCGCATTTTGAGTTATCAGGCGATCTTTTTTTTTTTTTTTTTTTTTTTTTTTTTAGAAAATACAGGATATAAATCTGTGATTCTTTGGCGATAGTATGTAAGCGACACGACGTTGAAGAGTTATCATTTCTCTTTTTTCTAATTTTTTATGATTTTATTTTTGATCATTTTCTCGTTTCTCTTTTTTAGAATTTTACTGCTTAATACCGGTTCCAAACAAGCCATCCTGGGGTTGATGGACTGTCTCATCTAATCAATTCCCATAACTAATCTCATTGCGCATTGTAAACATTCTGATCCCCCTCCTTGCTCGGTTTGATAACGTTCCTGTATAGCTTCTCGTCGTTTTTGACGCCCGAATTGAGCAGTTGAACCCCAGTCATCCATAAAGTTCTTCTATTGAACTGTAACCATCTGCATCTGAGGATGAAAAGCCTCTCACTCTCTCTGTATCTGTCTTTTGAAGAACTCTGTTAAAACCGCCCAGATAATTTGTCCAGGTGTATCGTATATGCCGATATATCCGAAACGATTGAGACGGAACACACAGGAGTTTGTTTGTGCACCCTCCTGAGGGAAAATCAAATAGCTTGGAATCGCCACACAAGACTGTATTCTGTTCACTCTGTGACTTTGCCAGTTAGCCATCTGCTCCACGGCTCTAAATCTCGCATTTTTAGCAAAGTAACAAACCCGCATAAGCTTGCCATAAACCCCTCCACACAATTGACCTCCCTCCACGATGGATAACACCATACATAGGGACCAAAAATGGGTTTGCTTCATATGTTAATCGTCTGCCATTGTGGTTTCTTTTTCCTTTGTCTAACCCCTTTCCGTCTGTTTGTCTTTTCTCTCTCACATAGAATGACACAGTACATAAAAACACCCCCCCAGTGATGTTATTCCCCCATTCTATAGACTAGAAGAGGATTGCTAAGCTTTATTCATGACAAATGCATCTAGTAGAAAGATTTTTGCTTCTAACAATCCAGTTCCGGCCAAATCCTTTCAGCTTAAATTCCGTTCGCTTGGTAAAACGCACAAATAGATCTATAACTGATATTTCTTTTGAAGTACAGCGTTATTTTCCGTTTTCTATCCAATAATGCTACTACTTTAAGGCCAAAGTATACTGGAACCCCTTATGGCACTACAGCATGAAAGATTTTTATCTTTCATTTTTTAAAAAAAAGAAATTTTACAATTTCATTTAACGATGCTACATTCTCATGATGTCAACACGTTCTCCGGATTTATTGACAAATGGGTGTACTGTATTGGGCAAACGGGTGTAATTCTTTGTTTGAAAAGTGTGACACTGTTGTGTCACTTTTCAAACCATGATTTTTTTCAGCTAATGGGGTGAAAGAAAGTACAAGTTTTATCGATTGTCATCAACGAAAGCTGATGAGAATCGTTAACCTAACCAAACCTAATTCATCTCCTATCCAACGAGCAATTTTCAAATAGAGTGAAACAAATTTGTCATTCTTGTTCCGGAGAAAGTTTTGCAACAATGTGACACACTTTTGACTTCCGTGTTTTTAACCGGAGAACCTATTGGATATAGGGGGTATGACATTAATGCCATCTTGGGCCAAAACCGTCAACTACTTGCAGTACACCGTGGCCTTAACCAGGTTCACACTATCCACTTTACTTTGTACATCAATAAGCCCATGACCGCGTGGATAAAACTTTGTACACCACAACTGAAAAAAATAAAGTATTTACATTTTGAGCTGCCCATGGACCCTTCTAGAAACACAAACTCCTTAAACCGAAATTACAACAAAAATAAAACAAAAAAACTCGTTCACTGTTTTGTTTCCAAACTGTTGCCTTGACATCCCCGACCGCGTTGTCGGGGTGGTGTCATTTGCCGTCCCAGCTTTGGCTGACTTCCCATGCGAGCTAGCTAAAATAAAACCCCCTTCTGTTTTACATACATGCGGTCGTCTGCTCGCTGGAATTCTCTAATTTGCATGAAACCCCAGTCGCTACCGCACTTCCACCGTTTCTATAAAAACGGCAGACCTACAAAATTTCTTTCCTCAAATGAGAAAAGCTATATCGACTTCTACGCTGTACATTTCCATTTTACGTGCATGGAAAACAATTGAAAAAGCAATAAAAACACACTCGTTTTCCCACACGTTAGTAAAGCCTGATATTATAATTAAGGGCGAGTCCCCACAAAAGTTTATTTTACGCATGGGTCCAACGATTCAATTCGAAAATTCCCGAAAACAAAAGAAAAAGGCCAGACAAAAAAAGAAAACAGTACGACCGTCTAATCTGCTGCTCCGCCTGTCATCAAACCATTAGTTTATTCCTTTGCCAAAAGCCATTGTCTTGGCTTTTTCTTCTCCCAAATGTCTTTCAATTCTGCGTACTATATATCTGTACCGGTTCGAAATTGGTGCCATAAAACTTAAATACCTCTTCGGCAGCCGGTTTGGGGACAGTCTTATTGAGGAAGGAAAAATAAGCACAACTAAAAAAAAAATCAAAAAAGACAAAACGTCGACTTCCTGAATGTTCTAGTACCTATCACCCTTTTTACAACTTTCACGCTGTCAACAGAATATCTGTATGCATAGCGTGAAAATCACACACGTTACATACACACACATATTTGTCAAAACAGTCTCTCCAATCTGTACCCTTAATGAAACCGAAAAATAGAACACAAAACACCCGTAACCACGTAAGTACGCGACCATAAAACTGACACGGCAGAACTTGTATCAACAGAAAGTGGGACTCTGACCTTGTCTAACTAAGGATGTTCCGAGTGCCGAGTCCCAACGTGTTGAAGCTGTAAACTGTCAATCAGTACGTCAAAGCAATACACGGCACCTGGACCCTCTTGTCCGTGTTTCAAAAGATACCGGAAATTCGACCTCACATGACCTTCCTGGTGAAACAAGGACGTTGATGAGACTTCGAGCATTGTTGCTGCCAGTGGCGCGTGTCAATTCACATGTGAGATGCTCATGTGTGATTAGACTGGAGCTCATTTAGCCATCACCTTTCCATTAGACTGAAGCTCATTTTACCCACCCACCCCTCATTGTCTGTCACAACAACAGACGGGAAAAGCTATTATCGCGAAAAGGGGGAAATTTTGCACCTTTCCAAAAGTAGCGTATTTCTGTCAAAATAATTAACCGTGCCATGCCTTAAAATGCCTGGAAAATGAGGTATTATACGCTAGTTAACCCAACTGACTGCGTTTCCAAGGCGATGCCGATCATGGCAAGTCACCACCAAACCACAACAATGCCAAGGACTGGCTTCCTGCTCAACCTCACCTTGTCGCTAACGTTTATGCAACGTAATATCCTCAATGCACGACGAACCCTTCTGCACACGAGTCTGGCCCGAGGAGATGAGATTTCATTTTTGATTCATATTATATTTTGGTTTACAATAAAAGAAAGATAAAAGGCAAAAAAAACGTTCATGAGATTGCCAAAAATAACCTTGAAAGAGGAAAGGAACAATCTCGTGGGACCTTATCTTCCCTAGAATCCATTTAAGCGGAACGGATGGCGGAAATGCAATTTGGGGATACAAATTTCGGAGGACTTCTTTCACAGAAGGGACTTGCAGTAAAAGTCATGGGAATTGGCAACTAATAGCTCGAATTTTTCTGAATACTTTTTGTATGTGTCTGAATCCCATGAGATTATTCGCCAAACTTCGTGATAACTGCACTCGACTCAGTTTCCAGACAATGGGAAGGTTGTTATAGGAGAGAAAAGCATACCACAACGGTTATGACATCATCCCCGGCCTAATTTTAGAGCCAACCGCAATTTTTTGAGGGGTTACCAAGAAGCTAACCATACCACAGGCATGTGGAAACGCTACTGGCTACCAAAACAAGAAATGAAAAAATAAAAAAAGAGAAGTCGTTCAATTGGCTTGTCAAGTGAGTCGAATCCCGAATCCCCAACAATTTTTGGAACTGTTGATGCAGCGATATTAAAAACGTTCTGAAGACAAGCCTGTTAGAGCCTGACATTCTTGCTATCCGAAATTCGTGTCCATGAACGGTGCAAAAAATAAATAAATAAAAAAATGGTTTCTATTCCCATTTCAGCCTCATGACACGAGCCAAAACGCCACTTTGCATATCAATAAAATACAGAGATGCTCCCCAGACCTAACCCAAATACTTTTCATTGTACAGCTCCCCTTGACGAAAGAGAGGGGAGAAGTGAAAAAGAATAATACATAAGAAAAAAAGAAACATTCCACCGGCTTTTCAATCTTCCTCTCCCTTTTTAACAATGTCTTAGAAAAACAAGGATCGCTTTATCGCTATACACGACAGGCTTGCACTCCCCTTTAAGCGAAATGTTGAAATTTTTAGAAATGGTTCTTAGACGCTCGCATTCACATTCAGCTTACTTTTCACTTCAGTCTTGCTTTTCTTGATCACCTGCTGATTTTCTCCTCGTATAAATGACTTGAAAGACCCTCCTACTGGGTTCTTACCACCCCCCCTTAAAACCTTAAAATCTTCAAACCATCTGCCTTTGCATAACCCAGCTCGGAACAAAAAAACGATAGCAAGATTCCATTGCAAATAAGCCAAAAAACTACGAAACGAAAAACCAAGAAATATCTCAACAACATTTAACCAATCCAACCCACCACAGAAAACCATGAAAGAATAAATACAGTAGATGTCGCTTATTATGATCACCTTTGTCAAGTCAATACTGATTCTATTAAGCGGAGATTCTAATAATCAAAAATCGAAAATATGCAATAGAATGCTACGATTAATCGGTCCATGAAACGAACTGGCTTATTTAAACACATAAACAAAGCATCGTCTACTTTCTTACACTTTCTCAAGCGTTTCCTTTTTTTTGGATTCACTACATCCACTATTGCTTATTTCGTAACGATTTTTCAAAAGTTTTGATAGAGTTGATAGAGGAATTCCTAACTTAACGGCCGCTTCCCTTTGTGGCAAAATCTTTTAAATTCAACTTGTCGTAAGTTTCAATGAACCGCAACTTCTCTTTTCAATTTAAATCAACTCTTTTCTTGTTCGTCGCCATGTTTCCATAACCATACGTCTAAAACACAACAAACATTGCGCCTTTGAAGCCTACTCCTACGCTTAGGTAGGGCTCTTAACACGATATCCCTTCTAATTTTCTCGGTCAGTTAAAGGAACTGCTCACTCAATTAAATAACCTGCTCGTTTAATTGACTTGAGAGTTTAGAAGGATTTCCCATAAACGCAGTAGAAGGCTGGAAATGACTGGATTGGTCAAAACGACGTAAAAGCAATGTCACTGGTCAATATGAAAAGTCCATGTAGCAACTACCAGTGTAGTTTCGTTACTGTACACGTGAAGATTCTTTTGAAGTTGATTCGAATATCCGAAATTGATTCTAATAATCGATAAAAATGGTATGAATTTTTTGAATCGGTCCTTTAAAATGTGATTCCACAAAGCGGTCGATTCTAATAATCAGTGGCCATAATAAGTGGCATCTACTGTAAATAAGAAAAAAGGGGATTCTTTCACATTTTCGCTCTACTTTTCCATGTTTGTTGCCACTGGACTCCCAAATGCGCATGAATTATCTCCTCCTTCATGTATAAACTTACTAAACACAACCCACTACTAAGAAGCAGCTTTTTACGTCAAGACTTTTTTCTTTCCATTGTATCTAGCTTTGATTTGAAGAGTCGGATAAAGTAAAAAAGACACGAGAAAGCAGACCGGCTCGGTTCATCCCAGCGCGAACCGAAAGGAAGCTTTAGCTCCACTAGTTGGCAGAAATAATGCCTCACAAAGCGGGAAAAAAGCGCAAGTCGAGCAGCGCGTGTCAAACAAATTTTTTTCTTAAATCCGCCTTTTCTTGTTTCCTTAACTCAAACTCAACCAAGCACTCTTTACCTCCTTTTTCTAACCCACCAAATTATCTTTCTATTATTCCTTTTTTAGAAAAACAACCATTTCAACAGGATTCCAAATTCGCAGCAACAATTGCCAACTTGTTTGCAAAGCAAGTACTGAGACATGTGAGTTTCCATTCGAAAGCTTTGGAAACAATAAAAAACAAAAATCCGCTACCGGACTCGGCCTGCTTGAGCAGCCAAGAAAGAAGGCGAAAGCCGGAGCCGTTTTTACTTGGTGCGTTCATGGCTAAAGTCACGCATGCTCAGTCGATCGATATGAAAAGTTTAATTATTTGATTTACTTTCCAGCACATGTTTGGGGGGCTGGGACCTGAACAATATAGCAATTCCAGCTCTGATATATAAGCGCAAAAGGTCAAAAGATTAGCAAACAATTTTATTTTTATTCCAGTGGAGCTACTCGCATGTTAACATTTGAGCTCGAGGGAGCTATTGTTCAATGCCATTGTTTATGGTTGCAACGTGACGATAGAGTACGATCGTGACACGACATACTTTAGCCAAGCACTGAAATTTGCATACTCTTTTTCTTCTCCCGATTGATTTTCTTCCTTCCGAGGAAAACAATCACCAGGGAACAAAAAATGTTACAAAATCCATTCATCATTCCTTTTCGAACTAAAAAATTAGGAAATTCACTTAGTTACTTAGAATTACTCAAATTCAATTTGACTAAGAACACAAAGTGGGTGTCGAGTGATGTCTCCCCTCTCGAACTCTACAACTCCGCCATTTAGACAGCTGTAAGCATGTTAAGCCTTTCAGGATAAGACTTTCTAGCTTCGGGGTGACTTAATAGAGCGGAAGTACCTGATTTTAAGCCATTACTAATTTAGCCTGGGAAAAAGTGCCTAATTTGGGGATGTGAAGGGGTCTTCCGTACAGTCTCGTCCAATTTAGCACTTTTCAAGTGCTGAAACACAGGTGAATATGAGCAAGTTCGCCAAGTTGACAACGCCTCTCTAATAGCTTTCGGGGGACCAGTTTTTCGAGGATCCGTTTTCAAAAGAATTGCTAGTGCCATTAAGATGCATGGGTGTGATTATAGGATATCACGAACTGACAACCAAAATGAACCGAGTGGCAAATTCTGGAAAGTCGCAGGTGAGGGTTTCTCTCCCTTTTCTCTGTTAGAAAGACAAGGAAGCATTCAACCACCTCGTTGTTCTTATCTTCTGTACTCTCGCCTACGCTAGATAAGAAACATTATTTACGTAGAAGAATGCGTTAGCGAGGAACTAGCATTTCCCCCTCTTTGGCCGTTTTGGCCAGTATGTACTGTATTATCTGAAGCCATCAACGACGAAAACAGCACTGGACGGTTGGGTTATACAGTTTTCGCTTTTCCACGCTGCCATGAATCATTTTTCATTTGACTTGTCCCGACAAAAGTATTGCAAGGGGGTGACTAGCTTGGCAAGTTGGGGAAAAAATCAACAGCCGAAAAGGACGAGTGGAAACCTGGAAAGCTAACGTCGTTTTTCTTTTCATATCCGCTCGCGAAAGAGTGCAGAATACGGACAGGCTAAAACAGGGGGAGAGGATGTGGAAGGAGCTCCAGAAAATCTAAAATAAAACAAAAAATCCTCAAGCCATACAGGATTTGTGTTTCTAAGAAGATGAAGAGGCGTCTTTTCAAGCCAACTTCTTCAACTAAAGAAATTATACAAGGAGATGAAGCTCCCAGGTAGTTTTTACCTAGCATACTACCCTTGAGTGCCAGGTAACTAACCGACCTATTTGCCTCAAGGCTTCAACGCTCCCACCTCTACAGCTTTTTGCCTTTTTAGCTTTTCGGGGGGCTAGCAAAGGAAGGGACGTGGAGACAGAGAAGAGACGCAAACTTGTTCCTTCACCAACCCACACCTTTTGATAGGAATTCGAAGATGAAAAAGCTTCTTCATCGTCTGGCGATTTTTATTATATTTTTTACTCAAAATGGTAGTCACTTTTATTTCCCTAAGCGAAGTATTTTACGGAGCGAATCTGCTTGTTCTTTAGGCAATTCACTTCAGCTGAATTTCAATCTATTTTATGCATTTATGGTAAAGACACATCATGGGCTTAAAGCGCGTTCCACTGGCTGCACCGGTGCAATATTATTGGCACTGAGTGTTTGAAACATGTATATCTTTACACACTGTTTACAAACAATAAATGCAAAAAATAGCACCAATGCCGTCAGTGCAATGCACTTTTATAGTGTACTGGTGCAATATTTTGGCACTCAGTGTTTCAAACATGTACATCTCTACACACTGTTTACTCTCACTGAGTGCAAAAAAATATTGCACCAGTGCAGTCAGCGGAATGCGCTTTTAGGTAACTTTTTCTTCGCCTATAAAGCAAAGTGGGGAGGAGCGTGGGAAGCAGTTCTATCCGAAAAGGAAAACGTACTTCACTTTGCAATTGGCAAGGTGTGGACTTGGCTTTTAGTAAGCCAAAGAGCGAAACTGCGCTCCACCACATTTGGCCAATGATTGGATTTATTTGTACAAAAAAGAAAAAGGGAACTGAAAGAACTCGTGAGCGTTTATAAAACTTACCTTTGATCAAATGCAGGAATGTGAAGACTAAACACTGGATTAATCCTGGAGAACCCATCGTTTTATTTTATTTGGCTAGCAGAAAAATGGCTGCTAGTAAAGTGTTCAAACCACCTGCCACCCAGACAACGCAGGGAGTAACGAACTTTTCTTTTTTAATAGAGTTAACCAAGTTGTACACCCACGGGGTTTGATTTTGTCGTTAAAAAGAACCGAATCCGCACTTTGCACTCACCTATCCATACTTGAGTTAACGCAAGTAAATAACGACACGGGGCAAAAAAATGGTCAACTTATTCGTCACTCTAAAAAGTCGTTCACAGTCAGACGGCTCAGCTCGGACTGAAGATAGGACGAAGCGACGACCCGTGGGACCAACACAAAAGCCGGTAACTGGTGCCGTCCTGTCGGCGCCAGGCGTTGACTACGCCGCTGAGGGCGCCACCGTACTGTAAGCTTGAAACTGTTAATTATTCAAGTCCCATGTTTCCGAGTCAGATCATTAATTACTGCAATGTGCCATATTACCAACTTTCAACGCTGGGAATACTAATAAAACTTAATAATCGTGGAGTTTTAGCATGTCATTAAGGAACAGAGAATTTAAAGCACACAAACACAACGACTGAACTTGAATCGCATGCACGCATGACTCATGAAGCAATATATTGTTTGAATCATGATTGGGAGTAGACCAGGATGCCACAAAAACCAAAATACACTTTCAGGGCTAGGAACTCTCCGTCGTCGTCGTCTATTACGCCACCTTAGCCGATGTTGAATAATGCGTCATTCGTCACGGTGCTAACCGAAATCTCGGAAATCATTAGTTAGGCAACGAAAATCTCAGTTTGGCACCCAATCATTCCTCATTTGTCAACCTTGGCTCGCGCCAAGTGACTTTTTAGCTAAACAGTTTTTTTTCAATTCTCACCATAGTTAAAAGGAGATTATAGGCTCGAGGTTGTGATTATTCGGATGAACCCCTGTCCATGCCGGCCCTCGAAAATAAATCATTCGATGATCTCATTGACCCTTTCGACCAACATGAAGCATATAAAGACTGCGATTTTTTCCCTCCCTTTGTCTGTGGTCGCTAATGAGGCCATGGCCTAGATGCCACCCAAATCTGCGTGATTGGTTCTTCTATGATTTTCTTCTCGTTGTGCCAATTGAGCTTCTTGCGGCTAAAGTCGTCTTTTAGAACGATGATAGATGACGTTGGATATGCAGGCCTGGTTCCCAATTCCGATGCTTTTTCATGCAAGTCAGGGCAACGAGGACAATCCCGGTTTCCTTTCATCGATCCAGCGACAAGCACCACGTCAGTCAAATTCGGCGGACGACGTCACGAAAGGAAAGATGGACGGCCAACTTTCCGGCGCATTCATTCGTATGGATGCTCTGGGGGATCTTGGCGGCGGCAAGCAAGTTGTTGTTGGATGAAGCTTCACTCAGCCTGGAAGAGTTAAAGAAAATATTCTATCAAAATACGTGGACTAAGGCCAGTGCTACAACACTGCCCCTAGTCTGGAGGTCACGCCTTCCTTGGCAATCAATGGCACACAGCGGAGCTATTTAAATCTACGCGGAAGTGAGTCGATTGTATGTGTGCGCAGCTCGACGCAGAGGAGGAAAGTATGATCCATGCGTGGCTACTGCACGAAAGAGAAACTGAGAGAAAAGATAGGAGAGGGAGAGAGAGAGAAAGTTAAGGCTGGTCAGTCCATTCAAACCCTTTCAATACAGAAATAGGAAGCTCTTTTGATGACCAAATTCCTGTTATGCTACTCTCAGCCCGATCTGGTCATTAGCGACGCTCCCACTAGGTGAATTTTTTCCCAGTAGTCATAGCTGATCGCCATTTGCTTTTACCCTTTCCATCTATACACCATAAAACCTCATAATTTTTTTCGGTTTTTGTCAGGTTTTATCGCGTGGGCGTATGTGAAAGGACAACGGTAAAGAAGGTTTCAAGCTTCAATAACTGTAAGTTCAACGTGGCATTGAAGAGGAACTGAAAGAATAGAAAGGTTTTAAAAAGATAATAGGCAAAGATGAAAAAGATAACGTTGGATACCATAGAACTTACATTGAGCATTAAATTTTTGCCTAAGCAACGCTCACACTCAACACTGCTGCAATTAACTGTTATATATCAGTGTATACATTCGCCTTTCACGCTAATTTCTTATAGCCAAAATCCCATATGCTCGAGTTACGAAGGGTGTAATAAAGCTCTTCTTTCATCCCTCTTTTCACAGACAACTTGTTAGTCTGATACACATAGCAGCATCCCGACTATTTTCTCCTCTTTCCACGAAAGCGTGAGCGTTCCCCTTCTACCAGAGTAAGGAAAAAAACTAATCGCCCGAGAACCATCCAATTAACAGAGAAGTCGGGAAGAAAGGGTATCATATATCTTTTTTCGAGACTTGGGGTATTTAACCCTGCCCCTCGAAATGTTGAGTGTGGGCATACTTACCGTACACCCTTTTGCTCTTAGCAGCAGTTCCTCGCTGGTCCCTGCGACATCACCAAAGCTTTGTCAATATTAGCAGAAACGACCAATCGCTCAGCCCCGCCTCATGACGCCCAATTTTCACATAAAAATATTTGCTCAACACAAGGTAACCTTAACCCTAACGCCAATTTCACCTGTCTGATACTGGAAACAAAGATGCTTAGTTCACAGGAAAAGCGAAACATATCATCGAAGCACACTATTCAATGATTCACACATCATTGCAATCCTTATGAACGCGTAGGCATACGCTAAGGAGTCCTAGTAATAGTGATGGTAGGCATAGTGGGCTTAATCTCCAGACTGTTTTTTTGCTATGGACCCCTAAACACCAATTCCCTTCGTCCACAAAGTCTATGATTACGTGGCTGTGGTCGTAAAACAGGAAGTTAATGCCCCCCTACAATGGACACTACCTGTATGCAACATATACGGTAGAAAAACTCTGGCTAGCTATGGTTACGGAATGAATTCAAAACGTATGGTTGGTGTAGTCACGCAATGTCGTGACTTGGTTCCTAATAAGGGGAAAGAGAGAGAACACTTCATTGATTCAAGGGGTTCATTAACATTAACCTAAGTTTCCCATTTCTAAGGCAGGTACAATTTTCACTAGCATAAATTCGTTTAATCTAACGCATAGATATTGCACGCCTATCATGCTTGATCTAATACGTTAATAACTTGCTCGCATGCCAATAACCCTGGGTGGGGTATATTTTTTCCCTGGCGTGGGTGTCAATTTATAGCCAAATGTAATAACGGGAAGGCGAGGCGGCGTGGGAAGACTCAATAGGGCGACTATATAGTGACGAAGAAAGCAAAAACATGGCGAAAAGCTAAAAAAAGGGCAAGTGTTCTGAAAAGAACAACAAAGCAAGGCACGTCCGGGGCCAGAGGTCAATGGGATGTCTAAACCTAAAAGCTGGTGTGCCTATGTAAAGCTGGCCAAAATTCAAAATTATAATGAATGAATTATGTCAGTATTTAGCTTTTAGCACACGCTAAGTAGAAAAAAAAAGTATTTTTTTTAGCGACAAACTCAGACTGACCACTTTTCATTTGGGATAGACACGTGTGCTATTTCCTGAACCACATTTATAGCATTGGACAAGAAACGTCGACGCCTAGATTACACACGCCATTTCGCTGGTCTCCCCTCGAAAGTACACACCACGCTGACGTTATATCCAACGTTTCAAACACAACTTGCGAGTTAGAAACAAAGAGTATTCGTGTCATAGCCCGAACCACAGTATACTGTGGCCCAAACTACGCAAAACAAGAAAGAGCGAACGGCATAATGGCAAAGCTGGTAACACACGTTTGTAATTTCCCTGAACCAACTTGTCCCAACTTTGCCTTAGTGGTCTTGCCCAACCTACATTCCACACCAACGTTCCAACTCGGCTGTCTGAGCTATAAACAAATAGTAAAACGTGATTCCTAACAATAGTGAGAGCAAACACTCGAGCACAGACTCGACTATATATGAACTTGGAAAGAGATAAGTTTTCTTTTAACAAAAATAAAATAAAGCTCAGCCTTTACCGTAAGCCAAATGCAACCCTACCAGGAAAAACTCGTAACCCAGGGCTCGTTAATTTTACAATGCTATCGGAGTAGCACCATATAAACAAACCAGCTAATAAACGAAATAGGATAAGCTATCCGACAATGTAAGGTTTTGCCTGGAGGAATAGAAAGCCTGGAGGAAGCTTTGGTATTTTGAGGAACGTAATGGCCAACGTGTAAAGACCTTGTCATGATCAAAACACCTCCGTTTCAACTGCATGAAATCCGAAGGTCTTGCTGTTACATTAGGGGGAGCAATAACTTTGGGATTATAACCCACGCATTACTGCTGAATAGTTTGCCAAACCTACGTGTTAATAACTCATGCTACATTTGTCTCGCGCAAGAAAATCCATTACCTAAGAATAGAGAAATTCCCTAAGGAAGAAAAAACTTGTTCGTTGATCGTCGTGGGCGAGCCATGAATGCACGGCGGTTTTAATGGACAGTGAAAAGCGTTATCCACATGGGAACATGTGAGTCAGACTGTTGTCAGGCCATTCCTTGATCAACATCACGTACCCTGTCGGTGTTCGGCAACATAAGATTCCGATCTCGGTCCCAATTTGAACATTGAAGTTGAAGATAAAGATTCCTGACAAAATAATTGCACCTTAAATGTTACCTGTCGGTTTCATCTCTTCTCAAACTTCGGCCTTATTGATCTAGTACAAAAATTATAATAAGACAACCCGTCGCCGGGAGTTGGAAAAACAAGCAATTTTGTATTGGAAATCGGATCTGCATAAAACTTTTCAAATAAAATCTTTTCCTTGGATGAAAAATTAAGGAAAACCTAAGTCCAGATATATCATTGGCTGGTATGGGTAATTAGGTTTTGCAGGTTTTACCAGCAACATCTTAGATGACACCTGCTTTGTTGCTGGCCAGGATGGACTCGCAGTTCAAAACGAGTTGTGCATCACCGTTCTGCTCAAGCTGGGTCATGAGTGATGCCGGTAATCTGGAACAAATAGCTGGCAACGTTAGAATCCATTTCGCCACTTTGCTCAATTTGCCGAGGGTACTCTTCCTGCCTTCCCAGTAATTCAGAACCTGGCTGAACTGGAGATCTTGAACTGACAGGGACTCTTCCAAGTACAAGTCCAGCTCATCTTTATCTGATAACGTAAATCCGCCGTTTTCCTCCGAAACTGACAAGTCCCAAAACTCGCCGAACTCGCCGAAAACAGGCGGATTCGCACGTTGACGTTTAGGAGGCGGGGCTTCCATGGCACTTCGTCCTTTTCTACGTGTTGTTTCTTTACTACTCAATTCCACTGGATGGGTAACACTATGGTTTGGAGCCAAAGTACTGTCCGGATTCCGGATATAGAGCCGTAAAGCGTCATAAGTGGAAATTTTCTCCGTATCGGCAATGGAAACTTTCTTCAGAAGCTTAAAGGCGGGATGTAACGCACAAGCCATCCGATGTAACAGGTGGGATTGCAAGTCATGGTCCAAGGTCTTCCGGGTTACAGCTTTCAAATGCGCTACAAAATCATTTTCATGGGGCTTGTTTTGGCAGTGGCTTAGCAACTGCAACCGGAACAACAAAGGTAGGTGCAAAGTAGGCACAGAGGTGTCGAGCTTCCGTAGGTACTCTCTGAAAGGGGCGACAAAGGCAATGACATCACTCAGCATACGCCGATCCAAGTCCAACGTAACTCCTCCTTCATTGGTATTTGTCCGTATCTGTGCCCATCGTTCAACGGTAGCTGAAGGTAACTGCCCCACTATGTCAAACATCTCTAAAGTTTGCAGCCGCCATAAGGGGTTCAGGTAGTACAAGCCCTTGTCCCTTTTCTGGTCGGCTGACGGGGCCACTTGGGCACAGAACGCCAGCTCTTCCACCGTCGCCAAGAATTGCTTGAACTTGGTACTGGCTTTGGTGAAAATGGCTTCTAGCAAGCGTTCCAAGTCGGTGAGAGCGCACAAAACGATCTGTTCGCCAGGCAAGTCTTCGCTCACGACCTCGGCATCGTTGCAAACGATGATTCGACGCAAGCTTTCCAACCGATGGGCCAACAACGTTTCCAGTAGCCACTTCCGCAAGTGCGTCCTTTTTTGCTTTGCCGTCAACCTCGCGACGCCTAATGGTACAATCGCTTTGCTGATCAAGGAATGGGCTTGCAGAATAACCTGGCATCCGGCCGCATCCTGGTTTTTGGACAACACTTGCAAGCTGAGCGCCAAACCGGGTTCCGTGCGCAATTCCTCGAGTAAGCGCGTCCGACAGGTCGTCGCTAACGTCGTCTGAACTGTGTCTTGGAAAGCATGGCTTTTCAGTACGGCTTGGATATCCGTAACGGCCCCCGAGCTGTGTTGTACTCCGAGGACTATTAAAAACCGCGCAAGATTGCTCAGCAATGCTACTTGGGACGGAACGATGCCCAGCTGCGCCGAAAAGAGGACTAACTGTTTGCAAAACTCATCCCGGTCACAGGAAGAAATATTTAATACCGGTGGGGGTACACTGCTGTTGCTGCTAATCCTCTCAGTGTCGGGGTGCTCAAGTGGCGACGATGGTAGTTCCCCATTGCTAGCACTTTCCTTGTCTCGGTCCTCGGGAGACAATGAAATTATGACCGGGATTTCGGTTGGAGAAGTACCCGAGTTAAGAAACACGCTTACGCCATTGCTCCCTCCAATGTTGGATACAGACGACGAGGCAACTGCTGAAGCAGCACTTTTGGAGGGTGTGGATGCTCTGTTGGGTGTGTTATTGACAAAGGATCTTTCACTGCTACCAGCAAAAGAGGTGGTCGAGGGGTAGACGGGGCAGCGGTGCTTTTTTAGGGCGGACGTGCTATTACTCCTGCGAGTATGCGAGCTCTTGTCCCCGAACGCGTACACTTGGCGGCAATATATGCACGCGACAAAGCCTTTAACTCTGCGCCCCTCAAATTCAATCTTCCCGAAGCGAGCCCAAACCTCAGACTTTTTATTTTTGTCTTGCTTCAGCAATATACCGGCAGCGTCACTCCGTAGTAGATATTCCACGTCGGTTTTTGTCATATCCAGATCACCGCCTTCATCGTCGAGGAGTAACAAACGCCGACCGTTTTCAGTAAGAGACGTCGATGCCGTAATCATCTCCATAGCATTGGTGGTGAGAACCGTCTTTTCGATAACGTCAGCAACAGAGTTCTCGCCGGTCTCTAGGTTGCTCTCAGGTGACCCGCTCATAGCGTCGTGGGATCCGGAACTTGGGTCTTCGTGCCCTTCATTTACTTCGTGACTTCCATCTTCGCTCTGAGCAACGTATTCGGCCACGGCTAAGTTGAAAGCCTCTTGTGGCTTTAAAGGAGCGTACGCAGCCCCCAGATTGCCCTTCAGTGGAGTTCTGGCATCTGCCTCAAACTGGGTATTTTGCGGATTGGATAAGATGGATGTTAACTCGTCATGAGACAAGGATTCGGAATAATAGGTTAAATGTGGCTGTTGAGGTGATCCATCGGGTACTGTCGTAATACGCTCTGTTGGTTCCACCTCCATGACGATAACTTTTGGTCTTTCGACGTTCCAGCTTTGGTCAGGTTATTATTATTATTATGGTAACGCAGTCGAGCGCAATATTCGTTATTCGAACTTGCGCGGAGCCGACAGGACGTTCGATTTAAGCTTGAAACGCTCACCAGACGGCAGGAGCTTCCGTTATCGACCCACAACGTGTTTGGATTGTTATCAGCGTCCTCCTTTTCCCCTTGAGCTTCTCGTCGTTGATAAATCGAAGCTCAAGAAAAGAACATTACCGTGTTTTAAACAGAATTTCAACGAAGGTCAACACTCATGACTGTCCGACATGGCTTGACATCGTGACACTTTGCAACTAAACTAGGTTTTTAAGCTGATTAGCGAAATGTCTCCACATCGTCACGTCAGGGGGAACGGGTTGTTCCGTAAAGGAATTGTTGCAAAATCGCTCTCAAAATTTGAAATTGGGCACTTGTTTACAAAAGGTTCACTGCGTAGTTAACTTAATCAAATCAAGATTTAACTCTACTTGAATCAACCATAACACAAGCTGAACCGAGTCTGAACTGAAGCGCAGTTCGGATCCGGTTCGGGTCGGTTACTTCCCCCTTCTCTATCTTTTATTCTTTGCCTTCTTTCCAGCCTAGCTCTGGCGGCCATGCTAAGGTGGAGACAGCCAATGAGGAAACGAAGCTTCTAACCCGCAGAGCGTATGATACACAAGCGCGTTTATTCTGAAACCGCGTAAGGTAGACTGAATAGACGACGAATTACGAACACACATGCCGACAATGGGCGAAATGAGGAAACTAACGACTAATCTTCCCGCTTACAGTCCAAGCGACCTTTCCTTTATGCAAATGACTTATGTTGCACCTTGCTTTTCTTAAAGGGGTCTTAGTCAACCATGAAATCGACCCCAATGAGATTAGGACCTTTCACATATTAACCGAGCCCATTTTTCAACTAATTCCGTTCCTTTTTAAAATACTTTATAAATAAACCGATCCCCCTCTCTCCCTCACATTAATTTCTAATCTAGTTTCGTTTTCATAAAATATGGAAGTTGTGCTTGTCCAAAGCCATGTCACATTTACACGAAATCCCTGATAACAAATTACTATACTGTCCTACGCGCGTCTTCGCTTTCAATTACCTAGTTTTTAACTACCGTGTACATGCTTACATCCACGACTTACGAAACTTGAAAAATAGGACCAATTTACAAATGATCTTTCAAATGGGTTGCTAAGGGGAGTTCTCCTTTTGGTTTGAATGCTGCGTAAATTATGTGAACTCTTTTTAAAACACAAAAGTGGAATATATAAATTGTCGTCGGCAAAAACAAGCTAAACTTCCATGCTCACTACAGTCTTTACTGCAATTGTCGCCAGCGTACTTACGGGCGAGTCAAGTGAATCCCCGCTTTCGGGATTACGTGCTACTCTTCAAAAGCTCCTTGCATGATGGAACAGGTTCACGATTTATGTTTCCCCGCGAATCACATAAGGAATCAGTCCAAAGTATTGTTAAGGTAATTACTCCTAATTATATCTTATTACTTATACCTCTGGTGTGGACCTCTCTTGCATGATCATTAGTCTTTCCATATTTTGCATAAATAAACTATATTTTCTTTTCGCGACTCAAAGAAAGTCTCGTTGCTCGGTTGCTGCTCTCCTTTCTAATACAACTCTTAAATATCTTTCAAAACAAAGGCAGTTTGCCCTTCTGCTTTTACGAGAAAGAAAAGAGCAAAATAATAACGGTATCTGGACGTGACACTCTAACAAAAGCCCGCAATTTATATCACATTTGGGAAACGTGCCAAACATAACTTGGTTACTTAAAACTCGCTCTGATAAGGAATCAATACTCAACTGCTGCCATCGATTATGTTCTCTGTCTTCTTCAGCGACGAACCGTCCTAAAACGACTCGACAATGCGTCACAAACGATGAGAAACCTCTCGACTTGACGCCTGAACGGATCACTAATTTAATACTTTCCATTTTATTTTTTTTATTGTGTTGCTCCATATCTTTCTGTGTAAGACAACTCGCTCACACCGCTTTATAACGTGATTTTATGGTGCGATCACGCGGTGATACAAATACAATACATTACACAAAACTTATTCAAACCCTATTGTCTTTCATGCTAAATATAAAAAGAAGTTTACTCCTGCATAAGGGAATTCTTGCCGTAATACTTCTCACCTCACAACTTGACCCCCTTTTTTGTCTGTCACTTTAAAGAACATAATGAACCCCGCGTATATCACATGGACTCCGTTTCAACGTTGCACGCAGAGGTTTCAGAATGAATCAGGTGAGCGAGCGAGATTAGTTTCTGAATGCCCTTAAACTAACGCTAATTAAACTATTCCGCTAAAAGGTTGACTGGCTAGTGGGCTAACAACTACTCGGTCTGTTTACCGCGTCTTTCATTTTTACAACAGCTAAGTGGTCCCAAATGAGGGCGTCCATTATTGTTATTATTTCTAACCAAGCGAAAAAAAACACAAAACGAAATCAAGCACAAAGTTGACGTGTTGGAATAATTAGCGATTCTTGAAGGCTTACGCAATGACTAGTGGTTCATCATCAGAAAACCCACGAATTACAGGAGAATCCTCATCTGCAAAATAAAAACACACACGGACAACATTACCGCACCAATAACAAAAGCTATTACAAAACACCTAAGGAAAAATTTATTAATTCAGCTCCGTCTCACCCAAGTTGTCATCCGCGAATGTGGCGGCCTCCGATCGGGTATCGTAATGAGAATTGGCAAACTGCGTAAAGGAGTTCTGAAGTCTTTTGTGTCTGAATATCAGGAATCCCATCACTCCAAGTAAGGCCAAAATAACAGCGGCAGCCACAACCCCAATTGTTATTAAGCTCGTCTGGCTAACCACAGCAGCCTCGCCTTGATAAAGATAAAAATCAAGAAATAAACATAAAACGATTCAGAGAAAGTGAAGATGGAATTCACTGTAAGGTAATACTAACCGTATGGCACTTCCATGGCAACACTTTCAGATCTAGCAGACCTGTACCCCTTGTTGGTCTTTAAGGCAACGGCCGCATGAAACACCTGATCTACTGGTAAAGGTGGTAACGCGAAACTATGATACGTGGTTTCGTATGTGCTAGCGTTTGTCATGTTGGCATTCGGCCAGACGTATATTACGTAGCTATAACTATAAAATAATCTGATTTTAGATTGCAGTTCCAAGTAATAAAACTTTTTTTTTTTTTTTTTTTACTTATGAGAAATTTCCGCAGGTAAATCGTGATCAACCCAATCTAAAAGGTACGAGCCGTTGTCTAATCTAAAGGCTCGGAGCTGGAATGGTGGAGGAATAAGCGGACCACCAAATTCCTTAAATGGTGTGGCACAGCCATTCAAAACATCCGTCTGAACGGACAAAACCGTTATTTTCGACTAGTTTAACTCAAAATGTACGTTATTTATTAAAAAATACCTGAATGCTGATCCGGTAATGTGCTCCCCATTCGAGGAACAAGGGCATCTCCAGTGAAGTATTCATAGTAGGTTGTAAACGGCTCAAGGATGTAACGCCATGCGTGAGCTCGGATATATTAACCTAACAGTAAAAATAACTGCATGCTGACACGCTATTCCTATGTCGCAGCAAAAAGAAGAAAAATGGTAAAGAACACTACTTACCCTATACCCAAACTCACGACCCAAAACGGGGCAAGGAGCCTGCCAGTGGATTCGAACGTAAGAATTGTTGCCTGTCACGCGCTCCACGGTGAGCTCCTTAGGTGCAGCCACTGGATTCTGTTCGGTGGTTACGGAAAGCAATTTTTCCGGTCCGGGTCCCGTTCCCACTGGTCCGACGATAGCTACGACCATGACATACGATTGGCAGGCGTCTAATCCTCGGATGGTAAATGAAGTTTCACTCGTGCGATTACGGGGACCTGAAACCGGTTACAAGGATTTTATTTAAAGGCGTAAAATGTTTCTTATAATAGTAGCAATAGTTCATACACAATAGATGTCACTTATTGTGATCAAGTTTGTCAAGTAAATACTGATTCTATTAAGCGGAGATTCTAATAGGTAAAAATCGGAAATATGCAATAAAATGCTGTGGTTAATCGGCGCGCAAAACGAACTGACATGTTTAAACCAAAGAAACAAAGTATCGTCTACATTTCGACACTTTCCCACACGTTTCCTTTTTTTCTAAATTCACTACACTCACTATTGTTTATTTCGTAACGATTTTTCAACAATTTTGATAGAGATGATTGAGGAATTCCTAACTTAACGACCGCTTCCCGTTGTGGCAAATCTTTTAAATTTAACTCGTCATAAATTTCAATGAGCCGCAACTTCTCTTTTACATTTAAATCAATTCTTTTCTTGTTCGTCGCCATTTTTATAGAACCACCCATCTAAAACACAACTAACGCTACGCCTTTGAAGCCTACTCCTATGCTCAAATAGGTTTCTCAACACGATATCCCTCTAGTTTTCCCAGACTATTAAAGGAACTGTTCATTCAATTGAATAGCCTGTTCATTTAATTGACTGTGCGGTTTAGAAGGGATTTCCTCCTTAGCGTAGTAATCGGCTGGAAATGACAGGATTGGTCAATATGCAAAGTCCATATAGCAATCACTAATGCAGTCCTGTTGCTGGGAAGTAGACACAAGGAAGACTTAACAAAAGGTCTCGGTGTACCCGACGCAGGGACGCCTAAGCTAACGTAACCTAACCGAACTTAATGTAGCCTACCATAACCTTTTGTCGAGTCGAGTGAGTCGAGTTTTGTCGAGTCATGTTTGTGTCGAGTTGCCCTGTTACTGTACACGTGAAGATCTTTTTGAAACTGAGTCTAATATCCGTAAGTGTGGTTCAAAAACCGATTAAAATGTTATGAATTTTATCGGTTTGAATCGGTCCTTTAAAATTTGATTTCACAAAGCGGCTGATTTTAATACATAGAGGCACCGAATTTGAATAGAGGAAAAGATGCACTTACGCATTAGGAGCAACTCTCCTAGATTGGTACCGTAAAAGATCCCATAATCCCACTTCAATTTTCTCTTATCTTTCGGAACGTCCCATGTTAGTTTCACTACCGCTTTGCCGCTCTCTTCGTCGCCTTTTAAGGCATTTGCAGAAACAGCAGGAACCACTGGTAACACATCTCCTAAAACCCCGAAAGACGTATTGTAATCAATCTAACTTATAGAACGTAGTATCCCCAACACGTAAAAAATGAACTTTTTTTTTAAAACAAAAATTGGTTCATTACCTAAAGTATTTCTTATACAGTATTTATTTAGTGTCTTACCTAAAGTGCTGGCTGAGACGTAGCGGAAGTTTCCCGTAAATCTTTTCTTGTAGCCGGCAACGCCAAACGTATATTTTACACCCGGAGAAAGCCCGCCCACTAAACGGGCAAAAATACGTTAAAAAAAAAAAAAAACGGTTAGAGGACACAATCAAGAAGAATGAAACGAAAATTCAAAGAACCAAATTACTTTTAGGCGAAACAAGTGATTTGCTTAAGTTGTAGTTTGCTTGATAAGGAAAATGATTGAATAAAGATTTGGTTATTACCTACGACTGTCAAATTGGACGTTACAACAGGAGCAATGCTCTCGTACATGTTTTCTGACCGCGTGGTCACGTTATAGCCTTCCACTTTGTCGAGGGGCAGCCAGGAAATGGCAACGGAGCTGTTGGTTACAGAAAGTACAGCAATCCCTGTTACTTCTCCGCTTACAACATCGGGATCCATGGGTACTGTGACGTTAGCTGACTTTTCACTAAAGAATACTCCATTATCGGCCACAACCTAACCGAAAGGGAAAGCGTTTGGTACGTTAAAAGTAATGACAATTCCCCATGAACTGGAAATTTCCCCCTCTAGAGAAACTTACCCAAAACGTATAATTCTGCTCTGGCTGAAAGTCGGCCTCGACAGTGGTTTCGGTGCTTAAAATGCCCGAATCCATTTCGGTTGAAGGGTAGGGCGGGTTCATATACACACGATACCGTACTGTAGGCCCGTTTGGCCGTACTGAAGGATGCCATTTGAGTAGAACTTCGCGATGGCTGGTCTGAACAGCTGTTATGTTCCAAGGTGGAGTGGGCGCTAAAATAAACAAGCGAATTCAGGTTCGTTAGTTTTTTCAGTTTCCATTCCACAAAATGTCTTTCTTTCTTACTTCCAATGCCCGTCGTAGCTGTAACATAGATCGTGGGAGTTTGTGTGACGTCACCGCCTCTTTGGCGTACGTACACGGTAATATTGTAGGTGGAAAAGGGTTCCAAACCGTCCAAAGTATACCGCGTTTGGTTAAGCCACGTGGTGTTTTTCCACACGGTCACTGCCAGGTTGTTATACGAAACGGCGTACTCCAAAGTGGTCAGATTAAGGTTTGGACTTCTTGGCATAGCCCATGAAAGCGGGATGGCTGAGTCGTTGACGCTTTTGTTGTTAATCAGAATCTGAACCACCCGGAAATCATTTACAGTTTTGTTGGCATTGCTGCTACAATTCTGCTCATCGCTTTGGTCGTTACAATCAACATGTCCATCACATTGCTGACGCATGGGCAAACAGGCTGATCCGTCGCACAAAAAGTGGCTGCTGGGACATACTACCGGACTCATAGTCGTAACTAAAAAAGTTTTCGAAACAAATTTACTGACCAGACCGCCGCTTACATGAACGAACGCAAGAGACCATACATGGAGTTAAACCTAGTATAAAGATTGGGTGCTACTTTTTAAAAACAAGAAAATTTAGCAAAAAATTAACTATTTTTAAACTTTAAAAAAAAATTAAACTATTTTTTTGCGTTTTTGGATTTTAATTTCATTTCTCGTTTCCGTTTTAAAGATTCTAAGTACACGTTAGTATATTTAACTGTAAAAATTGCTCCCGTATAGATTAGCTCGGTATAGGCGGTTAGCATGAGAAATTTATGGACAACTTTTGAGAAAATCAGTAAATTTCATGAAAAAATTCTTTGACAGTAATCTTGAGCTTAGTAATAAGTAGTGCACAACCAATGCAGATTTTTTCCCAATGAATAATAAATTAGCAATATGCAAATGAATTTTGAAACCATGCAAAATACGTTGATTAAAAATACGTCCTTTGATTGTGCACTAGCAGCTAACAAAAGAAAACTTTTGTTTAAGATTGCTTTCAAATCTGACAAAGATGTTTTTGATAAATCTTCCGAAAGTTCGACGCCTTGTTCTGGGATATTGTGCTGCTACTGCAAATTATGGTAACAAGTTGTACTTGCAGAATCAAAACAAGCGTAGAAACTTTGCCGGCAACTAGCTATCATGTCTTTTTTTACTTTCTTACGTAAAGCTTCGGCAAAACAATAACAAACATCAGTGTCATCTGTGACGGTTTCTCTTCAATAAGCTAAGGTATACGGGAGCTTTAAATGAACTCAGTAAAGTAATAATAACCTGGTAATATAATAAAAATCTAAGTAAAAATATTTGGTTTGGTACTAACCTGAACTCCTAAATATAATTTAACTAAAAGATTATGATTTAACTAAAATTATGAATATGATATACGAAAATGAATATAAAATATAAATAAAATATGTAAAATATATTAATATGATTTAACTAAGGGCAGGGAT
This sequence comes from Lepidurus packardi, assembly GCA_023053545.1. Classification (NCBI taxonomy): domain Eukaryota; kingdom Metazoa; phylum Arthropoda; class Branchiopoda; order Notostraca; family Triopsidae; genus Lepidurus; species Lepidurus packardi. The sequence continues at coordinate 8,183,250 of JAKZAN010000005.1, read as the reverse complement.
GTATCAAAATGAATTAAGGGCAGGAATGTATCAAAACCAATGAATCTTTACGAATTAAAAGGAGACATTTTTAAAACATTAAGTGGTGGAAAATAAAGAACTTACACACTGAACCACCGCAGCCAAGTTCATCAGTACCATCCGGACAGTCCAGCATCCCGTTACAGACATCGCTTACAGGAATGCATCCTCCCGCTCGCAAACATAAAAATTGAGACGGCGAACAAGTGCCCATTCCATCGTGTCCACTGTCGTGACAATTCTCCTCGTCCTCGCCTTCCGTACAATCTCTTTCTCCGTCGCAGACCCAAGAACTCCAAACGCAATCACCTACAAAATACTCCCTTTATCACTAAACTGTCTATAAACTGCATTATGGTTAAACTTTCCAAAAAGCACAAATACATACCGTCATTGCACTGAAAATGAAACTCGCCACAAGTACGTGGCCCTCCATCAGGCTTGGAAGTCGTGGTGGTAGTAGTAGGCAGACGAGTCGGTCCCGCACACGCCAGTTCATCCGACGAATCAGTACAGTCTGTTACTCCATCGCACTTCCAATATAATGGAATGCATTGTGCGTTGTCGCATTCAAACATAAACCCAGAGCAGTTCCCCTTTAAAAACGCATACAATATTTCATAATAAGATCGAATCATTCTATAATGTACTCTTTCAAACCTACCACAGGAAATGCAGGTGGCCGTATCGGAGTAGGCGTCCTTGTGCTGATACTGGTGCAGTTCTTCTCATCGCTGCCATCGCCGCAATCATTGTCACCATCACAAACCCAGTTTTGCATGACACAACGCCTGTTATTGCACTGAAACCCAAAATGCGACATAGTTTCCATCCATTATCTTCTTTCGATTTTTCAACTATTTTCATTGAGTTAATAGAAGAATTCCTAACTTAACGGCCTTTGTGGTAAATCTTTTAAATTTAACTTGCCATAAGTTTCTAAGAGCCGCAACTTCTCTTTTACATTTAAATCAAGACTTTTCTTGTTCGTCGCCATGTTATATGTAACCACACATCTAAAAAACAACTAAAACTGCGCCTTTGAAGACTAGTCCTACGCTTAGATATGGTTCTCAATACAATATCCCTTCCTTCCCGGTCAATTAAAGGAACTGGTCACTCAGTTGAATAACCTGCTCATTCAATTGCCTGGAGAGTTTAGAAAGAATTTACCCTGTCCGTAGTAGTAGGCTGGAAATTACAGGATTGTCAAAACCAACGCAAAAGCAATGTCATTGGTCAATATGTTAAGTCCATGTAGCAACTACCAGTGTAGTTTCGTTACTGTACACGTGAAGATGCTTTTGAAATTGATTCGAATATCCGAAATTGATTCTAATAAGCGTTTAAAACACTATGAACTTTTATCAACTTGAATCGTTCCTTCAAAACTTGATTCCATAAAGCGGCTACTCCTAATAACCACGCTAAGCGGCATCTACCCTGCTTTACGGTTATAATCTAGTAGAGTTTAAAAGTTACTTTTCCGGAGCAAATGGCGCTTAGTAAAAAGTAGTAGCTAAGTAAAAAAAAAAAAAAAAAAAAAAAAAAAAAAAAAAAAAAAAAAAAAAAAAAAATATATATATATATATATATATATATATATATATATATATATATATATATATATATATATATATATATATATATATATATATATATATATATATATATATATATAATTGCATCTTAATATTCACCAGCAATATTTTCTTCACAGTTTTCTTCAAAATTCCCACCCATATTTCCAACATATTCAAGTGAATAAGTAGTCTTATGTTCAGAAACTGAATTCACAAAACTATCCATCTTATTTTGAGAATGGTAGCTGATATTGTGGTAGCTTAGTAAAGATAACATGAAAAGTTTTCGTTTCAAAAAGTTTCCTAAGCTAGGAGCTCATAACCATAAAACAGGGTACTGTAATTTTGCAGAATGTGCTTCGTTTTCTTTAATTTTACCTGGTACTGCCAAGGCTGACAGGTATTGTTGTTGCAGTTCACTTCGTCGCTCCCATCGAGGCAATCTAACTCTGCATCGCATCTCCACGTCAACGGAATGCATCCTCCGATGGTGCAATTAAATTCCAAAGCTTCAACACACAGATTCAGAAATTCGTTCCACGACCGTAAGATTAAACCTTTACCTTTGCATGAAGTGGCAGGAGCAGTGCAATTAGCTTCGTCGCTATTATCACCGCAGTCGTTCTCAAAGTCGCAAACCCAGCGTTTCGAGATGCATTTCTCGTTGTTGCATCGAAACTGTCCTTCGCTGCACATTCGGTGATCTAAAATCAAGGGTAATTAGTTAAATTAGGGTTATCTCAAACCTCCATATTAACTGCATTGGCAAATGAATGTTGATGGTAAGTCCAGAATCTTTTTTTTTTATTGTGATTGTGCATGTGTCGTCTTTCAATCTCACGTTTCAAACAAAATATCGTTTCACGGAACTGGGATATTCATGTATAAAAAATAGAACCTCTTTCTTTGGATCTATAGTCAAAGAAACCACTCCTGTGTGCTGAAGCACACCCCCACCCTAATCCAAAAGTACATGATTTTGGTAATTTAATTTCTTTTATATTTTGGAAACACAAACATTTTTCGTCGACTTTCTAATCCTGCAAACTTAAATGAAACTGGCTTTAGTGCCCGCCAGAATGGTCCCGTAATTTAAGACAAGCTGTGCATCTCCGTTTTGCTCCAATAGGGCCATCAAAGAGGCGGGTAACGTGGAACATGCCGCTGGTAACGCCAAAATCCATTTCGCCACTTTGCTCAACTTGCTAAGAGTACTCTTGCGTCCCTCCCAGTAATTCAAAACTTGGCTGAACTGCAGGTCTTGGATCGATAACGACTCTTCGAGGTACAAGTCCAACTCATCTTTATCGGATAAAGTGAATCCACCGTGTTCCTCCGAGACAGACAGGTCCCAAAACTCGCCGAACTCTCCAAAAACGGGCGGGCTGGTACGTTGGCGCTTGGGAGGCGGGGGTTCCGATGCCGTCCTACCTTTCTTCCGAGACGGCGTCTCCTTATTGCTTACTTCTACTGACTGGCTCACAGGCGTCGCTGCGCTATTTGAACTGGATGTACGTACATAGCCTCGTAAGACGTCGTACGTGGAGATTTTCTCCGCGTCCGTCACGGAAACTTTTTTCAATAATTTAAACGCGGGATGTAATGCACAGGCCATTCGATGGAGCACATGGGAGTGCCAGTCCTGCTCCAAGACTTTCCGCGTGATCCCTTTCAAGTGTGCCATAAAGTCGTTTTCATGGGGCTTGGTTTGGCAGTGGCTTAGTAATTGCAACCGGAATAGCAAAGGTAGGTGCAAAGTAGGCGCGGATGTGTCCAGCTTCCGTAGATACTCTCTGAAAGGGGCGACAAAGGCAATGACGTCATTCAGCATCCGCCGATCCAAGTTCAATGTAACTCCCGTATTGGCATCTGCCCGTACCTGTGCCCAGCGTTGCACGGTAGCTGAAGGTAACTGCGCCACAATGTCAAACATCTCTAACGTCTGCAACCGCCATAGCGGACTCAGGTAGTACAAGCCCTTGTCCGCTTTATGGTCAGCTGACGGGGCCACTTGGGCACAGAACGCCAGCTCTTCCACTGTCGCCAAGAGTTGCTTAAACTTGTCATTGGCTTTGGCGAAAATGGCTTCTACCAAGCGTTCCAAGTCGGTAAGCGCGCATAAAACGACCCGTTCGCCTGGCAAGTACTCGCTCACGACCTGCGCGTCATTGCAAGCGATGATGCGACGCAAGCTTTCCAACCGATGCGCCAACAACGTTTCCAGCAGCCAGTGCCGCAAGTGTGTCTTTTTTTGCTCCGCCGTCAATTTCGCGGCGCCTAACGGCACAATCGCTTTGCTGACCAAGGAATGGGCTTGCAGGATAACCTGGCACCCGGCCGCGTCCTGGCTTTTGGTCAGCACTTGCAAGCTAAGCGCCAAACCGGGCCCCGTGCGCAATTCCTCGTGTAACCGGGTGCGACACGTCGTCGCTAGCGTGGTCACAATCGTGTCTTGGAAAGTATGGCTTTTCAGCACGGCCTGGATGTCTGTAACGGCCCCCGAGCTATGCTGTGCTCCGAGAACTATCAAAAACCGCGCTAGATTGTTCAGCGACGCTACTTGGGAAGGTACGATGCCCAGCTGCGCCGAAAAGAGGACTAATTGTTTGCAAAACTCTTCGCGGTCGCACGAAGAAATGTTCAACAATGGCGGAGGTATAATGCTGCTACTGGTAATGCTGGCGGTCTCTTGCTGTGACAACGGCTGGAGTTCCACACTACTCGCGCTCGCCGTGCGAGCGGGTGTGGTCAAAGGCGGAGCTTCATTCCCGCGACTGTTTGTTGACACCGAAATTATGACCGGTGTTTGAGTTGCTTGAGTGCCACAGTTGAGGAATACACTCATGCTATTACTGCCTCCTTCACTGGATGACGTAGGCACAGAGCCTGCTGCGGCTGACGATGATCTCAACGGCGTGGTCGAACCAATGGCTGTACTGTTGAGAAAAGAGCCTTCATTGCTAGCGCCGGGTGTTGACGCCGTAGGATACGCTGGGCAGCGATGTTTCTTCAGAGTCGACGTGCCGGTCGAGTGGGCGTCGCCGAACATGTAAACTTGGCGACAGTAAATACACGCCACGAAGCCTTTGACTTTTCTTCCTTGAAACTCCACCTTTCCAAACCGCGACCAAACCTCCGACCTTTTATTCTTGCCCTGTTTCAGCACGATTCCGGCGGCGTCCCCTCTGACCAGATACTCTACATCGGTCTTCGTCATATCCAGGTCGCCCGGTCCGTCATCGATAAGTAACAAGCGGCGCGCATTTTGACTGGGCAATACGTTTTTCAAGTCCACGGGCAGGACGTTCTTCAAGTCTAGCATGTCCGAAGCCGGGGTGGATGCGTTTATGATCTCCATAGTATTGTCTGTTAGCGAAGATTCCTCAACCCGGCTCGTATCAAGGTTCTCCCTTCCGTCCAGGTTCGTTTCACAAACGATGACGGAAGGGTCTGGCGATTCCGACATGGCTTCCTGGGATCCCGAACCATGCACTTCATGAACCTCGTGTACTTCATGAATCTCTGGATTGCCGTCTTCGGTGTGTACAACGTACTCTTGGACGGCCAAATTGAACGCTTCTTGGGGTTTCAAGGGAACGTAAGTAGTGGTCGAGTTGCCGTTGAGTTGCGCCGTTCCATCGGTTGCATACTGCGCATTTTGTGGATTGGATAAGATGGACGATAATTCATCATGGGTTAAAGTTTCTGAATAGTAAGCTAAATGGGGCTGTTGCGACGCCCCACCAGATACTGTTCCAGCAGGTTCTGCTGATTCGGGCTCCATGGCCTCCCCCTTCCTCTTCAGAGGCCTTGTCTTTATTTTGCCGGTTTTACAAGCGACCAACGAAGAATATAGTTTTCAAATCGGCGCGCTTTAGGCGTTGGGCGCCAAAAGAACCCGCCAGGTGCCAGCAGATGACACTATCGACCCGATAATGGGGGCAGACCTGTTATCCGCGTCCCTCTCTTCCTCCCTTATTCGGCTTTCCTTTTTGTTCTCGGTCCCCTTCTTTCCCTCAAAATGGCAGCTCAAGGGCAGGACTTCTTCATTTCCAACAGGCTTTGATGTGGTGGCAATTTGCATGAATTCCTGGTCGCAATCTCAACGCTAAAAACAGTTTTCTGTTTTTCTTTCTGGCAGGAACAAAGTGCTGCAAATTCGCGTTGCAAGTTTGACAGAAAATCGACGGCTTTGAAGAAACGTGTTGAGACAGGCTTGAAAAAAACTAGGTATTGTAGACGCGGTTTGAGGCCGGATTTTATCGACCTTCGCCGGTCTGGAAAGAACAGTTCTAGTTTGAAAGCGATTCACAGATGCGAATTCACGTTCAGCAAAAAGCTGCAGTCGGCCCAAGTTTAATTAACGTAACAAAACTTAACTTTCAATTCACTTAAATCAGGCTAAACAAGCGTTGAACCGAGTCAGAGCTGGAGCGAACTTTGGGTGCGGTTCGGGTCGGTTAGCCAACTTGGCTTCCAGTTTCTACTTGTCATGCCCCCTTCTCCTATCTTTCGTTAGCCTTTCCCTTTCCCCGGCACGAGTGGAGCGGCCATGATGAGATCGTCGCAGCCAATCAGCGAAGTCTCAGCGCTCGAGCTGCGGTTTGGCAAGCTTGCCCCAGCCCACACTCCTCAAGTTTGGGAGTCTGAAGCCCGCAATGCATACGTCACGGAGGGCATACATAGGCAAAACATGTATATATATATATATATATAAAAAAAGGAGGGAACCCAAGCATAAAATGATAACGAGGAATGCGGGATACAAAAGCGACTCTAGGAAATGGAGGAAACAAGGAAAACGTCAAGCTACTCTGCTTTGCCTGGTTTCTGCTATCGCCTTTCCTTTATGTTAATGACGCTCGAGTCATCTTCTTATGTATGATAAAACTCGCTGTCTTTGAAGGCTCCATGAAAGTTGACATACAATGATAAGACTGACCATAAAATAAAATGTTGACCATAAAATAATAAAACTGACCTGACAACATATACCACGGACAGAACTTTGAAGGTCCATTTCCCTTTAATTTAACTTTTCCGTGAGGTGCATCATAAGATAAAGAGAAACTCGACTTACCGCATCCCATTTCATCGCTCATATCCGAGCAGTCGGGGTCAAAGTCACATTTGTAAGCTGCAGGAATACACTGGCCATTGGCGCACTTGAACTGATTGGCATTGCAGACCGGCTTATGGCAGTCAACCTAATCAAATCCCGAAAATAACATCAACAAAGTCTCAGCAATTAGCCAAATGTTATTACCTCGTCTGCGCCATCGGAGCAATCAGCTTCTCCGTCGCATGCCCATGACGAAGGAATACATTGGCCATTTCCACACTTGAGATAACGAGACGGACAAGTTCCTTGCTCTGTTCACGAAGAAACGAGTGTCTTAATTAGAATTCACATGACAAAGAACTGACGTAATTCACCTGAGGTACAAGTTCCATTCTTGCTAATGGGATTACCACCCGGACAAGCGCAAACTTCGTACGTATCTTTACGTTGGTAGATCAAATCATCAGGACACGCACAGAAGGCGCCGCTAGGCTTTGCTAAACAAAGGTAACTGCAATTTCCATTATTACTGGAGCAGGCATTGGAGCCTTGGCGTAAGGCTGAGGCGAAAACTTTGAGATCCATAACGCCGGACAGTCTAGAAGCCAACGTCAAGACGCCCACGCCCCTGGTTTTATCGGCCATGAAAACGGCTTGAGCATTCCAATCATCCCAGTAAAGGGCCTCCTTGTACACGCCCACTGCGAAGGGATGCATGGTTTGCTCCTTTTGAATTCAGAAAATCTCATTATGACCAGGTACTCAAGCCACTTGCAGAGGAACAAAAATCTACTTACAGTGCCCTGAATGATCTTCTTCATATTCTGTCCATCCAAGTCGATGGACGCAATATAATCGCCCCTGGCATCCACCCAGAACAGCCGTTCTGCCTGATAATCAACAGTTATCCCATTCGGCCATTGCACTTCCGGAGCACCCATCAAGCTCTTCACGTCACTGCCATCCAAAGCAGACCGACAGACACACGGCTTCACGGCCGACCAATCCGTCCAAAACATGTACCTGGCATATCCATAAAATTTACCTCTCCAAACAACAAAGGGGCACCTTCAAAGGCTGGAGATTGCAACTCACCCTTTAGCGGGATGAAGCGCGATGCCTCTGGGCTTATCTAGAGCTTTGGAATCCAATATCGTACGCCGCAGTTTCCCCTCGAAATGCACATTCGTCCGTATAAGTTCAATTTTGGCACGAGCCCCATCCACGAAGTATAAATGGTTGGCAATCCAATCCAATGCCATTCCTTCCACAGACTCCAGGTCGGTCTCCACCAACAGTTCCGGCGTGCTTCTCCCATCCAATCGTAAACGCTAGAAAAAAAAATATAGAAATAGAAAGACGCGCCGAAGAGATAGAAAAGATCCATTTTAGCGCCAAGCAAATAAAGCAACATACCCAGATCTTGTCTTGTTGAGAATCAGCCCAGTACACGGTATTGTTCTTTAAATCAAACTCGACAGCAAATACGTTGTTGAGATTGGGCAATGGGAGCGGTTCAGGCGGTCCTGGTTTCCGTAAATCTAATCGTACGACTCTCAGTCTTTGAGCAACCAGTAAGAATTCGGCTTCCTCGCTGCACAGACACAAATGACACAAAATGAAGACAGAAAAACAAATAAGAAATTGAAGGATTGGGACAAACCTAAGCGGACAAGGAACGTTATCGGGTAAATAACGACCAGCATCGCCTCCCACGCAAGTATCTCCACCCACTTTACGATAACCTTTGGAGCGTTTATAAAACTGGCCACGCGTACAGGATGGCGGCACAACGGACGCATCAATCACAGAATCGGGGTCACTAATGCACAGTCCTGTCCGGGGATCTTTCTTGAATCCGAAATCACTACACACGACCCAACACCCAATAAATTATCCATCAAAGCATTGAATAAATTGAATTCATTCGTCATCGTTTTCTTTACCATTCAAAGTCTTCGCGTCGGCATTCGCAGTTTTCCACGTTAACAGGTCGGACATTATTCCTTCCATTATAGCAACGAGCTTGGGCCACCCTTCTTTGGAAAACCGTTTTGCGACCTAGTAAACATGGTCGCCCCCGTAACGAGTCGCTTGGCGACCACGTTTTATAGTCTGCAGGACCACAGTTTCCCTCTACGAAAGAGAAAAAAGTTTGAGAAACGAAATTTTCATAAAAAAAGACGTTTTCGAAGTTTTTCACACAAAAAAAGACAAGAGAAGGGGAGGTGCGGGTGAAAAAGAAAAGAAAAGGAGCTGCTATCAATTTACCAAAAGCTCCTTTGAGATCGACTGTCACAATAACCCATTGATGCCCTCCGGGGTGTGAGCCAAACACGGTGAAAACTGTCGAGTTTTCTCCAGGTTCCGTGATAAGACCATATACTTTCATGCTCTGATTTGAGAATTTTGTACTTTCCCAACTTGCGCCGTCGTCGATGGAGTAAAATAGCGTACTTGTTAAATCATCTCGGGCTGAGCGGTATTGCTGCACAGCCACCAACACTCCGCCTTGGTCTCCAATTGCATATAAATAATTGCCTACCAATGCCTATCAAAGACAACTTCATTAGGCAATAGCTTCACTTCTGCATTACTAAATTAAGTGATTACAGACTTATTTTTAAACCGTTTATCCTTCGTCTGGCGTATGTTAACTAAGTTCTCCTTAAAATTGTACCCTAAGGCTCCCACATACCTTAGCTCGGTATAAGCAATTAGCACTACCGAGCTAATTTGGAGAATTTCGGAACACTTTTTTGAGAAAACCAGTGCATTTCAAGAAAAAATTCTTTGACAAGACTCTTAAGCTTGCTAAGAGGTAGTGCACAACCAATGCATACTTTTTCTAATGAGTAATAAATTAGCAATATGCGAATGAAATTGCAACTATGAGAAATACAGTACCTACAAATCTGTCCTTCGATTGTGCACTACCTGCTAACAAAAGAAAACTTTTGTTTTAGATAGCTTTCAAATTTAATAAGCCGTTTTCGAGAAATCTATTTCCGAAAGTTCGACGACTTGATTTAGGATATTGTGCTGCTACAGCAAACTGTGCTGACAAGTTGTACTTTTCAGAAGCAAAACAAGCGTAGAAACTTTGCCGGCTTTCAGAGAACACTAACAAACGTCAGTACCATCTGTGACTGTTCCCATCAGTAACCTAAGGTATACGGGAGCCTTAAGGCTTATGTAAATACCTTAGCTTATTGATGCGAAAGACTAGTAGATGGCGCTCATGTTTGTTATGGTTTTGCGCAAGAAAGCTTTGCGTAAGATAATAAAGAGAGAAACAAAGCTAATCGCCGGCAAACGACAACAATCCGAGAAAATTGCATTGAAAAAAATACAAGTCCGGCATGTGTTATTGTCCCCCTTTTTAACGTTCTATAATTCAAACATATCTCGTCTTTTCAAGTACTCGATGACTCTAGAATTATTAATTACAGATTATTAAACCATTAATCTTTGCCAGGCTGATGTTGAATAAGTGGTTAAATGCATAATTAATGACCAGAAACCTAATTCCACGGGAAACACGGGTCTTTTACCTGATGCCAGGTTAAGCCTCCGTCTGCGGAAACATACAAGGCCGGAGCTCCTTTCAAAGACTGTCCCAATACTCCCGTGGCCATGACGGTTCCCACTGCCCAGGGACTGGAGAATATGGGAACCATGCGACTGGCAGGATAGAGCAATCCCAGTTTTTGCGACACATGCAAAGAACAGCCTTGGCTCTGTAAATGAAATAAAAGAAATGACGAATTTAGCAATAAATTGGAGAAAAAAGAGATAAGCTTTCGAGTTGGGAACAATGAAGCCGTACTTGAACGCAGGCTATCGGTCGACCTTCACTATTGACTTTGGGAGGGTTCAAAGAAGTCCATGTTCCTCCTGCATTGAACGTGATGAGGGAGATTATATCTTCGGGGCCAACTTGGGTTTTCAGTATCGTCCCAACTTGGGACGCGATGTACACGCCCTTGAGGGACTGCACCTTATGGATATCGACAAAGGATTCGGTCTCCATTTCGCCCAGCCAGGATCCTTGCCATGGCCCGCCCGGGTAGAAATACAAGATGCGTTCCAGAGATAAGGAGAATCGAAGGATGTCTTTCGAAGAGACATTCCGCGTGCTCGGGGTAAGACTGTGCAGACTCGCCACGTATAAGTTGGTGTAATTTGTATGATGGTTAACACAAATCATGACGTGGGCTTCGCTCACGTCTGCAACGTGGAAATCGCGTTTCCGGAGTTGGGACGGAAATTGCGCCTTGATGAAGGGCCCGCGCTGGTACGAAACGTACAGGTCCAAATCATCCTTTAAAAAATGTTAAAAAATGAAGCACTTTTTTAGGACGAAAAAATATCATTGTCCACAAAACTATGGAGTTTGTAATGGAGAGAAGAGGATTACCATTTTTCCTTCCAGACTTTTAGTGGCAAACATAAACTCGTCCCGGAGCTCAAAATCCTGGACGCCGGTAATGATAACTTGATCTTGGAATCCTTGCTCTCCCAAGACGTGGGGGAAAGCCAGGACCACGTTTCCAGCTCCGGGTGTTTCATGCTCGACATATAACGTCGTCGGTGATGTGCTTGGGTCCAAGTAAAAAGCTTTCACGAATTGCTTTACGACGGTCCATGTGGCACCACGGTCCAGACTTAGCCGTAACTTGAAAAGAAAAGTAACGTCAGGACTCAAGAGGATAATTAAAAAACTTCTTTTTTACTGTCAAAACGAAGTCTTTTCCCCCTAAACACTTGAAAAAGTAGCACTCAAAGTTCTGGCACGCTTTTTACCCTGTCCTGGTATTACATCCATCAAGACCATATGACTAACGATTTGTTCTTCGCTCTAGTGTTTGCACAGTCTAGGCTATTCATGTCACATCACAAACCACCCCGAGAAGCGGTCTCACACAACATAGCGGTGCCTCGCATAAAGAACGTTTCTCATTACGAACGCGAGCGCTGGCCGGAAAACGTTACGCATAACCAAAGTGGTCCCGCTTTACGAACCGCAAGCGCGCTCTGTTGTGTTTTTATATTTCGAATTTGTGGAAAGTTCAGTGCTTTTTTAGTGTTGTTAAAATGGTACCTGGGAAGACCGTTAGTGGGAAGAGTAGAAAAGCATCTACTATTCAAATGAAGCAAGAAATCATACTAGAAAATTACGATTTTTCAATACTTTGTAACGGTCACGGGAATGGATCAAAATTAGATCCATAGTGACTTATGGGAAACGGTGTCCCGCATAACGAACGATTCGCAAAACGACCGCCGTCCTGGAAGGGATTGTGTTCGTTATGCGAGGCACCACTACATCCAATAGCATGTGGCGTAACCGAATTGCCCTTAGTATGTGAGGACTTCCTTGTTAATTAACTCTTCGCGTGCGTTGCACAGACATTGATTTTCCCGACTTGTTTATCAATGGTTTCTCATCAGCAGAAGTTATCAGATAAATTACTCCTAAAGCAGAGTCAAGTGACACAAATCATGCAAGTTTAGTAGTAAGTATAAAGAATGAGGTCTAGCCAAGGTAAATCAACTCCTAACATTATTACTTTATAGCCCATAAGAATCTAAACAAAATCAGGGCCATCATGTTATTTCCGTCAGAATGTTGCTTGAAGTAATGAAAAGATGCAGAACTCACTATTTTGTCCGATTTATCAAAGGCGATGAGTGTTTCATAACGTTTTTCGTCAAAGGTAAGATCGTCGGGAACAAAACCTACAGGTAGGCGATCCACCTTCTCGAGATAGTCATCAGATATGAAGATGACTTTGTTTAACGTATCCACCAGCACGTACTAAACATTTCAGAAAAAAAAAACTTATTTATAGGAACTCAACTTCAAGGTCAGCTTTGTTTGGGAACTCCAGGACACAAATAGGATCAAGGCTTACGTGGTTATTGACTTTTGGGTGATTATAGAACTTGGCAATCGAAGCCCTGGAACCATTTGCTAAGGTAAAGATGTGGTCTTTGTTGACAAACGACCGGCCGTAGTCTTTGGATATAAATACTGAAGAGGAAGTGTCATTGTTGTTGGCTGGATTCCTGGCTAAGCAAATGACAACATTGGAGCCTTCCCCAGCCCAATCCACACTCAGCATAAAATGCGTATCATTCAGAACAGTCTAGAAACGAAAACAAAACAACAGTCAAAATCAATTCACCGAGTGTTTCGTTAAAAAATAAATACAAATAAATAAACTTTAAAACCTGCTGTCACTTTAAATAGCTAACCTTCTAGATTCTCGAAACGCGATTAAAATTACAATCAGAAATGACATTTACAGTAAAAATTTGCCAGTTTTCCGTGTTAGATGGCAAGGATGACGTTATATGAAACTGAATCCACTGCTAACAGTTCCGTATGACTAAAAGTTCAGAAATAAAAAAAAAAGAGATCGGCGATGGGAACGCGGAAAGTGAGCACATTACAGATTAGGGAAAAACTTAACGACGTGTACTAAAAAGTACGAGTAACGCCTTTTCCAAGTAGAACGAAAATTGGCAGCTTAAGAAATTATACAGGAGAGACTCCTTAGCATCAATTTTTTTATCTGCAGCATCGTAGGGAAAAACGTCGAAATGCAATATCCGTCTTAAATGAAGACTAGATTCCTTAATTAGAACTTCGTAAGCTAACCTTGTATCTTTCCCTCCATACTAAACGCATGGTAATACAAGAATGTGTGGCAGTTTGCCAAATTTTCAAGGAAAAACGATAGCTAACAAATAACTGAGTCATACCATGGACGTTGCATTCGCAGGAAGTACTCTAGCTAGCTTCCCTTTGTCCTGTTCAACCTTCGAATCAGGGGAGATGACAACTTCTCTTCTTTTCCTGGCCGTGCCAAACTTAAAGGCTGCTTGCTCATCATAAACTCCACTGTCAGACTTCAGATCATTTTTTTCTAGCTGGAAATCTACAAGCAGATTGGCGTTAGAATTAAGAAAACTTGCGACGTTTTAGAGCTCAAAATACCGGCATTGTGACTGTGACTGGAGACCAGCAATTCTGGCGCGACGCGTTTGACTTTATGTGCGTAGTTCTGCACGTGTAACGTTTTGGAAGGTACGCCATGACGTTCGTTGCTACAAACCTGGTTCAATGTAACAAAAAAGAGGCTCAAAAACACAATTTCTTTACTAAATTTCCCCATTATTTCCCAACACGGCGTCCGAACGACACAAAATACAAACACTTCTTGTTTGCTCTTGCCTTTCGCCACTAGAGGAGCCACTTCCTGGAGCCTCCCTTATCCTTTTCCAGCGCTAAAATGGATTTCGCAATGCGGTCTTTTCACGTGAAACCGTATGAAATTCTCGACATCTTCAATGACGGATTGTTTGCATCGCAATCCATAATTTTTCATGGCATCCTTTTTATCGAATGAGTCATAGGTCGTGAAATTCTATATTTTTTATCTCCTCCCTTAAGTCCTGTGAAATCGTCGTCATGATTTATGTGTTCGTGGCGTAGGAGGAGGAAATCCGCAGCTTCCCTTTCCACGATCAGATAAATGGGAAAGTTTTTTGATCTTTCCAGAAAAAATAGACACACCTACGCACGCTACTACGTAGTCCGGACAAAGAGATAGCGCGTAAAAGGGATCCGTTAAAGCGATAACCATATTCCACGTGTGATTAGCTTCACTATGGTAATGTGCCCCTCTTAATCCGTCTCATTTCCCTCAAACCTTGCGAAACACGATAATCGGCGCCGTAAAATTCTGTCGAGTCACTCACATGCGAGCTTAGAGAAGGATAAAGGGCATATGGGTCAAGATAAGGGGCAAACTGTGAACTATTTTTGAATGTTTTCCAGCATGTTGACCTGCCTAGGCACGACATTGGCTCTACTACGTAAGCTTAAATATAGACATTACGCTGCAATAACACTCTTAGAAGTTCTTACGAATGTAAGCCTCGTAAATTCTACGGGAACCGCCCTTTGGAGATGGTTCTCTTCCCCTAAGGATCTCCCTCTAACGCGCCGAAGATTGTGTCTAATGAATGGAGCAAGCAAATGCTTTTTGTGCTCCTTATCTTGCACTTCTTACCCTCTATTACTACGCGGAGTTGTGCCAGCAAGTGCACAGAGGCTATACACAACCCACGTGAGGCTTTGGGCAGCAATAATAAGCGATCCGTCGAAATCCCACCAAATCCCTGCTGTGCACACGTCTCTGCTTCTTGTTGCTTCGGGTTTAGATTCCTTACATCCCGCTGACTCCGTTCGGTTTCTTCCATGGTGGGAAAATGTCCCTTACGGGGTTTAAGCCTTACTATCGAGGTACAGGGTCAGTGTCAGGGGATAAATCAGACAAAAAAGCAGCCTATAGCCCCGTAGATTGAGCGCATGGGAAACGTATACCTTCCGCTATCCAACACGTTAGTAAATAAGGGGGGATACGAAGTCACATCCAGACTTGAGTGTTGTTACGTACTCCATGGGACGACGTAAGGAAGGACGCGCAGGAATTCGATCGACGGACAGACGTCGTGAGCGACGCTTTCGTTGAGAATTCGGTAATGCGAGGGCGAAGACGAAGCCGAAACCACCAGTTCTCTGCTCGCGTATCACCAGAGATACCAAAACGACGTCCTAGACGACGGACGTACGTCAGTCGACCCGTGTAGTATGTGCTCCGTGTTTTGTTCTCCGAGTAATTCAATTCATATAGATACTGGGGAGTTTTGAACATCCTGTAGATTAGAAGCTTCCGTCTTTCCTTTATTGTCCGTCCGATTCGGTGCTTTCTCACGTAACACTCAAAACCTCCTTCTCCATTCGGATCCGTCTCGCAATTCCTTGAGCCCTCCCCAGAAAAAATAAATAAAACAAAAACTATTTCATTCCGT
Organism: Lepidurus packardi; assembly: GCA_023053545.1. Lineage (NCBI taxonomy): Eukaryota > Metazoa > Arthropoda > Branchiopoda > Notostraca > Triopsidae > Lepidurus > Lepidurus packardi. Next base: position 8,167,698 of record JAKZAN010000005.1, on the reverse strand, counting down.
GTGACCGGTGGAGCATCAGACCCTAGACTTGACTTTGTGGATATTGGTGTGAACTACCGGTAGGTGTACCGACGCGAGACAGAACGTTTACCCACGTAATGGACTGATGGACAAACAAAAGTTAAATCGGGCTTCCAGGCACGAAATTCGGTTTGGGGTAAAAATAATAGTTTAGGAGCTCTCTGTTCCTTTTATTTATGCGTGCTGGAATAAGTCAAAGTTGAGAAGGTGCTTTACTTGCATTGGCAGCCGAGCCATTCAAGTTTCAGTACAGCTTTTCAACTTACCTCCCCAACCATAGTATTCCCATTTCAAATGCAGCTTTGGTGCTGCCGACCATCAGTTTGAGGCTGAGCTCATCGCATGTATGTGGCTTTATTTTTTAAAGGTGTAAAGACAGGCAACTCCACAAACCGGCAATGAATCTGGGAACCCAAGCAACGGGCCATGAAAGACTAGAGTGCAACGGAGTCGTGAATTAATAAGTTCACTTAATACTACATGTACTAGCGTTAGCCTCGACCGTGCCGTGCCAGTACGAGCTACACAGTGCACCTCATTCTACCAGGACAGCAGGCAACGGGAGAAAAACGTTTCTCGTTTAAAAGGAAAGGAAATTTATTACTCCATTTTTCACTAGAGGAAAAATAGAAAACTAACCCCCAAAAGATTAAAAGTTTGGAACAAAAAGTTGACAATCCCGGATTAGCCTGCCTAATTTGAAGATCAAAGCAAAATGGGTTGTGAGTTGGGGAAATTGACAGCGTCTTCGCTGAACGACAGAAATCCTCTTGATGACAACAGTGCTGCACCCTTGCAACCTCCCGTGACTTATGCACCAATGTGTCCAGTTGCACCAATACAGCAGAAAATTAGCGCGGACTGGAAACCACCGCCGCCACCCGATCCACGGTTACCTCTAACGGCGAAACAAAAGTATAGCATGATGGCTTCCTGGAAGGGCATTAGCCGAGCCATGGAAACGACGGGTATCTTCATGTTTGTCAAGTAAGTTGCGTCCATCGAATATGAAAGTGTTCACAGCTCTTCACCACCTCCGAACCCATAGTCTATTAATCTGGAACGTACACCAAACGGCTCAATACAGCTGAGTCACATCATCAAAGACAAAAAGGCACCCTACAAAGCTGTTTCATGGCGATTTTTCTCGCGACCGTTAAGACTGCATTCATTATTTTTGCCTTGTCTGCGGATGCGTTGCTTCCTCTTTGGAATCTATGAATAGAGCTGATCATCTGTCCGCTAAAAGCAATGCCAAAATAGAGGAAATCAAAATTAAATTATTATTTTTTGTTCGCTTTCATCATATTTATTGCCTTCACCCTTCATAAAGAAACATGAAAGGCTAGTCATTAATGTATTCCTGCCCCCCTTGCGGTGTTTTCGGTTGTCGGCATGGACACGGAAGTTCTTCTACTTTTCTTTTTCAGGGTGGGGGGCTATTTCTGTATCCTGTATGGTTCGCCTTTTCGTATCCCCTTAGGCATTAGTGGGATCCATTTATTGATTACTAATCTAGCTGGTGCCTTTATTGATTTCATTCCACACAGTTTTATTTAAGGGCTAATTATAGAAATGCGGTTTTGCCTCGCGTCTTCCTTTGTGATTCCCCAACTTTCCTATTTTCCTAATGTCCACGCTAGTCCTACTTGCCGGGACATTAGGTCCCGGCAAGTAGGACTAGCGTTGAACTTATGGTCTAGCAAATGGTGTCCCAGGACATTCTTTAATGTCTGCTTACTGAACGTAAATGAGCTTCAGCTGATCAAACTAACGAAGTTCACAGAAACAGACAATCCGGAAAATGTATGCTAACGCTTGCTGTCAACTTCGTTGTCAAGAAGATTGCAGCAGCCGTTGCGACTTCAGTTCACTGAGCACTAAGGTATTTAGGCGTATGAAATTAAACACACGTTTTTCCGTCCCAAATAAGAACCTACCGAAGTTTTCCTTAACGTCGATCGGGACTTGTCAACCTGCCTTGTCAATGGCGCAACATAGCACTAATGAATAATGAGTAAACAACCGAATGAAAGTTGCTCCTAAAGTTGTGAAAGTTGTGATTCCGCAGTGCTTTATTCTTATTTCGCTTCATAGCTTCTTCTGTAGGAGCGGAACAATATTATCCGGTCCTAAACTAAAGCAAACGACGTTTCTCATAACGTCAAGGGTGACTTGCGGCGTTATTCAAGCTTGCCAATGGCGCAACGTCGCAATAATGAATAAGTTACAGTAAATGAAGAAGTTTGCTCCATTTCGCGACTCGCAGACTTGCTGTGTCGTTCTTTGTCGATAGCTTTTCGTTTTGGACGGGAATAGTATAGTATACAGTACCGTATATCGCAAACTTGGGAGCTTCATTAGTACTATACAAACACCCCTTACTTCGCTTGGTTGCCAAAATAAGCCACTACGGAAGAAAGGAGGTCATTTAAAGTTTTATGGGTCTATTTCAGTCCATAAAAATTGCAAATGACAGGTTCGGGTATATACTGACCGGCGAGGAGCTGACAAGGACACGCAGAACTTTAGATTAAAAGCTGAAAAAACAAGACGTCTCAAAAGAGCAAGTCCAGAGTCGCTATTGTTGTATGCTGTTTTTTTTAGTGCTATTCAGCGTCTTTTTCCAAAGCTCTATACATTTTGCTTCTGGTGTTGACAACAGTAAGAAAGGTCTCTTGTACGCGTGGGACACTGTGGGATGGTTAGCTTCCATTGTGACTGTATCGTAGTTGGCCTTTTCGTGATTGTATAAAAAATCAAAAATCAATTGCTTTTAAAGTTTGTGGAAAGTTTCATGATTAGCTAAAAATTAATGAGATACATGACAAATTGTTGTGTCATAAAATTTTCTTGTTTAAATGGCAATTAACGACCGCTTCAATCCTACGTTGTGACGCATGGAACTGCATTTTAAATTTTCTTCTTCTCCACGGTTCGTTTTTCAATAGAAGGTTTTTTCGCACATCATTCACCTCTCAACGACTTTATGGAAAGAAGGTCTCAACCTTCTGGTCTGGGAGGGCGGTGCATGCTGCTTTGCATATCCTTTTCAGATTGAACGGAATAGAAATAGAAGCATACACACATTGAAGTCAAGCATTCGAAAGCTTTTTGGCTGCTAGGAATGGCAACTGGCAAGTAAGCGAAATCTGGAATAGTTGCAGGCTCCTCGAACATGAAACGCAATTGAAAACATTCCTTGCATGCCGTAGCCCAAAGTTCACTTTCCAAAGTAAAGGTATTGTCGAGCTTGTCAAGCCCTTTAACAAAGCAACTGCAACAATGTAGTTCTGTCGTAACACTATCTAATCAATAAAAGCATTGGTGCCTATATACGCTTTTTTCAATAAATGGTTTTTTGATGCAGTAGGAAAGAAAAGACGGGATATAACATCGTAATGGGTTAAAGAAAGGGGAGTAGCGCCATTTTCATAATAGCTGCCGGTCAGACGATAGGATCGTCACACGTACAGCATCTCGTAACAATGTCATTTTCCCTAGGCATAGTAAGCTGCTGAGCCTGTCCAACATAACATTTACTCGACGATAACCATTAAAGGCTTGTCCTATCCGTATAGGAAAGTAAACGATAAACATACTGTCCATAATGTGGAACGCGCTTCCAACCATTACTACAAGTACACTGAATAGGCTTCTTCTTTAATTTGGATATGAAGATTACAACTAAAACTTCTTAAGCCGCATGAAGAAATTACCTCTTACTATACTAGTAATCCCATATAAATTAGGACGAATATTCTTGAAAACGCCAAGTGGGAACGCGACACAAGCACGACTCGACAAAAAGATTCCGTGTACCCCGACAAAAGGACACCAGGCATTAATCTTTTAATATACCAATATAATTTTGAATTTAAAAAGTCTCTGCTCATTGGTTAAGCGCCAACGAGATTAGAAAGTGCTTAAGCCGTATTAAAAAATACATCACAAGGTTAGGTTTGGTTACGTTAGGCTAGGCTAGGTTAAGTTAGGTTAGGCGTCCTTCTGTCTGGGTCTGGAGTCCTTGTGAAGACATTCTGTCGAGTCGTCTTTCTGTCTATTCCCAGCTAAGTAGTCTTCTATCATTTTGTTTTCGGAATAAGTATAGAAACAAATCTCGGATAAAAAAGATTACGAAAGGTATAATATGGGGTAAAAATAGACAATAATCTTGTGAAGTTCTTATTGTAAATTGCTTGACTTTTATAAGAAAATATGTTTGCACTAAGGAAGATTTTAATTTGTATTACATTTCTGTGTTCAAGCCTTTTATTTCGGATCTCGATATTGACGCCCATGCTTTTGCGTGTAGAAATTAATACAATTCGCTCGTTTGGTGAAAGCTTCATCGGATGTGAGATTCGTGCGTCATTGTTGTTATTCAAACCTGTTTGCCGGTAGAAGTTCAAGAGAGCAAAGTTGGTTCAGCGTTTTTAGCGTGTAAATTACCAGCAAAAAGTAGCTTACGGATGGTAGGCAGTAATATCCGAAAGCATAGAGAGCGATCGTCGTCCTCAATAACCTTCTTTTTGTTGGTACCAAGAGACACAAACCGAAAGCAACGGAGCAAAAAGGAAAACTTGAATTTCTCTCCTTTTGCAAAAATGAAAATAACTGAGTGGTAACCTAGAAACACTGCTTAAGGTTTAATTCAATTCTCTGACTTTAGTCACAAACAGTACCGAGTTTGTAACTCGGATTTACCAAAAAAAGCCTCTATAGAAGGAGTTTTCTAGGCAAATACATCGTTTCATAGCAACGTGTCTGTCGCCCAAAGGCAAACTAGGCAGCAATTTTCTTTGTTGTGTTTTTGCACCCTGGACGTAAGTGTACTGTTTGAGGAGAAGATATCTTCCTTATAATTGGATCTCCCAGGAGACACACAATGGAGTCAGACGGCTAAAATCCATTCTAATGTGCATGGAAAATGACCCGAGAAAAAGTCGCTCGGGAAGCTTTGGTTTGTTTTAAAAGCTTATGCGTGCAACTGGAAGCTGTATTTTTTCTTTTAAACGTCCAAATAGATTAGGTTAAGTTATTGTCATGAGCAATAGTAAGTAAATTCGGTACTTACTATAGGTTATATCAAGGAAAACAGTACGCTTTCTGCAATTTTATGCCCAGCTATAACGCACAGAAACGATCTTTTGTCGTAAATAAGGATATGGGGATGACGTTAATGACGTTTGTTCGGTATATATGGGTTTCAGCAGCCGGTTTTATATACTTTCCCTTCGTCTACCCTGAAACTGTTTTACAAATCTTAAAAAAAAAAAAACTTTTTTTGCGCTTATTTCTTTGCAGCAGGCTAATGAGGAATTTAAAACTTCCCGGAAGTATATTCTTTCATATATCTCTCGAGACTTATGACACCAGAGTAATTGTCTTGGACAGTGGAACTTGATTGGTCCGGATACCTCATCTGACAAAGTATATAGGGCAGACCGAATCTGATATATAAGTCAAGTTAAGCTGAGCGCAGAAAGGCACGTGCGACTGAAAAGACACCAAAGGAAACAATCACTTAACAAAAACCGACGACAATGGCTTGCAAAAAAAAAAAAAAAAAAAAACTCAACGGCGGACAGATTGTTGGCTGATTTCGGGTCTCGCGGAAAGCCAAAAGAGAAAATGACATAATAGTGGCCGATGCTCTAAAAAAGGGAGTCTGGCAAATGTAAGGAGAAAAGCCTAGTCACTCTTAGCGTATTGGACCACGAATTGACCGCGGGCAGAAATCGCGAGCTGCGAGTAGTTCCATTTTCGCACTCAATTGAGTCACAATAGCACCGTTATTAAACGTTCTTGCTGTTGACAATAATGAAAGGAATCCCTTCAAGTCGTATAGACAAACCAAGCACAGGAACTCTGGAGTATATAGCTAAATAAAAGTAAGAACTGTGTTACATAAAGCGTCTATGGCCACTGCGTGGCGAAGACTATTATGCTCGCCGCAGGATATGAAATAGAAAATCTTCAAAGAGCCTGCAGCCGGAGATAAAAGTGTAACTAGGCTCCAAAACTTCCCTAGCCACAATTCAGCATTCGTTTCACTGTGTTGTATCCTAGTTTTCTTGTTTTCTATTGTGTTTTTTGTTCTTAAAGAGTAGTTTCCTCGAACTGTCAGAGCAGATCGCTTCACCGACGCTTGACAAGGAAAAGAAAGACGTGGAGAAAAAAATAAACAAAAATCAATGAATACGTAAAGACAGCAACTAAGAAAAAGACCCGATCAATTTGTAACACGACTTTTTTCTACGATTTGTTTTAAACCTAAGTCTGCTGCAGACGAACGATCTCTAAAGAAATAAACACCAGGATGGAAAGCTTTGATCTTTCTCGGGAAATTCTACCTCATTAATTACTCACGGAATCGTCACACAATGTTCCGCAGTTTTGTTTTACGTCTAGTCGAAGATAATTTGCTCTGTTTGAACTCTTGACAATTTGCTCTCGTTGAACTGAAAACGTGACACAGGAGCAACTTCACCGTAAACACTTCAAATGAACTGGAACAACAACAGCTAGCTTTTTATTAAAGTTTGCTGTTTACTAATCCAATATAAATTCCTCCTGCTACATTAACGGCAACGCGACACAAGGATTACGGTGTACACCCGACTAGGTTAGGTTAGGACTTAGTTAGATTAGATTAGGTTACGACTACTTTTAGGTTAGGTAAGGGGTTTATAGTCCGTAAGTCGGGGCTCGTAGTCCTTGTGACGTAATTTTAATACGGCTGAGGCATCTTTAATCTCATTGGTGCTGAACCAATGAGCACAAACTTTTTGAACTCGACATGCTATTGGTTCCTTGAAGGTTTAAGTAGCCGTTGTCCTTGTGTCATGGGTCAGTAGTCATATTGTCGGGTTCCGTAGTCCTTGAGTCGGAGACACCTGGCAATTTTGTTGAATAGTCCTTGTGTCGCTTTGCGTAATTCCTCTCTGAGTTGTCACACAATATTCCGCAGGTTTATTTTGCGTTTGGTCGAACATAATTTGCTTTGCTTACACTCTTGACATCGTTGAACTGCGAACATGACACAGGAGCAGCTTCGTCGTAAACACTCCAAATGAACTGTAACAAGAACAGCTAGCTTTTATTAAATCTTGCTGTTTACTAACCCAACATAAATTCCTTCTGGCACTTCAACTTTCATTTTTTTCCGGACTATATTGTATATTAAGTTTAGTATAAAAACTAGTACAAAACCGAAAGGATACTATAACAACGTCGATAGGGTTTTCTTGACCAATACATCTCGTATTTATTGTATGACATTGTCTACGAAAACAAGCAACAAAGGGCTTTTTTATTGCCTTAACAATACCCAAACTTGATTAGTCAGCTAGTCAGGTTGCCTTTGAGAACCTCAACAAGTTTTAATAGAATTCAACTTCGTCCTTTGATACATGTTTTTGCTTTACCAAATAAAAAAAATCCCTATGGTACAATATATTCTTTATCCCCTAGTGATGGTCGTTATTGTAATGCATTGCTCAGCTGTCGGGCGCGGTCTCTATGGCGCGAAGAAATCGCACAGGAACTACTAAAGACAGCAGGTTATACTTCTTAGCTTGTCAATGTAACATTACTGGGCTTTGCGCCAGGAAGCTTTCAGCGACTCCACCGTAACTTGGAGGGGGAATTCTCTCGGATCTCCTAAAACCCAATCTCTCTTTCTCGACCTCTCCCTCTCCCCCGTATATTGTCTATGTCCTTCTCGCACTCAAATTCTTCTTCACTGAAAAGGTTGCAAAGCTTTTCCTTCTAATTAAACGCTGCGCTCGATGTGTACGGAATCGACTTAGAAGAATACGCCCTTCTAACTACCTTTAAACCTTAATACCCACAGACAGCTCGCATTTTAGGCTACAGTTCATATCAGTGGTATCGATAAGCTGCGCTTAGTGCCCCGCAAATAAAGTTTTGAATATTTGCTCGATGTATACATATATGGTAATAGTACACGACAACCTACGTGACATGGAATTCAGTAAAGCATGGAATCTGAACAATGCATCATAAGATAGTCGAAACTTTCCGTCAACTTATACAGGCTTCTGCGGGGGCCCTCCTAAATGAGAAAGAGGCTTACTGGCGGAAGACAGAATCGATCATTCTCGCGGCATGATACTTAAAGCTCCCATATATCCGCTAGCACAATTCCTCTTGTTCGTAACGAGGAACAGTAGAAAGAAAAAGATGTTTAGAACGTTTAATAACCTTTCATATCGTTAGTGACACTGTTTAAAACCTGTCAGTTTTGTTTTCCTTTTCTTTCCACGTTCCAAAATTGACGGCTTCAGACCTTCGTAAACAAACGACGTGACTCTGTATACGGAGTAGGGACAACACAGTGAAAAAAGACAGAAATAACATTCTTGTAATGCAAGAAGGAGCTGTTGTATTTTATTACAAAAAATAAGCTCTTATATTCGTACTATCCCTCGCAAACAAGGCTCTTGATGGCCCATATGACATCGAAGCGATGGGGGCCTTATTGCACTGGCCCGTACCCTACGCCGACACGCTTTGCCGTTTCAGTTTCTTTTTTTTTAAATGAATAGCGTGACATTATAGTAGAATTTATTCTCGAAAAACATCTCATATGAAAAAGATAGAGCATTCTTTTCACTTTTTCTTTGATTTTTTTCAGGCTATTCGAAGAGAACGAGGAGCTGATTGAAATGTTCGACAAATTTCGCGAGTTACGAACACGGGACCAGCAAGTGGAAAGTCTGGAATTGGCGGAGCACGCAACTGCTGTCATGACTTCAGTGGACGAGAGTATCAAAGCGCTGGATAATCTCGACTATTTCTTCGATTTCTTGCACCAAGTTGGACAGACTCATCGTAAAATTCCAGGCTTCAAGAAAGATTTCTTTTGGGTAAAAACAATTTTCTTCCTCCCCCTTCCTTTTATATTTATAGGGTTGGCCTCGTATAGAGCAGTATTTTTTTATTCTCGTCTTTGACGGTAAAATCAAGGAGAAAGCTTTCTAAACGATCTGATCTGCCAGATATGTAATGTGATTGGATGGGGAAATATATAGATAGATATAATACAGCGGTGTGCATGGCAAGACATACGAATGCGAGTTCAGAAATCTAGGAAGATGTTGCGAGGGCAAAGGTCAGAAACGTGGATAGAAAGAGTGAGTTATACAGACTAGACAGTGTTTTTGCTGACAGGGAAAAACACAGAACCGAAAAAGCATCCTCGAATCTTAGGATTCCCTCGTATGGTGACTAGAAAAAAGAATCATCGCCAGACATTCTTGTACAGAATACATGTGAAGCGACCACAGAAACACTTGATTTATTAAAAAATAGCCCCTTTGTGCTGTCAAGATGACTCAATTTTCCGCCAATCGTATCTTCTTCTGTCTCTCTTGCGAAGAAGAGCAATTTGTTATCTAAACACCCCGGGAAGAAATAAATAATTGAACGTAACGTCATGCGGAGTTTTCGCTGAGACTGAGAACAAAGGGGACCGCCCCATGAGACAAAACGTTTCTAAATTAAGTTAATAAATGCGAAGTACAACTCACGAAGAAGCGAGTACGATTCTACGGGGAATTGCGTCGATACGCTGTCAGACAGGCCGGGTTACAACAGAAAAACAAATTCAATTTTTGACAAGGTTTTTATGCGGATCAATAAAAAGCTAAAAAGAAAACTCCGCCTTTTTGGATCGAGCGTTCTTTTTACACTTCGAGGGTCAGGGATAACTCCAACTCGGTTACAAAGCGTCCCTACGAGCTTGTTTATAGCTCCACAAAACTTTTGTTATGCATGCAAAGTAGCGTTTGGATGCTTACATCGCAAAATCCGGTCTGATACGGGGTTTCACAACTGCAATGTAAAAGCTAAAAGCTTAAAATTTCACAAACTACACCTAATTCAATCAACCCACATGCCCATGTCTCCACTTTTATTACATTTAGCAGTTAGCAGTTACAAGTTTGGTGTGTTCTACCGCAGAACTTTTCATAACCATGTAAAGAGCCTTGGAAACTTGTTATGCTTGTGCAATAATAATAGCACAATATTGCTTCTGTCTGCATTGACGTTGCAATCGACATCAAAAGCTATTTTTATAATTCAATCATTGATAAAGATCTTGCTTTTCTTAAAGCCGATAATGTAATATTACACGTTTAACTCAATTTACTTTAAAGTGTTAATTTGCAACTAATCGAATTGTCGTCTCTACTTGGCAGAAAATTGAAGGACCTTTCCTCCATGCAGTGGAGATGACACTTGGGGATCGATACACGGAGAACATTGAAACTATTTACAAAACTTCGGTGAAGCTTATTATCGAGACCTTAGTCAAAGGCTACGACGACAACAATGGCAAAACGGAAGTGGTCTTAGGCGGTTCAGGAAAGTCCAATGGATCATAGCCGCGATTAGCGATATAAGCCTCTTTTCAAGCTACACAAACCAAAAACAAAAAAACGGAACAAATCTGGACTACTCCAGCAAAGCCAATTATTTTGCTCTTCGCGTAGTGTCCATGGTGTGCCAACGAATGCCGAAGTCATAAAAAACCAACGATAGCATCTATACGCCACACAGATTGAGCAAGATGGATGGGGTTGATTATAGCAATGGCGGCTCTATGAAATATAAACCAAAATATGTCGGTCTATAAAAGAATCTGACTTGCGCATTGTTTTTTTCAGTTTTTTATAGAAAACGTTGTTTCTGTCTCGTTTCATATATTTCATGTAAGAAAGTGAATTAATTTGGCTGAACGCTACAGTAGCAGCTGCAAAACATGCCCTTTATTTTAGTTACGATTTTGTGCACATTGAGTTCTCGCAAAAGATGAGCAGCGTCTAAAGTGCTTTGTAAGAGGAAAAAAGACAGAAGCAGGAGCAGCTATTTTTTCGTAATTCAGAATGTAAATGGGACTGTTAAAACCAAATTAATCATTCTTACGTTTTTTGTCTTCTTCATTCGACTTTGCATGTTGAGTCTCGCTCAAAAAATATAGCCGTCAAAATACACGGGAAAAACATTGCCATCCCCATATTTACATTTGTTTTTTGAATTTAATCAATATCAATTTAAAAAAACAACAACTCACTTTTAATATGAAACAACCCGTGTACGAGTTTGGGAAGAGGAAATGCTTCGAATGTTTGCTTATGGTATACGTTTGGATGTAATTCCAGCAAACGAATCCTTAGGCACGATGTGAAAATTGAATTAAGCTAAAAGCAAAAGATTTATGCAACGCATAAATTTAGTTGTGTGCTTAAGAATTATATTTAAAAGTTTTATTTTCACTCCAGCAGAGTAAAAAGAAACGGAGTTCTGTCAGTTGTCACGAGCCTTTAATGAAAATTATCAGGCTAAGCTAGTCGATAAACTCAGCCGTGAATCTACGTAGAGCGCTGGATCAAGGGATGTGTAAGACTTTATCGTGCGTTGCCACAACAACAAAAAAATAGAGAAACAACTTAAAACCTCTTGGGAAATGCTTCGAGATAAATTTTGTCTTGGGGATTTAAAAAGTCAACTAAAATTTAGGGTGATATTTTCCTTTTTGGTCCATGCTTATAAGAGAGAAAAAGTGATATAATTGGAAGCTTATTTCGCTTAACTACCATGCGAAATTGCAAAAAAGAGCTTTCAATAAGACGAGCTTATATTTGTTTCATACATTACATTCTCTAACGGAACCTGTAGTAGCAGGTACATTATTAAGCACTCGTCCGCCGTTACTGTGACGCAACTTGCAGAATCATTAATCAAAATTGTAGATCTTATTAGAGGCAACCTAGATATAGTGCATGCAATTGCAAAATACACAGCACGACCAAAGTCAGCAAAGAGGGCTGCCATAAGCATTCCTCGATGTTTTACCTGCCGGGTTTGATGAACACGAAATAGACATCTGCAAAAGAACGAACCAAATGTTGCGAAAAGCGTCCTGTGAACTGCTTGTTGTCACCAATAAGACAAGACTTTCTACAAATACACAATTGCCACCAATAAAAGTAGTATCGTAATTTGATTTATATACGTGAGAGGTACACATCGCTCATACATATCGCGCGGTTTTTTAGGTCCAAGGTTGCCAGCTTAGGACAAAAAAAGCTTCTCTTTCTACGGATAAAAACATTGCTTGCAAAGGATTTTTGTAGTTTAAACTAGTTAAAGGGTAAAAGAAATTAATACATATCTTTCTTAGGATATAAGCTGGATTAATTGTCAAAACTCAAGCTATATTTAAGCAAAGTGTCAACGTTGGGAACACATTTGGCGCTTGGGAAAGTTAGTCCAATAATAAATCAACAAAAATGTTATCAACGAAACAAATGTTAAGGTTGCAAATGTCTCGGTTTTCTGCTGCTTTATCGAACACGACACCCAACCATAGTCCTCGTCATATGGTTACAAGTAGGTTGATTTCTTTTTCTCGTCGCATGAAAATGAATCAGTTAAAACTTCAAAGAAGCAAGAATAAACATGTTAGGCAGATGCTAGGGATTTGGTTGTTGTTGACACGATCGGGTCTGTAACGACCATCGGCATTAATCGTCCTGATCAACGAAACTGCGTTAATACTGCTACAGCTGAAGCATTAGTAGAGGCTTTTGCCAAGTTTGAAAAAGACGAAGCGTCCAGTGTAGCTGTTCTACATGGCACCGGGGGCAACTTCTGTGCTGGATACGATCTGAAGGAGTTATCCGAACGCAACCCTCTTGATGTCTTGCCAGGTACCAGAGGACCCATGGTAAAAAAACAAACAAACAAAAAAAGCGCTTCGTTGAAAGAAACGCTAGACAAACAATCAGTAAGAATTCGGAGAATTTTGCCTTAGGGTCCATCGAGAATGCTTTGCAAAAAGCCTGTAATAGCGGCTATTGATGGCTATGCTGTGGCTGGAGGCATGGAATTAGCTCTTATGTGCGATTTACGAGTCATGGAAGAAACAGCAGTAATGGGGGTCTTTTGCCGTCGTTTTGGTATAATTAAGCATTTTTTTTTTTACTTTTTCTTTCTTGATCTGAAATCGTAATCATAGGAGTTCCTTTAATTGATGGTGGTACGGTTCGTTTACCTATGCTCATCGGCCTTTCCAGAGCTTTAGACTTGATTCTTACTGGTAGACCTATTAAATGTAAAGAAGCCTTTGAATGGGGTCTGGTGAATCGTTCGGTGGCCTGCGGGACAGGTAAAAAGACAGCAGTGTGTAAGACCTCATTTATGTATATTTGCTCTGTGCGTTTAGCGTTCGGCCAGGCCATCAACTTAGCGTCTTCAGTAGCTAAATTTCCTCAAGAATGCCTCAAAATGGATCGATTGTCAGCCTATAATACTGTATTTAACGCCAAAAGTATGGAAGAAGCCTTAGAATTTGAGTTCCAGAACGCGAAACACGTTATAGCCCAAGTAATAGCTCAGCGTCTCTGAACTTTCAACCCTTTCTCACGCAAATTTTTTATGGTTCTAAAAACAGGAATCTATTAGAGGCGCTAGCAAATTTATGGATGGCGTTGGAAAACATGGAAAGTTTCACTTGGAGAAATTACGCGATGATTCATAGCCATTTGATATCCCGGAAGGGATGGAAAACACGTTGTAATTTCCAACTTGTATATAATACAGTCGTTTTTATTGTTAATAGCCTTGTTTTTTGTGTTTTTTTCTCACACGCCGAACGCTGGGGGTTTATTACTAACTTATTGTGGCAACGACTCTGATTTGTTTTGCAGTTTTTGTCCTAACGGATTATTCGGAGAAAAACGAATCGCTGTTCTCACGGCTAAAATTGTGCATCGCTAAGCGAAGGTAATTTCCCCAAAGCCGTTATCATTTTCCACCACGAGGTAGCCGTTTTATGACGACATGCTAGGCCTGAATAGGAAAGTTGTTCCTAAAGAACTTGTGGTTGAGATGAACCGAAAATTTTTATGACCATTACCTTGACTTTGAACTGATCGTGACACGGCTGGCGCTGAGAGTTTCAGGTTCTCTGGGTATACAGAGGTATACCTTAATTGGCTTTCTCTTTTTATGAAAGGATGAGAGCAAACGAAGGAAAACTGAAATACATAACTCAGAGAGCACCCACCCAACCAACGGGATTCCCTAATTGTCTTCTACCAACAGGTGCTGAGCGTGCAACATATTACTGGTCTGAAAATAGACCAGGTTTTGGACACAGAGCTTCAGATGTAGCTTTTGAGTCGAAAGGAGAACATCAATGTTCTGAATTTCTTTATAGAGCTTGAAATTCAGGAGTTGTGGGTTCGTCCGGTGGACTGTTCGAGGCCGAGGAGCGTCCTAGAGGCGACAACGGCAGTAGGGTGAAACGTTCCGGTCCGTCTTTTCCGTGCTACCTTGGCTTCAAATCGCGTGGTTATCGTTCGTGAGCTTCATTGCCTTGTAGGAACCTTAACAGTGAGAACTTCCAACTCGCATTCCATCTTCACGCTTTGCCTTATCGAGACGTGAAATGCCATTGGGCTCTTATCATATCAGAGTGGATTATTACCTGCTACCAAATTGCTGAAGTTGGACTTTAAATTCCAAAAAGGTAAAAAAAAAAAATCGCTTTGTATTCTTTTTCCCTCTCTATCGTTGTACTCTCGGTATGGTGTTCCTAGAAAGATTGCTGAAGCATGCTGCCTTTTAAATTCGGCTTGCGCGAATTCAAATTCATTCTTTTGTGTTGTATAATAACAATAGGCTTAGTTAAGAACCTATTTGGAATACTTTAGTTGCGCTTGACTGCTGCCCTGAAGCTTCTTGGCCTTGTTGGGGGTGAACAAACTCATGTAAAATAAAATTTTCGTTATGAAATGTAGCTTCTGCAAAAGTATGCGTAGGTTATCGACAAGCGAGCTTTCTAAGTAGCGAATTTTTGAATTTCTCGGACGCAGAGTTACAAATAGACATGCGACTACTTCGTTTACACCAACGTTCAGGACACTTGACTGTCTTTTCTTGTTCACGCTGGCTCTTGGCGGCATGCGGGGGGCGATGTGTTCATTGTGCAGCAAAGCAAAACCACTGACCCCTTGTGAATATGTGTTCCGTATGATACAGTAGTTTTTTAACATGTCATTGAACTTCCCGCATTGTGTTGGACCCTCAAGAGTGCTTTTACTATCAAGTGTAAGCTCAAGCTAACTAAAAAACTTGTGAACCATTTCACAGCTTATTTCCCTTGAGACCAAGATGATATCTGCCGCGATGTCGATCATTGTCGCTGTTGTGCTATTGCAGGTAAAGTGCTTTGTTGTAATCCATTAAGTGGTTTACGGGATAGTAGTGTATCGCGTTATATGACTCAAGCTTGGCTGATTGCTATCGGACTGCAGTGTTTCATTGTCATAACTCTTAATTGGTTTATCCTTGCCAGATGGTCGCTGCTAGGCCGGAAGTGGTCTCTTCAGAATCCAACGCAACTTCTTCTGTCGTCTTTAATTATATAAGTAAGTTATATAGAGCTCTATAGAGTACAAAAGTTTATAGAGTGTTGCAGCTTTTATTTTTATTTGTTTTACTTTTTTGTACGAAGGCCTGGAAACATCCTGTACTTCGGATACCCTGTTGGTCTTATCTACCCTAAATGAACCATTCTTCGGATCGGTATACGCCAAAGGCTTTTCCGATACGCCTCAGTGCGTTGCCTTGGGTTCCGGAGGCAAGTTTTTACGTCTTTCCGTGAACGCAACGGAATGTGGAATCCGCGTAGTGGAATTGGAGGTAAATACATAATTCTCGGTATTAAACGAGAACGGGGAAATTTGTCCCCCCCTTTTGATGGTGGAAATAACTGCTCTTTGGGGTTCTGGTTGTTACAGGGCGGCAAACGGCAATTCGAATTGACGATCTATGTCCAATTTGACCATCACGTGCAGCAAGTCGTCGACGACCAGATGCACATCAAATGTGTTTTGCCAACTTTTCAAAAAAGCGAGGCAAGTCTAGCAGGTGTCGCAATACGTGAAGCAGAAAACGCAACTAGGTTGAAAGTGAATTCTTCAACTCCAGGATTGGTCACGAGTATCAGTCGAGATGCTGCTCAGCAACTTATTAAAAACGCCAGGTCAATACGATATTTTTCTTTTCTTTATTCTGATTGTAGTTCCGGGTCAAGCTGACAATGTTGATCCTAATAACATATGTTTCTAGGTTTGCCAATCCTATTGTCGAGGCTCCAGTTCTCCCACGCCCCACTGCCTTGAAACCCTTCGGCCTTAGTTCACCATTTCAAGGTAAATCAAGGTGTCCCAGAATGTGAAATTGAAATAACACTTTAGTTGTACTTTTGTAGTGAAAAAGGTGAACTTGACTCGCGGGCAAGCGAGCAAAGTGGGTACGGGCACTCCTCCAACGTCCGTTGGGACGACCGAAGCGTCCACTGTGCGAAAACGTCAACAACAGTTGGAGCAACAGGAACCGATATCCTGCTGGCTGGATATCGTCGCGGGAAAAGATTTGTCCCAAGGCGCCGTTAAGGACTATTTGTATGTGGGGCAAGATGCTACGCTATTAGTCAAAGTTCGGCAAGCAGGTAGAACGCTATTTACCACCTTTTGAGCTTCTGCTTTGAAGGTTTTCATTGTGTATTTTTCCCCCCTCTTAGCTGGATTCGATACGCGGTTGATTGACTGTATAGCGCATGACGGAACTTACGAAACCGTTCAAGAACTAATTAACAGCGACGGTTGTTCCGTGGACGCTAGTTTAGTATCCCATATTCAGGAACGGTACAATCCGCGTACGGGTGTCAAACTTATGCATACCACTTTCCAAGCGTTCAAGTTCCCCGAGAAGGAACATTTGCATATCAAATGTTCTGTAGCTGTTTGCCGTGGGAGATGTCCAGCCGTAAGTTCTGGTTCATGATACTTGGTTTTAGTTATTACGAATTATTTACTTATTGTATTATTATTATTTTGTCTCTAGCGCTCGTGTTTGGTTACAAAGAAGAGGGGTCGGGACTACAAACCAGAGAGCCAAGGAACAGGACAAGTACGGCCTTTGAGCGTTGACGAATTGGAAGATTCCAATAGGATCAGGCCGGTAGGCGATTATACGACGTGACATTTCTTAGTAATTAAAAAGCTTAAATCGCATTCTTCGTAGGTTGCTCGGTTGCGGAACAATGATCGGGCGTTGGGTGATAGTAATGTAGGATATCGAGCTGTTGACGACATGCGTAAAATCAACCAATCACGGAATTCATCGAGCTTGAGCTACGGTGCAATTATAGACCGCGTCGAGGTCTTCAATAGCGTTGAAGTCCGTGCTCCTATTTTCGATGAAGGCAAAGCCATCCCTGAATATATTCTTTCTACTACTGGTAAGTGATTTAAATAAAATAACATGTGAATGCTAATGTACTGGCATGGCGCCTAGATGGAACTAACTCCGATCCTAATTTTGTAGAAAGTACGAGCCAAATAACGACCGACGCCATGTTTTGTGTAACTCCGTCCAAATTATTCTTGGCATTCGGAGTCCTATTAGGTATTTTGGTTGTCGCCATGCTTTTAGCGATCTGCTTCTGCGTTAAAGGGAGGTCGAGGAGGTTCAAGTACGGCCAAAAGCTGAGTTACGGCACAACAGCAAGCGTGGCACCATCCGGCAGGACAACTCCTAACCCCATGGCGAATTTACGTACTTGTAGTTACCCCCGTCCGTTGAACAGCAATGTAAACAATCCCAATAACAATACTGCAGCCGGTAACGCGCGATTACCCAGAGGTTATGTAGTATCTAGAACTTCCAGTAATCCTTACATGGGAATGTACCAATAAGAAAAGTGTAGGGATCTTTTAGACCCTCCAGTTTTCTTGCGTAGTTGTTGAGTACAAAGATGTAAGGACCATCTACCATACCCGTATTTATCATATCTGTCTAGTCTTAATTTGCGTGTAAAGAATTTTACCTGGTGATGGGCTGCGGGGAATTTTGCTCAGAAATGTGACGCTGTACTACTAAGCAACCAAAAGC
Source organism: Lepidurus packardi (assembly GCA_023053545.1). Taxonomy (NCBI): domain Eukaryota; kingdom Metazoa; phylum Arthropoda; class Branchiopoda; order Notostraca; family Triopsidae; genus Lepidurus; species Lepidurus packardi. The sequence continues at coordinate 8,149,680 of JAKZAN010000005.1, read as the reverse complement.
TTACACTTAGGTGGTTGTATTCGTTAATCGGGAGGATTGTGGACTGCAATCATGTTTTCTCTGATTGAAGCTGTTTTTGTTGCTTTGATCATTGTACCAAGAGATTAGTGAAGCTCGTTGAATACATGTATATCTTCCATAATTGTTATTTTTACACCATTAAGTACTTCCGTCTGATACTGGTTGTTTCTCTGCCACTAAATACTATAGGCAAGGCGACACAAGGACAACGGTATACCCGACATATGGACTACGGACCCCGACATAAGGACTACGGACCCGGACAATAGGGCTACGGACCCCGCGACACAAGGACTACCGTAATCTTCCAAGGGACTAATAGCATCTTGAATTCAAAAAGTCTCTGTTCATTGGTTATAGGCGCCAACGAGATTCGGAAGTTATTAAGTCATACTAAAAATCACGTCACACGGATTACGAACCCCGACTTAAGGACTAGGTTAGATTAGGTTACGTTAGGTTAGGCGTCCTTCTGTCGGTTCTGGAGTGCTTGTGACGTATTTTTTAAGAAAACGTGTATAGGGAAACCTCAGCGAAACCTCAGTGGTCTAATCCTTACCAGTGGTCTAATCCAATCCATGGGGTTAAGCTTGCTCATTTATAACCTGCTCCTCTTTAAAACTTTACACAAGCTTTTCAAAAGTGGAACTCGTTTTAACTCTGAGCTGGAGGGCACAGAAAATGTCCCCATCTTAGTATAAAGACGGATTCTACTTCTTAGTTTCGGCTGGGTTTAAACAGAAGGCGTACAAAACGGTTCGAAATAAGCAGCGCCTTTAATTAATCCCGTAGGTAAGGATTAGATTAGACCACTGAGGTTTCCCTATATAGCCTACCCGTTTTTTTTGACACCGTAGTACCCTCGTCGAGTCTTTACAAGCATCTCATTCTACCCTATCTCGGCTTGAAAGCGTCAAACAATGCTTGAAGAACAATATCGAAAATGAACTAACCTAAATTAAGCGAATCTAAAGTAAATAACCTAAACTAACCTAATCTAACAAACCCATAGTCTAAGGCGAAGTTCTGTGGCCGGAAAGCGTAGAATTAGAATCGCCAGTCGATTTTCGGTATGGTTTCGAGTGTTGGATATGCGGATGTTTTTTTTTATATATGATGAAGTATATGAGCTAAAGTTTATGTTCACGATGCATGAACATGAGTGGAAAATCTTGTCGTGATTGCCTCGCTTGAAGTAGCCTCAAAGGACGACCTTTAGGATTGCCATATGTATAGGTCTTTTCTTTTTGTACAGCTTTTGGGCATTTCATTATCAGGCAAACCAGCAATTATGTATATCCCCTCATGTGAAAATATACTTCTGTTTTACTCCTAAACCCCGGATTGCTATAAGCTCTGACTATTGCGGTAGTGATGGCAATGTCAAATAGCACTGCAAAAACCGTCCTTGACAAATAAAAACATTAACAAATCCTGTTCTGATGTTTAAAAAATGGCGCAAGTGCTCGCCAGTTCTCATCTTTCTTAAACAAGTCGCATCCTGCCAATCTCAACGGTAGACTGCTCTTCAATAGGCAAACTCGTGGACGTGCAAAATCGGCTTTGGGGACGTTTTCTGTGGGAAGTTTGACGATTGTTTAAACACCAAAAACCTTCAGACAAGCGTTTTTTTAAGTAGAAGGGGACACAAGGAGTGCTTGTCTTTGTAGTGGACAGCGACATTTTTCTCGGTACCGGCTTAAAGATACTTAACCATGCAATCAATTGACTTATTCAACTGACACTGACATTAATTGTTCCGTCTGTTACGACTAGAATCGTAATGGCCTTTTAGTTGACAATACTTGCAAGGAATCCTAGGTCTTTAGCTTCTGTATTTGTGTCTTGATTCCATCCCACACGCCTTCTGTTCAGAAACCGACATTGTTTTGCTGATCTATTGTTGCGCTTTAGCAACTCCTAAACAATTTTTTGGGGTTTGTCATTTGCCTTTGTGAACGCGTACGAGATCGTGAGAAGCCGAGTGGCTTTAACTTTTGCCTTGAAATGGATATTTACCCCGAGAAATGACAAGCGAATGGAAGCTTTTTCTGTCCTCTACATAATAATCATCCCGGAGACAGTTTTTGCTCTTGCATAGTTCCACGTGAACTCAACGTTTCACTTTGAAAACCCCCTTAACGAAGACAAAGCCAACTGACATCCTTTTAACCTCTCCTTGACTCAATTTCCGACTCAGGTGGTCTGGATATGCCTTTCAATGGTTACTGACGAGACGTTTTCAAAAGCTGGATTGCGTTTGACCACCTGGATGCTTATCTTTTTGCGAGTGCCATAAATGTCATTACCATTAACTTCGGTCTTCACTGTTTTGACCTAAGTTTAGCCTTGGCTAGTGTTTGGGTTAATAGCTGCGACGTTTTTTTGCGTAGAAACTTATACTGTGGATATTACCGAGTCATGCTATCCCGTAAAATTGGAGTTAAGGGATCCTTTCAAAGGATAAGTTGCCTTTGTTAAGCCTCTCTCAGTTCATCTGATGCCGTGGTTAATAATTCTCGAAATACCAGAGAACGAGAGTGATTTTTTTTTTCAAACTCCGGCCGGCCTTGACTTTGGGTTCGCCTTGTGTAGACGAGTTCACCATGAACAATTTGCCACGATAGCGAAGCGAACGGGGGAAACACCTTGAATATGACTTAACATTTACAGAGTATTGTACGTAGACACTAGTGCAGTACCTGAAAACCGTCAACATATATCCATGTAAATTTGCTGCCTAGACACGGACCAGTTATGTTCTCCACCCAAACTCGAGCTCAAAACACTTTCAATTTTATATCTTGGTATGCTTAATTGCCAATAAAAAGGGAGAACAAAATGAGACGGTTACGCTATAAGTAAAGTTGGTTGCACACTCTCTTCTCATAAGGAAGTTTGTTGCACCTCACATGTCGATCGTTTTTGAGACTTGTGCCTTAGTGCTAAAAACAGAACCAGTAAGCTACAGAGGCATCTAATTCGTTAGCCTCTCTTTTGTTTCCAGTCCTCAAAGTGCAACAAACTTGGAGGCTTGTGAAAGCATTTTCCTTCATTTTGCTTCGCCTTAGAATAACGAGATTTTGTGTTATACTAGCAAATGATACATACTAATTGTCGTTGTCAAAGGTCATTGTCGCATTCCTTTCAGAGTACAGTTATTTCGGTAAGAGGAAGCTTACATGCTTGTTATATTTATGCGAATTCATGACTGTCGATTACTATGTATTAGTCCGTTAAATTTATCATTATCTCGAACTGTTCCTGGCGGTTTTTAACTTGTCCGATCCGGGATTCTGTCATGATCTTTTCTTCGTTATAGGTAAAAACAATAAAAAATAACTCTTGGGCACGAATCTTGCGACCAACGACTCGTTCAAAATTTTCGACATACCTCGATGTTTTTACCTCAGTATCTGCCGAAAAGGGGCTGGTCCTCCGCTTTCCGGAGTTCTGGATTGGTAATATCGTGCACGGTTGGGGACATGGTCCGGAAAGCGAGAAGGTGGGTGGATTTCGTTATAAAAGGAGACTATGATTGAGATTCACTTTCAATTGCAGAGAGTGAAACCACAAGAAAGCATTTGTGGGCACAGTTACTGGTTTCGCCGAAAACCCAGTACATGCTAGGACAAGTGTCATTTTGCAGCAAATATTAGCCCAGACCACACAACTCCATAAGGGATTTCGAATTTTGGAATTCGACTATACCCATTCGGAAAGCTTGATTTCCTATTTATCGGCAACGGGTAAGTTCAAGTTTTACCTGCTATATTTCTAACCACATCATGAATTTTATCTTTAATTTCTTAAAATTTAAATTTAAAAAATCAAAACTTAAAATCTATTTCGAATCAAATCAAAAACTTTTCTTTAGAAACTTGAAATGTTTTCTGCAAATTACCCAAAGTGCATCAATTTCGATCGCTGCGATCTTTTGATTTTTGTAGTCTTTCTTCGATCGTAGTTTGTCATTTTATTTTTTTACAAGGTTAACGAATTACATTCAATTTCCATTGTTTCAACAAGCTGATAAATGACTGTTGATGTGGCAAAGCGGGCAATTGGAATCGTGAATTTCCAATTTGCATTGGAATTTGACAAGGTTGGAAAGGTTTGGGGTTCATCGGTTATGGTCCGTATTGTTTCTAGCTCTGCAATGTAATTTCAGGAGCGGAACCGTTCGTCTTCATGTTTCAGTTTCAGTTTCTTTACTTTCAATATGCAAGGTTGAGCTTAACAATGCTCAGTGGGAAACTCCTGGTCTTTCTTTGCTTAGGCCGAGGGCAGGAAGTGTAACTTGCAATCAGAATTGCATGTTGCATTGTTGTGCCGAATCAGACTAAAACGCATCAGAGCATGTGATTACAAAGAAAAACCTTAACCTGCGCTTGGCTTTCCTATTGTCAGGCCTGCTATTTGTAAATACTGCAATTTTAATTCAGCTCCTTTTAATTCTACGCAAGTCATCATTGGAATTGGTTAGATTCAAGATCCCTTGGTTCTCTTCCTAGTCCTCTAACTGCTGCATATTTTTAATACCTGGGCTTAATAATTTGTTTCCCTTTTTGTCATTATCGCCGCTGCCTCACGCATTCCATGCAAAGGACGCAGGTGCAAATCATAGGACACTTTTCATTTCTGAGGGGACTTCTAGCTATCCCCATTGTCCGTTATTGTCCGTAGAATTACAATTTTGATAGCTTGTTTCCTGTTAGGGGAAGTGGTAGCTCCCGTAAGGTCAAGTTGCAGGTACACAAACGTAGTAAGTTTTGCTTTCACTTTCAAAAGCAAGCGCGGAAGCTCTCGTGCAAGTTAAGTCAACGTTCCTTGCACACACTTACTGCTTGTGAGTATCGGTAGTTTTTACTATTCTACCCTTCCGAGTTCCGAGAGCGAGAAGCAAGATAAGGGTGGGGACGTTATAGGATGTGCAGTCTCCGTTAAAAAGTTCCGGGGTCTTTGTTCGCTACCCAAGTTGTAAGTCTGTATGCGTGGAAAGAGGCAAGAAAGGGAAAAATATGAATGAAACTTGAAAATCGAACTTGACACTGACATGTCAGCGGCGACAAAGGCGTTGACCAAACTAATGCAGTCATGCCTGGTACATCATACACTGTAGTCATGCCTTACGAGACAAATCGGACAAGCAGACAGCGTATACGGTACCGTCTTCACATAATCAAACCTCGAAAGTACTCGTCGTTAACATTTTATTTCCTTCACCGTTTCCTCCTGTAAGACTTCGTTATTTTTTTCGTTAAACCAGGCAGAATCCGTATCGACTACACAGCCATGGGTCAAAGATGGATGCTCTTAGTCGTGATGGTAAACCAACTTAGTTATTGAACTCTTCGTACATTATTTTCTCCCTTCATACCTTAATTTGAATAGTTGTATAATCTGATCTTAACTAAGATGCTTTCATGTTTAGAGTATTTGCTCTTGTTACGCAGCGAACAATAGTTCGGGTCCGACGCCAATTCAGATAACTGCTCAAACTGTAGGCAAGACCAGAAGTAGTACAGACATTCCCACAGTGTATGTGGTTGCAGCGCGTGCTTTGGACCACCAAAATCAAACCGTAGCTACTATAAGCGGAAATACTGTCAATAAGACGACGCAACGTAGCGCTGGTCTATCAAAAAGTATGGAGAGCTCTTCCAAGGGTACAAATGTTTCGGCTGCTTCGAATGCTTCACCGGTTTACACCACGGCCCCTGATTTTACTACCGCCACAGAATTTACGGTCACCTTTCCTACAACGCCTAAGAAAATCTCTCTTTCTTTGGTAAGTATTCAAAATTTTTTGAAGACATAAAAATAACGAAGAACTCCTCATTGCTTCGTGGTGACAGGACACTGACCAGGACACAGCTGCTTCCGATCTTTTAGCCTCAGCTACAGTGTTGAGTGGTCGCAATCGACCTGTGGATTCTCGTGCCGATACCGAGGACGGAACCGGAGAAGACGTGATCTACGCAAGAATCCGGCCACCCAGCTCTTTCATCCCACGGCCTATCAGTCAACCGAATCGGCCTTCAAACTCCTATAACCCCGCAGATGCCCCTGTCGTCTTTGATCGTCCTAGTACCGGTCAAACCGAGCGTCCAGGGCCAGATTTGGTGTTCTTGAAACCAGGCTCTTCGCGTCCCAACTTTGGCAGACCAACAGTCTCTCCCGACCGGCCTTTTACTTCAGTCAGCACACGCCCAACTCACTTCATTGCCAATCGACCCGTGGGAGACAAGCCATATCCACCAGTGCCTGATGTCGCATTCAACAATAACAATGCTGGGGCGTCCTGGGGAAAACCGAATCGGTGGGATGAAAAAAATAAGGCTGTGAATATGCTAAATAACATGACACGCGTTACTTGTGAGTCTCTGCCATGTACCCTTATCGAATTTAGTTTTAATTGAATTGGATATTCAGATGTCGAAGCGGACTGTTTGGATGATGTCATGAAAATTCGTATTCGTTTCAACGGATCCTTCGTGGGACTCATTTATTCCTCAAGTAAACCAAAATTCCGAAAAAATAATAATTTTTAAATTAATTGATTGATTGGGTAGGTTATTCCTATGATACAACCTGCATGTACGTGAACGGCACTGGCCGTGAAGAATACGAGTTTTTTATTAAGCTTAATAGATGCGGTACCCTTGGCGGCAACACTCATACCCAAAACAGCCGTAAAGAACCTTCGGTGAGTTTTTTTTCCCCTTTCTATTTTTGATTAAGCTATCAGAGCTTTGATTCTGAGAAGCGAGCGTGCCGTCCTGAAAGTCGAGTTTTCGGGATAAATAAGGTATTTGTCCACTTAAGACCGGAGAGGTTATTGGCATGGACTTGTTGTCGACCGGCTTCTTTCTTGCCTTTTTCTTTCGCTTTGGTTTGAGTCACAGTCTAAGATGGCATGTCCGATGCGAAAACGATCTGGTCACGGTTCATGAGTTGCAAGATTATACGTTGCGTTATTGTCGAACTGCTACAATAAGCGGATTTGAAGAGAAACAGCGTAGCTAAACAGATAACTGTATGCTGTCAGGATGTTTGCTCTTATGTCATGTCGTGTAAAGCTTTTGAGTAGCTTTTTTCTCGTAATTTCTAGAAAAACTTCATGTGGAACACATTGAGCATTCAGTACAACCCTCTCATCGAAGAAGAATGGGATGAGCACTTCAAAGTGACTTGCGAGTATGGCTACGACTTCTGGAAGACAGTGACCTTCCCCTTCTTGGATGTCGAGTAAGTACAACAAGGAAAAAACATAGAGCTTTCTGTTGCATGCTGTATTGGTAATTAATCTGGGTTTATTTGTTCCGCAGAGTGGCCACTGGGAACCCGTTGTCGTTCACGCTGTCGCCTCCAGAATGTCATATGGAAATCCGAGGAGGATACGGTATTACCGGAAGTCGCATTACAGGCCCCGTTCGAGTTGGAGATCCTCTGACTCTTATCATTTATATGAGAAGCCGATTTGGTACATGTCTCACTTGTATTTTGTTTTCAATTTTTAATGAATTTTTTCGATTCCTAGATGGATTTGATCTAATTGTCAGCGATTGTTATGCACACAATGGAGCTAATAAGAGAATCCAGTTAATAGATCACAGCGGGTAAGACTTAAAACTTTATTTTTCATGTCCAGTAAGTGGCTAAATTCTATACGCTTGATATTTGTAGGTGTCCCGTAGATGAGAAATTGATAAGCAGATTCCGAGGCACATGGACGGATTCTGGATTGTATGAGACCCAAGTGTTTGCTTACATGAAAGCGTTTCGCTTTACTGGTAGTCCAGCACTGTACATTGAATGTGATGTCAGGATGTGCCATGGACATTGCCCGGTACGTCAGATCGTCCGATTTACTTGATTGCTTTTCTTTTTTTTGTCCTAATGTAAACTAACTGACATGGACTTTTCCCATAGAATCAACCTTGTTATTGGAGGAACGCACGAGAGATGAACAAGCGTGATGTGCGGTCCGTTGAAGAAAAATCGTCCTTAGAAACGAGGAAAAAAGCTGACAACAGTAGCTTGTCCGAAAATCTGAATCTGTTCCAAGCGTTGCAAGTTTTGGTTGAAGACGAAATGGAGAAGCCTGCACTCGAGTCAACGGCCGCCGTTTCCGGTATGTTATTTTCTAACAGTCGTACATAATGCTTTAACTCTCTGTAGTCGAGTCGGTAACTGTGTCTTTCCCAATAGGAAACACCTCATCCGAATCATTTTGCTTGAGAGCTGGCACCTGGGGTGCGATTGCTGGTATGATTTATCTAGTTATTTCGTGTCCGTAAGAGCTCGTTTCATACAGCAGTTTATTTTAATAGGTATTGGAGCCTTAGTTTATGTTGCGTTGGGTCTGTTCTCATGCCTTATGTGTGTTCGACTGCGCCGCCGAAAAGATCTCTCTCCGTCCATGGAATCCTTCCACACTTACGCTACGACCGGAACACTCCAAGCTTCTAAACGTCCGCATTTCTACTAGGATCATCATTGAGGATCTACTTTCTTTTGCATTGAGTAGCGCCGTTTCAATATCATTAAAGGCATTTGAATGAGGCTTCTGTATTTTTTTTAACAAGCTGACTGAATGAAGGGGACTTTATTCCCTTGATTTAATAAGAATGTATGGTACTACTTCTTTTACAATTGAGCGTTATAACAATGTCATCCAGTGCTTTCCATGACTTTTTTTGTAAATACACTACTTTCTCTTGTTAGTAACTTACGCTGTATTATTTATTATAAATGATGAATTAATTACAGTAGATGTCGCTTATTGAATAACCTGCTCATTTAATTGACCGGGGAATATAGAAGGGATTTCGCTCTCGTAGGCTGGACAGGATTGGTCAAAACGACGTAATTGGTGACATCGTTTAAAATTTGACTCCATAAAGCCGATGATTCTAATAACCAGTGATCACAGTAAACGTCATCTACTGTAGTTAATCTTTTTTGATGGGCTAATTTCATAATACAGCGCTCCAGTTGCAATTATAAGTTCCAATTAATTTGAAATTTCTTAAAAGACTTTTGAAAAGAGCGGGAAATGTTCAATGGACAAATGCTCTACCGGCAGCTTGTCTAACTATCATTGTTTTGCGTGCAGAAAGCATCAAGCCGGGATGGAGTAACTTGAAGTTTTACGTTAATTTTTCCGGTAAAAGTAAGTTAATTTGTCTGAATTTTATCTAGTGAACTGAACTACTAATACCATGTTTCGTAAATCGCAAGGGGATGTGCGAATTCACAAATATCTCAGATCAGAAAGTTCTATGTTGCACTTTCTTTGGGAAAGCTCCATGCGCTGGGATTTCTCCTGTAAATTTACCTAGAAATTAGCATATTTACTAACGATTCGTCTATTCTAGGTGTTGTCTCTCATTCGGTTTATTAATTCGAGAGGTAGTATATGTGTTCAGAATGAGTGGGGGTTACTGGGGAACGTCACCTTCCCAAAACCAGAATCAGAATGCAGGTTTGGGTGGCCAGTTTGGAAACCAACAGCAAAGGGCCACCTTGGGCATGACGTCTGCCATCAGTTTAGCACATGCTAAACCTATAGATCTTCAGCGAACAAAGGAACTGGAAGAAGCACTAAGACCTCATGGAGTATTCGAATCGGAAGAAGAACTGAACCACAGGTGGGTTACATGTCCCATACCATAATACAGTAGTTAATTTGCTCATTGATCTGCTTTATTACAGAATGGAAGTACTGAGTAAAGTAAATGCATTGGCTAAAATGTGGATTAGCGACGTTTCCTTGAAGAAGAATATGCCTCAAAGTTTGGCTGACCAAGTAGGCGGCAAAATCTACACTTTTGGTTCATACCGTCTCGGTGTCCATAATAAAGGAGCTGATATTGACGCACTGTGTGTTGCTCCTAGACATGTTGACAGATCAGATTATTTTACCTCTTTTTACGAGTTGTTGAAACAACAGCCAGAAGTGTCTGAGCTTAGGGTAACTTTTCCTTTACCTAAATAACTTGTATTACTGACTGTATTTCCTTTAGGCTGTTGAAGATGCATTTGTTCCTCTTATCAAGATGAATTTTGATGGGATAGAGTTAGATATGTTGTTTGCCAGGCTAGCATTAAAAGAAATTCCAGACTCAATGGTAAGATTATTTTAAATGTTATGGTACCACTACCACCTTAGAACTTCTGGTTTCTATAGGATTTGAAGGACGATGTTTTGCTAAAGAACTTAGATACAAAATGTGTGAGAAGCCTGAATGGTTGTCGTGTAACCGATGAAATTCTGAGACTTGTACCCAACATCGACAATTTCCGACTTGCTCTGCGAGCAATCAAACTCTGGGCCAAAAGTAAGAACGTATTAAAGTTAACTTTGCTATAGCACTAACAGCAGACTGTTTGTATTAGAACACGGGATTTATAGCAACGTCCTTGGCTATTTGGGAGGCGTATCGTGGGCAATGCTTGTAGCTCGTACTTGCCAGTTGTACCCCAATGCTGTTGCTGCGACGTTAGTTCAAAAGTTCTTTCTCGTATTTTCCAAATGGGATTGGCCGCAGCCTGTCCTACTAAAGCAGCCAGAAAACGTTAACTTAGGGTTTCCCGTGTGGGATCCAAGAGTAAGTGCTTTACAGGAATCTGTTTATTATTTATTGTCATGCTCTTTTTGTCTAGGTGAATGTGTCTGATAGATATCATTTAATGCCCATTATCACCCCCGCATATCCACAGCAGAACTCCACGTTCAACGTTTCCCTCTCAACTAGATCGGTTATGCAAGAAGAATTCAGACAGGGATTGGCCTTGACTGAAGACATTATTCTCGGAAAAGTGACGTGGGACAAGTTATTCGAGCCCCCTAACTTCTTTGGAAAATTTAGGTGAGCTCTTTACATCCCTGCCAATCTCAAACCTAATTGCTTTCTGACTAGACATTTCATAGTGCTGATTGCAAGTTCCGCGTCAACAGATGACCAGCTGGAGTGGGTTGGTTTAGTAGAGTCCAAAATTCGACTCCTCATATCTGCCTTGGAACGAAATCCACACATCGCACTAGCTCACGTGAACCCAGAGTGTTTTTCGCCATTGAGTCCCGAGAAGTATGCCCTTTTTTCCTTCTATTCGCTTGTACTTCAAAACACGTTAACTTTACACATGTTAATTTTTTAAAATTTATTTTTACAGGGATGTACATAGCACCATGTGGTTTATTGGACTAGATTTTAAGAAAGTGGACAATCTGAACATAGATTTGACTTCCGACATTCAAACCTTCACTGAGCCCGTTCATCGCCAAGCCCTTAATGCAAAGATGCTGAAGGAAGGGATGAAGATTGAAGCCAAACACGTCCGAAGGTAAGGCCTTAATTAATCCGATGATCTTTCAAGCTTCCTTTCTTGGTTTTAGGAAACAACTCAGTGCCTATTTGCCACAGAACATTCTATTACGCCCCAGGCGGACGGTTTCTAGCAGTAACGTCGCTGTAGCCAGTTTAGACACTTCCTTAAATGGCAGCGGAGGTTTATCACGCAAGAGGTCAGCCTCTGACGTCCGGGAAGTTGCTATTAAACGACGCAAACAAGGAGAAATTATCCCTGGCCTTGAAGTAACTAACTTAAACCTTATTTCACCATATCATTGAGCGTTTAAAAACAACTCTTGTTCTTAGGCGGACGATTCAAATTCATTTCTGACTGTCAACGAAGACTCAAGCTCGTATCTGTCATCCGAGGAACTAAAAGTACCAGAGCTCTCTGCCGGACTAGGCAGTAGTACGTTACCTAATAATAAGGTAAGTGTACAAGGCCTAGATTCATTCTATATGGGTTTGTCTTGCTGCTAATCCTTTTGCGTTTATCTTTCAGTGTACGACTCCGCTTCCAGAACTGGATAACCACGCCCTAATCTAAGTAAGCCTTGAATGTGATTTATATCTTGATTGAAGAATTTTTCATATTAATATGGTTCCTTATTTAAGACTTTTTTTTATTTTTGCCCGAGCTAAATTAGTGTTCACAGGAAGCCTTGCATGTTGCATTTGCGTCCAAGCTGAACTCAATATTTTTTGTTAGAGGGAAGCCCAATGCCTTTGCTGTTAGTTTATACTTGCCTTTCAGCAAGTTGGCCTAACATTTCTGGATGAACCTCCCTCTGGGCTGTGTGCGCGAGCCATGCATTTTGACTCGATCGAGTGTATTTGTTTTGTTTTTTTAGCGAACTCCGTGTGGGAGGGAAAAAAACGAATGATGTTACGACTACTGCGCTTGGTGGAAAGCCACGCCTCCCAGAAACCTCCAGAATGCTGGAATAGTTAAGCGTTGGTCGTGAGAAAAGTGCGTATTTTTAAACCAGGTAGAGTGAGAAGCTTATAAGGGACGACCTTGTGACATCGTAGCCTTATGACTAACCCCACTTTTGTTTTATTCTCTTCAACATTACTTGTTCTCCGCGTGAAACTGGTTGGGGGCAAGTGTTTCGGTATTCGAAAAAAGCATAGGTGGTCGAGTTTGTTATGCGTGCATCTGTAAATACGCAATTCCTCGAGTGGATGGATTAGGCTCAATTTTGTTGGTATCATTATCTGTCTTTATTTCCTTTTCTTTCCTGGTCTGAAAAAGTTAAAGCTCGAAGTTTTTAATTGTACGCAATGCCGGGTGTGGTTGAGACCATTCCATGCAGTGTGCTTAGCTGGATCTAGTATTCGTTTTTTGACTAAGAAAAATTAAAGCAACGCAAGGCGTTACTTAAGCCGAGAAAGTTAATTTTCTCCGACGAATATTCTTTAGTCGTGACAGCTGAAAAGAGAGAGTCTTCGTAAATAATTTGTTCCAACCACTTTTGTTTCCTTTTCTGATTCTGTATCGTAATGGATGCGGGGAAGTTGAATAAAAGAGGAGCTAGCTTTTTTTCTTAATATAATCTCCTTCGCTGCAACTCTGACTTGTTTTAATATATTCATCATGTACAGTATATGCCGCTTATTGCGATCACTGATGGTTATTTGAATCAATATAAGAATCAACTTCAAAAGAATCTTCACATGTACAGTAACGAACTTACTGATCGCTACATGGACTTTGCAAATTGACCAGTCACATTGCTTTTCCGTTGTTTAGACCAATCCTGCGGTTTGTAGCCTACGTGAGCAGGTTCTTTAATTGAATGACCTGCTCCTTTAATTGACTGTCTTGATAAAGAAGTTCGTTACTGCACAGTACAATAACGAAACTACAGTACTGGTTGCTACGTGGACTTTCCATATTGATCACTGACATTGCTTTTACGTCGTTTTGCTGACCAGTCCTGTCATTTCCAGGCTACTACTATACGCTTAGGAAATGCCTTCAAAACTCCCCAGTCATGCAGGCTAACCAATTGAATTACCAGTTCCTTTAATTGACTGGGAAAAATAGAAGGAATATTGTGTTGAAAACCCTAACCGAAGAGTGACCAGTCAAAGGCCCAGTATCAGTTGTGTTTTAGATGTGTGGTTATATAAAATGGCGACGAACAAGAAAAGAGTTGATTTAAATAGAAGTTGTGGCTCATTGAAACTTGTGACAACATAAATTTGAAAGAATTGACACAAAGGGAAGCGGCCGTTAAGTTAAGAATTCCTCAATCATCTCTACCAGAATTGTTGAAAAATCGTTACGAAATAAGCAATAGTCGGTGTATTGAATCTAGGAAACGTGTAGGTAAGTGTCAAAAAGTGTACACGATGCTTTGTTTTTTTGGTTTAAAGAAGCCAGTTCATTTCGCGCGCCGATTAATCGTAGCATTCTATTGCGTATTTCCGATTGTCGGTTATTAGAATCTGCGCTTAATAGAATCAATATTCACTTGACAAACGTGATCACAATAAGCGGCATCTAGTATGTGTTCTTTTGTAAAGTTTTAACCTTCAAAGTGCCAAGTAGCAAAGCTTTTCAGATGTTTATTTAGGGAATAATGGTATAGGTATCCTTAATAATTTGTACATGACCATGATGTGATTGTAAATAATGCCCGAGAACTGAATGCAAAATACTGAAATACAATTTTACAAATCTATTAAAAAAAACTAAAACTCATTACGGCCTACGAGCAGAAAGTTCACTATCAGGATAGTTTTCAGGTAGAGTTTGGTCTTCATCTTCACTGAAAGATTCCAAATCGCTACTTTCGTCCAATTCTGAAACATACATTTGCTGAAAGACACACAGTTCTTCTTCGCTCAAACCAGGAAAAAGCCGAATAAAGTCGTTATCGCTGTTGAGCATGAACTTTGAAACGGGAGGGCTGCTGGCTCCCTTACAGTTTTGGATGCTGCTGCCGACCGGCACTGAACTGGGTTCAACATACAACCCCGCTTTCTTTAGAAAAATATGTCGAATTTTCAAGGTATCCAAATCGCAAGCGAGAATCTTCGATTTGGCGGCTACCGAGAGTGTAAGTCCCATATCTTCAGTGCAATATTTGATCTTCTCTTCGAGGGAATCCAAAGACTCGCACAAGATTTCCGGCATCAAGGTCAAAATTTTGCCCAGTTCTCTATCGCGGAAATGAGCACTCAAAAGCGAACCTATTGCTCGCAAACGTGGGGTGGACACACGAAGAATTGAAGGGTATTTTTCGATTACGTCTTTGACCTCGTTTTGGGACAGGTGAAGCACTTGGAGGTTGTTGTATTGATTTTTGACATGATTCACATTGAGCTTGCTTATCTCTGGGCAACATTTTAACATATTCACGACTCTCTTTGGCTCCAAACCCAGCTCCATTAGTGTCACTCGAATATCAAATAACTGTTTTTCAGAGATTTTGCAGAGGGCCAAAAGACTGTCGACATCTTTTCTTAGAAAGCCCAAATCATCACATTGAGAGCCCGGCTCTGGTGGGCTTTGATCTTGCAGTATAGTGGTAGAATAATGCCTGACTACACATACATTATTGCGAATTAAATCACACTTTACAGTTGATCTTGCAGAGGATGCGTTAATTAAAAAGCGAAATGACGATAATGCTTTAGTTACGTGACTAGTTATTATCCGGGAACGAATAAGAAAGGCTGCAGGGTGCAATCGCCACATCTTAAGTTAATATTTTATCGTAACTCTGAACACAAAAACGCTATAGAGAAGTCCGAAACACATGGGTTTAGAGATAAAAACATTTATAACTTACGGTAAGCCCTACAGATGGCACGAGCGTCGTGGAAAATTCGATTTACAATTGAGTAGAATTGTGAGCGGCAGACTTAACAAACTGCGCCAGACTTAAATATGACATAGAATTAGGGTGACCAAACGTTCCGTTTTGGCCGGGACAGTCCCGTTTTTTGGCTCTTTTTTGGCTGTCCCGTTTTCTTTTTTTTTTATCAAAATTTCGGTTTTGTCCCGTTTTTCAAAAGAAAGAGTAAATTTACTTCCACTTTCATTAATAATAAATGACTAGTACTGTACTGAAGTCCTTCATGAATTGCAGTAGTAGACCGACTGTTATGCCTTCCTTACGAACCCAAACTCACCGTTTCGGTTTGTAAGACTTTTTTTCTCCCGCCGTTCTTGAGGCTGAGAAGGAGTACAAGCTAAAAACTGGGTGAAAAAAACGTCTCGGATGCCCCCTCCTCACGTGCGAGTTGGTTTCGCAATTCCTGCGTATGTGAAGCGCAACGGTTGCTAGCCAAAGCGTTTGCTTGTGTTCCCTGTTACTAACTTACAAGTTTTTGATCACCTGGCGGTGTCAGTGTTTTAACGCGTAAAGTGTCTAAAAACGAAGCTGTACTTTTAATGACGATCTGCAAAAAGAGTTTAAATTCATTAAAGTTGTAAGTTCAGTACATTTTCCGTTCTCTTTTCTGAAAAAAAATATGTGTCCCGTTTTGAGATTCAAATGTCCCGTTTTGGACTCGAGGATATTTGGTCACCCTACAAGAATGGATAAGAATGGAATATACAATGACACGCGTCAAGAAAACTTCAATCCAGTTCAGATAAACACAAGGGGAATCTTACTTGTTTAGTAATAATAGACAGCAATTGTCGTCGATATATATTCGAGATATCAATGACAAAAACTTGAACTTTGGAATGTTTCAAAAGTTCAGAAGGTACTAATTCAAGTTCATTCGAAGTCCAAACCGCCTGGACGATATCATGTACGCGAATTTTTTAGACTACATCTGGCGGGGCAGGTCGAGGTCGGAAGGTCTTCCATGCGAGTGCTGAATCGGATACGGCAAACATGTTAGAAGATAACCCGCGGCCATAATGACATGACTTGTATTTAAATATGCACGACTATGGAAAAGCAATGAGAAAATAAAGCTCAACGTCAGTATAGCTCATAACCCCGATCACTTTCTGGGGAATAACAAACAAAAAGAACCTCAATAAACTCGATCAAGAAATCGCCGAACAGTTAACCTCGACATCCCCTTGTGATCCTGTCCTTTTTATGGGTTGGAGCTAGTAGCTTCAGTCGTACTAACTTCCAAGATAACGGGCGTATTTGTGCTGGTAGCTGAAGTAGAGGGTGCTGAAGATTCCTGGGAGGGTTCCGCGGTCGTAGACTTTGTGCTGTTATCTTTTTCAGGTGAAGGTTTATCAGCCACTTCGTTGGCCAAAGGCGCTGAGGAATTATTCGGCAAAAACAGTTCCAACGCCGGTACTTCATTAGACTCCAGTTGCTGGGCCCCGGATATCTCAGGTTTTGTTTTAGGCTGGGTTTCAGACTCTGTTTCAGGTTGGGTTTCAGGCTGGGTTTCATTCTCCGGCTTGACCGATATCACCTTGATATGGAAGAAGGATGAAGCCCCGTTATTCACCACTTTGTGGACGGTCTCGTTTACCGTAACGAGTGACCCGTTCACTAACTAAACCGAAAAAAAACCGTTAGGCGCGTCTCACAACGTAAACGAAAAGACAAATCACTGTAGTGGTCGAAGTTGTATTTTTATAGTTATCGGGCAAAGTGCTTAATGTTGGTGTGAAAGAGTTCGCCAGGCTGGAGATCTGCTGCATCATCTGTTGCTGAAGGTTCACCAGCGAAGCTATAGTAAGTTTAACATTAGTTTAGCTTTTTATTTAGGCACGGTCCTAATCGTACCTTGCAACTGATCCAGGAAGTTGGGTCGGATGGATGGCATTACGAAAAACGGGAATGATGGAAAACCACCTTGCTGGCCAACGCCGGATTGTTGACGTTGTCGGTACGGTCTAAAATCATCCGTGTCTTCATCAGTGTCCGTTGCGACCGGTGATCCTCTTTGAAGAACTATGTGAGAAAATTAAAATTTTAAAAAATTATACGTAAATGACCTTACAAAATCCCTACCACCAAAATAGCGTGCTTCACTAGGCTGAATAGCTAGCAAAATCGCACTCACAAAAAACAGAGCTAACACTTGCCAACGCATTATGAGTTTTTGCAATGCAATGAGTTCGTAAAATACTATAATCGCCTGTAGTTTTCCGTGGATAACCTGTAGCAAAGCGAGGAAGATTTTGACTACCCAATATACGCTTCTAGGTCGACCTTATATAACGTAGCAGTGACGTCGAGCCTATGACTCATCATCGAATTCGTTGGTAAACACCGGCTCGCTCCCTCCCATCCCGTTCCGAAAACATGTACCAAATGCAAATGAGGATCGAGTTCCTTTGTAGAAGCCCAACACAGACAAAATTACACGTGGAGGTCAGACGACGAAGGCTACAACAGTGTACAGTTACGGCACGAACGGTAACCTAATGTAAAGGTCA
This sequence comes from Lepidurus packardi, assembly GCA_023053545.1. Classification (NCBI taxonomy): domain Eukaryota; kingdom Metazoa; phylum Arthropoda; class Branchiopoda; order Notostraca; family Triopsidae; genus Lepidurus; species Lepidurus packardi. The sequence continues at coordinate 8,131,917 of JAKZAN010000005.1, read as the reverse complement.
GCGGTTCGCTTAAGCTTGTAACGCCGCGGTGACTCCAATTTTCGATTCTTTCTCGAATGACGACAGCATCGAGAAGCAGAGCAGTCTAATATTAATATAATAAGTTCAGTCTAATAATAGTTAAGGAATTCAGCTGTGTGGACTCGAAGGTCAGTTAAAAGGACTCGTTTAATTTTTTTCTTACGGAAGTCGCTTCGCCTAGGCATATATGCTGTGCCAGGTATCAACCTCTCTTAACGGACCAAGAAAATATTCGGGTTTGAAACCTCCAACGTGCATTCGCGATAAACGGTCGTTTGGCATTCGTCAAATTGGCGTAGTTTCATATTTTAATCATATTATTTCGCCGATATGTGAAGGCTCGTTTAGACATGTTTTAACGCAAAAATACACACGGCTGATTCAAAAGTAAAAAAAGTGCATGATAATACTGTTGCCGGAAGTATAAGTCACGGTTTGTCTCATTATTACGCCATTCAATAGAAGATCACGCACCGCGCATACATTCAGCCTGATTGTGACTCAGCATCCGAACGAGGATCATTTTCAATTGCTACAACCTCACAATACGATTAAGTCACTCATCAAAAGGCCTGTCAACAGTTGCCAGCTGGTGTTGATGCAGGTATACAACAAGTGTAATGGTAAGCGTCACTGCGACATAAATACCACTATTAGGGCAAAACGCGCCGTAGTATACCTGTATTATACCCAGACACCTTGTCGTCCACCCATCCGCTTGTATCTCCTGGTGTTTTTTTCTAGTTATTTAATAGGACATTGTACTTCCGTTTCCGCAAAAACAATCCGCCCTGTTTAGTGTGCGGATTATGTAAGCCAAACTGGATAAACAATAATACGAGAAATAAAGCTATCCGTTTGTATGCATGCATCTATTTCGTTCTTGACAAGGGGATTTTTGTATGGAAGAATTACTACATATATACTGATGTTGATGCATGGAAATGAATTACACTTGTTCTCTCTCTCCTAAAATTTGAAAAAAAATAGAGCTTTCATATGTATACGTGCAAGAAAGACGCTAGTGGGAATCGAGCAATTGTAAAGGAAGATAAACAGCGCAGGGTGGTAAAAAAGAAAAAAGACAAGGGAACAACGTACTCAACCAACTCATAATAAGCACATGCGCAACGGAATGCTCCACTTAAAAATTTGCGTAAGGTAAGGAACTTCAAACGAAAGAAAACGCTAGAAAGGTTCTGAGAATCGCTATCGCAAAATCAACGCTGGGAGCGTAGTTTCCACTTCAATATCAGGAACGCGATGAATCGTAGCACGAAGAAATACCCTAATAGGACTAAAAAATCAACCGAATAGTATGAATCCACTACGTCCAAATCTTCCAAAAGTTTCACAGGATCTTTATAATGGCAGTAGGCGACAGAGCAATGCAGGCTAGGTCTGTCGAATGCGTAGGTTGATAGCAAAGAGCCTTCGAAGCCGTAACGGATGTAGCTAACGTATGATAACCATCGTAAGTACGCAGGGATGGTCTGGAACGTTACAAAAAAGCCCGAAAACAATAGCAAAGGGATGGAGCTTATAGGTCCCAAGAAAATCGCAGTTTGAATTTCAGCGGCAGCTCCTATGACCAGTCCTAGGCTTTGTGCCACAAGACTGGTCATAACGCATATGTTGAGGAACATAAAGAACCGGTAGACGTCTAACGGCTGCCCAGTCATGAAGTACACAATGACAACGTAAAGTGCCGGGAAAATAATCTTGAAAGAGAAAGGTTTAATACCATAACCCCAGCGGAAGTTATTCGATCTTACTTGAAAGGGCAAATCAGCTATAGTTTTTGCCAAATAATAAGCTTTGAGCGTATACCAATAATTCAGATGTTCTCGTGTCAAGACATTCATTTCCAAGGGAACTGTTATTTATAAAAATTTTAGACGTAATAAGAAATTGCAGGAGAATTAGGGGATTTATGTTAAAATACGTACAAGTAAGGACGGTAGGCATCATAGCCGTAAACATGAGGAAAAGCTGGGTGAAAAACAAGGACCCTGCATTGCTAAAAACTTTGGAAGCATCATTCCCGATATCCCAATATAGCAACCCGATAAGAACCCCCACAACCAGATGTGACACAAGTCGTAACCTCGTAAGCATCTAAAACGAAACGTTACTGTACTTTCGAATTATTCGGAATGTAAAAGTAAACCTGATCGCGCCATATTGAGATGAACGTTCGGTGCAAAAGAATGCAAAACTGGGTCCAACATGATGCAGGAAAGGAATTGCACCTCATGCTCAGGTTTTCTTCCGAATCGAGCAAACCGGTTTCACAGTTGACCGTCACATGTCCAGGTTCTACAATATTACCCGTATTTTTGCCGTCTCCTGAAGTTAACGCCCGCATGAAAGTGGCCTTCCCATGTTTACAAGTGCTTAAAGGATAACCTACCCTTTTTAACTTGTTTAGCTTTCACCGTCACGAGCTCAATCCCATTAGCTTCCTTTGCAAGCTCCTTCTCCAGTGTCTCCGGATCTGTGCACAGATCTCCATGATCGTCCACGTCACAATTCCAGTTATTGCACTTCCCATTCTCCACAGCGACGACTAATTTAGGTAGCACCTCGCCGTACTCCCCAGAAGCCACTTCCATCACTAGTGATTTTAAGAAATAAAGTCATAAAGAAAAAGCCATAAAGACCATACAGCAAAACGCCTTATATTTCAGAAATCACGAGCATACCAAAATCGGCGGGATTGTGGTAGCTTGGGCATTCGAGTCCCATGGACCCTAAAAATGGAACCAATCCGCTTATCGATCCCCTGTAGATGGCCTGTCCCTCGGCAAGTAAATACAGTCTATCAAATTTCTCAAACAGTCTGGCACTAGGTTGATGTATTGTACAGATGACTGTCCGTCCCCCTTGGGCCAATGCCTTTAGCAGTGTCAAACACTGCATAGAGGATGAACTGTCCAAGCCACTGTTCCAAAATCAGAGCATTAATTTCCCGTCAGACCAGACCAAAGTAATATCGAGTGCTAGCCATTAAACATAACAAGCTTGTACCTGGTAGGCTCGTCGAAAAACATTACTGGCGGATTATTTACCAGCTCCAGAGCAACAGCCAGACGCTTCCTTTGGCCTCCTGATAAGCTTTTTGTGAACGTGTGTTTGGCATCATCCAGAGACAGAGTCGTTATTATTTCGTCCACCTTGCAAAAAAAGTCACATACGTAAGCCAGACCTGTTTCAATTAACTAGAGAGAGAGAAAGACTCGCACCACAGCTTGCTTCTCGGCCAAGGAAACAATACTCCCAAGTTTGAGGTTCGCCGAGACCATCATCGCTTCATAGGCTGTCAAATAAGGTGACAATTGGTCTTCCTGCATGATATAGCAGGACATTTTGCGAAATTTGCGCAAGTCTCTCTCCCGATTATTGACCGTAATCGTTCCAGTGACTTGCGAACTCCTGAAGACAAAAATAAAACGAAAATAATTGGAATATATTCTTGCCGCGCGATAGATACAGAAATGGAAAACAATTAATTAAAAATATGTCACATACCTGAAGCCAGCTAGAATATTCATCAAGGTACTCTTCCCAGCTCCGGACGGTCCCATTATGGCAGTCAATTCACCAGAGCGAAACCTTCCACTAACTGACTTTATAATAGTTTTGTATCCTATGATCAAAATAATCGATTAAGCCGGTACAAGTTAAATTACTCGACAATGTTGGTACATCAATAAAGAACATCTAAAAAGGGCTGCATTTCTTCTTTCTCGCAATAAAAGTGCATACGATTCCTAGCTTAGAATGGTGTTGATGAATAAATAAGGAAATAAGAGAACTAAACCAAGAAGTAGCTCGAGGCACCCAAGAAGTACAATGAACGCAAAAGAGGTTAAGAAAATTAAACATACCTTTTCGCCTTCCTTCTGAGACCGAGTACGAAACATTGTTAAATTCGATATCGACGGTTGACCGTCGCGGCAGGTTACTCAGCATGATACGTCGTTGGAGATTACTGGCTGCGTTGTTATGGATTTTTTTGGCCAATCCGCTACAAGAGAAACGTGCAAAAAATATTTACCAATTCGTTTGCAACGCAATATTTTTATCCCAATTCGCGTCCGGACACAGAAACGACGTGACACTATACGGTCTAGACCCCCTGATACACTACAAGAACAGATGCTCCGACAAACTGAATACGATAATGGTGTATACACAGCTCGGAATTCTTGTTAAAGGGGCTTACATTAATTGCTTTATTGAACTGCAAAAAAAATTTTAAAAACGACCAGACACGGCTATAAAAATTAAAACTTACCGTTAAATTAACAACACTTGTCACGCGTTTTTTACGTACGCCTTTGTAGAAAAGATGTGTCAGCTACTGAGCTACCCTAAACGTTTACCAACGAGGTCTATGAAATCAGGTTTCCCTGAACAAAGATGGACATTGTGTTCACTGTAAAGCAGACACGAGTTTAAAGGGAACACTTCTTGAAACTTGCTTCTTCGTGGACTGTTTCCTTTTCTGACAGTTGTAGGGTCCCCCAGGTGGATTAACCTGAGACCTGCAATTTTGTATCACTAAAGAATTCCGAAACCTGTTTTCAGAAAGCTCCCGAAACCCGCTGCATAAGAGTTACTTTTGAGACGTGCTGTCACCACAGAATAAGGTATTGAACTACTTAAATATTACCCGCCAACTTCACTGCAAACTTGGAACTCTTTTTCAATCTCCATTCTTCATTTATCCAAAAAGAAGGCAGCCAACCAAATTTCTTCGATACGACACCAAAACACACAATACCGAAGCCGACCGGTTTCCCCTTCGTGTTTGACTCGAGTTTCTTAAATATCCGCTTTGTACCCCTCTTTGTTTATTTTCAGATAAAAATTGTATGATTAAAAACGCCATCCAAAGTCTGGATAAAACATTGGAATTGCACCAGTAGTGATAACAAAGAATTCCAGCTTCAGATCTCGTAGTAAGCGTATAGTAAGCCAGACATCTCTCGTCAAACTACGCGGGGTAATCACAACGGGTTCAATAGGTTACAATAAGTTTTAATCTATGAGAGAAGAGCAAACCGTCTGCAAATCAAACGAGACGAAAGTACACACGGCAAAACTTTATTTTTAGCTACCTTTTTATATAAAAAAAGAAGGAATAAAAACTTCTACATACCTAACAACAGATCCATTATTTAGGCTTTCGACGACAAAAGGTTTGCTGCTATCTTTATTAGCGACCCGACTTGAACTTATATTTGGAGATGAGGGATAATTGGTGCTGGCTTGAATTTCGAGTCCATTATGCTTCACCAAGGAAGACAAAGGCGGGGACATGGGCGGTGAAGCCATTACGCTGGACAACCGGGTTTGGGAAACTAGGTAGACGTTATCCGAGGGCTCCATCGCAATTGACAGGGCGTTCATTCTGCTAGTCTTAATATCACGTCCCGGACAGACAAAAACAACGAATGTACGTTCTTTTCCCCGAAGAAGCGCACTGTATGCCTTTAAAGGTATAGAGACAAGAATTGGATTCTAATTGCACCATATCACAACTATCCTTTTAATGGGACCAATTCTACTCCATCCAAAATCCTATTGAATAATCAAAGGAAGAAACGAATTAAAGGTATTAGTGTTGCATGATTCAGCCAAGGGCAAATTAGACACAATAAAATGTACAAGCTTTAATTTAATAAATTTTACATCTGTCAGTAAAATAATAAGGCAACAAGGATGTACTTTCCAAATAAAACGATCCGCGTCAACAACAAAAGGGGATATCCTAATCATCTTACTGCGTCCTCATCCGAAAGGAAAATTAAAAGCGAACGCACGCTGCATTCTCATGCAAAACGCACACCAGCCATTACCCATACTTTACAACGTTCTCTTGGCAATCGTTAGCCATGACGACTGGTTGGCTACAGCCCAAAACTACAATAACTATGTGACACGGTTAAATAAGATAATAAATTCGCTAGGCAAATAGAAACGGAGAATATAACTTTGGCTATAACGAAGAGTTTAGCCCTCAAATGTAGGAAAACCCCGAGTAAGACAGACGCAAATCGTATTTTTGGAATACAGTTATATCCCTCCCTTCCCCCTTGAAACAAGCTGAGAAAAATCACACTCAAAAGGGAAACGAAAAGGACCTCACAAAGCTTGCAAATTTCCGCATATAAAACTACAATGCTAATCAATACCCGTACACAAAACGCCTTCGCCCGAGTCCCAAGAAAACCACAGTCTGTTACGTCACATGCACGTCTAGAGGCAATTAAGGCAAATCGAAAACTTTTCTGTACTTTATAAGAGAGAACACGATAAGTTAACTCACCAAGTCCACGCCAAGTCCGAAGTGAAGGGAGAACGTTTGGGTGCTTTACTTCCTTTGTCCTGCGAGAATTACGAAACGAAAAGGACACTTGACGGTTTCCAGATGGAAAAGAAACAAAACAGGAAAACGCTAATAAACGGTTTAAGTAATACTGGTCAATTCGCGAGCAGTAACCAGCTGTTTTGGCTTCCTCGCACTGGCTGCAGCATACAAGAGACAAGAAAGATCCGTAAAACAGCAAGGCCATGAAAGTTGCGAGCTCCATAGCGCAGACGTCGAGACGCCTTTTGCCATTGTGTTTGGTGTCTGTGACGCCGAATAGACCAAGGGACCTTCGAGGTACACTTGCACTCAACTTGCACCCGAAATGCACCTAAAAATTCTACGTGGAACATGGATATATTCTTGTTCTCTCTCTCTCTCTATCTCTCTACTCTACGCCAGGACCTCCACTCCCGTGGCAACAGCAGAGTAACCAAGGGAAACAATAGTTTAAAGCTTACGCATAATAATTCCAATGAGGGGAAAAACAACATCCTTTCCTACTCTGGCATAATATGCACGAAATTGTCCTTACCTGCTCCGTAGATCCAATTTTCCTAGCCTTCGTAATTTTGTCTGCTTTTCCTTCTGTTAGTCATAGGATGGACATCTTACAACGGAAGATGACAAGAGGTTCTGCGAGAGGCATAAACATGACGTAATGTGGGTAGGGAGAGTGCACGTGCACTTGGTGTGATCGGAAATTCCCTTAGCTTGCCAGATATGTGCCTGATCGAACAAAGGATAACCTTCACACAGCGCAAAATCCCTTAAAACGAAGAAAGCTTGAATGGAGAAAAAGGGAGAGGAGGAGGGACATAAAGAGATCTCTGAATCAAGCCTTAAGCAGAGACCCGTTTCCAGTCAGCGAGCATATGACCCAATTACAACAGAAAAGGAAAGTACGAAAAAACGGTTTTTTGTTTTGATTTTTAACATTACGATCGAAATTGACATAACTATATTTCTCGATTACGACACTGTGATCATGGTGGAGTTGGACTTGACTGGGAGCTAAGAGCTGCAGTTTGTAGAGCTTTAATTGGTTGTGGCATTCTTTCCAACGCAGTCTGAACATCAATGCAAGGGTTTTTTGTAAAACAAGAGTTGTGGAACAAAGATCGTGAACTTACTTTAGTGACTTTCATAGCGACTCCTTCGGGTAAATTTCGCTGGATGTATTCGAGGAAAGTATCAGCGGTAGAACCAGTTAGTTTGTGGAACTTCATATGACGAAAGTAGGTCCTAATTTCATACTGAACTCGATGTTTCTTGTAAATGTGCACAGACTTAAGCAGGGTGAGTCTGTCGTGACGGGCGCGGGGCGGGGCAAAACTAACAAAGAAAAATAATCAACCGATTTATAGGTCGTTGACAAAAGAGACAGATTCGGGAAAAATTGTGTTTACCATTCTCCAATGGTTATACCCAAATGCTTGGCCGCTGTAGTAGCAAACCATTCATAGCTTTTGAGTACCGCAGGGTCTCCCGAGCGTACTTCTACTTCTATGGTTTTATACAGGCTATCTTCTTGAGATTCTGCACTTTCCTCGTGCTGGTTTGCCATCTCAGCATGTGCATTTGGCACAATGGATGATAATGCACGTTGATTAATGCACGGTCTTGTTTCTAGCAAGTTTTTCCATGGTTGTAAAACCTGCAATGTAAAAAAAAAAGAAACATCCAACGCGGAATAAGAATTATAATCGCAAAAGTGAACTTCGGTATACTGTAACTCAGAAACAGGCAAAGCTGTATATCTAGAAGTAGACGTAGAATAAAACTCGGCTAACTAACGAAATGATACTTAGAAATCGGCAAACTTGTAAGAATGTTATGCTTACCTTGCCTATTACACCAATGAAACTTAAACTTTTGGCTGAATTCATCACAAAAAAGTACAAAATCGTACACACGCGCAAGAAGTAAATAGTTGGAACTTGTACGCTCCAATCGGATTATACCAGAACTACACTGCCGACGGCGGTGCTCCCAGCATCCCAGAGCGGGCTTTTATATAAGGTGGCATAACTTATGCAGCCAAATTTTAATTTGTTGAAATTCGTAATTTGTAACTTAGTAAACGGCAGATAGTATTTATATTCAGTTAGAAGTACCTACATTCTTAGAAACGAAGTTAATGCATACTGGTTCGAGTTTATTTACCACATATACAATAAATGGCATGTGACAAAAAAGCGTCTGACTCTAAAAACGAGATTTCTACTAGGAACGATGAACTTATAACCTATAAGTATCTTTGCTCTCCAGCACTAAGCCCGTATACCCTAATTTGCCCATTTTGCTAAGTCGCACTGGTCCATTAAAATGCTTTTAGGTTCCGATATACCAAGAGATAAACTTCCGGTAAATCTTTGGTTTCGTCTTTTATACTCTGTTCCCTCATTTTAGCTACCTAAACATAAAGCGACATTTGAGGTCAAACCGAAGAATCGGCTTTCAATACACCCGTATTTGGTTAATGAAACTGGGGCATTGGTGGCACGCAGTCAGGATGTGTTGCTAAGCCAACTAATTGATGCTTGTACTCGGAGTTTTCAGTGCATTTTACCAAGAACTCTCCTAACTCCCATTTCGAAATTTGACGCCCAGGACCTTTACCAATCGTGACTAGGTATGGCTTTTCCTTAGCGGGATAATCTGAAATAAAACGTCACACGAAGCGCTTAATCACAGGAAAATGCATAAAGTTCTTGGAATTACCAGCAATATGAGGCGGCAAAACAGCAATCCACTCCAAGGACGCATTGGCAGGATCTTGCAAGAGATTCAACATTCGTTTATGCTCGGCGTTGATTTCGTGAAAACGAGGCGGTACACGTTCAGGTTCCCAAAATAAGAAACCTTAGAACCCCCAATCCAATTACTGATACTTTAGTCCTTTAACACACTAACGCAATAATATTTACCTGAGAGGCAGACAGCTATTTTCTTGATACCTTCTTGATGCATGGCTTGTAAAATATTTTTCAAACCATCAGACATTACCGTTGTAGGCTCTGAATTATAAAAATACAATAAGAAATATTTAAAAATGCAAAGATCATCTTACTTAAATCATTCCGAGTTCCCAAGACTACTAAAATAATGTCTTGTCCTTTAACAGCATTCAGGACATCTTCGGCTTGCGTGACGTCACCTTTAACCATTGTTATCTTGTCGGCAATTTCTGCTGGTACCAATTCTGGGTTCCTTGCAAGGGCAGTAATGGTCAAACCTAGTAAAAAAATATAATAAAAAATGTGATAACCCCACTACCCCAAAAAACAAATATGAAAATCTTTTCAAGATGATGTATTCCATAATAATACCTACATTAGAGTCAATACTTTCATAAATGTTCTTTGCTTTCTTTATCTTCAAACTATTCTCCAGTATATTGCGGAGCTCGTTTTTCTCGGAAGGCTTTGAGCCCTTCCAACCTATCCTTGGTAGGAATGACCTGGGCATAGCAAGCTTCTTCGATTGCCAATCCAGTCTCTAGATCCACTTCAGATCCACGATTGATGGCCAGTTTGGCCATGCGGACAGCAATTGGCCCATTGGGTAGAATTTCTTTCGCTATTTCCACTGCGCGTTGGTAGGCGGCGTCACCTTGGGGGTTCTGTTCTACCGATTCGTTTACCAAACCATACCGATAGGCTTGCAAACCGTCTAAGATTTTGCCGGTGAAAATAAGTTCTTTAGCGTATTGCTTTCCGATGATGCGAGGTAACCGCTGAGAACCACCCGCGGCTGGTAGAATAGCTAACTTTGTCTCAACCAATCCTAATTTGGTTGTATTAGACGCGATACGTAGGTCGCAACCTAATGCTAGTTCCAGTCCGCCCCCTAAGGCGGCCCCGTCTATGGCGGCGATGACCGGTACCGGTAAATTTTCGACGGAAGAAACTAACTGTCTCAGACGCGAAACGAAAGGACCAATGTCTTCCGGTTTCATAGTCGCTCGTTCTTTTAAATCTGCACCCGCACAGAAGATCCCTGGTACCAAGCTGCGAACGATTAGCACGCGAACGTGCTTATCGTATTTCAATTGCGCCAAGGCGTCTGTGAACAGCTCCACGAATCTCTGGCTCATAGCATTTTTCGCTTTCGGGCGATTCAGACCGATAACGGATATGCCTGCTTCATGCTTGCGCAAATGATGGAGCTCGACTTCGTGACCTTGGTTAACGATCACAGCCTCTTGGGATGTATCCTGGCTTATTGGCCGAACCGTACGGTAGAAAACCGAGCGCTGTAACATACGGCCAGACATGGGAAATGCTTTAAATGAAGAAATAAGCAAATAAATCTGACGTTTAACATTAAGCTTCCGCTACACACTTTTTGGTTAGAAAATAGAATAATAGTGCTACACGATTCCGAGTAAAACCCAGGGCGCTGTACCTCTTTGATGCAACTAACATTTGATGCACTAAACATCTGGATGCAATTAATATTTTTTCAAATTAATTCGCTAGTTATACTAAAGATTAACCCTTCAACCTCAACCAAAACAATCAACAAGAACAATCTTACTTAAACAATGAAATAATACAACATTAGAAAATATATAACCTTTTTTAGAAGCAGCTTCAACGCAACAGGCTCCCGTCATGCCAGTAGCACCGAAAATCGCTATTTTGCAGGCCATTATTGGATAATTCACTTGCTTGTAATGTACGGAACTAGTAAGTACAGATGGTCAATGACAAGCGGAGCCGACAGGCCAAAGCAGTAAAAGGAAGATTCAGTAATGATATAGTTTATATGTAATGCCGGCAGAGGGACAGAATTTACAATATGGATGGTTAGCGATGGAGGCGCCTCTAACGTCCAAGGTATGCCCTGTTCAATGAGAGACAGATTTTCGTTGTTGAGAGGCGCAGAGCATGTTACAACAATACACGCAGAAGGATATTCCTGTGCACCCTGTTTTGATAATATCATTACTCTTTAATGGGAAGAAGGAGAACTGGAACGAACTTGAGTTGAACATTCGTGGGTCGTTATTGAGAAGAAGCGGAATTTGGCGCGAAATAACAGCTGTAGGTGGGACAACAAAGCGTAGCCCAGATTAAAAGGAATGTTAAATAGTTGGTAAAGCCTTTATATCATCACAATTCATGGTAAGAATTTTCACAAGTCCATATAACTGAACAAGCTCATAACATTGCAAGCTCAAGCTTACAAATAGCTTTATTTTTTTAGAAGATGGATGGAGTGACGATCACGGATTCCACTGTTGAACTTCTTGGTGGCGAAGCAGACAGAGACAAACTTAATCGTGATAATGATGATGGGGAAGCAGTTGGCCTGCGAAGGAAGAGAAGTCTTCGGCTTACTCTTGACAGTAGTTCTGAAGAAGAAAGCGTTAGCATTGCAAGACCTGATAATTCGAACACAATTAACCATGCAAAAGGATCTGATACCGTATTCGACGTATTAAATAAGAAGCAGAACTCGTCATTTTCCCTTAATCATGGAAGTCGTATCGCTGATGAACACATTTCAGAAGACGATCAGCTTTTTATAGCCGAATCCTTCGGTAGAATGGAACAAGCCAGACAAGGCAACGATAGCCCAAAGAGCCCCATTTCGGGCTCAGGAGACGAGCTTCTGGATAAGCTAATAGCAAAGAATGCAAAATCACGAGCTAGCCTTAGCTCTAGTGGGGACTCCGAAGGCATCGTAAGCTTTACACGGAAGAAAAAGTTCAGCAAGTTTTCCAAAACCCAAGAAAAGAATAAATCTGGGAAGAATATCGAAGAGCCAAACTCGGAACCGAAACTTTTAGATTTCACCTCCTGGGTATTTACTGCATTTAGAACAATTTTAAACATTGCTAATTTTTACGTCTTTACGTTTTGTAGAAATCAAAACTGGGAAAAGGCCTGATTTCGGATGAGTCCGAACCAGAAGAGGATTTGAGTGAAATTAAAATGAAAATTTCAAAGAAATTCAGAGTAAAACCGGAGAGGACTAAAAAAACACCCAAGGTAAAGATAGAAACAATATTTTTAAAAATGCGGAAATTTATTGTCATTTTTTAACAGCCAAAAAAGGAGGATTTGATGGAATTACATAGCACATCTCAACGCCTCTTACGAAACGCTCAAGTCAGTTTGCCGTACCACAAGCCCAAATGCCACACTTTGGACGACTTCCTGAAAAGGAAAAGAGTTGCGCTTCCTGGTTCTGTTAACGCTAAGCGTGGGCCCAGACTGTCTGGCAAAGATCTAGAGCTGGTTGCGTAAGGAAACGATATTTTAAACCTGTATGTTAAGCTAGCAATAATTTTTCCTTACATCTATTCTAGACAACAATTTAAAGAAAGGGAAAACGAGGTAGAACAGTTTTACAAATCCGAGTCCGATTCGGACGTTGAACAGCCAATTGCTGAGCCTCCTCGTTGTGCAGATCTCGATCTTAGATCCCCCGTGCCCCAAACCCTCAGCGATCATATCAAAGACACAGACTTTAGTCTAGGAGAGAGTACGGCAATTCACTATCCTACTTCCCAACTCCTACTTCAAGATGATACTGATAAGCAAGTTAAAGAGGTGTCCGAAACGACTCCAGTTCCGGATTTAAGAGTTGAAGAAACCTGTGAAGATGAACAAACCGCTGCTTGCGTAGAGCATTCTGATGCTGAGACTCATCAACAAGAAAGCGATATTAAAAAGAAGTTCAATACGGCGGTGGAAATGGACATTTCGAGCAGTCAAGTGGATTCTGAATCAATAAAAACTAACGAAAAAGGATCCGAAATCACCAGAGAAAATTTGCTGGGTAGTGTGGTGTCCCAAACTGTAACAGAAGCAGCTTGTGTACATGACCCATTTGTCGAAGCAGAAGATTCAGCTTTGGATAGAGAACTATTGTCCAATCTCCTAAGTCGGAATAAGGAAGTGAAATCGGATATCCCAAGTCGAGAGAAGGAAGTGAAATCGGATCTCGTCATGTTGAAGTTGTCCGCGTTAAAGCAGGCGAAAAATCTCACGCCTCACCTAAGTGGAAGCCCGGGTCAGTTGGTTTGTTTGGACGAGGATGAGAAAGTAACGCCGGTTTACGAGAAATTGTTAAGTCGATTTATGAAACACTCGAGAAGCAAGTCTCCTAGCAAGGAAAAGAAACCTGCTCAGTTAAGGTAATTTCAGCATGGAAATTTAAAATAGTTTACAATTGATGTTTATAATTTACTTTTGTTAAATTCTTTGCTATGTTTAGTATCGTGAAAAAGGTGGTTGACGCTAACGGGAAAGTGCAGCTGGAACGAGAAATTATCGAGCTGAAAGTAGAAGAAAAAAAAGGACAATTGACACCGTGCTTGTCCCAGCTCAAAGTTGCTCTCCGATCGAAAATAATATCGAAGCGCGAAGCAAGTCGACAGAAACACTTAGATGAGTTCGGAATGGATAATAATGAAGGTGACAAGAAAAAACTTTTAATCCCTTTTTGGGAGTACTAATTGATAGGTTTTGTTTCAATACGAGAAGACGGCGAAGATAAAGAAGAAATGGAAGACATTTTGGATGATGAAACCTCTGAATCAGAAGGCGAGGAAGAAGAGGAGTTGGAGGAAGACGAAATCGATGTTAAAGAGAAAAGAAAGAAAAAGTCTGCTTTTATTGATGAAGAGGCTGAGGAATCAGGCGACGAGGCAGATGAAGAGAGCGATTCGGATCGAGATCAGCATGCAGATTCAGCTAGCGAGGATGAAAGTGGTAACAATTTAATCCTTATCTCTGTTGTGGGGATTATTTTTGCTGTCGTCTTAATCAAATACTTTGCTTATTTGTCTCTTTTATCAATCTTTTTAGGAAATAATGATAGGAGTTTTGCCATGCAGAACTCTCTTATTCCTCCCAATAAGCCTGTCATGGTTAAAAGCGTGAGCGGGAATGTGGAGTTCAATAAATCTATGGAAGAGTTGGGATTTCTGACGCCTCATCCATTAGAACCCACGCAATTATCTAAAGTAATTTGCTTTTTAGCCCATGCATTCCTATATTCGAAAAGTAGATACAAAGATGACTCGACAAAAATACTCCGTGTACCGACACAAAGACGCCAGGCCCCGACAGAAGGACGCCAAGTCCATAATCTTTTAAATGACCAATAAAGTTTCGAGTTTAAAAAGATTCTGCTCATTGGTAAAGCGCCAACGAGATTAGAAAGTGCTAAAGCCGTACTAAAAAAAATACATCACAAGGACTCCGGACTCCGAGAGAAGGACGCCTAACCTAACCTTGTGACGCATTTTTATATATTATGTATATATTATTTATTATTATTTATATATTATTTATTATTATTTATATATTATTTATTATTATTTATATATTATTTATATATTATTTATTCATTATTTATATACAGTATTATTTATATTTTTATATATTATGAAAAACGTACGTCACAAGGACTCCGGACTCCGACAGAAGGACGCCTAATCTAACCTTGTGACGTATTTTTTAATACGGCTGAAGCACTTTTTAATCTCGTTGACGCTTAACCAATGAGCAGAGACTTTTTAAATCGAAATTCTATTAGTTCCTTAAAAGATTATGGATTTGACATCCTTCCGTTGGGGTCCGGCGTCCTTAAGTCGGGCCCGGCGCCCTTGTGTCGGGTACACGGAGTCCTTTTGTCGAGTTGTCTTTGTGTCCTGTTGTCTTATATTAAGCTTTCTTGTCTTGCAGAGGTGTCTGAGTCCTCCAGAAGACACGCAGAAGATTTCAAGCCAGGATTTCAATGCTAACACATCCCAGAACGCGAGTCAAATTGATGAATTACTTGGGTTGTGTTCGGGAGGATTCGGGAGTGGTAAAGCAACGTTATTGTCATTAGAAATGCTTGTTTAATGCTATATTTATTTTTAGTAGAAATCCAAGAAATTAGGCTCCATTACTCCCAAACCGAAAATATTTCTCAAATGTGCTCAGGCGAATTCAAGAGCCAAATGTCGCTCAGAGAAGAATCACAAGAAGTGTTCGCATCTTTGTCTATTCCCTCCCAGTCTGTTTCACCCCATATCCCCCAAAGTGCTTCGTATTCTAGGTATACATTTTCGTTTTTTTTTTAAAACCAAATTTTGAGTTAAGACTATTTTAGTATGTCGTTTTTATTTCGTGATTTCATTTCTTTAAACCTCAGGATTGTACTCACCGAAGCCGTGAAATCGTTAGAAGATGACTGGTCTGAAGATGAAGCGGACAAAATAGGTGAAGAATCTGAAAAACAGACACTTACTTTTGAAAGTATTCCGGCTCCCGATTTGGAGTCGGATGAAGAGGAAGGGCATGTGAAGAAACACAAGCGAAAGCGACGTTTGCAGTTTTCAGGTAAGATTTCGTTCAGTAGTTTAAGGTGAAACCTATCCAATTTGATTTTAGACGACGAAAGCGATGCTGATGAAGCTCAAGAACTAGTCTCCGATATGGAAGATATGGAAGACGATTTTAATGACAACGAGGAAAAGGATTACGACTCGGATGAAAACGAGTTACCGAGCAAAAAACTTGCCAAAGGACTCCTATACAATGGGTGCAACTTTTAGCAGCAATAAAAGGACCGTTTTAACGATTTTCTGGGTAGGAAACTACGCAAAGATTTCTTAGAGAACGAAGCCGAACTGTCCGGATCGGAAGTAGGCAGTGAAGACGAAGATGAAAGAGGTTTGGATCTGCTGGAGGAAGAAGAGGGCGATAAAGAAGAGATTGATGAAGATGAACTGCAGGAACAAGTCGGCCGAGCCCATTTGTGAGTAAATTACTGCTTGTAGTTGAATTTCATAAAATTTCAAGAAAAATCTTTGGGTAGGAAAACGTTGCTAGATGACGATCAAAGGGAAGTTCGTTTGCTCAAAGAAATTCTTTTAGAAGACGGAGATTTGCATACTGACGGCAAAGCCAGAGAGAGGAAGTTCCGCTGGCGGAATATGGGTATCAAATATTTATTTTGTTTTTCTTGGAGGAGAGTCACCCTTTTTTTCTCTCTCTCTAGATGACGGCTGGGAGAACACGCCAGACGGTCAGGATCAGAAAGACGACGTAGAAAACGAAGAAGGAGAGGAATGGCGCAAAACTCGCTTTGAACGTGAACGGTGGATACAAGAAAACGAAAAGGTAAACCTCTTCCCTTTTTTTGAACACTGCAAAATATGACAGTAATTTCGGTTTGTCTCGTAGAAAAACATAAATGTGGAAGCAGAAGAGGAGGATGTGCTGGAGATGCGTTCTGACAGCTCAGTTTTGAAATTGAGTAAGACGAATTTAAAGCGAAGCCTGATTGGAATAGCTCAGCTTGTCCCGGAGAAGAACTCGGTTTCCAAAACTCAGGAAAAGGAAAAACGAACGAATGTACTTCCCACTTCCCCCGATGCAAAACAAAAGCTTTTGTTAACGGTATTCTATCACGTGCTTAAAAAGCTAGATGTGCAAGTTGCTAATGTTTCGTACCTGTCTAGCATAAACGGGGCTCGTTCTTAAGTCGCGGAGCCAACCTTTTAAAGAAAGTGACGGGTTCGGGTAAAGGACCCCAAGCTGTTTCTTTTGGGCCCAGCAATTCCAAGAATTTTACCTTCTCAGCTGTGAAAGTGGATGAGAAGGAAAAAGCGAAGCCAGAGGTAATGGGACTTTTCTCTTTTAGTATTAGCTTAATGAGTTAATTTCTGCGTTAGGTGCACCGTACGTCTGTTCCACCACCAGCCAAGAAGGTTAAAGTTGACAGAAACTTAAACTTAGAAGAAATGAGCAAGACTGCCAGTGTTTTTAAGCATCTGAACTGAGGAAAGTGCCTTTTGTAAGATAAAAAAATGCGCCTATACTTGTTAATGAATAGAGACGTCAGTATGTATGACTAGATTTGTAATTGTGTTTTCAATCTTTTCAAATATTGGCGCTTTAGCGGTGGCGCTTTAAAACTCTGGCCCCAAAATTCTAGCAAACGGAATTTAGTTCGAACGTGTACGATTTTCAGACTGGTTTGGTGACTCGTCATTAGTGACATTTTAATCCCGTGCTTTATTACTTAATATGATGTTTCGAGTAGAACGACGCATAGTTTAAGGGACAAAGTAACAAGTGATCAGAAGACGGGTCCGTACAGTTCGAGAAAGCGAAGGTGTCTTGTTTCCTAGTGTTGTGCAGGGTTTCTATAGCAATGTGACTTGCGCATAATATTCTGCACACATTTTACGTGAAAGAGGCGAGAGTATTAAATTCCTCTTACTTATGAACCTTATTAACAACATGTGTTCATCAGAAACTTTCACCTGTAATCTGCGTAAGTAAACTGGAAGATCAGTTACATCCGGTCTTAATTAAATGTTCTTTTTCTTTCCTTGTGTTCTTATTTTTTAGCTCAGATTAAGGCGGGACATTTGCTACACTACAAACGTAAGTAGAAACAATAATTAGGAGTGTGATAAGGCCAGAAAAAGGGACCACGTCACTTGTTGCGAAACATCCGAGTTTAGCTGAAACGATGTGGCGTTCGTTTTGACGAAAGTTTAAGTCGACTTAAAAAGTCTACCCAATATTTGCGCTTATAAGCGTTCGAGATGGGTAAACTTGGGGCTCATAAGCGGTTTATTTTGCTGGTCGACTTATACTTGAAAGTCAACTTTTAGTTTTGGTCTCAAGTCAGGCAAGTCTATAACGAGTACTTATGTGCCCCGACTTAAACTTAACCCCGCCCCCTTGTTCATTTATTTCCTTTGTTTATTACGCGCATGCCGAGAGATCCCGTGCTTTTCAAGAACACGCTAGTTTTAGCATATTTTAATTGTTTTTTTTTATTATTTTAATTGGCAATCAAAGATTTTTTCATCGAAGTATTGGATTTTGGGACAAGAAGCACGAGCATAAGTTGCAAACAACCAATGGGAGACAATTATCCCGTCAACATCTTCCTCAGCCACCTCTTCAACCGTCCGGAAATACTAAAAGCTGATTAAGAATGAAAGAAATTAATTGCCCCATACAACAAGACAATAATTTGCTATTGAAATGCATGTTCGTATATTGTTCATTTTCGACAAGAACCGCCCCATAGGTGGAGCAATTGAAAAGTTATGCTTATAACCGTTCGTTTTGGACTCGAGGCTTTCCTAGTCGACATCTGTAGACTTGCAAAGTTTAGACTAAAACGAACGCTTTTAAGCGTAAGTCAACGAAGTTTGGCTAGTTTAAGTCGAACGTACAAAACGAACGCAGCTGATTTAACGTAATGTCGTGTCGAATTGTACGTAGAAACGCAAGAAACGGACTAAAAAATGTCGCAGCCGGTAGGATTCGAACCTACGCTCCCAGAGGGAATCTGATTTCGAGTCAGACGCCTTAACCACTCGGCCACGACTGCCATGTTTCAGATACACCTTGTTGTTTGTCCAACTTGGAAAGCTTCTTCGCCCGTGGGGCGAGCTTAGTTGCCTTACTAATTGCTAGCTAGTTAGGATAAGTGGCCCAATATTGTTTCGCTGAACTTTCCTCTAACTTTGGCCGCAATATCTTCCGCCGGCGGAAGCTAAAAGCATGTTTGCATTACTGAAGCTCACTTATGTAGTGAAGTTCTTCGCCTTTGTGCTTTATAGTTTACAATTCTTACCTTTGGTGATGTTGAGAATATTAGCAGAGGTTTAAAAAGGTTAGCCATGATCGGGGTTATTAGGTCGGTTGTTTGGCTCAAATTGGCGAGAGGTTTACGTCGCTTTGTACCAAGACAGCTCATTGGCTTGGTATGAGAACAAGACTCGTCACGAAGCTAAGGATTGGCTTGGGTTGCGTGAAGCGCCCGAGTTTATTGCGGTGGGCCAGTTTACAGCTCGTGTACCAGGGCGTCCGGAATGTCCAGCTGGCGTGAATTTCGGTCAGTTAATGGTCTTCGGTAAGCGCTTCCCTCGCCACCTTTACTGGTTTATCGCCCGCTCTGATGATGAAGTCAAGTAAGGTTTGAGAAATACCTTGCCTGACCCTAATTTTCATTACTTCAAATGGCTCCGCCTTTTCCTCACTCCTATTTAATTGCTTTTTGCTGCCCCAGTGCTTGGATGATCGCCATAGCCAGCACGGTAAGCAGCCTTTCATGATAAAATATACCAGCCACATATGTAAACCTCTTTTTCTACCAACTCTTGGCGAAATATTTTACATAAACAGCTGCCAGCTCCGCCAATATCGCCTTCCGCGCCTCCTCTGTATACTGAACAGCCACGTAAGAGTTTCCAAAACTCGCACTTTTGTGATGTTTCAACATATTCGCTTATTATATTGATCTAAACAAGCTGCACCTCTCTTTCACGCAAATATTATTGAGGCACTTATGTGATACGAGATCTGCCTTTGCGGATCTAAACCAAGATAGAACACTAAGCGGAAATAAAGTGGAAATTATTATTTTTTTATTTCTATTCATTCACACGATAAGCACTACTAAATTTTCGCCTTTTGCGCTACTGGGTATACACTGGAGTGCCTTACTTCGTATTTTACAGCAAACCAGCAATATGGGCCAATTCCTCAACATCAAACATATAGCAATGGACCAGTCCAAATGGGAAATAATTATCTATCGCATCATGGGCCAGTTTATCCTACAGCTAATCGTGCTCCTCAAAATACAGTCATAGTCCAGAATAACGATTCATCTTTTGGGGACGTAGCGACCGGCATGATGTTAGGAGCCGCGCTTTCAACTATGAATCGGCCATCGTTCGGTTACCAGGGATTTGGATGGGGTTGCGGTGGCGGATGGGGTTCGCATTCGCAAAGTCACAACTATGGACCAAGCTATGTCAACCAGGACGTCAACATTACCAACAACTTTAATATCCACGAAACCCAGGTCAATAACGACATCGAGATTATTGACCAAAGCAACAATTTCGTACCCGAAGACGTTTACAATTTTAACGCTGGCGCGGGTGTAGAGGATTGGGGCGGAGTTGATCCTGGTTTGATGGAAGACTTTGAATTTTGAAAGCTTTGCGAAAGCAATTTATGCTATTCTATACTGTCTTATCGCATATGACAGGTTCTATATATAAGATAAAGTATTGGAAAACTGTAAAGCGCTACAATCGAAACAACTTATGTTACTTTATTCTCTTAAATGTTCTCGTAAGACAGCCGTTTATTTACCTTCTGTGGGTTTCCGGTGTAAAAAATGCATTGATTTTTCAAATATGGAGTCCTTTTTTTGTTTTATTTACTTGTTTAGTACACAGCCATCACGTTTACACAAGATTCTGGTAACAATAACTGCAAGGGTTGTGTGCTTGTATTGTGGGCCAACGTACTACTAAAGTAGCGAATTTGTGAGTTGTTCTGTTTCCTAGGTTGTCACATTCATTTCGTGCTATACATATTGAAAAATCTCAAAAGCCACTAGAAAATAAGGATATATATGGGTATTGGTAAAAGGAGTCGTTCTCACACGCTCTTCTACACGAAATATGATTGATGTGGAAGTAGATTTCCACTAACACTAAGACATCGCTCCTCGAACAAAACAAATGCAGAGTGGATCAATCCATGGGATTTACATTGGTGCAGTCCTCAAGTTCATGTATACTTCTTTAGTCTTAACCATCTAAAGCAAAGTCAGGTTCTTCAAAGACAAACTGCTTAGCAGTACGAACTCAAACACACGGACCCATATTTTTTTTAGAGTAAAAGAAGATTTTGGTCGAACGTTCCTGCTTTCATCAAGAAAGCGACAAGGAAAGGGGACATGTTATACACAGCACAGCTATGCAAGGGGGTTGCGAGTAATAACAAAGGAAACAAAGAAGTTTTTGCTTAGTTATTGCGAAATTATCTCACTTCCACGTTGCTTTGCGTCACGGTACACAGTGCTTTATCCTCGAAGGTTCTGCTTTCCCACGAAGCTAAATTAACGTAGAGTACTGCCCTTCGTGGAAACTCGACAAAACTTGTGCAGCCGGAATTTGTTTTCATGAGGAGGGAGCTGGTTTCTTTGTCAATTTCGGAGAGCTCCATTTGAGCTACTTCAAATTCAATTTCTGGTAATAGCTTTGCTTATATTGCACGTCTTTCTGTATCCCAAGCAGGAAAAAAGGACTAGGTTTCATGTTTCCGAAAGTTGCGATCAGAGAGCGAGATATAGGAGAGCAGAACGGAAATTGCTGTTGCTGGGACACCAATCTTGGTTATTCATGCTCGACACTGAACCCACACACACATACACACACGCCAAAACTCGGGCTGAACGTTTATTCTAAGGGATCCTGTGTCGAGAACATCCATCTTTTGCTCCGTGGAGGATAAATTCTCCGAGCGAGAACCAATAGACTGCAAAAACAGATGCTCTTGTCCTGATTATGCCACTCGAGCCCTCCCATGCAGCGCTCCCGACTTGGGCTTTCTCTTCTTTAATTACAAAAAAACTAGCAAAAGTAGGTTTGGTTTAAGAGTTTTTGCTATTTCTCGATCATGTTTAAGAAAGACATTTCAGAAACCAAAATCGCCCCCAAAGTCCATATCAAAGTCATGATCGTGGCAATCATCGTAGTAATGATTGCTGGTACCGCTACTGGTATGCATTACCGTGTCGTGATTGAGCCACGCTTGTTGCTGTTCGTGGTCAATAACGTAAGCTAACGCGTCCTTGCAGGTTCGACTCCAGCCGAGGCCACACCCCCAGACATGGCCCCAGGAAGTTAAACCGGTGGCCAACATGACACCCGTGGCCATTTCGCCCAGCGATTGAGTGGCCGGTACTGTGGCAGTTAGGTTTCTGCGTTCCGGTAGCGGCGGTGGAATGCCGGAATTAGTGTTCGAAGCGGTGCTGGCAGTAAGGGAAAAGTTGGGAGTAGAGGTGCAGCTCGTGCTACTGGTCAACATAGGAGGACCTGACATGACCCCAAAACAGGGACTATGACCGCCGGCGTTTTTGCTTTCCAGTAAATACTTGTGGGCGTAAGTGGGCGAGACCAACGATTTGCCTGTAAGAGGGCCTGCGAGAACAAAATTGAGGCAACATAATTAAAAAATATTAGTGTCGGATAAAATTATCGTTCTTTTTTGTTCCAAGAATTTCTGAAAATCACTTACGTTGGATGCTGATCGTTTCGTAAATATTAGAGGTAGTGTCATCGATGTCAGAATAGAGGGGCGGCTCGGGTGGTAAAGGAAGCTGCCAATACCCGTCCAGGATCCGTTTTGGTTATGAAACATTTAAAGCATTTTTTTAGTAATCACGTTACAATTTCTCTTCTTTCTGCAGAATACTAGATACATCAATTTTTTTCCAGAGTTAAGTAAAGTTAAAAATCTTTAGGTTTAGTATATGGAAGTATCATATTGAAGTATTCTGAAACGAGTTACGATATATTTGAAAGAATTCTAGAATTCCAGTGAAAAACGAAAAAGAAGCAATTGGGCGGAAAACAAACAAAATAACTTTAGCTTCACAAGCTTCGCTCTACATTCTCCGTGTTTATCGACTAGTCGGACTAGCGCTGTCCTTGACTTAATCCTGGGGATTTGAAATACACTAAAGGGAAAACATTTTCTTGCCATATTTTTTGCTTCATTTCCGTACCCGCGTCGTCTATGTAAGCTTCTAGCAATCAGAACAGCGTTGTAGTTTTGCCCGAAAACTTGAGCCAGGTTTTGGATTTGTTACTTCGTCGCATTGTTGTGTAAATCATCCCGCAGAATGATTTAAGTCAACATAAGAAATCTCGCTGCTGGTGGTTTCGTTTCAAATCAAATGATTAATTGAAAATCAAATGACTTTAAATCCGAATCCTACTGGTTATAGGACTTATATAACCGCAATTTGAAAGCAATTTGAGTTTCAGAAGTGGTTAATAGCAAACAACGCTTTCTCCGTCCATCCATATTTGGTATATTTCTACCCAATTTGTAGTGAGTATAACTGGCAACTTTACACTTAGCTTCCGCGTCGCTATGGTGGCAGAGTTAGACTCCCCCGAAAGAATCAATATATACACAAAACGTACAAGAAAACTGTATTTACAATTAAAGCATTGTTTTGTCGTTTCTTACCGTATTGCTTATGGCAGTCATCCAGTCGCTAAAGCGTTGCGAGGCAGAAAAATAGAGAAGACAAGGCTTCGTTACTGGGTTATAAGGCTACAGGACGTGGTAAATGAACCGCGTTGTGGTGCGGCGGTGCATAAAAAGGGGAAAGGTCCAAGGACAAGGAATTATTTGTCACCAAAGTTGGCTTTGATGCAATCAAGAAAGTTTGGACCAAAAGAAAGGGAAATGAATAAAGACCGAAAAGGGTTGATGAAGAGGCAAATAACTCTTACTTGACCTCCTCTTCGGACTTGGCGACAAACCAATGCACCTTTTGGCGATCTGATGTGCCGAATGCCATCAATTGCCGAAGTGAACATCCCTCGGGTAAGTCGGGACGTTCCGGAATTCGGAGCGTGAACTGACCAATGGCCATTAATTCCGGCGCTTCTTTTAACATCAAACCGCCTTCCGGCTCAGAGCGAAATTTGTCTTTAAACCAGGCTATGGTGCTGTCTTCGTACAAAACAATGTATTCTTCTCGCCATGCTTTGCTAAATATTCGACCTTTTCATGAAAAAGGAGAAAAGAAGAAAAATAACACGTGCAAAAAATCAGTATCAGTAATCGGTATATTTATTTCAAATCCTCGCTTGTGATTCGTCTGGCCAAAAAGAAAAAAACATGAAAAAGTAATCTGCGGCTCACACTAGCTCAAAATGAAGACCCATTAAGCAGAAGCAATTGAATTGGAGTGTGCAGTTATAAAGCAATTCATAGTTGAACGTAATATCGGGACCTACAATTTTGGCGTAACAAAGTAATAATCCGATTCTTATTTCTGGGAACTTGCAAAGCTTATATTTCCCCATAAAAAATCGACAAATTTTTTATTCGTTTGGTATCATTAAGGCCACGGTGTACTGGAACCCCTAATGGCACTACAGCATGGCACATTTTGATTCGAAAATTTTTATTCTCTGTGCAATATAATGAAATGGTATCGTGACAGTAATGCACGGGATGTATAAATCTACTTCCCTGCTGATTTTTATTCTTAATATCGGTTTCACTTATTTTGTAGATAATGTTCAAGTTATGACCATTTCAAATGAATCATTTATCGAAATCTTAAGCAGCACATAAATTAGATTTTTATTCTTTAGATATTTTTAGAAAAAAACAATTTTCAATTATCTCTTTTGGTTTCTTTTAATTTTTTGTTTAAAGTTTATGAAATTACAGTGAAAAATGGTATGACATCAGTGCCATCTTATGACTAAGAATGATCAACTACTTTCCGTACACCGTGGCCTTAGCAAACCGAAATTAACTAACTAGAATGAATTAATGATGTAAACTTTTTTGTAAAATTGTATCTTAATCGGTGAAATTTCTACGTGGTTCATAAATCGGAAGAAAAATCAATCGTTAATTTTGTCAGTGATTTTATTTTTACATTTAATATTTTAAGCTGCGTCCCATGTAAAATCACCTTTCTGGGTTGTCTCCTCCCATCCTCCCCGCTTAAGTAGTTCTTGCGGTATGGGAACAGGAAGTTTTTAGCAATATGGGGATTTTATCCCTCACTTTATGCTTCCTTAAACCTTTGCCTGGGATGTGAATTATGATCGACTTCCATCCCTTGTGGCAAATCGGGATAAAAGAGCAACGCCAAGGAACCTTTTACCCCATTTCTGCCGCTCACAGGAATACCTTCTTGTGACGCGTTTCAGTTCTTAACTTGTTAGCATTTTCCTTGGAAAACATGTATCCTTATAACCCACGACGCTTTTTGCCTCACAATAATGAATATGCGAAGTTCCTAACAGCAAAATCTGTGATGTGTGCAAGAGCCTTTGCGGGAGGTAAAGCTATTGAGGCTTTTCCTTCCAACCTCCTTCGTGGTGACAATGCAAATCAATCTATGCTCCGCCAAAGAAAATGCTTGTCAGCAATGTTTGACCTATTCTTTATCTTTCGCGGACAACCGAATTCATTCCTAGTCGGAGCTTGAATTTGCCCCAAAAAATACCGTCTACCTTTTTTGAATGCTAGCCTGATTAATGGTTCGCCGACGTTGCTCATAGAAGCAACGCTTGTATGGCATTTGGTGAGTGCTTGTCATCGTTAGTTATTTTCAATTTTTTTCTTTTTGGGTACGGGATATATATATAAATTTTTATAGGAACTCCATCTACAACGCGTCACAGCCGGGTGAGCAGCATTACTTAGCTCGCATTCCTTTTTTTAATGCCACCGCACAATAGTTTTTAGTGCCAACTGCTATAGAGGTTTAATAAGGCGAGAAGAGAAAGTGGGAGGGAAAAAAATGGGTCAGGAAGCTTGGATAAGTTAAG
The DNA here is from genome assembly GCA_023053545.1 of Lepidurus packardi. Classification (NCBI taxonomy): domain Eukaryota; kingdom Metazoa; phylum Arthropoda; class Branchiopoda; order Notostraca; family Triopsidae; genus Lepidurus; species Lepidurus packardi. The sequence goes on along the minus strand of JAKZAN010000005.1, from coordinate 8,106,139 downwards.
AACACTAGACTTTTAAAATAGCGGTTTGAAGTGAGGCAGAATGGAATTGACATTTCTGCAGCATTAGCCCCGTTTCCTGCCTGTGAAAGCTCCGAGCTTTCATTTGTGCAATCTAGGCCGTTAAAGTTGCTTGACCGTGTTGGTGGGGTTATGTTGGTGCATTAGATGCATTTGGGCCGTGTTGGGGCGTCGTAAAAGAAACCACATAAAACTGCAGTGCGTGTCCGGCATGTGCAAGTTGGGCCAGTTGGGAAAGGAGCTTGCTGAGAGCACCTCTAAGTATCCGGTTATCCGTACCGTAGCCACATATAGTACCCCACATGTGTCACCCCTGACGATGTTTGCTCCAAGTTCAAGTAGCTGGCAACCCTTCTAACCTCACCCCATGTCTCCTTCCCCCCACCCTCCCCGATCCCCCCAAGCTGTGTATTTCTTCCAAGTCATTCCGAACTGCGCGAATGCTGCAACTTTCAAGTAACTTTCTTATGTTCACAATTCAAGAGTTCGCTTGTTACGTCCCCCCAAGCAGCTCTCTGTCCTTCTGTATTTCTTGGCGGCTATGTTTCTGACAGTTCCCTTAGTAATATCAGCCGGCAACTTTTATGTATGATCTATGGCAAGAAACGAACAACTCCCAAGTTCGCTGGTAAGTAATTAAGATCACAAAGTAGCATTCGAGTTTGTTTTCGCTGCAATTCCGAATTTGTGAAACTCGCAGTAATTTGGAGTTTGTGAAGGCTTTGCAATGATTTTGGAATACTTTGCAATAATTTCAGAATATTTTACAGTATGTGGTAGAAATTGCAGGGTTGAGGTTGAGTTCAGATTCTTTAAAGAATTGAAAGCGAAAAGCTGCGTTTTTTCGGTTGTTTGGGGAATAGATACTGTTGTATAAGAAGGAGACAGAAATGACGGGCTTATTATTACTGCTTCCGGTATGCCTTGCTTATCCCCGTCGCAAAGGCAAGCTTTTGTCCCGCGGCTGCTGGGGTCTTGATGCGTGTACAGAATCCTTTGTGCTGGTGAAGTTGGGAAGCTTTTGTGGACTGAAAGGGAAATTACTGTCCCGAAGGCTAAGTATCTTAAAGGGAGAGCAGGATTAGGAAGTCTATCTCCCGGTGAGTCAAACGTTCGCTTGTAAGCTATGCCTGCGGGCGGTACCGCGGACTGACTGGCTTGACGGAAAACATGGGGTTGTGCCCTGCGGGGCAACCAACATAGGAAATTCACGCTGAGTCGCCCGGTTCAGCAAATTCAAGAGCCCAAGCAAGGTCTAACGCGGGAAGCATAACCATATATGCGCTAAAGTGGGACACCTATTGTCTGGGAAAAATCCTACAGCAATCCTGAAACAATAATTTATCTTTGTCTAGCGTCAAGAGATTTTGTGTCTGATCTCCGGCCGGTCTCCCATAGAGTTGGAGGTTGGACTGGGGATTTTGTTTTTGTTTTTGGACTTGCTGCATGTTGCGAAGACTGGAGAACACGCGGAAGTTGAAGGAAAGAAAAGAAAAGAAATCGATACAAACTGTTCCGTGCCCTCAGCGGACGAAAAGAAGAAAGCAAGTAGACCAGTACACTTTGCAAACAAATAAAAAGGAAAAACAAAAGAAACAAACGGGAAGCAATGTCTTGTGAGAGTAAGTAGATATTTTCAGACATTGGAACTTGCTCTCTAGCCCCTTTATTCTGTGGGACAGTTATTGTTACTATGGCTTTGTCGTGTCGAGGTTCAAGATTCCTAGTTGTTCAAGTTGACTTTTAAAAGCTCCCATAAGCTGAATGGATGGTGTTATTACATTTCTGTGATATATTAGGGTTGGGAAGAAATTTGTGTGTTTGTCTCTTTGGGTACCTAAGGTACCTAAACCATAAAAACTTTGATAAGGGGGTAGAAGAAACATATAATGGGTTTCATTTTTGTTTTAATGCTAGTGCTTGTATGCTAGCTAGGGAATGGTGAGTCATGGTAAAGTGGTAAATTAGGACCATATATTATGTAATTACAGTATACTCTCCCTAAATGTGCAGCAGTTGTGCTGCTACTTTCTAGGTGGGGTGGATGAGTTTTGAGTTTTCCTTTCTGACGTGCATTTTCTCCTAGCTAAAGTTTTGGTGACACATGACAAAGGGCTGCTGTAGATAGCGCAGTACCATTTCTGCAGTAAAGATATACGACATGGCCTTTTTTCCCAAAATTGGTTGTGCCAATTCAGCCGGATTTCTGCGTTGGCCAACGATATACTCGGACCACGCCTCGGCCATTCTTGTTGCGTGGTTAGACACTAGACAGTATGCAGAATAATAATGAAAAAAACTATGATTTCTTTTGTGTATCAGAGCTTTAAATGATCGTTCAATTGACCATATCAATAGCCTCACCCAGGTGCGAAACCAAAACTTGTTTTTAACAGTTTAACGGTATGCTTTTGTTGAATTCTAAATTCCTATTAGGTGGTGCTAAATCCTTCTCAGAAATTAATACTTAAAGTGCGATTTCCTGCGTTGAAGAAAGCCATGTTAAATGTTAAATTTGCTCCATGTTACATTTATCAACGGAAAGTCTGAAAATATGATATGAAAAAGACAAGTATAAAATACTTACAAGTAATGTAGAAACATAGAAAAATGTAAATGTACATACATGTAAATATAATATTCTGTTTACCTGTACGTATATTACGTTTATTTATGGAAGTTTCTTTTTCATGGGAGATAAATTCTTCAATTTTTAACGGTCACGAAAGTTTGAAAACTACCTTCGCAAACACCTATATCAAAGCAATCGTGTGTTGTTTTTGTGGTAGTTACGCTAAAAGAAGAACAACTAAGTATGATATCTTATTAGTTAGTTCTAGTTAGCCCTACTAGTCTGTTAAAAATTAGGTTATTACTCCACTGCGTAAACAAATTATGCATAATACTCAAAAGTCAGGAATCCAGCAGTAGAAAAAAGATGTTATAACTGAATTCGTCACAGATTTCAAGCTTTGGATTCAATATAAAGTATCTGATAGCTCACCCTTTTCCCAGGTAAGAGTATTACAAAGAATAGCTAAACATTACTTACATTGAATTACGTTCATTATTTAAGTTACGTACATTACTTACAATTACGTAAATTACTTACAGCCATGTACATTACTTACAGTTATGTACATTACCAGTTATGTAGGTTATGTACACTTCTTACATTTTACACAGTTATTACGTTGTGTATGTTAATGCACATACACCAGGTTACGTGCTTACATTACATATGTTACATACATATATAACTTACAGTTACTTACGTACATTACTGACAGCTTACGAAACCACTATATGGCTGTTTACAAGCGGTAAAATCTTATGTACGGTACAACAAAGGATCTCAGCTTGCTAGTGACGGAAGCAATAGAGAACTCAAGAGGTCGTCAGCCTATTCTCCCTTCTGTCTTTGTTTGACCGATTCCAAAGTACACACTTCGGCTTCTCTGCAGCTCTTTAACTTCTTTCGCAACACCAACACGTGCCCTGTTCTTCGGTTGGATCCGCAGTTCTGCATGTACTTGTCTCTCAGTGACGCACCTCTTGACTCGGATGTTAACAAGGATTTCCGAATATTTGGTAGTCTGAATCAGTCTTCCAATTCCCGAATGATTACATTACACACATGCCAACCGGTTTCAATATACTTACGCTTATATCGCAATAGGTACCCGCTTTTTAGCTGCTTCGTCATCTCTGGAACGACAAGAGAGTCAGAGAAAGAAAGTTAATATTTGGGCGTATACAAATAACGATACATTACGAGAAAATAGAGATCAGTCGGATTTCCTTGCGTAAATTAGAAAACACGAGAGGTTCGCAGCCTAATTAATTTCTGTCTGCTCATCATAATTCAGTTTATGCATAAAGTGGCTAAGGCACAAGCCATATTTTTCTTCTTCGACATTCTTCTTCGACAGCCAGACATGAGATAAAGAAGAGTCACACGAGAGCTCACGTTCAATTTTTCTGCTTGAGGCAGCAAAAAATGACAGGGTAGAATCTTCTCCATGCAGACTCGTGATTCTTTCAGGCTAGAGCACCATCCCCTGCGTTGTCCAATGCATGCCGTGCCGTCTTATATAGAGATCTGTTTTATCGTACCCATCAAACGTTTATGAGTCTGCTATATATTGATTTTTTTTCTCTCAAACACAACTAAGTGTTTCTGTCTTGTTTCTAAATTCTTCTTTTACTCGCCTAGATTTCCAAACTTGTTCCAAAGCATTCTTTTGTGTCGATTTATCTGTATTTCTTTAGAAGTTATTGCTTTTTTGCTGCAGACCTAATTAACGGAATTTCTTCGTGTTCTGCCCTGCGAATAGCATTGACGCTGGCCTTCGAGACCTCTCAGCCGTAGCGATTTCTGCTGGGCGGTCGTCATTTATTAGCAACATCCACACAGCCATTCCATTCAGAAACCATACCACTCAAGGGCAGCCTTGCTATTGTGATTGGAAGCTATATAAAGAAAGAATTCCGCGTCTATTTATATGTTCCCAACCCAACCCAACCCAAGTTGCAATCAATGCGTATAAGAATAAAGTAATACGAACAAACGTAGGCATTCAATGAAGGGAATAATAGTTTATTGGTTTGTGAAAACGATAGCATCTCTTTATGGCTAGGTAAGGCCTTCAAAAAACGCCCACCGGGAAATCACACTGCGTTCATATGACGAAGTTATTGGTGTTTGTGTTTGTGAGTGTGTGGGAAGATCGGTCGTACATGGCATGTGTTGACGGGACGGCTGAATTTCAATATTTATTTTTTCCTTTTCTTCTGTTTTTCTTTCGTTTTGATGAAACGCAGCACAATTTCCCATAATATCAGCGGGAAGAATAAATGGTAGAGGAGAAGAATTTTTTTTTAAATCCATAAAAATTTCTTGTTATGGAAAAGGGTCTGATAGTATTACTGCCGTGTAATATGGCAAGCTTGTTTCCAACCAAAACCCCGCACCATGGACAAAACCAAGAACAAATGGCTGGCCATTACTTGGAGGGTTATTCGACTGCTATTGCTAGTACACACGTGCTGCAGTACTTAGAAGTCTTGAAATGCTTTTCGCTGCACCCCCCAGATTGTTATTTTTTTCCCACGATTAACCTGGGAAACAAAGAAGTAACCGCTAGTACTGCAGATGGCCGTATATCTTAAGTAATTGAACAACAAGACATTTTATAAATAAGGCACTTCCCAGTTAGCTTTCCGTGAAGTTATGGCCACGTAAACCTAAACTCACGTCTGCTTGTTAACGTTGTAACGTTACCTGTTTACTAAACCGCGTGGAAGATCATAGCTAATGTAATTACTGTAAGGGCTTTATGGAGATATGAGTATCAGATTCACTTCTGGTAGCTTGTTTGTGGCCGACACAAACGATTGAAAAAGCGTTGACGTCATCGCTTAACTTGGGTCACGAGAGTTGACCCGGTACCTGGTAACCTATCCCAATTTCCAGGAGTCATTAAGATAGTATCGGGGATATCAGGGTTTGGTCTATCGAGCAGTCGATAACTAGAAATTTAATCACGATATCTTTTTTCTTCTTCATCTTTTCCCATGTTGGTGACTTCCTCCGCTGGGAAATCTACCATTTCGATGCCTTGGCAAGCTCGCGTCTTTGTTCTGTTCACTATTTCTATTTTGTTTACGGTCGCAAATATCACATACATCACAAGACGGAGACCCCTGAACACAAAGCTTTTGCTCTTGATGAGGTTTGCCAATGGAGCTGCAGCAATTTCGGGGGGCTGCGCTCAAGGCTCGTAACCAGTTAGCTTTCCTGGAAAGGATAAAAGCCTCCTGCTAGAGTTATATATCTCGAACGAAATTTGCGACTAGTCTGCTTCTACCAAAGCACTCCCAGCCAAATGCACCACGCATTTTACTGTTAACCTTTTGGCCAGAATTGAGAATTTAGTTCAGTCTGTCCCGATAATAGTGTTAAATTGGTTCTTCTTCTTTCTTTCTTTTGTTTTCTTTTTTGGGGGGGAGAGTAGGAAACGTAACGGAAAGGAGGGCAGAAACGTAAAGCGAGTCTCCGTAAAGCCGATCAGCTAAGAAGAGCTAACAAGCAAAATGGAAGCAACAAAAGAGAATAGTGTATACGAGAAAAGTGGAAAAAAAGTTGAAGGAAGGAAGGGAAAGCTGGTGGTGCCTGAAGAACGAGAGTTTTAGGAGAGTGTTGATGTCAAAAAGTATCTCGTTCATCATTATCCATGCTTCCTAACCTTTGCCATTCCTTCAATTAGCTCCAAGCTGGAAGCAATGGCAGCAATGGCAAAGGACTTGAGTTGCCCGCTGACACGGTCCCGAAGTATCACGCGGAACGATCGATGGACGGCAATCGGATGAGAGGAACTACCTCACATTGGTCGATAGCTTTCTCCCTTTTTAAGGCAGGATGATATTGGCTGCGTTGATTAAGCAGATATGATTCAAAAATCAATCCTCTGCTTAAGTTTGTGTATGCGTCTGAGCGATTTCTCTTTGCCTTTGGCCGCTAATGAAGACGGAAGAGATCTTCCGTAATGGTAGTGATAGTGTCGATCAAAATGTCGGTGACGTTTCTCGTTTTCTCTCACCTAAGGGTTTCCTTTACGTCCCAGTGGACCTCAAAGGTGACGTAAAAAAAAAGCCTGACATTCATGCATGTTTGCCCACGGTGTATATAGGAAGAAAAACGGCACTCGAAAGGGCACAAACCTGGTAGGCAAAGAAGATGCGTATACACTGGAACTTCAAAGCTGTTTAAGCTGCTGTATCTATATAGCACGGGTAAAGGGAAGCTTTTCTATTTCAAGTCAAAAGTTAGGCAGGTTTGTTTGTCTTTCATCCTCCCAGCTCTTCTCGCACCATCATTTCTTTTTGTCATAGCAACCTTCATTCCCTGTTGTCACCTTGAAATATGCAAATGAAGCTTCAGTTTTGCTTTGTGTGCTTCTAGTTAACTGTCCCGGCGAAATTCCTGCGATCAAGCAAAGGTTTATAGGCAAGCTAAGGGAGCTGTCAAGTTAGATATCAACAGAAGGAAGTTTTGTTTCCTTCATTAACGACTCCCGAAGGAATTTTTATCTCTGAAATAAATGACTTTTATTTCTGCAAAACTGAGCTTGTGAAAAAATACTATTGATGAGGACGAGACTTCAGAAATGTGTTGAAATACTGTCTGAATATGTTTCCCGTTTGAAAAAAAAACTTTTCCGCGAAGAAATTAACTACGTTAAGCATTAATTTTCAAGAAATTTTCTTATTTCTGAGCAGATCTTCGCTCTGTGGAAGCCAAATTATTCCTGTTCCTTTAGTTCCTTCTAACGGAATTATCATTGTCTTGCAAAGAAATAGTCCAAACATGCCTCAGAGCTAAATTATTATTTTAGTGAGGTCGGGGCTTCAACCCACGCCTTAGAATAAGTCAGTCAGACGGAATAATTGTTTGGACATCAGTTTTGTTCACTTTAACTAAAATGAAGTGGGCAAAAGTAAGGCAAACGTGAAACGCAGCGTTGTATTAGATTCTCCTACAAAACTCTGGTGCAGAAGTAGCTGTTGTTCAGTTCGTACAGAAATTCCTCTGCACAGTCCCGCCAATGTCCCCCGTGAAAGAAGTGTTTTGCTTTATGATCCTCTGCTGTTGCTAGCGTGCTGGTGACAAACAGAATCCGTCAGCTTGATTGGACTAAATTGTGGAATGGCCTCAAGAGACATTCTCAACTACTTAGATGCGGCCCTAAATGTTCCTTACCGACACCGATATCTGACATTACATTCAAACGCAATTTCCTCGAAGAAAGGGAAGGTTAAGGCTTACGTTTAACGATTCTAGATTCACGGCAGAATTAAGGCAGTGTTTTTACCGGCATTTCTAGACTCGGTTTGTGTGGTGCAACAAAGACAATCTAGTTGAGCAAATGACTTTTTACAACTATATAAACTGGTGATTAGAGGTATTATATTACAACGCTTGTTAATAGGACGTTAGAAATGTACTCACGGATCCCGTTGGTGCGCTGCTTGGAGTACCCCGTTTTGGTAGATTTCTGATAAACGTGAATACACTGCAGTAATAGCTTCTAGTTCACCGTGGGTAATTCTTGAAATAAATGGTCTGTCACGGACTGTGGGGCTCTGGATTGAGCAGAAATTTGATGTTGAAGTTGCTTGAGCAAGTTTACGAGGAAATAACCCGCTCTCGTCTGAAAGCAGGGCCGCCACGGAAGGTAGATTTTGTCCCTGGTCGCCGTGCGCAGCGCACCAGTACGAGACAGACGCAGCTCGACGCAGTTGTGTATCGCTATATTGCTACCCATAGTTCCGTTATGGGCTTTGAATGCTCAAGGAGTTCCGAGTTCGTGCCCAAAGCAATGTAATGTCGATCAACAAACCACTGTCCGGGCTCGGGTTATACAAACACACTCTTTAATCTCCCATATATGCTCCACGTCGCAGTAATGACCAAACAAGTACCAAATAGTTTCTCCAGACATTTGACATTGCTATAGCATCTCAGACAAGCCAGCAAAGAAGTCCTACTAAATAGAATTCTGCGTAGAATTCCCAAAATTCTGCACACATAATAGAAATACAACACAGTCTAATACCTACCGAAATAAATAATATCCATATACATACGAAAAATTCCTAATATACCTACAGCAGATTGCACGCATAAAATCCCAGACATGTTTTGACATGAGTAAAGATGAACCATAAAAAAAACTATTTCTGCCGAAATAAAAGGTTTAGGGAACATGGTCGCCGGGGCTGTATTTTTTTGTGAAGGTCTGATGGCCCGTAAATTCCTATCCGAGATATATAAGAGCCAATAATTCGTTGCGCCTTGGTATGTCACTTGCCTTTGGGACAATGCTGCCGGTACAGGACGGCAGAGAAAAAGTGACAGCAAGAAACTGCGAATAGCGCAACGTATGGTGCCGAAATAAGGGCAAAGTGGGAAGAATGTCCTCCCCGAACTGGAAAGCACCGGAAGGAGTCTTTGATTAAACGACCAAGGGCGAACGACGTCGTGGTGATTTCCCGTTGATAATAGCGAAGAAAAGGGGTGTTTTCGTTGCTTCAACCCAGCGCGGCCCGAGTTAATGGCTTTTGTGTAGGAAGATGACCCATTGTACCTTGTCGATCTTTACACTCTTTGTCTGCATTGTCATACTGTCCTCCTTGTGCCCTTTTGCGAATCTTGGGCTTCAACTAGAGATGGCACAAGATTTTCTTTCGTCACCGAAGGGCGTTTTATGAGAGCTCGACGAGGAGTACGGATTATCTGGTGCAGTAAACCTCTTGAGGCGGACATTCGGGAAACGAGAGCGGGAAGGAAGGGTCTCCCAGCTTTGTCAATCTTTTAGACGCTCAACCTCGCCTTTCCATCTCCAGTATACGAAGACGTTTATTGGTCTGTCATGGATTCATAGAATACGGAATATATACAACGTACTTGTACTTGCCCATGACCTATCACTTCCTCAAATTACTATAATGTTACTATCATCTTCTCAAATGCACTTTTTAAAACCCTAACAAGTTACTCGTATTTCATTTCATTCAGCCCCGTTAGGTACTTTCAACTGCTTTTTGTTAAACTATTTTTACCCAAGTACTTACTTGAAAATCTAAAAATTTAGAGGCTCAGTTTAACTAGCATGAACATTTCAAATTTCACAGAAAATAGACCAACATTTGATTATAGGCAATTGTGCCTTGATTTTTAAGTGTTAATTCCATGTTAATGTACTTCCAACTTAACATACGTATATCTTAACGTACTTTCAACTTAACTTACTTACAACTTAACGTACAGTACATAAAATCAGTATTAAAAACGTACAGTACGTGTTTTCGCATTTTGCACACGGCGTAGAGTATCGTACATTTAGTTCCCAACACTTTAGAAAAACTTTTGCAAACTTGACTTTGTAAAAGTGCATGTTTGGGCAGTACGTACAAATATTCCATTTGCATGCCCTTTTTGGATAAAAATTAAATTTTAAAGGTAATTTTTCAAAACATTCAAAACTAAATTTATGCTTCCCATTAGGCAAGTAGACGTACCGTATGGACGGTATTTCAAGTAACTTTTTTTTATTAGCTTTCTATGGTCCTAGTTAGCAGTTTAGGAGTATTGGAGCGAGAGAGGTAATGTTGCACCTGAGGTCTTTCGTTTTTAACTTTTAAGGCGACCTTCCCCACTCCCGATACTTTTCCATCGATTGCCCTATAGCTTCGAGCGAGCACGCCATGACCAAAGATCCTAGAACCCAACACTAGCCAACCAACCAAACTGTAATCTAATTTATGCTGCTTGGAACAACACGAGCTCAAGAGTTTCCATGGCTACTGCCTCTCACCTCTTTTCCGCCTGCCACTTTTCTTTCGAGTTTCAGTTATGAATTTCTTGTTCTTGTTCGTCTTTAGCGCGGAGAAAAATGCCAAGGTTATTGTGTAACTTCATTATCTCTTAGGGTGTGTATTTTTTCTTGGCGCAATAAGCATTCTGTATTTGAGATGTTGCACAGAACAAAGTTAAATTATGAACAAGGGTCCAGCAAGAGTGGAAAGTTACGTCATTCCAAGCATCGAATCCAATTGTTCCTCTTTGCAATTCCTTGAAAGGGGACCGCTTCTTTTTTTTTTCTCTCTCATGCGGAAGCGAAAAACTTGGTTCTGGGGCCAAAAAAAGTACACTAAAGAAAATACCTTTTACTTTATTATTACACCAGTAGAAGCTGCGCTTCACTCTCGAAAAACTTTTCTCGTTGTTTCAGTAATACAACAGAATGCGGATTGTTCTTTTTGGCTCCCGGCTGTGAGTGCTTTTTATTAGGTTTTCTGGGTTCTTTTTCCTGTTTCTCTTGGGATTAATACAAATGTATTCCAAGTTTTGAAAGGGAATCTTTGTGATAAAGTGTCATCTTCTTTAAGAATATCAATTAGGATTCAAGTTGATGCAGTAACCGCTTTTGAAATTTTGGTAGAAATCCGCAAACTTAAAATGCGTTTGTTACATTATACGTTAAGAAAAAGTAGCCAAAGTTAGCTTTGGATGGAGCCCTATTTGGGTACGCAGTTTGTGTATTCAAAAAACTTCAATAACAACATATTGGGAAATTACATACCCAAGATTCGTACCAATCTACGTTGCTTACAATGGAAAAATCACCAAAAGCACATGCTGAGATTTCGATAGGTATTTCACTTTTCTTACAACAATGCACGTTACTACGATTGTTTTCAAATAGCCGTTCACGAGTTCTGGGGTGCAAAATTTGGGCCATAACTTCACAGACGTATCGTATCATGGCGTGGCTTGTTACCAAGGTTACCATTTATTTTTATGCTTGTAAACAGTTGACAAAGCTCCGTAGTGGCAACGCGACACAAGGACGACTCGACAAAAGGACTACGTTGCATCCGACTTTGGGACTAGATTAAGTTACGTTAGGACAAGGTTAGGTTAGCTTAGCGGTTGTAGTCCTTATGTCGGGGTTCGTCGTCCTTAAGTCGGATGCACCATAGTTCTTTTTTCGAGTCGTCTTTGAGTCTACGTCCCTCTTAAGTGACATGGAGTCTGCATTTGCCTGATTGCTCGTTAGTAGTACATCTGCGATATCAGGAACCTATTCTTTAGAGTTTTCTTTAATTATGTTTTGAATTCTTACTAAATATTTTTTTGTTATTTGTAATGGCTATTACACTTTAAACGTTCAATTAAAGAGTTATAACATCCCCAAAGTCTATATTGTTGTCAAAACTGACAACACTCTTTTTCTTGAGAAGAAATAAAATACCAAAGTTTTCCAAAACATGGATGTCCATGTATTATTATGCTATTTACAAGAATAGCCCCTGCAAAACATAAGGCCAGGCCACCAGCGGAAAAGGCACCTACTGTTTCAAAGAGCTCATAGACACTTTTTTTTCCAGGGAGGCACAGAAAAGGCTGATTTCTTTGGATAGAGATAAATCAACGAGGCTTAACAACGTAAGGGAATTTTTTTTTCTCTTTTGGCACAGTGACCATCATTGACTGGCAAAAACACTAACAAAAAATGTGTAGGAGGGAGGCAGTGTATAATGAAAGGGATAAAAAGCGCGAGCTATGCGGTGTTCTAGTGCCATTATTCAAACGTGATCAAGAGTGCGTGACTTATACAGGCAAAAGTAAACAAAAATACAGTCGCTACCTTTTGCTTTCCAATAGGAGGGAGGCAAAAAGATTTTTTTTTTTACCTTGATTTGCCAAAGGGGGAGTCAGACACATGTGCAACGTAAGAAAATTCCTGTTTCGCCCCCCTTTTATTTTGGGGGTCCGCTCGCCGCAAAGTAGGCTAGAATAAGAAAAAATACAAAAAGCAATAACAAGTGGGGTAGGAACACATTGTTGGATGAAAAAAATGAAAAAAAAATGGAGCCACTGAATTCGGGGGGAAATCTTTTCTGCCTCAATAACGAAGCGCAAGAAAAAAAAATAAAAAGCTTTTCATCATTATAAGCACAAATGGTATACACGGTTATGAGAATTGCAGCTCGTTTCCGCACGTTACAACGTGGGAACGAATCAAAGAGATAATGAAATCAGCATCGACTAGCTAAAAAACCGAAATCTCGCCAATAAAAAACTCAATTTTGTTTCGGGCAAAAGAAAGCTTAATTATTTTTTTCTTTAAAAAAATTAGGAAAAACATACAAATACCCCCAATAGTCTCAGTAATGTATCTCTCAGCCAAGACATTTGCGAACGAAAACATAAAAAGAAATGTGAAGAAAAGCAGGCACTTGGGTAATTTTCACCCAGGAATTACGTTTTTTCTCTTTCTCTTCTCTATTTCTCTTCTCTACTTTGCCTTTAGCACCTCTAGTATAACGTATGCGCAAAGTTTTTCAAATGGGAAGCACATAGCGACAGAGGACTTCACTTTCTTCGGGTTGTACCTGTGTTGTGGTCGAGCAGATGAGGGCCTGCACTGGGCAACTGCCCTGCCAGCGTGCACGAACGACAACAGAAGCGAGCGTAGTACTTGTTGGTACAGTAACGGGCTTTGACGATAAGTTTGCAGTTGGCAAAGAACGGGTTGTCTGTGCAGTTCGGATGCAGGGAAACACCTATAGAGACGAAGGTTTGCAAGTTACAAAACTACACCAATTCACAAGTTTTGCTGAACTCCAACATGCCCTAAGTACGAAAGACTGGCTTGTAGTTTGCCTAAGCGCTTTTGCCGATGGAAATGGGATTTTGCTAGCTGGCGAGTACTTGTGGAAGCAAGCAAAACTAATCAATTGAAAGGGAAGCCCAATGGCAGAACCGGTTACTATTCCGTTTCCTTTAGGAAGCTTATATAGAGCGAAACTTGGCACCGTATCGTTAATTAATGGAGACTTCGTGGTAATGAAGCTTACATCTTGTCAACAGGCATTACATGGCTTCCCGGTGCTCACTATGAATCATTCACTGACAAAAAAATCTTCCTCGAGCTCAATAAACTAGTATTTCTTTTTAAAGAAATACTAGTTTCTTGGTATTTCTGAATGACTCGGTTCAGATTGATCTCGAGTTAACGAACGAATGGTTTCAGAATAATCTTGAGTTAAGAAAGCTTTGATATCCTGGCATCACACGCTGAATTAGGTACTAGTTTCGCTTTCAAAATGTAAGTTTTCTCAATAGACAATGATGTAAAAGAAAAATTACGGGAAAAAAATCAAACTTCATCTTGGTACAAGGCAAAGGTATAAAATCTTCATGTACCCATTGGCCTCAGTCTGAATTCAGAAAGAAAAGAATGTATTTACTTTCGACAGTAATTGAAGTTGTACTGGTCCCTCTCCCGGCTTGGTTAATGGCTTCACATGAGTACGAGCCAGAATCGGATGCTTCGGACCGAGCAATCAACACAGTATGGTTGTCTGTAACGAGATCGTGTCGAGCAAAACCCCCATAAAGGAAAAAAAAATAGTAAGAAATTAATGATTCTATTCCTATGTCGAATTTACCCCTAATCTCGAATTTATCTCTGGATTCTAAGCGTACTCCATCCTTGTACCAGTCCACGGTAGGTGCCGGGTACCCAGTCACTTCGCAGTGCAACACAATATCACTGCCAAAGCTGTAGGTCGATTTCTCGCTAGTCAAACGAGCCGCAGGAACAACTACATCAGCCAAAGAGGAAAAACCCCAACTTTCGTCCATTAATCAATTCGAACATAAAAAGGCTACGGTGCGTCATAGAAAAAGCGTTGGAAAAGCTGCAATGTGCGGTCGTGGTATTTGCAAAGGCGGGACAAAGTGCTTTACGGGCGCACTACACATTTTTGGAGGGGTTTGCGATAAACAGGGCTTACCCAAGACTGTTGGAGGGAAGCGTGGGGCTTGGGTAGTAGTACTAGTAGGGGAAAGGGCACGGGTAGTGGAGGTACTGCGAATTCGCGTAGGTCGGAAAGATTGAGGTTGCGGAGTGGTAGTAGAAGGAGTAGATCGGGGCCTGGAGGTACTGGTAAGTAATGCCGGGTCGGGTTGGGGAGGCGGAACTAAGTATCGGCGGTATTCTGCGTCTTCGGAATCGATGGAATAAACAGGTCCCACGGCTTGAATAATAACAGTGGAAGAAACCGCTTTCCCGTACCCATTGTAAGCCTGGCAGGTATAAGGTCCCAAATCCCGGAAAGAAACCCGGCGTACGAGCAGCGAGAAATCGCGAGATTGCTCATAACGTTCGGATGACAAAGGAAGCATGCGATCTCCTCGCCACCACGTTACCGAAGGTCGAGGCCAACCCAGGGCGTGACAGTGGATCACGATAGGCCCGCCCAGCACAGCAATTAGGAATGGTCCGTCATTGACAATTTCTCCTGGGCGTACCGTAGGATCTGGACCGCGGTTAGTAAACGGGGGTTAGTAAGAGTCTTAGTGAGCCAGACAGCAAAAGGGAGGTTAGTTAATCAGTTAGAGAGCATTGTTTTCAAGACAAGAAAAGGCCCTTAGTTTTCAAACAATTAGTTTGTTACATACAATAAGAAAAGAATGAAGCAGAACAACGGAGTCCGAAATTACCTTTGACGTCCAAACGGACTTGGCGGACCGCTGGGGATCCAATGCCGTTGTCTGCGATGCACGTGTACAAGCCAGTGTCGAAACGATCCACGCCGAGCACTTGCAAGGACCCGTCGACCAAGATCTTGAACCGGCCTTCATCACTAGTGATCTACAAAAAGAGCAAACAACGTCCCCCATAGACAGTGTTACAAGCCAATGTTATAGGTCAATGTATTTTTCCTAAAACAACTGTTAGGCTACATACAATTCTTGTTATCGTGTCTAAAAAGCCAACTTGAAAAAAACAAAATAAAGAAAGGGTAACTGACCTGGTCCGCTCCTCGTCGCCAATAAACCGCCGGAGTAGGTGTTCCACGAGCGTCGCAATGTAGCGTAGCCAAGCTGCCTTCTTCGGCCAGTACTTGAGGCTCTCCGGCCACAATCCTGGGCGGGATACCTATTGCATCCTTTTAGTCTCCCGTCAATTCTCTCGTTTTCAATTCCCGAAACGACTGGCAAATTACCTCTAGGCTCCTCTTCTCTGGGTGCAGCAGTGTAGACCGGTTTGGGTGCCGGAGTAGTAAGCTCTTCTTTAGTAGCAGGCGCCATGCAAGAGTATCCGCAGCCGTTATTGCAGCACTTGTGGGTATGGCCACAATCTGCGTCGGTACGGCATTCAGACTCATCTTCGCAAGAATCGTTGTCGTTGGCCTGCATCGTGGGACATTCGCCTGGCTTGGAAGCTAATGAGAAAGCATAGTAAGTCCTGTGAGGAAGGAGCATAACAGCATTGGACAGTGAAACGGCGACTTACTGGGTTTGCATGATGCAGAAATTCGCAGTTCGTTGCGGGGACCCTCTTCTTCTGAAGAGCTGTCCGTACCCCGTTCGAAATCTACTGTGCAGCGAGAGCCTTCGGGACATGTAATATCCTTACAGGGCTCCAAGCATTGGCAAACTTCACATTCCTCGCCGTTTGCCGAGCTTTCCATTCCGTAAGGGCAACGAAGTGAAGCGCAATGCAAACGCTGAGCGGCACAACGATCTTCTTCGGGTGAGTGCGGCGCTTCCGTGGTCAGATGAGTTTTAGCTCGCTCTTCGCCGTCGACGTCCACTTCATTGATCGACACATCTGTAAAACAGCGCAACGACAAACAAGGGATGGAAAACAAAAAGTATGAGTGGCAATTAGATTACAATATTCAAGATTGGGTTCCATGGACACGTAAAGCGAACACAGAGATAAAAAGCGAACCAGAGACAAAACTGCCACGATTTGTGGAACTCTGAAAACGTGAATGGAAAATACATGGGAGCAACGAGAAAAAGTTACAAGTATGTCATGCGTTAATAGCTGCTGCGTTTAAATATAATTTTGAAAGCTCGCTAATAGCGTGCAACCTCGGGGGACACTTCCCACGTGTTTCATACTGGTAACATGTGAAAGACGTGTCCCCGGCTGAATTTATTAGCAGCCACAACAAGCTTTTCTGAAGAAGCAGAAAAAAAACGTTAGCGCTGTTTTATGTGAAAGAGCAATTAGAAACTACGCTGGGCCAGGTTTTCGACCCCGAAAGTTGTCCTAATGAACCGAAAGCGTGAGAGAATTACGAATTATGCAATCAAGATGTGGCACTAGTTAGACAGCTGTGCAATCTTAAGAGTCAAAAGTGGGTAAAAAAAAAAACGGACATCGCGGACGACGTGGTAAATACGTAATTATGCTAATTACGAGATCGTTGAGCAGCTTCCAAAGCGGCTGCACAGAAAGAAATGCAGGCTTCGAAACTCTTGAAGCGGTTCATGTTTCCTGCACAACCGCCGTACAAAAACGGTACACAAGTGCCTTGATGCACGTCGAAATGCCAACGTTTGAACCCGTCGCGGCAAGGCCCAGCTTCCGAAGGCAGTCGGCAGACGACTAATGCAGTCAATTGTTTAATTAGCGACGTTCACCCTACTTTTTTTATTTGCATTTCTGGGTTAATGCTCAGCTTCACTCCAAGTTTTCACTAGTATAAACGCAGCTTAGCAACTACGAATTTTACTGGCAAGCGCTGGCATCTAACGGCACGACAATTTACCATTAGCCGTGTCATGTACACCCACAACAACAATGATTTGGCGCCAAATACAGTGAAATTTCTTTATGTAGTGAAAAATTGGCAAGCCAAGAACTTTCGCAAATAATTCGCTTACACAAAATAATTTCCTTAGCCAGAACTTATGTTTCGTGAGTCCCGCAGTCAACTGAATTCGTCCTGAAAGCTGTCTGGAAAAAGGTACGGACTTTTGTTTTTACGTTAGTCTTTGTAGCTAAGGAATCTGGAGTCAGTCTCGAGTTAAATTCGAGTTCTCAGAACGTTTTAAAAAGCATTAGCTGTACAAATCAGCTCCAGACGGGTAGAAAGATCGAACCTATCCCTTCTTGCAGCTTTCAAATTTTAAATAGATTTAAAACATAAATTGAGTCTTACTCCGTCTTATGAACTAAGTAATTCAATTAAGTTTGTCGTTTCTCGTCGAACAAAATTAGTTTGTCTTATCATGTGGTGAAGAACCCGAGAGTTTCTAGCAATGACATTTTCTTACCTGCATTGGATGCTGCAGTGGCATTTCCGGGCGAAGCCACTTCGCTTCTCTGGAAGCAAACCGTCTGGCATTCTTCTAGAGAAGAGAAGCGGTTACCATTACCGCGGCATCCACCGTAGCGGAACTCGCGACAGGCATGTACTTCAGCATCAAAGTAGAATTTCCTGAACTGCCCCCTGCAGGGACCAGCGTCTACCGACAAGCTGCACACATCTATGAACACATAAGCATTGAAATATTTTTTGCTGCATCTTCCCAACCCGGTCTTTCTTATACCGTGTCCGCGGAAGTCCCCACATTGTCTTTGACAATGCTCTTCTGACTGGAACCGATTGGCGTTGCCATCACAGCCGCCATAACTGAACGCCTGACACCGTTGTAAAGTAGCGTTGTAATACCATGCCGGAAGACTGGCTCGGCACGGTCCCGGCGACACATCTAGGCGACAGATATCTACGATTTCCGGCAAAACAAAAATATAACAATAATAAAGAACATACGTAATTTATAAAAAAAAGTATTTCTAAGTTAGAAGTGTAATTTTCATAGGATATTCTAAATGTAAAACGTTTTGTACCCGAGGAATCAGTTGCTGCTGGTGCTTGAGTAGTACGGTGCTCATGAGAAGGTTCGCTAGTGGTAGTAGTCGCAAGCGTCGTAGTATCTGGACGGCG
Organism: Lepidurus packardi; assembly: GCA_023053545.1. Classification (NCBI taxonomy): domain Eukaryota; kingdom Metazoa; phylum Arthropoda; class Branchiopoda; order Notostraca; family Triopsidae; genus Lepidurus; species Lepidurus packardi. The sequence goes on along the minus strand of JAKZAN010000005.1, from coordinate 8,087,794 downwards.
TTTCTGACAACGTTCGATACACTGATCCTCAGCGTTAAACCGATTAGGATTGCCTTGGCAGCCTCCGTAGTCGAATTCGTAGCACGAATCCGCATTCTTATCATAGAACCATTGTCTAAAACTGCCACTGCAGGGTCCGACCACTCTGGGCAGATTACAGAGGTCTAACAGACAAAAATAAGTTCAAGTTCAAGCTTTTTATACGGTTTTTGTCTTTTTATTTGTACCTTGCGAGAGACTGCAACGATCCTCACATTCTTGTCGGTTCGCGAATCGATTCTGGTTACCTTGACAGCCTCCGTATAAGAACTGCTTACAGACTCCATCGCCCGAGTCATAATGCCACGAAGTGACGGATTCTTGACAAGGACCTTCCTCTCTAGGTAAGAAGCAGAATTCTAAAGAAATTTCCCCACCGATTAGTTAAAAAAATCAAAATTCCTTCGCGTTGAATATAAGCTAGAGAGTTATTACTCGTATCAAATACGGGACTGGATCCGGGCTCAACTTCAACTTCTTTAACCGCGTGACAGCGGTTGGAGCACTCCGCAAGGGACTCGAAATTGTTCGTATTACCGCCACAGCCGCCGTAATAAAATGGACGACAGCGACCCTCAGCACCATCGTAGAAAAAGCGCTCCGTGTAGTTGCTACAATCACCCACGGCTTGTGGCAATGCGCAGACATTTTCTACACAAGACCCCTCTCCATTAGCTAAAATTACTCAGAGACTTTCGATCTCGAAAGTAAAAAAACATGCAGATTGCTGAACGACAGATTTTGAAGCTTAAGTGAAAGCATTAAACGGAGACAAGGAATAAAGAATTAACTACCCTGGGGCAAACCGGGGCAAGTGCGCTCGCATTCTTCCACCGTTTCAAAGCGATTGGTATTGCCATCACATCCACCATAATAGAAAGGCATGCAACGATTCTCTCCAGCGTCAAAATACCAGCGAGGGACTTTATTGGAGCAAGATCCTTCAGCGCGAGGCAAACGACAAGCGTCTAATTTTTAATAAAAAAATAACGCCAAACTCGAGTTAGTTGTAGCTGATATCTGGAAAAGCCTATAATTTCTGCCGTTAGATGGCGCAGCCTAAGTTTTTAGTCTGCGCGCCAGTGGGCATGTCAAATCAAAGCATTAGTAGGGGTTTGTTAGGGCGGTTGAGGGGATTTTTCTTAGTTCCATCTCCCCGAAAGCTGGATGTAAAGGCTGAGTAAACGGCACCTGTGGAGGGCGGGGCTAGGTCTTTAGTTGGAGTGGTGAGGACCCGTGGTGGTAATGTGACGGGTATTGGAGTAGTACTGATATGCTGTATTTCATAGCTGCTGTGCCGTGAAGAAGGCAGACAAGTATTTTCGCATGCTTCGAGGGTGTGGAAATGGTTTTCGTTGCCGCCACAACCTGCGTAACGGAAACTGCGACAAGTTCCGCTGGAAGCGTCGTGATACCAGCGGAGCCAAGCAGAGTGAATGTCAAGAGAGATTTTGGCCGTAGGATCAGCTGTTTGAGAACAGTTTCCCTCCTCGACCGGAAGAGAACACACTACAAAACGGGTTATTTGAGATCAAGCTTTCTTTTTAAGATTGTGTTGAGAAAAATTCATCCACTGAATTTCTGTTGAAGTTTTTCAATCCTTTTGAAACTCTTACGAGCTTGATTAGTGTTACAGTGTCAGGATAATTTGATAATTTTTTTAGCTTCATTCTGCGGAAAAAAAGGAAACAAACGTCTTACCTCGCGAACGACCAGATTCTTTGCAGCGCTGATCGCATTCTTGGGAGGAGAGGAAGTTGTTACCGTTACCCTGGCATCCACCGTAGGTAAATTCTTGACACAAGCCGTTGGATGAGTCATAGTGCCAGCGACTAAAGTTGCCACGGCACAGGCCCTCTACCTTAGTTTGGTGGCAGACATCTTTTTATGGAAAAATTTTCACCAAAATGTAGTTATGAAGTTGTTGTTGTTGTTTTTTGTTGTTTTTTTACCGAGTTGCTTAGGCGCAATGCATGTTTGTTGACATTGATCCGATGTCGAAAATCGGTTGTTGTTACCCAAACATCCTCCGTAGTTGAATTGCTGGCAAGTTCCTGTCTTGGCATCGTGATGCCATGATGGGTAGTTACCTTCGCAAGGCCCAGGCACTTTAGGTAAACTGCAGGCCTCTAGAATGATTGAAGCAAAGAAGGTAAAGGAAATTACGAAGGTTTGGATACTACAATGGATTAATGGCTCCCGTATACCTTAGCTCGGTCTAGGCGGTTAGCATGGGAAATTTCGGAACAACTTTCTGAGAAAGCCAATACATTTCATGAAAAAATTCTTGGACAGAAAGCTTGAGCTTGCTAACAGGTAGCGCACAGCCAACGCAAACTTTGTCGGCATTTAGCTATCTATTCCTCTCTTTTTTTTTCTTACGCAAGGCTTCGACAAAACAATAACAAACATCAGTGCCATCAACTACATCTGTTACTGTTTCGCATCAATAAGCTAAGGTATACAGGAGCCTTAAGAAAAGAGACAAAAAAAGGAATCAGAATGCTTACCGAAACCTTGGGGTTCAACGCAGAACGTTTTGCACTCTTCTTGCGAAACAAACCGATTTCCATTACCGTCGCAGCCACCGTACCAAAATCTGGAACAGCCACCGTATTCCAAGTCAAAAAACCATTTCACGGTGAAGTTACGGCACTGTCCACGATCTTTTTCGATACCGCAAACCTCTGGAAATAAATTAATGGCACGTCATATCCATTTCACGAGTCTCAAAACAAAAGCCAAACGACATTTAAATAATTGTACCTCCTCTGACTGGAATTTCTGCGCAACCTTCAAACCATGGACCTTGAGCAGCGATCTCTCCATCCAAGCAACAACCGTAGCGCGACGCAACGCACGGACAGGCGGATTCACCTTCAACTGGAGCTGGAGTGCGTCCATCAGGACAGCAACCGTGAGCCGTATGTTCGCAGCCGCATCCTAACCGCGAACAGAAACTTAACATTCAGAAACAAAAAACGCGGAGTTTGTTCCCAATTTCCGGTACCTTCCAATTTGGGTCCTTTAGCAATAGTAACTCCGTCAGGACAACAGCCATGTGTATGAGTACTACAAGGACAGCCTTTCATATCCGGACCAACTGCAGGAGTGTACTGGTCTGGACAACAGCCATGGGGCGTGTATTGACAACCACAGCCATCGAAGCCTGTACCCCGTGCTGCTGTTTTATTGTCAGGACAGCAGCCGAACGGACTGAAATCGCAACCACAACCTATGCGACAATTATACACATCAGTTAACGGAACACAGCACGATCTGACTTTTTTCTAGATGATTGCCAATTAAGGCTGTAATTCGTTGACCATTTTGTTAAAAGATGGCACTCCTGTTATACCCATATATCGTGAGAATGCAGCAACTTTAAACAAAAATGTAAACACAAATTAAAAATAAATTTAACGGTATAACTGAAAAAGTATTTTAATAAAATTATCTTGGTAGGCTGCGTCAGAAGATGTAGATATATGATTTATTAAAAATTTTCATAACTTGAATAAGTTATGAAATTCTTTTTTCAAAAATCTTAATATTTATTAATTATTATGTCTTTTATTAAGTTATTTTAAAAAGAATTACCTATTGTATTAAATTAAAATTTAAGTTAAAATTCTTTAAAATTTTTGTTTAAATGTTTGTTTACAGTTGCTACATTCTCGTGCTATAGGGTATTACATTACTGCCATCTGTTGACAAAAAAACAACCACTTGCAGTACACACTAAAAATTATACGGGTTGCGATACTTCCCATCCCAAACGGGATTTAAAAGCCGTTTTCTTTAAGTACGAATCTCAAACACGATCTTTTTAGTTAGTGTCAATCAAGAGCTCGCCGGGAGCTTCGGTGCAAGTCATTACGAGGAGATCATGAGTTAACGAAACAAATAAATAAAAACTCGTCTGAGGGATTTACCTTCGAGATTAGGACTCCCTGCGGGTGTAATGTTATCAGGGCAACAACCGTAGCGAGTAGTTAAACAACAGCCTTGATTGTTGGGTCCATGTGCGGCACTTACGCCATCCGGACAGCATCCGAAGGTGGAGTTAGTGCAAGGCATAACACAACCCGCGTAATTAGGGCCGTTGGCTGGATTAAGCAAGTTAATTTTCAGGCACTTTCGAGAAATTGAAATTGTAAACAACAAACTGGATTGACGTGCTCACCTGCGGACGTTTGATCAGGACAGCAGCCAAACTCGGAATCTTGGCAATCCTTCTTTTCCTTTTCGCAACCCACGCTGTTTTCGCCAGAAGCCGAAGTAAGTCCATCAGGACAACAACCAAATTCGCTAGCACTGCAATCGCCTTCGCTAGGAGGAGCCAAGGTAGCTGTAGTATCCTCGCCCGAACCTGACGTACGCGTTTCGCATTCTCCTGATCCTGAACCTTCAATGTCACCTGAGGTATCATCACAACGACTGCAGCCTAAGTTCTGAGGTCCTCGAGCTGTAGAAATACCATCAGGGCAACAACCAAATCTTTTGCACAGAAATAGTCAGGAAAAAAAAATATTGAAGATTTGGGAAAGAATTGATTCTTAAGTTAGTTACTCGGAATCTTTGCAGGCAGTTAGCATAAAGTCTTCTTCCATTTTACAACCCTGGTTCTCGGGTCCTTCGGCTTCGGTCATTCCATCCGGACAGCAGCCGAACAGAGTATCTTTGCAGAGCATACTGGGACAACCCAAGTGGTTTAGACCTTCAGCAGCAGTTACTCCATCCGTACAACAACCGAATTCGGTGTCAGCGCAAGTCTTTGGTTTCGCGCAGCCTTTTAGAAGAAATTTGAAACAATTATTTTTGGCATTTTTTGGAGCCACTCTGTTAGATATCTTACAGTGGATAGTTTTTGTTAATTCATTCTAAATCTTAAACTCGGATGGGTTGTACCCGTTTTGCACAATACCTTGCTCAAAGGGGCCTTTAGCCGGTGTCAAATTATCCGAGCAACAACCAAACTTGCTCGAATCGCATTTACTGGAGACTTCGACCACTCGGCATTTCCTGACTTTCTGCTTCTTTTTGCTCTTTGGTTTCTTGGTCACTGGCTTGCTTTCCTTCTTAGTATCCAACACAGGAGCTTTGGTGGTAACTGTTGGTTTCGTGGTCGACTTCTTCGTGATAGCTGAAGTAGACTTTTCAGCTGTAAGTGAGAAGCCGAAAAAAAGAAAGAAAAAGATGACCACGCTTCATTAGAGTCCCCAAAATGGGATTTTTTTTGTATTTATTTTTTTATTTTTTACTTGTCACGGGTAAGATTTCTTCTTCCAGGAAACCGCTGTTGGTGGTCATAAATCCTCCGTTTTCTTTGTCTTCCTCCCCGGAGCCTGACTCCATAATCTCGGACAAAACAATACCGGATCCCAAACCTGAGCCCGAGCCTAGCCCCAGGCCAGAACCCAAGCCTGAACCCATTCCCGAGCTTAACTGACTTCCGCTAGCTTCCACAGGTACGATCAGTGTCTCGGAAGTCGGTTCATCACCAGAACCTTCTTGCAGATCAGCTGGTACCACGTTAATAGGACTTAGCGTGATGCCTTGACCTAACGTTGTCTGGCGAGCAGGCTTAATAATAATAAAAATGAAATTAATTATATTAACTTTTCTTTATTATTTTTGTTTGATTAAAGTCTTACTTGAGCAGTTGTTAGAGATCCTGAACCTGACATATTTTCCTCAATTTCGTCCACGTACTCTTCCATATCCTCTTCTACGTCTACGTACTCTTCTACTTCTTCGCACTCTTCTTCCAGTTTATCCGTTTCAGTAGGGAGGACTTCATCTAGCAACGGACAATTCATATTATGAAGGACAATTAAAAATGTTCCCCCTTTTTGGGACTTACCGGCGCCACATGCTTGGTTGTTGCAAGTTTCCGAAGAGAATAAGATATTATCAGCATCGCACTTGTCGGGTAACCCAGTTTCGTTGCCAACTAGACAGACCACTTTACGCTCTTGTGTTCCTCCGCCACAAGCTTTAGAACACTTTAGAAAAAAATGTTAAAAAAGGATAATGAATTAATTGAGGATAAACTTACTTGTGACCAAGGTCCGGCTGCCCAACTGCCTGTGCAGTTGCCAGTACCAGCGCATTTCGTGAGGTTGTCGTAGCGTTTCGTGGGATCACATTTCTGGTCAGCTACAGAAATCAAATTGGTACCTTCCCAGATTCCGCAAAAAACTTTGCGTGTCTGAACGCCAGCCCCACACTTGGAGGAACACTAATTGACATGTTAAAGTCAGAACGAGAGATAAACTTGTTTGAGCTTATGATATGTAGTCTCCCATTTAATTACCTTTAGCACGCAATCTTATATTTCGTATTGCAAAAAAAAAAAAAAAAATTGGGAAAAACTAGTTTTACCTCACTCCATTGCGAAGCATACCATGCGTAAACGCAAGGAAACGCCTCAGCACAGTCGCGAGTGAGGGCCGGTTTGCGCTGTTCTTGGCAATACCTTTCGGGGAATACACGTCCTTTGCCTGAAGCACAAGCGACCTCGCGCGATTCCAATGTCAAACCACAGCGATCTTCACACTTGAAAATTACAAAGATTTAAATTTCTGAAATCACTCTGTAATTTCGTTTTTAGAATTTCAATATAAGTATTTCAATGTACATCTGAGTTTGAAACTGCGATTTGAAATTCAGTTTAAAATGTCCAGTACTAATGACTTGTAGTTCCAAACAAAACTTATTTTACGAATGTTTTAAAGCCACATTGTACTGCAAGTAGTTGATCATTTTTTGCCAAAAGATGGCACTGATGTCCTACCATTTCTCATAGTAATTTCATAAACTTTAAACAAGAAATCAAACGAAACAGAAAGAGGTAATTGAAAAACTATTTTTCTAAAAGTATCATAATAACAAAATCTACTTTACCTGCTGTTAAAATTTCGCTAAATGATTTATTTAAAATTTTCATAATTTGAACACTATGAAAAAAGTCAGTGAAACCGATATTAAAAATGGAATTATAGCAGGTTAAGTAGATTTACACATCCCACGCATTACTGTCACAATACAATTTCATTATATTGCACAGAGAATGAGAATTTTCGTATCCAAATTTGCCATGCTGTAGCCCCATAAGGGTTCCAGTACACCATGGACTTAAGGAAAATAAAGAGACAGAAATGTAGATTAAATTACTTACGCCGGACCATTGGGTCGTTATCCAATCCACGCCTTCGCATGGTCTAGCGAAGCACCCTTCTTGCGTGGGTGGTTTGGGTGTCTGACAGGCTTCGTCGTCAAGTTTCTGGATGACCCCATCGACAAGGCGGTGACACGTAACGGGACGATGTCGGTGGCCCTCGCCGCACAAACGATCGCACTAATGACGTCAAGTTAATAAACGGCGAAAAGGCAACAAATAGCAGATGTTTCATCTCAGAGCATCGGTACAATTTACAAAGGAACAAAACGAAGAAAGTAGAATAACAAGATTTGTAACTCACAGCGCTCCATGGTCCCAGATGCCACGTCGGACACTCAACGGCTTCGTTGCAAACTTGCTGAGAAATAGGCCGCGAAGCTACGGTTTCTAGACATTCTTCGTCGTCAATTATGGAAGGCACCGACCCCGAGATGATCTGTTGACAATGAACCGTCCTGAACTGAATTCCTCCTCCACAGGAGCTCGAGCATTGCGTCCATTCGCTCTTATACCAACTATTGGGAGGTACCAATCGTTAGCGATAACACGCGCCCAGACTTTTAATCAAAAGTTTTGTTTTCTTTTTCTTAAACTGACCTAGCAGGACAGGGCTCGGTAGCGCAGCTTCGATTAGTAGGTGGCTGTAGTTGCGGATCGCATAAATCATTGGGTACTACCTCGAACGTTGCGGTCTTGGCGCAGCTCACGTTCCTGGTCTGCAAACCTGAAATTACAAAAACGAAGGAAAAATGAGGCACAGACGATTAGCACTTAGAGACTTTAATTCATTTGGCAAGAGGTGAAGTTTCTATTCCAGAAAAAGGAAACTAAATAACTACATACCTCCACCGCAAGTTGCACTGCAATCACTCCAACTTGCGAAAATCCACGCATAAGAATCAGGTTGAGGTTGGCTCACGCCTTTGGGTACACTGTACTCGTACTCAATACCGGGATTCTGTTCCTGGTACAGCAACTAGAAGGGAAAAGCACAAAATTGGCTCTTATTTTTTTTTTTTTAAATAATGCCAATTCGTTTACCACAACATATAAAGCCTCGGTAACGGGTCCTAAAGCGGTAATAGCCTCGGGCGTAGAGAAACTGTGCGGTTTGCGTTCGTAATGGAAAGTCGTGCCGGCAAACTTTGTATCACGAGGGAAGTCAATTCGCCAATTACCGTTCACGTAGTAATGACCCGTAGAATTCCGTACAGCTGTTGCGTTCCAAAATGAGAAAAGACGCAACATTTTTTTTTTTTTTTTTTTTTTAAAACAAGAGTAATGTGTTTGTCATGGGTGGAGAACTAAAAAACATAAATCAGGGGGATTTTGGTTTTACCTAAGTAGTTGTTGGAAGCCTTCTTTTCGCGGATAACGATATTGGTCGCCCCGACAGGGATCAGCAGAATGTCGTTATAACCTACTTGTAAGTTACTCGACTCAAAAACACCTTCCACGGTGGTACAAGCGGAGCCATCGCCTCCGCATTCACGGCATTTATCTTCCTGACTCTTGGAACCCAACATTAAATCGCAACCTACAGGCTATTTTGCCCCCAAAGAAACAAATTGTAAAAGAAAACGGAAAACGTTGAAAAGAACGATCTGTTGACTGTTGTGACATGCAAAGAGCTTCCCAAAGGCTTGATAAACTGCTTACCAAGCATTCTCCATCCACACAAATGTCTAATCCTTCGTCGGAGCATCTCGTACCGTCAATGACTTTCCTTTTATGGCGGTAATAGAAGCGTTCGCCCCGTGGCATACAATTAAGTTCGCATTTATTGGGCGCTTTCGTGTACGGAATCCATCTTTTTATGTTTAGGAAACAAACAAAAAATTATCATTATTTTCAGGGGTAATTTCTAGACAATAACTGTACTAGGGAACAATGAGATCTCTTACTCGTAATAGCGACCTTCGAACGCCACATTGTTGAACTCGCTACACTGCTCGGAACGGAAATCGCCCGTGTTTTCCGGACAATCCTACAATACCATTAGAAAAACGAGAAATGAGAACTCAGCACAAATTCCCGGTAAAATCAGTCAGACAGATGTTTTTTAATTTTATTTTGGCTGCAAGACCATAATTGGAGCTGAGAGACGTGGTTGGCGCCGGTTTGTCTCTCGGCACCCAAAAAAAGGACAAAAAGAAATCCCATCCGCTTGGAAGAAGCAGGTCTACTCCTTTTGACACGGCAAGACCACCCGGAAGACTTGAAGAGGGTTAGAAATATTATTTTTCTGGACCCTGCAAACTTCCTTTATATTCAAACTTTGCAAGAAAAAGCTAAGATCTTAACATTTACGATAATCGGGATATCTTGTTCTTTTGTTCGCATGAGGGTGGTCTAATTTAAGATACGGCAGACCCGACAGGAAAGTGTCGAAAAAGCAACTTTCTCCCTAAAAATGGCTCACACCTCTCCTAATTTCCATTTAATTTTGTCTTGTTTACCTATCCCTTTTCTTTTATCCTTTCTTCTAGTTGATCTATCCCCTTCTTTATTCATTATTTCAGATTTCGTTGCAAGAGTGTAAAATAGTTTTTGCAAGATGTGAATTTTCACATCCTGCCAATAAACGCCAATAGATGGCAAAGAAATTTTCATTCCTGTTTTTTTTTACGTTTTTTAACAAAAAAAACTTTTAAAAAAATCGAACAGCAGACGTCCTATTTTAGGATCAGGTAGGGCTCTTGCCAGATCCATAAATTGTTCGAATGTTTAGCTATTGTGGTTTCGAAAGTTGTATAAACATTTCTGCTGTATGCCATTAGTCGATAACTCTACACTGGAGTCTATACAATAGGACCCGCGTGTAAACAAAAGTCTGTAAGTTTGACAGCCAACTGCTTAAAATACCGCTCAAAGCCTTCCCTATCCTTCCTACAAAAAATGCTCTATCGTAGCAAAAACAGAGTGCTTGATCAAAGCCAGTTTTGCTAATCTTAGCCTGTAGCTCTCCCCGTCTTTCTTTCTCTTTGAAAGCAAAGGATACATTTTATTATTTTTCACCTGGATGTTGCACGAGAAATGGCGCTTGCTGGCTCCTCGACAGGCAGATTCGTTGCTCGGTCTGCGAAAATAATGAGAACATGGGGTTTAGTCATTAAAATATCTCTGTTTTTGTGCTCTGATTCAAGTTTAGAAGGGGTTACCCAAGGTTAGCGCATATGTGATAACTTTCGAAAAGTTCAACGTTGTCTGTTTTCGGATTTCTTTATTTTCTTTGGGCGCGGGCACACTCTCACGACTCGCATTCCATAGACTAAGTTTTATTCGCTGTGATGCATTTTTTCGCTCCTCTTCATTCCCGCTCTACCTTTTCAAAGGATTATTTATTTGGTCCCAGGATCTGCCGCCGACCAAATAGTTTATCCTTTCGGGAAGCCTGTCTGATGCGATTCCAAGCAGTTAAGCCTAAAAGCAGGGCCACTAAAGCGACTAAAGTTCCCTTTCAGCCCACCCCGCAATTTTGTTAAACGCTACGCTGTAAATCTGGGATGAAAAGAAACCCTTTATCCGAAGAAAATACTGAAGACGTATCATACAAAATAAAATAATAAAAAAATAAAAGTTCTGGCAATGATGCTTCCTTTTGTTCGTTTTTGGCGTTTGACGAGTCTCATGATGAGCTACATTTTAAATAAGCTCGGAAGCTTCAAGTGAACTTTCCTTCCTGCTTCGGACATGAAAACGTGCATTAGAGCGCGTGGCGTGAGTTGTGCGTGCGTGTCCTTGTATGCGTTTGCATTCGACGACTTTAAACTTTTCGAATTTTACTCTGACGCGCTTGTGCTTGTCTATGTTAAGGGAGTATGACTTTGCAAAAATAAACCTCCTTAATGAGGTAAGAAGAGATTCATCCCCCCTCGAATTTCAACGTTTTTAGCTGGACATTTATTACTGCATGGATTCCCACACTAGGGGAGTTTCAGAAGGTCAAAGAAGATTGATAAAAGAAGATTTTTTTCTATTAAAGTTTATATTTACCTTTCGTCCAAGCATCGTCGGCTTTGTGACGCCACTCCACCATCACAAGTTCGCGAACAAGGACTCAGCTCCGACCACGCTGACCATAGGCCAGAATCCTGGACATCTTCTTTGAGCTCGTCAGTTCCAAGTCCGTGATAATCGGTTAGTACAAATTGAGGAGCGCTTCTTGAAGAAGCATCTGCTGGCCTTTGTCGACGATGCCGGATTTGCTCTTCGTGTTGGTAGTTTGCACCGTGATGATGCCTTCTCGAATGCTGTAACGTCCCAAAGAAAAAAGACGGAAAAAAGATTATTAGTTGAGATTTTCTCTATACGTCCTTTTGCTTCAACTATTAATACTGTAGCGAGGATTATGCTTCATCCCTCATTTCAACGTTTCGGATTAATGCAAGTAGTACCTTAAAGTAAAGTACATTTAAATATCATCAAATAACTATCAATAGACACGAGAATAGGCGATAGTACATCGTTACAAAAAAAAGACTGTCCATAGATGTTATGTTTAGATGGGTTGGATTTAGATTACGCATTACTAGAGGATTCTTATTTCTTATACACAGGCAATATATTGTTCACTAGTTATAAGGCGAAGTACCCAAAATATTTAAAGAATTAAGATTCTAAACATTATTAAATCGTAATAACACATTTTGGGAAGTTGTGAATGGAAAATTCTAGACATGTTTTCATGCGTTTTGTGCATCCTCCTTTGATGTTACCTATTGAGGAAGCAACTTGCCTATTGCCGATGGATTCATTTGAGATCATTCTACAACAAAACCTTTCTATAATACTACACGTAATAAGTATAAAACATCTTAAGACAATGCTCCGTCTTTTCCATTTTGACCCAATATTTATCACATACGGTCCTTATAAGGATGATATTTCAGCCAGTCTGGGAAAAGTTGCGGCAAATCTCTCTTGGATCGTCCTTGGCACTTTCCACTTTCGCATGTGACGCGAGCGAGACGACAGAAATATGATATAATAGTTGAAGCAATAGTAAATAACGCTGTTAAGATGTGACCGCTTCTCGACCCACTTCGCGCTATCATTGTATGAAAAAGATAACTTCCCTCACTGCCAAAAAAAATCCTTTTATCTGAAGTAGACAGTAATATTTAAGCAAGGAGCGGTAAACGTTATTCGATATTTACACTCGGTGTACGCTCCATTATATCCCAAATACCCACTCCTGCTAGGTGGTCCCTGGCTGACCTTAAGTCTTAAAGTTTAAACTTTCCATTTCTGGGTACTTCATCTAAACATTTACCAACACCTACGCGTGCGCAAATTTCCCGAACGGGGTTGTCTGCAACCCTTTTTCTATCGCCGTGTTTGCATTAACTGTTTTGGCTGGCATGTTTGGCTGGCCTTTAACCAAGTTATAAATTTCCCTTACTTGGATCAGAAGCAAAAGGGCATACACAACATATATACACGGTTCGCTGAAACACGAAATAAAACATCGGATGTTGACGTCTCCCCATATGTGCTAACGACGGCGTTAGCTTATTGTTTTGAGTGATGACATGGATGACACGCTAAGTCATTGCACCAGACATTAACGATGTTAAAAAAAAGTCTCGTGTGGTGTCTCTATACAATGGTTTTAGAAAAGCTAAACTTTTTGTCTACGGAACACGGAGTTAACATACATTGGAAGGTTCTTTTGGCGCCAAAATTATTCCATAAACTTGGTAAAAGAGTGTAAAGCAAACATTCGAGTCGCGTCCTGCGAGCGTTGCTATTTAGGGACCACGTGCGTAATACGGCCTTTTGGCGCGTATACACCCAAATGAAGCCAAGTAATAATACGCCCCACTACCTAAAGGATCCAAGAAAATCTATTCTTTGACGAAATCTAGGATTGAAAGTCTCGCTTATAGAAAAGCTGACAAGTCTTAGGATATGTTCGAGACAAGCATTTCCCAAAAGGTAAAAAAGGAATTCAGCACTTCCGACTGGTCAGTTTTTCCGTGTTTAAACTGTCTTAGGATTGTTTACCGTTCCTAACAAAGAAGAACGACCAAGAGAAGCGTGAAGAAAGCCGTAAGAGATTGAGGATGAACCGCAGAAATAGCATTTGGAGCTTGTGGTGGGTATTAACCCCGTAACTCTCAGTTTCAACCTATCAAGCAGGTCTGAGTCAGGTTGTAAAAAAAAAAAAAAAAAAAAATCCTGGCGTTGTGTTGGCCCCGTCTACTCTTTTCCAGCCTGTCGTTTTCTAACTTTCCCATAACGTTTGGAGGTGCCACTTCATGCCACCATACATCTTATGTCCGATTCCAAGTTGTGTAGGTTGACCACAAGGAATGCCCCCCCCCCCCCCCCCCCCCACTAATTCATTGTTGGAATACTAGGTCAGGTTCCTTGAACCAGTTTTCTGTTGTTTCTTTCCCCATCTTGTCCGAAACAGTTTATCTTACAGCATCGTGGGATGCTGCGAGCACACCGGACACCATTTTACAGCCTGTCAGTCTCTTTAGGAACTGTAAGATCGCGAAACCCTTTTGCATTTTGAAAGGAGGGTGTTTGCTTTTTAGATCGAAATCTTGATCTTTTTATTTTTGCTTTTAACGCTACACAGAATGAATGCTGTTGCTTCCAACGGATGATGTGAAATAGGAAACTATTGGCTTCACACTTGTTCACCAAGTAAGCATCCTTTTGGCTTGCCTTTTGGCATTGACACCGTGAAGGAAAATAGAAAAAAGGGTAAGGAAGTTTACCTCGCCAAGTTTGATAAAAACGTGGTACAGCGATAACCATTTCAAGCTTCACTTTCTTGCCCTTCTTTGTAGTATCAAATTTATGCTACCGGATTATACAGGCCATGTCGGAAATAAAATGTAAAAGTCTTCCTGGTTAAAAATAAAAAATAGCTTTACAGGAGTTATCTTGCCCTGATGCCTTAATCTTTTTACGTTCCAATGAGCTTTGGTCCAGCACGGGCGAACATGGTTTAATTGCGTTGATTTAATCAAAATAGTGAGTGGGAAGGTAAGGAAGGAAAATATCTCCGAAAGACCTTGATATTTTGTTGTTTAACCTTTTATTAGCACAGTTTATTATTCGGTCCGCTTTATCATATTACAGTAGTTGTCTAATGTATTTGCCTAATGCGTTTACTCTTCATATTCCTTCATCTGCATATAACTTTCCTGTTTGCATTATGTTATGGAATAGAGCAGCTGATTCTTAAATGTGTTAAGCAATCTGGTTTGCGCCCACACATGACCTTCTACTTATAACGAAGCGTTGTAGGTTGTAGAGTTTTGATTACTGGACATTTGCTATAAACTATCCAGCCCTTTCACTTATGACTCGACTTGCCTGCAACGAACTTTGGTGTTATCTCATAAAAAGTCACTTTCATATATCACATGTCAGCTCCTGCTCCTTATTTCCCGTAACTAAAAGCTATTAAAAAAAGGAAATAACTTACGTGCTCGGCACAGGTCAGCCAATCCAAACTTAGGCAGACGAGGACGAGGAATCTGCAAAATAAAAATAAAGACAATTCTTAGAATTCACGGATTTGTCAACTATGGAAAAGTTTAAAAGCTTTTACTATTTTATGAAATAAGAAAATGCTCTGAAACTGCATAAATTTTCCCACAAATAAGCACATCTTCTAGTTTGTTACGTAGATTCTCGACTGTCCACCCTCACAAAATACGTAAACTCCCACGTTCATGGTAAAAGTCAGTGAGTTACGATGGACACGAAAACGGTGTCTTGGGGGACATTAAAACCAACGGTCTTGTTAGGGTATATTACCGAATAGGGCGGAGAAGAAAGCGGGAACAGTTAAGTATTTTGACTCGAAATTCAAGTCAACCCGAAGAAGGTTTTAGCAGATTATGATCTCCCCAAACAGCCCTTAAAAGCTACAACCCTGCCATACCAATGCGAATTAACATGTTTTTAAAAGCCTGACTTTAACCGCTGACAATATCGCGTGCGATATAAAATTCATGACGAAAATTTTTAAAGGAATTTAGAAATTTTTCAATGCACCGCTGAGTATATGAATTTTTCCAACCAAGAGTTATTATGCCTCAATTACATCCCCCTACAGCATGGATTCAAGCTCAGGTACCGTCAATATTGGGTTTGACCCCTACCGATAACATAAAGAGACATTCCTCACAACTTTTATCTCACGAATCATCCCGAACTCACAGCTTGTGACTCCCAAATCATCCCGCCAGGGTTTACGACAGCAGAAACAAAACGTAGTGACGTATAGTTGTCGGTATCGCGTGTTGGATGATAAGGACGTTCAGTTTTCACGGACAGCCAGAACTAATAAAGCAACGCAAGCAACGTCATTATTGGTTTTAGTGAGATGCGTTCTTTTTGGCTAGCCAATCGAGTCTATAGAATCGCAGCGTTTTGTAAACGATGAATCGGCGTTTATTCATTTGTATGAGCTGCCTTTGTACATGAATCTGCATTGTTTTCCAGTTTTCGACTATAACCTTATGCCCTTATAGGAGTCTGAAAACAAAAGGTTTACACAGAAAAACTCGCTTATAGTTTTTTCTCCCGTCCGTCCGTCTCGAATGCTCTTCTTGCTAGATTCGATTTAGGTAAGTAAAAACAAAAAAAAAAATACTTTTTGTTGTTGTTTTTAGAAAGTTGACGCCATTATTGTCCTACCCTAATAAGCCCACGCATCAGCCGAAAACGGCCATCGAATGTTTGGTGAGTCAATATTGGCTTAGCACAAACTATCCTTGTTATAAGGAGTCACTGGTTATTTTTTTTTATTTGTACTTTGTTTTGTTATTTAAATTCCAGGCTTGCAAATGTATGCAGTTTACACAGACTTCTACTTTTTGCTCTTCCAGAACTGAGAACAACTTGAAGCGCAACAAAAAGCGAGCGGTTTGCATGTCCAATTAACTGCTTGTGCGTATATTCCGCACCTGGAAATGGTCACGAGGGATAGGTACTTGTACTTGAACATCACTTATTGTCTGACGCCCCGTAGAGACAGAAAATGTAACAAAAGCACATACAGCGTTAGAAAACAAAACTTCAAAAAAATACGCAGAGCAACAGTTTCAACTCACACAACTCGCACAAAGTTAAGAAAAGAAGTTGGCTGTATGTTGTTTGTTATCCATGTCCTTCTCGGATCCAGAACTGACAAACATGGCCAAGTTTTTGCAATGCCAAAATTTACTACAAACCCTCCCAAGTTTCTCTACGCAATTTCCGTATCAAGGAATAGACACCGAACGAGAATGGCTTCAGCAAGCGAACAAATGAACGTTCTTAGTGTTCGCGCGCTAGGAGGCATGAATTATTGTGTACTCGTAACTCGTACGTTATTGAAGCGGAGTTCACTCTAAGAACGCTAAACAAAAGAAATGCCCAGACTGCACCTTTGCGGCTGTTCCATGTGTATCTGCCGTACTTTAACAAGAAGAGCCCACTCTTTTTTGTCTGGATTTTTTTTTTTGGCTCAACTAAGTCGGAAGAGTTTGTTGAAGACCTTGGCTTTAATGTGTGGAGGCATGCGGATGGGATTGCTTTGATGGTGTCCTGTTCTGAGGACTTCGAAAAGGGTATTTTTCTTTTTCTTTCCTTTTGCTTCTGAAAAATCTGAAGAGGGATGTCGTGTTCACGCAGACTTTGCATTTACGTGATTCCAAAAGGGTTACTCTGAAGATCACGAAAGCGCAAGATGTCCTTGGTTGATTCGACTGGGTTTTCTCTAGCATTCGATTGTTTTCCTCTAGCAATTGTGTATATGTCTAGCTGACGGACATAAAGTACACAACCAAAATACACTCCGAAGCACACACCAAGTTGGTGAGAGGTTGTCTCGTCTTTATAGCACATCGTAAATTCTGCGGAAATCCTGTTTAGTTTTGGCCAACTTGCGCAAAGTCCACACTAGGGATTTGTGGGTTCTCTTGAAGACCCAGCGTCCCCTATACATAACCCAGCAGGTGGCATGGCCATAATCGCCGTTATTATGGTGTCAATTATATTCCGTGAAAACCGTCAATCACGATTTCCAAAGCTGTTGAGGAGTCTGTCAGTCATTTTTTAGTGTATTTTTTCTCTAAGAAACAAGCCGACGAACACCATAAGCCAGTCTGCTGTCTGCGGGCATGCGAGACTTTGTAATCACAATTCGGGTGTTAAAAATAAAACGAACATGCCTGGGGAATTATACCTGTGAGAAAGAAATCTAGAAATGAAACATCTGATATTGCGGCGCACATTCATAGCACAGGGGCGAGAGGATACCCTGTTAATTAAGCGGAACCTACACTGAATGCTTGTATGACACGCGGGCTAGATATCTACAAACTTTAAAACGACAACGTGACACTTCGCGGAACAGCTTTCAAATGACTGGTTTTGTTAAAGAGTTTGATAAAGAAGCGTTTGTAAGTAAAGGAATAAATAGGGAAGTTATTCAGTAAAGGGCTAAAGAAAAACGGGGTAAATTAGAATTTATAATTAGCCGCCCAGAAGGTGGAATCGAACCACTCTGACGCTAATCAGCTACAGGTTTGAAGCCTGCACCCCGGACCACCGAAGTTCATCTGGGCAACAGTAACTCGCCCGGATATGAAAATATAAGGCTTACGCTTGCTCTTATCGCATTCGCTTAGCATTGTTTTTCAGCTTAATACGGTCTTAAGAATTAGTTATACAAACTAGTAGTTTCCAAAGAGGGAATTTGTGCTCAGAATCTTCCATGTAACTTTACTGCGCCTGCCAAACTTTAAATACTTTGTAACGTTTAAGTCAAACTGATTTTAAATCAACAAATTGAGCAGAAGTGTACAAATGACGAATCACGCTACATCAGAATAAATATTCGTATAAAATAGCTTCGTAGTCACGCAATAGTGACTCAAAAACTGGATAATAGTTGACCTCGGTGACGTCACATAATTCAATTATTCATCATTATTATTTTATACAATTCTGCGAAATATTCCACTTATGGTAGTACGGTATCAAGCCGAGAGAAAGTACACGAAAACGAGGTGTGTTTGTTACATATTCCGTTCATGAATCACGCATAGAAAACAAAATAAATCCGCTCTGTTTGACGGCATAGCCATATTGTTGACTTTGAATCAAAGTATTTCGACTACGGAACCACCAGGCTAGAAAGTACCTATTTAAAAAAAATAATAAAGCCAACAAAATTAAGCGGATCTAGTGATCTAAAATTGTTTTTGCGTGTCAGTTTTATCTTTCAGGAAAAATAATTGAAGCTAGCAGCCTTGGGCTATGCAAACGAAACTCAACCAACTGCAACCTATGGAAGCTACTTTTTTATTATTTTTTTTAGAGAGAAGACCAAACATTTCTTTTAATTAAGTCTGATTCTAATGGCATTCCTTGGCGCCATGCTTCATTCGTTGCAAGACAGTAAAGGGTCTGGTCAGCTCAAATGACAACAGCTACTAGGGTTAGCATCGAATTAAATCTGGATTTTTTTCCTTACCCACACTCTGTGTCAATAGAGTGAATCTTGAACAACAACAAAAGAAGAGAAAAAAATAGAATGCAAAGAACAGCTTCTGACTGAATCACTCCCCTATTCTTGTTGGGTCCAAGAGTCATAGAACCATAGAAAACGAATTCCACGCCAGAAAAGTTATTTTTTGCTTCGAAATGAAGAGAACGTTTCTTTTGCTTGTTAAGTGTTGGCTTTGGCAATGCCACAGTCATAAAGGGAGGTGAAGAAGTCATGCCTAGTGCATAGTAATGAGCCAGAACTCTTGAAAACTGTTTTATGACGTTCGGTGTATGGTCGGAGAACTTCTTCAATGAATGAGCAGACAGCATCGTAATGCGCCGTGCAAGACTTTACTATAAACGCAGCCCTTTGGCTGGGAACCAACTGGACTAATGCATTAAAAATACAGTTTCTATTTCTACCTTTTCTTATTTTGTTTTTAGTTTTTGGTTTTTGGGGGGGTTTCGAGCCGATCTATGAGTCCCATATCAAATTCGTTAATGGCCATAATATAAATCCTCAATCGGAACCCCTTTCTTGCTTGCCTAAAGTGCTTTCACCACCTTAATTTTATGCAACAATTTCGAATCAATGTTTCCCTGGCAGGGGATCTAAAGTCCTAAAAAAATTGTGGCTGGAAAGCTGGAATACATTAAAACGAATCTTGTGAAGCATTTTATGTCTCAGGCAAGTCGTAACGTTAAGATATTCTATCAAATCTTTTCCAGACGAACAGAGCTAAAAGTACTTTCAAGATGGAGCAGTACGGCTAAGGAGCTTATGTAAATCCTTTGGCAGCTTCCGTTTCGCAATATCCTTCGCTGACGTGTCTTTCCTCGATCATTAAGCCCCTTTTCCGCGGTAACTTATGGGCAACGAAATTGCTGACGTTTGGGCATTGGTCCAAAATGTAGGGTACACCATCTTCTTTCTTTTTTTTCAATTTCAAAAACTTTTTGCACCCCAAAAACGCCCCAGACTTCTTTCTTTCCTGAAGTATATTCCGAAGCCTGTTTTACTTACAACGAATTCCTTTTCTTTTTAGCACCGTCTAGCAACGGTGTGGGCGTACGCCACAATATAACCTCCGTTGACAGACCGGAATTCTCTTGGGTGATACAAGGGGTTGTTGTGTGTCTGTGTGTGTGCTACGGGTGAAAGGAGTCTGTTTGGGTTCTCTCAGGCTCTATCTTCCCCCTAGAAAACTCTTTTCAGAACGCTGGCATTGACCCTGGCTCAGACCATTCCCCGCCCTGTTGTGAGAAGTGAGTTCTATGTATATCCTATTCGCTTAAGTTTTAAGTACAATGTTAGTACCCTTGGAATCCGACATGCCTTTACGTTTGACGTATGCCTTTTGTTCGACGAGAGCAATCGGCTTGTGCGTCTGGTAGGGCTTCTGTCGCTCCTTGCACGCCGTGTGGTTCCATATAAAGCCTAAAACTACCCATCTCCCACAGGCAATCTGTCTCAAGGACGCCTAATTAGCGGCCGGTAAAGCCCCCTCGGTTTGTAGACAGTGTTTTGGAGACCCCCCTGAAAAACCTGAGTTCATGGCAGAAAGTAGGCTTTTTTCATTTCCTTTTAATGATAATCCTTGAACGACCTCCTTCTACAACTTGCATTCATTTGAATCACGCACATGCGAGCCCTGGTAACTTTGTACGGGTGGGAATCTTCCCGACTGAGGCAACTTCATCCTTGGCAGTGTTGTTTTGCATGCACGAGGAGCATTTACTCACGCCGCAGCGCCCGCAAAAGACCAGAAGTTGACCCTTTAGGGTTTCTGATGGTTTCTCCTATATAGCGAAGGGTTTTATGACAACCATAGACCGTACAGATCAAAATATGGGTATGGTTTCTTGAACAACGAAGAAGAAACACGCGCAGGATCGTGCGTGGGTTTTCAAATTGAAATTCTACGCAGGCCCTGCTTCACATACCAACGTGATTTGCTTAAACATTCTTCAGGATGGCGAGTTTAGCCAAGGCCGGGATGAAATCAGCTTAGTGTGTGTGTTTATCAATCTTCTTTTCTTTAAAAAATATTCCGTTTCTTATTTATTTAGAGGCTTTCGTTTATTTGTTTGAAAGTGGACGAGTGGAAACGGAAGGGAAAATCTACATTAGAACACACCATTTTTACAGGACGAGAGAATCTGATAGCTTGTTTTGAAAAATATACAAAGGGTTTACTTAATAATGCGCCATTCGGCATAACGTGCGTTCGGGGGTAGTGGTATTCAAGGGAGGACGTAATCTGAAATAATCCTGACGAGAACCATGCACACGTCTTGTTTCTGAGCGAAAAGGCTTTCATTTCTGAGGTTGGAAGGACTAGAAAAGGCCATACCTAGTAATTGCGAGCCAGGACCCGAAGTTGATTTCTGAAAGGGGGTTCATTTTACATAAGGAAATTTTAGATTGTGTACCAAACGGCAAGTCTCCGGTATCTTAGTGGTTAACCCTCCATTTATTTACAGTTTGAGAGTTTACAAACTTGGGATATTTAGGGTCATTATTAGGCCTAGGCTTTTTTTAAATATCCAGCCAGCTGATTCGAAGGAAGTATATTCTCTCATCCTTGATCATTGAGGTCGGAAGGGGGAGGAAAGCGATAGTGATACTTCCGCTCATCTGTGGTGATGATATTGTAGACAGCAAGTGTTGCGGTAAAAACAAGAGATTTTTTCCGAATTAACGAAAAGACTTATGAGTTTGACAAACGCTCCCGAGACAGCTCAAACTAAATCCCCTTTCTTTAACAGCGAACATGAGAACAGTTGGGAAGTAACTTTCCCGTCAATGTTCGGGCAAAAAATTGAAGCTCTGCGTTGGTAATATTTTGGCAAGTTAACCGTCCTCGCCAAACGAAGAGAAACGGTTAAAATTAAGGATTTTCTAGACCTCACACGTATACGTTGATGGGAAACGCGAAAACCAGAACCCCCAAATCCTTCGTATATATGCGTTTGAAATCGGAAACGCCGTACTTTTCCAAACCGCACAGGGTAACTTCGTGTTGTGTGCCCCTCTTTTACCACGTGTGTTTGGCTAAGTCTAGGGGCTTTTACTGGTATAAAATGTCTAATATGTTCGCATTCCTTCCGCCCCTTATAATTGATTACCCAGTGGAGTTAACATGGCGCCGCTGCAAGTGAACCCAAATCTCTACCGAAACCGCTTTTACTTTTCAAGTACATATTGCAGAAGAAGACCAGCTGGTCAGCTGTTAAGAACCGGAAAAAACGAGCAATTTTCTTTTTGGAAAGGGACTATAGCCACTGGGAATGAGGTATAAACGAAAAGCATGCTGATGGCTTTTTTACAGGGGGTATGTACTCTACTACAGTACGGGTTGAATCTCGTGTATGGAGAAGGACGCCAAGCCTCGCCCTTTTTCCATTTGCGCTTTTCCAAAAAGAACGATATCACGCCACGCATTCTTCCTGTCTCGACAGCCATTCACAAAATTTCCCGATTCGACTTCACGGCTCATGCATGCCCCAAGACCCATGTTTCTTCTGCTGTTGCATAAAACCCACCAAGCAACCTACCTTTAAAATAAGAAAGGCCTGCCGTTTTTTTTTTGCCTTTTTTGCCCTTTCAAAGACCCGACCAGAGCTTTAAGGATGCCCTGATCCACCCTCCTTGGCCTGTTTAACTTGCGTGGTAAGAGGCTCCAGGTCCCCAAGTTCTCTATCAAGGTAGCAATTTGTCCCCTCCCTTTTTTGTGGAGGTAGAGGGGATTTCTAGTTAGATTTTGTCCCCTTCTCCCAAGAAGTCTGGCAATGCACGGTAACGCTTTTTAATGCGGACATTCTTGAATAGGATACACCTGGCAAGGTCGTCTAATTGAGTTCAATCTTACGAGATGGTACCGTAGGCGTTATTACCCAAATGCTTCAATTGCTCTATAACATTTTTAGGGAAGAAAAAGCAAAGGTCGCGTTTATGACCCTGAAACTTCATTACTACTTAAAACAAGTACTGTATGTGCTTAATAACGAGTGAATATAACTTTCTTGATCGTTGCCAAGCACGCAGAATAAAATTAACATCGAAACCTGGAGGTTGCCCAGAAGCTTTTCATCGTGTTCGAGACCACGCGATTGTGGCCACGTTTGGCGAATGCCGAACGAGTGCGGCGAAGATATTTGCTCGTGGTTCGGTGGTACGGAGCAAACGTGAGAGCGTGAGTGACCCAAAAATTCGTTATCTTTTTTTTGCTGTGGTGATCCTGGCAGCCAAAGCTCTGCCGCCGCCACGATTATAATAGCATCAAAAAAAGAGAAGGAGGTAAAAATGTTATGCTAGACACAATGACACGCTTGTTCGGGCGACAATAGTAGACAGGTATAGCTTTGACCATTAAAGCCTCTCAAATGTCGTCAGGCTAGCACCAATGGATCAAAAGAAAGTTTTTTTGTCGTTATTTCATGGACAAGGCCATCAATTGACTGCAGGTTTTATAGACAGTTCTCTGGCTAAAAATGCCCCTGGAAGTCGTCACAATTCAGAAACACGTACAATCTCAGTACACGGAAGGTTAATTTCCTAACGAAAAATATATACATCGGCGCCACTCGAGCGGCTCAACTTAAGCTTTCGAAAGGCAAGTAAAGGATATCAGGTATTCTGGAAGTCTTCAGTCCCCATAAATGGTCCTCGAAATTCCTCTATTCCTTTAGCCCTCTCTCTTCTCTCTTCATGGCTGCCATGTGACACCTACTCGGTAGGACCGTTTACCCTGCAGCCATTGAAAGAATTTTTGGCGGGCATCAAAGGGAGAACAATACACAAAGTTTTAAAACAAGCCTTTCGCACAGTGAGGATCTGCAACAGAAATTAACGAGGGGGACCGACACCGGGATATGGAACATAGGAGCGGATAGATGGAAGATGGATGCGGCGACAATGGAAAATTGCAAACCCATGCTTACCTTCCATGGAGCCAAGCTCCCATCGTGGCTTCGCTTGAAGACTAGTTTGTTTTTAGAATATTACGCCGATCACGTTATTCCTACCAAAAGTGCTGAATCAGAACTCTCCTGTCTTAATTTCGTTTTAAGTCAAACGTTTGTTCCAAGAAACGCACGTGCCCATATGAATGTGAATGTCTTCGGCACTGATGTGGGGAGAGCACTGTAGCCGACTCGCAGCAAATTGTCTTTTACAGAGTTCGAGCGTTAAGTTGTGGAGTAGGTTCTTGGCTAAGCCACAAGGTTTCGACCACCACTAACGAGACAAGCGAGAAGACTACTGGCTTTTCAAGCATGTAACAGGCCTTTGAACGCTGAAGAGAGGGCCAGAACAAGAACAGCAGAGTTATCCCTCCTCGTAAGAGCTCTCTATAGCTTCCCCTGTCCTACTACACTATTCACGGGAGTGCTCCAAGTACTGGTCTGCGAAAAGGCAGAGTCGGATTCATGTGGTCGCAAGTAAGCCGTCTTTAACCCTCTTCTCACGAAAGAATGCTCGGGGGAATTTGCAAAAATGAGAGGCAGGTACTATTCATCACGATCAATTCTTCACATTTTGCAAGTTTCTCAACGTCCCACAGTGGTTTATTGTAAATGCAAGATACATACCACCTTACAAGTTAATTCTCATTAGGATCCATTATAGCCGCGTCTATAAATTACAAGTCGAACCCTTTTGCCTAGAGTGGACCCATGGTCTTTTTCCTTTGAACAAGTATCCAACAATTATCCTTCTGTCATTCTAAGTTCCTTTCGATTCGCACCAAATTTAGTAACAGTTGCTGAATTGGTGTGGATAAAGACATTCAACAGGCAAGAGCAACAGGTCGCTTTGAATGGGCAATGAGATGGGCGGATGACATTCCCATTCGATGTCATTTACCTTATCGCGTTCATTGACAAACGAAAAAGGTTCTTGGCGCACACCTACCAGGTCAAGTCAGCCAAAGTAGCTTTTAGATCTCCCGCAGTTCTGTCCTTTTGCGAGATTCTTGGTTAGGGAAGAACAAGCTATCGCAAATCTATGCAAAAATTTCTTCTCTGCCTACGCATCACAAAGATTGCTTTGAAAAGGTAAGAACAACAATTCACGGATATGGAAGGAATAGGTTGCATCCCGCCAGCCGCTCTGTTTTGAAGTGAAGGCAGCCTGCTTCGTATTTTATCTAGAAAGAGTACTTGAGGAAGGGAGTGAAGAACCAGACATGCAAAAAATACAACCCGGCACGAGAGGGAAGTGGAAACCCGAAAAGAATAAGAAGACGTCCTAGTTAGTCACGTTTGTATTTCGCCATGATTCATGCAAGAAGGGGCAACCCCATCATTAGCATGCGCGAAGAGTCTCGGCATGCGGTCTTTTAAAGTCTTGATCTCATCTTAGCACCAAATATTGGCGTTCGTATGTTGTATATTTAAACATGCCGCTATATGGGTTTTTCGGTACAAGGTGCTCATCGTCCGTTCTTCTTGTGGGTTGTGCAGACCTCAACGGAAAAATTAGGTAAAAGCGTCACTTCTATTTGATTAGGTTCGCGGAAATTCCGGGATATATTTGTATGTGTATATTTTTACGCTCGCAGGCTTAGCCCATTAGCTTTTATCTGGAAGCAGCATCCCGGGCTTTTTCGTCAGACCGAGATTTATCGACAAGTTTCCGTCCGAGCTTTTCCGGGTCGTGAGAAAACTTTGTCGTGATGTAATAGGCAGTTTTGGATTCGGTTGAAAGGGCCCTAGAACGCAAAGTGAAAATAACCACCACCGTCTCAAATTGCACAGGCAGCTAGATAATTTTTGCATGCTGGCAAAAGGGAAATCCTGTGGAGGAGGGAGAAAAACGGGGTTGTGGCTTCCTTTTCGTTCAGGTCATTGATACTTGTTACGTCATACATTGATTTTATTTTATTTAGCAAGTTCGCTGGCTTGAAAACTACAGTAATTATCGTTCATGACGTTCCAAACGTACCGTTTTATTGCGAAAACGGTAATAGGGTTAGAATTTCCCTTGTTTTATGATTACGTCGCCACCTAGCGAAATGTACAAGAAGCTTGTACCTAAACGTTTTCTGCACGCAGAGTGTTTCACTGGAAAGATCATTTCTTTTTCAACAGACTTTTGTAAATTTTGTTGTTGCAAAGTGTTTTGACCCGGCACTTGAAAACTAGTATACGTGTAAAGGTAAAGCGCTTATTGCTTGTTAGTTTTTTCAGGTTTTTAATACTTAACTTTCCCATCTACTTTCAGATTCCCAGAACTGTCAAGGTTGAGGTCCCCATTTGATACAAGTTATACACCTCTTTCTTCTGTCATGGCTGCTATCAAGTTAAGGTCCGTTATGAATAACAACGCAGTAAATCGCAGAGTTCCTGTTCGTCCAATGCCAGGTGGTACGAGGCTTATTACATTAAAGTTTAATGATCAAATTAATGGCAAGCCTACAATCGTTCTCAAGAATCACGAATCTATACCGTTTCCGTACAAGAAAATGGCCGCCAAACGTCATTCCGAAAGTGGTGATGATGACTCTTCGTATATCAGCCATTCGCCTACTAGCGAAGACTTTGATGATCAGGCAATGTATCCAGGCCAATCCATGTCCAAAAATGCCATCATGGCCCGAGAAAATCGACAGAAAAAGAAACGTTACATTAATTCCCTAGAAAACACTATCCAAGTCACCAAGCAAGAAAACGCCCAATTGAAAAAGAGCATTGAAACCAAAGATTCCTTGATAGCGTCCTTACAGAACGACGTTATGTATCTCAAGAGCGTTTTAGCCAATGTTGGTGAAGTATCAAAGCTTCTGCGAGTGTTGCGAGTCAATGGTAATCTAACGTCCACATCTCTTAAACCCCAGTCCAAAGTCTCTTCAGGCACTACCCTCACTCATCCTCCTGCTGCCAAGAAAGCTAAACTACAACATGTTGTAGAATCAGAGGAAGCTAAATCAAGTAAGGATGGTACAGAAAATGCTTTCTGGTCCGTAGTTGACACCCTTTTTCCAGAGAATCTCAATGCAGGACAGGAACCGCATTGGCTGTCAAATCCTTTTCCGGAAGTGTATGAGATGGACCATCCTTCTTTGGACCTGCTTCAAGATTTCAGCGACACCGATCTTGTTAGCTTAGAAGATTCTGCGTCTCCTACAGATGCGGTACTGGAAGACGGTTTGTCTGCTTTACCCTTCGATTCGACGCTACCCAAGGCAGGCATTTGTTTACACGTTTGCAATCAGCGTGTTTCCCTCGAGTTTTGTGCTTCCTGTAGCCAGAGTGCCCATGATACTTGGAACACACAAGACAAACAAGACGGCGAACCGCATTGATTCCTCCTTCATTGACATGGTCGGTATCTCCCAATGCGTTGCAGACGTAGTTGTATAAAAGGTTTTTAATTTCCTGCTCTGAACAAATTTTCTCCCTTTTTCAGTGTTTTCCTTTCACACTTAATGACGAGTCCTGCTTTGCGCAATCGCCGGCGTCAACGGATTTGATTTCCTACAAAAAATGTAGGTTTACTTGTAAAAGCTGTCATTTGGTGTATGTTTTTGCCCCTTTTGCAATGCCTGCCATGCTAGAATTGATTGGTTTTCTCTTGAATTGGATTCACGGATGTGCTTTTACTTTGCAGTCGCGCCGAGATCCCTACGGGTTACTCCAGTGGGAGTTGAAGGCAGACTCTCGAACACTTAGACGGTGGAGTATATGACTAATGGTCTGTGCCTTTGTACCGTTTTTTTTTTTTTTTTTTTTTTTCAAAAGTTATCCAGTTAGCGTAATCTAGGGTTAATTTTGTCTGTAGACAGCTATTTCCTAGATAGTTTAGCCAGACAATTGTCAGGAACGTTGAAAAGAACAATTAATGGCGGAGTAGTTCTTTCTTTTCCAGGTTTATTTCCAGGCATCACGGGAGCATGTGAAGCGACTTCATTCTGTTCTGCTTTCGTATGGTAATTGTCCGTTAAATGACAATTAATTCGTGATTTAATTACTTCGTCTTAACTATTACAATTTAATTTGCATTCTAGCATGGCAGGAAATTATACTTGTTATATTGTAAATAAACTGGTTTATTATTATCGTCGAGCTGTTGAGTTGACCAGGTTAATAAAATTAAAATAGTTCGAAAAAAGAAATGAGGATCAAACGCAACGGGAAAAAGTACATGCTACGAGCATTAGATGGCGAGTAAGTCGCGTTGGTCTGTATACTCGTGTGTGATTGGGGCGTGCGAAAACTTTTCGAAGTTTTGCTTTGATAATAAAAGCAATGTTAAACGGTATCAACTCGCTTTTACTAGACATTGAAGGTACAACTACATCAATTACTTTCGTGAAAGTATGTTTTAATTTGTATTTATTTGCATGACTTGCCACTTATTGTATTGATAGTTATGCTACGCATCCCTCTTAGGATGTGTTGTTTCCGTACGCAAGGGAAGCGTTGGAAAGCTACCTTCAACACCACTGGGGAGAACCGGAGTTAATTGATGACATTGAACAGCTTAGAAACCAGGTATGTAAGTCAGTAAATCTTGGAAATTGTTAAACTTAATTAGCTTTAAACTTAACTCTTTTCGCTACTCCCAGATAGAGGAAGATTTAAATGCTGGGATTGAAGGGATACCAGTTATCCTTTCAGAAGAACATGTAGAAGATATAATTCAAAGTATTATCACAAACGTTGAATGGCAAATGGATATGGATAGAAAAACCACTGCCTTAAAGCAATTACAAGGCCATATTTGGAGAGAAGCTTATAAAACGAGCTTGCTAAAGGGCCAGTAAGTTTACCAAAAAAATGTCGGGAAAAATATATACATTGTAAATTTCTAGTCTATATCCTGATGTCGTTCCTGCCTTGCGGAAGTGGGTAGCTAAGGGGAAACAGGTTTACATTTACTCGTCTGGAAGTGTTGAAGCGCAGAAACTTCTTTTCGGCCACTCTGTCAATGGAGATGTATTACCGGTAACACATCCACTTTACCTGCAGTAATGAAAGGATATTTCTTTATTATTTTTTTAGCTTTTGTCTGGGCACTTTGATAAAAAGATTGGGCTCAAGACTGACCTGTCCAGCTATAAGAAGATTGCGTCCCATATTGGATGTCCCCCTGAGAATATTCTGTTTTTGACAGACATTCCAAACGGTAAGTCCCAGTATCTTGTTTGTATAGTATACACTATACCTGTGAGCTTATTGCGTACAAAACTTACTATGTAGAGGCTAGAGCTGCTCGATTGAGTGGGTTAAATACTCGCTTGGTAATCCGGGAAGGAAATACTCCCCTAAACGCTGAAGATGTCAGTAATTTCAGTCCAATTGAGTCATTTGCCGAATTATAATGCGTTCGTTGTATGTAACACGGCATAATACATGATTGCCTTAGTTTGGACTAGACCAGTAACAGCACATGAAAAACTAATGTTCTGTAGTAGTGTACAACGTCCAAAGGCAGTCAAATTTACCTTTTACAAAATATACAACATTTAATGCCCCTATATACATGGGCTTGAGCTTTTCAAATATGTATATATATATATTTATCAGTATAGTAGAAGACAGCTGAGGTTATTTCAGACAAACTCAGTTTTTTAAAAAAAAAAATTAAACAGCTCATCACGTGCCCACTAACATATGCATTAAACTGTCTAAATCATCATCTTTGCGCACATAGTTGGAGTGACTCCAGTCATTCGGAAATGATTTGATGACCTCGTCAGCACTTATCGGAGTTAATTTCCAACTTGGAAAAGACACGTCCAGCTCTTGGGCCAAGTCCCCGTGTAAAATTGCGCTGGTTTCTGTTGTGACCGTAGTTTGTGACTGAAAATTCGTGACCGTGTCATAATCGCTGAAAACAGGGTCAAACTCCGAAGACGTGGACAAACTCAACACTGAACTCCAGTTAATCTCTTTACTTTCCGCGCCCAGGCCGGAATCTTCATCTGAAGAAGTGCTACTCACTATAGACGAATTCTTTGACATATTCTCGTACTGGGTGGCCTGCGACTCCCACGGTTCTCTGTACGTCGAGTGGTAGCTCTCGGTGTGACAATAGTTGGCGGGATTGGCCGTTAACTGTGACGGGTAATGGCACGAGCTTATATCGTTCAAGTTAACGTGAATACCATCGCGTTCCATCTCATCTTCTATGTGGCGCAGCGTGTTGCAGATCAGGACTGAACGGTGTAAACTGGGATCGGGAAACTGTCGGTACCGGTTTAGTTTCACCATAGACAGACTTAGGACTGACAACCGCTGATGTCGGTAGCAGGGCCAACTTCGCGACCAATCCCATTTGGTGTACGTGGACGTCCAGCCGCATTTGCTGCAAGTTTTGGCGGCAGTGTTGGCTTCGCTGTTGGTTTGCCGCCAAGTCCGACTGCCCAGTTCCAAATAGGACTTGCCGTTTTCTTCCCGGCGAATATTCTGACCGTACGATGGGTACCGACACGGGTTTTCCGGTTCGCACTGTCGCTGATGGTGGTTTCGCGGGTTATGATTAGCTGTCCGGTAGTGGTCGTATTCACTGTTGTAATTTCGCGAGTTGTTGTTGTAGTAATTGTCTCGCGACGTGGACTGGATGTAAGGGCGAGGACTGTTGGATACGCGCTCATAATTTGATCCTTGGTCCTGAGTATACGGAGGTACAGGAGTCAACGTAGTATAGCTGGTTTTGTAAGTAGCACCATAATTGTTGCTTTGCGCGGCGCACGCGGTGAGATCGGCGGGCTGATAGTAATTGCTGGGACAATTAGGAGATGTTTTGTTGTTCATCCATTCAATGGGTTCGTAAGCGGCTCCCGCACCATTTTCGGGATTCTCAATCCCCACTCGAACAAGGCAAGGTTGTTTAGCAAAACGGTGCTCAGTTTCCTCATCCGCTCCTTCCAGAGCTCGTTTGCCTGACGTTGCTTGAAGACCCATAATTGGCGCAGCCTAAATTGTCATACAAAAAAAACTCTAGTTTAGTTTTCGTGTTGATCATTTACTGTACCATGACACTTAATTTCTTTAAATTTAAAACTTTATACAAGACATGAACTTAACTAACTACTACATTAACTATTTAAACTGATTGTTTTAAGAATTAAACAAGAAAGAGTGATCTATATTAGTGTTGACTTGGTGGATTTATGCAGCGCCAATGCGTAACTGCGTGCTGGGTGAGGATTGGATTTAGTTTGATAGGAACTCGGGATAGTTTTGGGGTGGAAAGAACATTTTCTTTAGTTTGAGCAAGCAAGTTGGCTTGGGAAAGAAACAAGTCTCGAGTGCGCAACGGAGACAAGGAACGAGAGAGAGAAAATTGCTTTTGGCTTAGGGCTGAGAGAGAAGAAGTGCTGGTTAGGAGCGGTACGGTAGAGAACCAGGGCAAAGAAGAAGAGACAGCAGGGGATAGAGCAGCGTTTGCGTAGGTTGCGACGCTGGCGACGGTCGCCTTGCCGAGCTGGTTCGATCGACGTCTGACGTCACTTCCCGACGAACAAACAAGTCGTTGGCGATTGGCGGGCGCTTTCTTGCGCGTAAGATTGTGGGGCGGGTGAATCATGTAAAATGAATTTTCTTTCATCTCCCTGTGATGTGTCCTACGACATTATTTTCTTTTGTCTCCATCTCTTGCACATACACATAATTTCGCTCTGGGTAAAAGCAAATTCAACTTCTCTTAAAAACGAAAAAGTACCCGTTTCTCTTTACCCTGAAAAGGGGGCCAAGAAAGTGTATTTTCCTTAGGGTGGGAAAAAAAACATGCATCTTTGTTATGTCGCTAGACCGCCCGTTACAGGGACACTTTTTGGACTGCTCGCTTGTTACTGGCAGTGGTGCTAGATCGTCGTGATCCGTGGTACTTGCCTGAGGACGTTGCTGCTAGCTTTGCCTTAGCTTTCGCATCGGGCTTACCTGCGGTTCTACCTGCAGGTGAGCGTATTCCGCCCACCTTTCCTATCTTCTCGAAACCTCAAGTTTTCCAGGTAGACCGGGTCCAGGTAGACAGGATGCAAATTTGAAACATGGGGTACTTTGGAAGATGGGGAGGTAGGATTAGGACAGCATAGCATGGCAAGCCCCGACTGGTTGCCTTGTTCTCTCCAACCAGCCAAGTCTTCTGCTTTTTCTATGCACGTGCATGGAAAGGTAAAAGGTATAAGGCAAAGGAAGGAGGCAGGTAAGAGGAGGACAAGAGCCTTGAATTCCAAGCCAACGGCACTGGGAAACCACCGAGGGACCAAGTATTGCGAGGGCCTATTCCCTTAGCCACTAAAAGCAAGGACTGGTTCTTCCAGCTAGCCCAGCTAAAAGCACTGTCTCGCTTTCTTGGAAAACTTTAACGTAACCGAGCTCTAAATCCCACCAAGTTTCCCATTACTCCTTCTTGGAGCAATCTTGGGATACTTTAAAATCCCTGTATTGAAGGTTTGACAATGCCCGAAATACTATTGGACCTCAGCAAAAAAAAAATCCACTGAAGGATTTATGTAATTTATGGATGCCCACGACTTGCGGGAGTATATATAGATTATGTATTAGTGATGCGAAAAAGGGGGCAAAGAGTCAATGTTGGGTAGCTTTACGTATTGCTATCAAGTTCAAGGTTTCTCTTACGAGCACATTAAGTGTTCTGTTCATTGATAGACTAGGAGTCGCTACAAAAGAAAAGAGTATCGTATCGCGTAGACAAACAAGGGGAGTCCTGCGGTTGTTTCATTTTTTTATGGGGCACACATTAACCGACCTGTTTTATATTACGATTCGTAAACAAGCGTGACAGGGGTGGTAATGGAATAATTGACTCTTCCATTTTACCTGACATGCTGCCAGTTGTTAAAGCTCAAAGCCCCGCTAAAGACGTTAAAGAAGTTACTGGTCATACTGAAACCATACACAATAAACGAGATGGTCCTCTTTAATTGTTGCGGTATCATAGGGCTAAGGCACAGCTAAAGTGTTCTGTCCGAGTACCATTATCGGACGCTTTATTGGAACCTAAAGAGCTACCCGAGATGTACTTCATGTTCCTCGGTGGGATTCTCTACTGCCACGGAATCCCAAGTTTCGGTTGACGTTTTCAGAAGTAAAGAGGTGTTAATCGATGATCTAACCAACCCAGCCACAGGTACAGTAGAGCCTTTGTAGTCATTGACAGAATGTTTCAACAATATTAGTTTCCTATTTTCCCCTATTTTCTATTAGTTTTGTTGTCTTTTGTCGGGTTTTGTCGAAAAATTAATCGACGCGCAGGTTCACTGTGTCCCCGTTTCTATATAGTTTCGGTACTACTAGATTATTTACTATGTTTAACTCTGCGAAAGAAAACTCCGCAAAGAAGGCAATGTAAACATAGTAAATTCCGGTAGACACCGTAGAACGGGAATAAAATTGTTAAGGCCGCTATCCGACTTGGCTGCGACTGTGCCTTGTGCTTAGCGTAACACAATGTGAGCGCTCTGCTCACAGTGCGTCAGCAGATTGGCAAACTTGAAACTGTGAGAAATCAGAGTTGTATCAATGCAGTTTAGTCACTTTCATTACTGCCTGCCAAGACGCCACCAGTTGGTTCTAATGCCAAGCTAGTACCAGAGCCAGAGCCGAAGCAAGGCAGCGGGGAAGAGTCGGTTTCTCATCGCAGCTCCCTTGGCTTTTGCATGCTACAGCTGGCAGTCTGCCTACGCTTTGCTAGTCATCCGGGGCTATTGTACTTGGGGATTGGGAACTTTCGGCCCTAGCTTCGGTTGCTTTCAAAGGATAGAATAAAAGTGCATGTTTCCGGCGTTGCTATAGTTACCAGGGAGGCGGCGTCTTTTCCAAACTGTCCAGCATGACTTCGAGCGCGCCTCATATGTCACATGTCAGCACTCAGTTTGTCAACATTACGTACTGTAATTTTCCCGCAGTATTAAACTAATTAGCTTAACCAACACATTTCTCGTACATTAGGAATTATGATTCCTTCTATAACATAGTGTTATTCAAGTGTCGGACAGTTACTTGTAGTAGTTCCAATAATGCTGGACTTTAAACTATAACTGTTTACTATTGAGTTGTCCGAAAATTGGTAACAAACATATTTGTCTAATAGAAAATAATATTCACTACATGCAAAAACAATGTGTAAGACTTTTACCTGGACAGTTTGTTTCATGATGCGTTCACGAATTAGCTGAAGTCCGACATAGTCGGACTTGATGCACTTAGTATAAAAAAGTTGTAATAGTAGTTTGGTGGAATTCACTAGTGCTAGTCAAAGAAATGTAAGTGTAGTAGGCAGCAAAGCACAAGGGGTTTTCGTCCAGAGTCTTTGCCGGTGTAGTAGGGAAGTCGTAGTGTGTTACACTACACTGTTGCGAAGTTACGGAGAATGTTTTTCACTTTTGTCTCCGGGATGCAAAGTTTTAAGATTGAAGATTTGAAACTTGCGACACGTTTGACGAACGCGGGCGCCGCACGCGGAGGTGGAGTTCGCCACGCTTTTAGTATAAGGGGTTGATAGGCGGTGCGGTCACCTCAACAGACGACGTGCGATTTTCCCAGCTGACGGACGTTCTCGTTTTGCTGGCGCTATGGGCTATGCTTCGCGTCTGTATGCCATCGACTGGGTACTGGCCCTGGCCAAAATACCTCAGTGGCACGGAGCTCTGTGCCGTCCCTATCCAACCAGCCAACAGTCCTTTCGTTCCCTCTTGCACTCTCCTTCTCTCTCATTTCCCAACCCAGCATAAGCGAAACTACGGCTTGGAAAGCCCCGCAGCCCCGACAACAAGCGCCGTAGCCAAATAGCAGCGACTCGCTGTGCCCGTTTGCCCCCCTTCTTCGTTCTTCCCCGCTTTTTGGATGAGAGCCTCCCTGTGCCTCCCTTCGTTCGATCCTCCCCTCGGATCCGCCATGACTATGGCGACCCTAAACCCTAAACCGCCCCTTGTAACTATCCTCCCCATCCAACCTTTTCTCTCCTCTTTGCGCCCTTTTTCCTCTCCACTGTGTATTCCACGTTCTATCCACGACTTGGGTATTATACTCAACCCGCTGAGGGTATACAGCATACTTGCGAGTCCGGGGGCCACCATGATAACTGGCCTTGGCAACGTTGTTCGGCGTTGCTCTGTGTGCTGCGAGGGAAGGAAAACTCGCTTCGCTCACAGACCCCCAGAGCCCAGACGAGTGACGAGCGCTTGATAAGGATTCGTTTTCTACGAAGTAAAGCGAGAAAAATCGAAGTCAGGCGTGGTACGAACGGAATGAGTATGCGTAGTTTAGAGCAAATACCGCACGGCGCGCATGGTACTGACGGAACATAACCCCGTCAAGATACTAGAGTATAAGAATTTATACTGGATGATCGGAGCAACTTTCAATTATATTTTCAGTAGTCTAGTATAGTAAGTTGGTCTGATGTACCTTACGAGCGCTGCGGTCAATAGTACCGCGAACGATCGCAGTCTGCCGAACGCTCCCAACCCACTCATGAAGCGATGTGTCGCTTTCAAACCAGTCTTGCGGATGTAGCGAAACTCGGGTTTTCGACGATTACGCCTGACTTTCCATACCGTTAGCCATGTCATACCGGAAGCCTTTCTTTCTCGGGTGCTCGGTGCATTTGGCGTCTGTTCGCCAAAGCACGATTCCCTCTTCTGGATGCTGTTCGCTCGCCAAAGTGCGCTCGCGTTAGTCGAAGAACCGAAATGCGTAGTGTGAACGGACTAAATTAGATTCAATAGCAACCCAGGACCCCATTTTTCGGCGTTGTCGATTCTGAGCGCCAGACATGGGTAGGCAGGGAACAAGCTTTCCTCTTTCGTCGTTCTTCGTTCTTATTTCGACCGCTATGCCTTTCCCGCTTCAACGAACGAACACCCTCCCATTCCGCTTTTCTTCCACCACCCACTCCGGTTGCCCCACGCTGTAATTCGGACCCGCCGGGTCGCAGGCGTATAGCACGAAATGCGGGTAGATAAAGTACATGGAAGAAAGGGAGGAAAAGAGAGAGCTGGGCCCCAAACCGGGCCAGCCAGGCAAGGCAATGAACAGCAGCCAAGAGTGGGGGGAAGGAGGGGGAGAGGAAGGGAGAGGGGAGGGAAAGGGAAGGCAAGGGAAAGAGAAGCCTGGGAAAAAGTCTGCTTACTTGCTTCGTCGGCCTGGGCAACTAACAACTTCGAGTTGGCAAGCAAGGCAACGGGGAAGGAATCCGAATCCAATATGAAAATACCCCGTATACTCTAATGCAATGCGTGTGTTCTATACTCGAGAGAAACATTGGAAACCCCAGCTTGACTTGAATCGAAGTATGAACCAACCCATGCATACTTGTAGACTTTGGTTCGCGGCTCCATACCTGTTAATACGAGAACATTTGGCGCTGCGTTTAAAAGTCATGCGATCTACTTATTTTTAAAATGTTACTTCTCCCAGCTAGAAGCAGTTTTACTTCCTTTACGTGACAAACATCATTTTGTTGGGATTCCAGTAATATCTAGTAGTTTTACCGTCTTAAAATATTGGCGTAAATCTCAGGGATACTTGTTGTTTTGCAGTTTCCGATCATTAATTTTAATCTTATAAAGCTGTATTTAGTGTGTGAAATGCGGTTAACTTTTATGGCATAACATCTTGAATACAGTGTATAGGTTTCGTATATAGAAACCTATATTCTTGGTCGCCTGACTTTAAACTAGAGCCGACACTGCTTCGTGACGACATACTGACGTCAGCTTGTTGGCTCCAATATGAGAAAAAACCCATGGTAAGAAAATTGTTTCGTCTTAATACAAAAAGTGTCCAAAATAGTAGTGCCAAGTTCAGCAAATAAATCATTGCGGTTTTCTAAGGGGGTTGGGTTTAAAAAGTGGGCGAAATGAGGAACAAGATTAAATGTTTTGCATTTGACTAGGATCTAGCCGTTGCTTCTTTAGTGATATCGAGTAAATAATCTATCGAGTTCCTACCGAAGTCCGTAGAAGACTGCGTGATAACACTAACGCAGGAGCGCGCTCCTTTCTATCGTTTGCGACGTAGAATGGCTTACACAATATCTCATGGCGATCTATGACGTGTTAGGATATGCAGCTACCGGTGGCCCTGCATACACACCTGCAGCAGGAAGTAGTGTTATGCTTGAGCTGGTAGGCAGGCTACCAAAGCATTGACATTCAATTGCAGTTCGAGCGTTTTCCTTTTTCTTGGGTCAGACTTGTTGCGTATTCGGTTTAATGTACATAAGCGCGTAAATAAGGCACGTATAGTTTGGTAAGGCGAGTTAACTTTCCGGGGTTAATATTATGATCACCCGAAAATTTGCCAAAAGGTACGAAAATGAAAAACCTGGTAGAACTTTTTGTTTCCACACGCTAGAATTCTGCAGGACATTGCTCTGAGCATATAACGGGGCATGCCTTGAGCATGGCTTCCAGATAAATGAGTAGGCTGATTAGATAATACAGAAGTCATGAGATGAATGTTCCAAAAAGTTACCTACATATTTTATGGCATGTTAAGGTTGTCATTGGCTAAAGATCGATATATTTAATACTTGATGGTGAACGCTTGAATGGCCCAATGCACAATTGTCTGGGCTCGTAATATAGTTGTATGTTTTTTTTTATTATGCATGAGTTTTATTTGGTCCGACCACCCCGTCCCAAAGCATGCTCGACAATTTGACGTATATCTTCCACTTGTTGCTTTATGCCGTAATTTCGGGTGATCCCCCCGTAACAAATAGGTTGCTTGATTAATGTCGTTTGTCACATGTTTTCTTTGGGTTGAGGGTTCATGAAAACTCTGGAGGGCTGAAAACCCTAACATAAAAAGAAATTTAGTAGGGTGTGAAACCCTTGATTGCTGTGAACTCAGGTGGATTGAATAAAAATAGTAGTATTTATGTACGTACTGAAGGGAGTATGGGAGCTACGTATTTCGTACGATCTTCTTGGGCACCAATTGCAGAGATCGATGACTAGTCAATATCCATCGAGGTAGAATTTTAGATTATAAATTAGTCTGTAGTGTTCTATCTCAGTTTTTGTTCGTCGCATTCCTTATTGAACAACCGAGTAAAATGTTTTTGTATTCAATTGGTCTTGCTTTCTTAAAAAGTTCGTTGCAAATGCTGCAATGTGCAAACTGCTGCTATGTGCAAACGGGGTTTCCGTTATGTGCCAATCGCGGTGTCTTCGACTGTTTGAAGTTCTGGTAACCCGCGCTTACTTGAAAAGATTTTGGCGCTCTTATAGTGCATTTTAAATATTTTCCCCTCCCTGCTGAGAGAATTTAGGATGACAGCAGCGCTTTCGTTGCAACGCTCAGTGCGCTGCAGCTCTGAAAAGCTCTTTCGCTTCGCCTAAGGGCCGTTGTAACAGGAAAATCGGCCGCTGGCCTCGGCCCCGCCGCGTTTTTCGGTCTCATTCCTCTCTTGCTAAGCTCTCCTGTGTTCTCTCTTTCTCGATGTATTCGTCTGGCTTCGTCCTTACCGCTATACCCTATACCCGACTCCCCTTGTTCGTGGCCCCATACCCCCGTGCCTGTTTGTAATGTCTCCCATCCCTTTTTCGTTGGGGCCGGGCCTACGTGTACGCCAAGCTGCGGCGCCCTCATGCCGTACTCAAGGCTGATGTGATGGGGCTGCCAGCTTGGTTAAAGTCGGGGCTTCTACCCACCGTACCTCTTCTCTCTTTCCCTTCACGTCAACTTATTCGATTCTACCGCCCTTCTGCGTTCTATCTAGCAAAGGAACTGGCCCCTTCTTCGTGCTTGCATATCCTCTTTCCTCTCTCGTCCCCTCCGTTCCCTGGAACCACCACACCACATCATGCGTTCTCTTCGTGGACTTTTCCATGGAAGACTGGCGCCATGTCCAACTTTGAGACTACTTCTCAAAAAAGTAAAAGCGCCCTTTTTTGCACCATTAGCAACATAAACATTCTTACGTTGGTAAATTAAACTATTACGGATCTTTATCATCTATCAAACAGACTTTACAAAACTTAGGTTTAGGTTGCGTAATTTTAATCCATGAATAGTCTTCTCTTTACAATTGTTGTATTTTTTTAGGGACGCTAAAGAATTTCAGAGTTTAAGGAGTACAAGTGTTTTCTCTTGTTTGAGTATGTTTTATCTGCAAATATGCGTACCAAGAATAAAATGTGGAAAGAAAGTTTTCCTCCATTCAAATTTGCCTTACTTAAAATTCGCGCGGTTTGCAACCTCAGACGACTGTCCATTAGGAGCAGTTTCAATTTGTATCTAATGGCAACATCGGTGTTGCGCGGCTTTTCCTGTCGGGGTTTAGAATTTGACGTCGTCGACTACTTATCCTAGAACCCAAGGCCCACATGGCGTGCCTTTCTACAACGCTCCCTTTTCCGCCGTCTGAGTCAGCCCTCGATTTCGACTGCATACTCGACTCAACTTGAGTTGGGTCCCTTGGCTTCCCTATTCGTTCGTTCCTCCTTTGTTCTGGCATACACGAAGCCTTTTGTCGAGACCTCATAGTTCTCGTCGTAGTAAACAGACTGCGAATGTTGTCCAACGTTGTAGCCAGGCGCCAGCTTCAACTCTAAGACAATAGTTTCTTTTGCTAAATAAAATTGTAATATGCTTGCAATTATGTGCAAACAAGATTCGTAATATGTCGCCAAAACTTTTCAGAGATCACTTTTCGCATGTTCTGTTCTCTTTTCGCATGTTCAGCTCGATGAAACATTCATGGAATACGCCGCGGGAATATTTAACTGATAAAAAGATCCCTCATCTGCGGAAATCTTGCCTAGGCTTAAGTTTAGAAGTTTGAAAGTTGATGTCGCAGCAGTCGTGGCCGAGTGGTTAAGGCGTCTGACTAGAAATCAGATTCCCTCTGGGAGCGTAGGTTCGAATCCTACCGACTGCGAACTTTTTCATTTAAAAAACTTGCTGTAATATTTTTAAGAACCATTTATTCTATTTAACATAACAGGCATTCAGGATCTGTCCCCCAGCAGCTGAAGATTCGCTTATGAATTTACATATCCCCAAGCAAATCCTCCAACCAATCGGCTTTGATTTGCACGTTTACTCGACTACTTGCGGCGGCTACATCAAAGTTTCCTGGAAGGATTGGTCGTCTTGGTAATTTCACAACATTGCTAGCTTGAACACTCAAAGAAGATGCTCGAGACTCGTTACTCGAAAGAAGTAGCAAAGAATCTACGTCGATTTCGTCTTGGACTAAAGCAGCAGAGGCAAGACACCTAGCTCCAGTCTCCGTAATTGCAAGGCTGGTCCGACTAGTTTCGGCCATAGGAAGAACTTCTTCTACGTTACTCAAAGGGCAAGTTGGAATAGGTTTTTGTATAGGATCATCCGCCAGTAAGCTCAACAGCTTGGAGTTGAGTTCTTCAATATTGGACGCAGTCGTAACAATGCGTGAACACTGTATTGGCTCGTCCTCGTCGGACGAAAATGAATCACTGGCCAAGGCTTCTTGAAGATGCTCTTCGTCACTTAGACTCTTGTATCTATCCCAGTTGCTGACTATTTTTCGTTTCGAATAGCGGATAGAATATTGTTCCGATTCACCGGGTTCTGCTACAGCACCGACTTCATCGGTGTGGGATAATTCAAGCTTAGGATCTTTTGTGTCGTCTTCAGTTATTTGCTTAACTTTCTCCTGTGGCTCTTGATTGGTCAGAAGAGGAACTTGTCTAGGTGCTCTGGAATTTGGCATTAAAAGTCCTTTTCCGTGAAGACCTTCGCTTTCAGATTCGCTGCTCTCGTCGTGTTTAGTCGTACCTTTCTTACGCCGTTTTTTGGTAAGAACCTTTTCCTTTTGCGATTTTGACGCAGCATTATAACCTTGTTGTCTTGTGGGGTGAGATTTATCATTGCTTTTGTCCTGCTTGGCTTTCTGCATCTTCTCTGACTTCTCTAGTCCTGACATTTTATCTACCAAAAAACTAATTTATTGTTTTATATCTTTGCAGGTAACAACTTGATACGAAACGTACCTAGTTTAAGAAGCTCATCTATGGCGGCTATTAAATTTTAAGCGAATTTTAGTTGACGCTTTGACAACTTGTCTCGTCTTGTAAAGTTGCCCACAGAAGCACTAACCTGTGCTTATTGACGCGTCTGTCCGGGTTTGGACAACTGAAGCGAAAATCAAACCAGTATTTCAGTGATGCAATAAACACCATGCATCCAAACCGTGATACGCGAACGCCAGAGCAAAGACAAACATGAAGCTATTGGTACCTCCGCATCGATTCATGCCACTGCTTTCCCTCCAATTGCAACGATGAAGCTACTGAGTTGCACTTTGGAGGGGAATTGGTACCTCCGCGTCTAGCCATTGCGCTGCTGATCCCCTCCAAACTGCAATGAAAAATCCACCTCAGAAAATCCCTGAACCTAACTTAACCTAGCCTAGCCTAACATAAACTAACCAATAGTAACACTAAAAAATCTGGAAGTTACACTTTGGAGGGGAATAGCAGCGCCATGAACCGACGCGGAGGGACCGATAGTGACTCTGGAAAGTCACGTGGTACCAACTTGTTCATAACAAAAGTTTAGGTAAGTTGTTGTCTTTTTGTATCGAACTAATCAGTGGCTAAAATAATTGCAGATATTTTCACTAAACAGTTGGATATACTAGGAATGCATAAAGAAGTTATGGGTGCAGAACTGGGATTTGCAGAGAAGGCAGAGGCATGGCGTTTGCAGAGCAGATTTTTCCCTAGCAAAATTGGCGGTTTCCCAGCATGGTTGGATTTGCTAAACCTTCCCAAGGCAGAGGAATTAAATTGTTCAGTATGCAAGCAGACGTGCGTCTTCTTGGCCCAAGTTTATGCCCCCGACGATGATTTAGAAGAAGGAACTGCGAAAGAAACCTGTTTTCACAGAAGCATCTTCCTGTTTGTCTGTAGAAATGGAGAATGCTGCCGGAAGGACTCTAACGATAATTTCGTCGTGCTTCGTTGTCAATTACCGCAGAAAAATTCATTTTATCCGGTAGAAAACCCGAAAGAAAAGCCAACATGGAGACCTGATATTGATGTCAAAACTTATGTCAAAATTTGCGCGGTTTGCGGCTGTTTAGGGAGTAAGCAATGTGGAGGATGTAAGAAGGTGAATTACTGCTGCCGTGAGCACCAAGTTATGCATTGGAAGTGTCACAAGAACGCGTGCAAAGAAGGTACCGTATACATCTTGATTCTATTATACATTATCTCTTATTATACAACTTGATTTCGCCATAACCGAATTGAGTCATGTTTACAGGTAATATCGGAGACAAGGGTTCCGAAAATTCTTTTATCTTGCCCGAGTTCGAGATCGATATTGAGAACGAAAAAGTTGAAATCGAGGCCGATGAAACCATGTCGGAATTGAAGAGTATGAAACAATTTGAAAGCCTAGTGGCTGAGGGAAAAGCTGGAACTTTTCAAGGTAAGGTTATTAAACGTCCTAAGCTTTGAAAAATACGCTAAATTGTGGTATTTGTTCCAGGTGATTCGTCAGTGGATGAAGAGCTTAACAGTTTGACAATGAAGGGAGACAAGGTGTTCCTGAAGTTTAAAGAACGGACAAGTTTATTTCCAGAGCAAGTACTTCGTTACGACAAAAATAACCCATTATGGGTATCGGCAAGTCATCAGCCTTTAGAAAGTGATATACCACGTTGTGAGTTATGCGGAGGAAAGCGCCAATTTGAGTTTCAGGTAATAAAAGACGAAGGTTAATGTAGGTCACAGACTAGTGTTAACTTTTTTTTACTCTTTTACAGATTATGCCACAGGCCTTGAATTATCTTTCTTTAGACAATATAGGCGCAAGTGTAGATTGGGGAACATTAGCTGTTTACATATGTGCTTCCAACTGCGATTTGGGAAGTGCGTACAAGAAAGAATTTTTGTGGAAACAAGATTTTGATGATGATGCAGCCAAATCAGCCGAATAAAAATAATGTCAACGCACCTTTTCCATTTTTCTTCCTGGCTTGGTAAGACAATGTTTATTGACGCTTCGTATTGCATTTTATGCAGAATTTTTCTTGTAAGTTAAAATTGCATTGGCGGTCTCGGGCACAGGAAATAGGTTTATTCAGTAGGATAACAAGCGTAAACGTAAAGGTTTCAACGTAAAGGTTTTGGGACCGACTTTCTCGGTCTCAAGAGGATTTGCAGAGGCGAAAGTACTAGGAGGAACCAATTCACAGACTTGCCAAGCTGCTTGGCAGGATTTGTCCTAGTTATGGAGTGGGAACTACGAACAGGAATATGATGTGGAGGCCTTTCTGTATACGCTGAAGAAGTGAAATATTGTACCAGAGCAGCGTGTTTTTGGAATGCCGTTCATGTGTGAAGTTTTAAGAAAAATAAATGTAATTTTCTTGCAAACAAAGTTTAGTGATTTCGTGCGATATTTTTCTATTCATTGCGATAGCATTACTTGGTTTTCAGTACGACGAAAGTAAAAGAAGTTCAAGGCGCGGACAGCTACAGGCTCTCATTTTTTCACGATATTTTGAAGGAAATATTATATAGAATGCAAACTTCTAAGAATATATATATAGGCTTATAGGCGGACCGTCATCGTTTTATAAATCGAACAAAAGTTGGATCGCTACGTACAGTGTACAAAGGCTGTACACCAACTTACTTCATGTGTTGCTTTTATAGAGCTATCAACGCCATATTAACATAAACGTATGATCGAGTGGATAAGATACAAGAAAATCGGTCCAAAACCCTTAAATTGGAAGATATCCTTGTTATCCTAATGTGAAACCTAAATGTACTATGGTCTCAAGTTCTCGTCGAGCATGCAACATATTGACTGTTTTTGTACCAACCACGGGAGGCTTGTTTTCTTGCCCCTCCTTGACCGAGTCTAGCAAACACGATACGTTCTACGTCATCTTGACCTAAAGTGACGTAGTTAAGTAAACAATAAACAAAACTTTTGCGTGATATTTAATATCTAATGTTATTTTGTTCTCTGTAAGCTGATTACTTGTTCACTCTGGGAACGCAGCTTGTGTGCTACCGGTGCTGTTTGCGTTCTAAAGCTAAGTACTGCCATTTGCATTTCATTTCCCTTTTCGATTTTTCTTAGAACTGATTCCATAGTGGTGCAAAGGTAAGTTGACCGAGCTTACATCGAAACACTATTTCAAATAAAATTTTTTATTTGTTGTTTTAGATGGTTGACAGTGTTTACCGAACGCGTTCTTT
The DNA here is from genome assembly GCA_023053545.1 of Lepidurus packardi. Classification (NCBI taxonomy): domain Eukaryota; kingdom Metazoa; phylum Arthropoda; class Branchiopoda; order Notostraca; family Triopsidae; genus Lepidurus; species Lepidurus packardi. The sequence continues at coordinate 8,043,871 of JAKZAN010000005.1, read as the reverse complement.
GGGAACAGCTGCTGAAGGCATCCCTGACCAGTATGCTGACGGGAAAGCTGCCAAAATCTGGGAAGTTTATATCGGAGACAAGAAGTACAGGACGGACAATTACAAGAATTTTTTGGTTGGGCTGCTTAAAAGCAGGAATTGTACCACGGTATTGGATTTAGCCTGTGGTACTGGGTAAAAAAAAAAATTCGATAAGGGAATGTATGTTTATTTTATCTAAAACAAAGGGTCGACTCAGTCATGTTAGTAGAAGAAGGTTTCAAGGTCACTTCCATTGACGCTTCAGATAAGATGCTGAAGCATGCATTAAAAACGAGATGGAATAGGAGGAAAGAGGAAGCTTTTGATCAGTGGAGTAACTCAATGATTTTTACTATCATTGGACGTATTAATGGATTGTCTTATTAGTTATTGAAGAGGCTAACTGGCTGACCTTAACTGATGATCTGAAAGAAATACCTGATGGTGGATTTGATGCTGTTATATGTCTTGGCAATTCTTTTGCTCATTTACCCGACTTCCACGGAGATCTGCGCAATCAAAAGTGAGACCTGGTTTCTTGTCTCTTACATTTTCCTCAAAGCTTTTTTTCTTTAGGTTAGCTCTTCGAAACTTCGCCAAATGCGTGAAACCAGGAGGCCTTTTGCTTATCGACCATCGCAACTACGATTATATCATTGACCGAGGCATGACTCCTGCAAAGAACATCTACTACAGTGTAAACATAAATCGATGAGTCTTTTATCTTCCATAGAACTAAGAAAATCTATTCCCTATTCTTTCGTTCTTTTAGAGCCAGCATATTTTGGACATCAAAACTTCTGTGTTGTTCATTAACGGAAAAGCCAATATGGTCACCATGGATTACGTTATGGACGTTAAAGGTTTGACAGGTGTTACAGACGAACAGCAAGGGTAAGAGAATCGTAGGAGATTTAATTCCCAAGCCGCATACTAATGTGAAGATAAATAGGAATTTCCGCTTGTCGTACTATCCTCATCGCTTAGCTGAGTTCAAGCAAATTGTACACGATGCTTTTGAGAACAAATGCAAGCATATGCTTTATGGGGATTTCAAGACTCTTGAAGAAATGCCCGAGCCTGCCTTTTATATTCACCTGGTGGAAAAGCTGTCTTAGATTTACGACAGTTTTGGCACAAGATATCCCAGTGGCTTACCAGGTTGTGCAATGTTGTCAATTGCTTTTTGGAAAAGCATTTGCTGTGTTACTGTAAAGGGAAAATGTAATAAATTTGGGTTCAAGCGTACTGTAGCGTATTTTTTGACAATTACTTTTATGTATCTGAAAAGGAGAAAGAACTTGTTCTTCAAAGAAAGAAAACTTTTAAATTGCTGAAGAAAGTTCTTCAGCAGTTTAAATTAAAGGCTTGTTTATAATCATGACTCATCTGTCTTGACTCGGAATGATCCTGCATAACACAACTTTAGACTTGGGCAAAAGATGGAACAGAAAGGACATCAGCGCTCAATTTTTCCGTAGCTCACTTAAATTTCAGGATTACCTGTAAAAAATACGCGAAAATGAGCCAAATCGAAGGATAAATGAAGGATAAGGTAATAGGGTGACAAGGGTAAGAGCATCGGTTCGTTCTAGCAGAAGGATGTACTAGATTTGCATGGCGGACGCAGGATGCAGCCAAAACTTCCGGGGTTGATGATAAGGAATCCCACATTTACAGAACTCCAGAACTCAAACCTCTACACAGTAACCTATTCAACGTCTTCAGTGTTTGTTAGCTTTCTTTTCAAAATGGTTGAAGAAATCCACCGAATTCCTCTGCAGGGCTACCTGGAACGCAAAACCAAAAGTGTACAGTTCCTTCACTCAGTTCTCCCGACACATGAATTATTAAAATTTTTCTTTATTCCAGCGATTCTTACCCGTATGGAGAAGGTGGTACTGCGTTCTCAACGGCAGACTCCTTCTTTTCTACAAATGCCAAACGGACTACGAAGATGTCTCCAAGTTCCATGATATGCTTGACATGGGACTCGTCTATAATGTTATAGAAGCTCCCGGCGTAGAACAAAGCATCAGCGTATCTTCTCACAATGGCCAGGTTATACTAAGGTTTCGCACTCAATCTTTGTGCCAAATGTGGCTCAGAAACTTGGAAGCTGCACGAGTGCTCAAAGATCCTTCTTCAACGAGCACAAAAAAGCGATTTTCTAGGCAACCATCCAGAGAATCCAACATACGAACATACCGACACTCTCTTGTTGACGGCACTCCTCCTACTACGGTAAATGCGAAGTCTTCAATTCTTAATACTACTTACCTTGCTAAATTTCTTGTCTAGAGTTGCTTGCCGAAAGATATCCCACCGCTGAAAACCGGACAACGTTTTTCCACGCTGGACGGCCGCTTGTCTAAATACTATGAGGGCAATGACGCCGAAGACGAACTACTCGGAAACGACGCATCTGGGAATGATACCGAGGTCTTTGTCAATACACGGTAGACCAATTTTCCTAATTTCCTGATACATTCTGGTGCTACTAATATTAAACTTAACCTTAGATCTTTGGAGAAGTCGAGCAGAATTCGGACAATGGCCGCCTTTAGTTACGCCAGCCTTTCCAACTTCTTGCAAATTGGAAGAGGATCATCAAGCGAGATTTTAACATCTGAGAAAGCGGCCAAGAAGTCACCACGTAACTCTAAGATAATACCTACACCACAGAAAAGTCCTCGGCCAACGCGCGCTAACTTGCCAACGAACGCGAACGTGAACCGCTTTCTTTCAGTCGCCCATGAAGAAACTGTAATTCCGATTGATTCTGTCGAGTCGAATTCTCTAGTACTACAGGAAAAACACCCAAATCCTACCCCAACTACCTCAAAACCCTTAATAGAAGTAATCACTGCTCCAGGCAATGATAAGCGAAAGAAAACTCGGCGTAAATCGAGCCTGAATCTCTTGAAAAACTTCTTCAAACTAGGCAAAAAGGAAAACAGTCGAGAAGACCCACCGAATTCTGCCCCTGAAATTTCCGCCTCACAAGAAGAACCTGAAACTGAAGTCAAACTACGGCCTCCAAAAGAAAAAGAACCTCCCGTTGCTCAGCAAATTTATCCGGACGACAAAGCTTCCGAACATAAAATGGCCCAGGACTCTGTCAAGCTGTGGGTGGATACAGTCAAAGAGGGTATATCTTCCCCGTCCTGCTACAGCGCCCCACCTACGTTACCTGCTTGGCGATTTCCTGCGAGCCTATACTCGAATCTTAATGACGTGCGCCCGTTAAGCCTAAATCAAACAGAACCTACCCGCCCCCCACAACTCCCGGTCAAGAAACAGTCCACCAAAATGCGAGCAGTATCACCTTTTCATGACATGCCCCGTTCCATTCCAATACGAATTTCAGGATCTGAGCCTCCTATCATGCCTCGTACTACCAATGAAGATGCGGAGGAATTTCTAATTCCTGTTGCGGCTACAGACAGTCTTGATTTGAGCTTTTCGGGTGATACTAACGTAAATTACCCCATTATAAATCATGCACTAGGAATGACCCTTGAACCGGAGTTGGAACCCGATGCTGAATGGATTGAAACTAATTTGCCTAACGAAGAAGAGTCGGAAACTGAATGGGTTGGAGGATGGAGCAATTCCGTGGGAATAGACCCCAACTTATTTGAACCTTTGCTAGATGATGAAACCGAATCGGCGTTTTCAGGGTCAGTAGGTGCGAAAGACGCCGAAATTGCAGCAAAGGTTGTGGAAGTAATTTTTGGTAAGCGCAGAACTTACAATATACAATAGCTTATCTTTAAATAAACCTAATTAGGTGATGGGGAGCAATTGAAATCTCTTCCACTCCTAAAACGGAGGAACAGTGATTATGACATCCCTCGGCCGCACCCAATAGCTTTACTACGTAAAGCAGCTGAAGAGGAGCAGAAAAATGCAGAAAGTCCCTTACAAGCTACTCGATTTATCAATTCTGAATGCCAGGAAACAGGTTATCAGCCGAATGCCGTACCCATCGTATATGAATATAAGTCAGCGAATCCATGTGAGGGTCAACAGGACCCAGCGACACGAGAGAAATTCAACCCAGTCGCTGCTTGCGATCCGTCCCAGTGCCCAGAACAAGAGCTGCGAGCAGTTTTGGTACGGAGTGACAGCAAGGTGTCTGACCTTGTGCGCCAATTTGACCGCAACTCTTCGGAGGAAATGAAAATCAGGACTAGGACATCGCTGACCTGGGATAAGGATCAGGCTGAGAAAAGGTTAAGTTTTGCTGCCATGGCAGTGTTGCTGGTCCAAGAAGAAACCGTACGGGACCTCCCACCTTCTCCGCCGTAAGATCGTTCAGATCTTTCTCAATATTTTGACATGAAATTCGAAATGTAACAGTATAGTTCAAACGAAATGCTGGTTTAATGCTTCATGCGTTTCCGTACACCCATCGCTTCCTCCGTATCATCGTCGTCTCCCGCTTTCTTCTTTCCTTTTCCCTTTCCTTTTTTGCTGCCCCTATCTTCCAACTCGCGGAGTTCCTATTGTAGCAAGAGAAGGTAAACTTTAATAGAAACTTGAAAAACCTTTCAATCTTACCAATTTTGCTAATCGCTGTGCTTCATTAACTCGATCTTGTAATGCCATGACCTCCGATTCCTCGGCAGTGTACAAAGGCAATTGCTTGCCCAATAAATGTTCTATGCGTTGGTATAATTCTACATCGTATTGCGTAACAAATGTCACGGCTCGACCAGATCTATTTCCCAAAAACAAATCAGCAGGGTATTTCAACGTAATTAGATGTTACTACCTTCCAGCACGTGCAGTACGACCTACGCGATGGATGTAATCTTTACTGTGAGTAGGTATGTCGTAATTAATGACAACATCCACGTGAGGAATGTCCAAACCTCTTGATGCTACATCAGTCGCGAGGAGTATGGAGCGAGCTTGGGATTTGAACTTGTTAAGGGCTGCTAGACGTTTGTTTTGCGACAATTGACCATGCAAGGGTACTGCCATGAAGCCCAAGCATCGTAGAAAAATAGCGGTGCGCATAGTGCTGTTGCAAGTGGAGCAAAATATGATGAAAGAATTGCCTGCCAACTCGTTCAAGATATGGACCAAGTACACGTCCTATTGCCAGGAACGAGATAAACTACTAGTTAAGATTTAACTAAAAGTTACCTTGAATTTAAGAGGGATAAACAAGTAACTCTGTTGTAATTTGTCAACGGTTTGGTACTTGGATGACACTTGTACACGTACGGGGTCAGTCAATGAGGCTCGTTGGAGTTTTTGAACCTTGCTGGTCATAGTGGCAGAAAAGAGAAAGGTTCGACGCTCACGGGGAATGACTTTGAGGATCTTGTCCACTTCTTGTTCGAAATCCATGTTAAGAATTCGATCAGCTTCGTCCATAATAAGGAATTTCAGTGACTTGAGGCTAAAGCCTTTGGTATTTTCCAAGTGATCGACCAAACGACCAGGAGTGGCAATGATTACGTGTGGCTTCTTGGCTAAAGATAAGGCTTGAGACATCATGTCCATTCCACCGACAATTACAACAGCTTTGACCCCTAAAACCGATCCTGCAATGGCACTTAATTAGTACATGATAGTGTTTAAGAGGATAGCATGAATCAGGTTACCTAACGCTTCAATTTGTTCGGCAATCTGAAACGCCAGTTCTCTTGTGGGAGTAAGAACCAAGCCAAAAAGTCTTTGGGGGTGCTCTAATAACGCTTGAAGCATTGGTAGAGTAAATGCTCCTGTTTTACCCGAACCAGTTTCAGCCAAACCAATAATATCGCGTCCTAAGCCATGTAAATTTGTGATAAGGCATCCTGCTTTAAAAATCTTATAGCAAATCTACCTTGCAAAGCTAGTGGGATTGATTCTTTCTGAATCGCAGTGGGAGCTTTCCATTTCAAACGTTCGCAGGCCTCGCACAAAACGTCAACGAGCCCCTGAATAACATGGTAAATTACTCATTCTTAGATTTACCGACATTTATAGATAACCTACCAAATCCTTGAAAGTTGTGGGTTCTTCCTCCACTACTTCTTCATAACCTTGCACTGCTGAATCATCTGGATTTGCATCCACTACTTCTTCAGAAACTTCGTCTTGGTTATCAGAATCTGACTTTTCACTAACAGCTTTTGCCTTTTCCTTTTGCCTCTTGCCCATGTTTAGTATTTTCTTATTTCCCGAATGTAAAGTAGCGAAATATATTATTGTTTACTGTATTACTTGGAATTTCAGAAAGTAGACAATCAAAAACACAAATATCTTTTCAGACCACGTGTCGCAAGGTCTCTTTCGCGACTATGATGCCTCTTGTGGCGAAAATTTTGGATATACTTATTACCGCGCTTTATGAAAACTTCGGATGATTTTTGCGGAGACTTGAATGATTCAATGGAAGACTTCTCACCAACTTTCGCTGAAGAAAGTTGGAATGTTAGTTTAGGCTGTTAGTTCCTAGCCTAGGTCCATTCAAGAGAGGCATTTCGTGATAAATTCTGATACTTAGGGAATGTCAAAATGCACTTCCATAGACGAATTGATATCGAAGACTCTTATCATATAACGATTACAAATTAGATTAACATAACCAAACATTTGTCTTACGAAGACAAATATTTCTTAGCTAGAAAAGCTTACCTAAAAAAGAACTAAACGAAAAGGTAAATGTTTCCTGTCTGCAATTTTAGATTTTCGCTATCTTACGGCTTCAACCCTTAGACTTTATTCATTATTAGCCTATGTCAATGAAGAATAGTCTTCTGCGGCTGAAACTCCTAGCGCATGCAACAATTAGTCGTAACACCAATAATAAGTTATCTGAATATGCCAGGCACCCGAAGCAAACATCAGACATGTTACTTAGAAACGACTAAACGTTTCAAATTCTTTAAGCCAATTTAAGCCTTCTTCTCTAGAAAGCCTCGCGTGTATATTTTCTTAAGAATATAATTTTGATGCTGTCAGTCTCGCTAATGATTACCGAAGTTACTAGATGCCGGCTATTTTAGACAAAATGTGTCGTATCTTGAACTCATAATAAGTTAATTGGTACCAAAACATTATGTAAACTCTAGGTCAAATATTCGTGAGGTATACATAAATTTTCCTCCAGCATAAGTTTCCATACAAAGTACCAAGATTATGAGGTATTGTAAAGAAAACCAACGAATAAATGTATACAGTTACATTATTTTTGTAATCTATGTACAAGACTCCAGTCAAAATTTTACGCGAATGGTACAAGGTAAAAAGTTGCTGCCCACTAAACTGAACTAACTTTTAACCATGGCAGAAAGTTAAACTTACGACAAAACTTCAATTCCGAAATTCTCATACTAGGAAGTACTCTAGAAAACCCACGACAGGACATACAGATTGTGCTATACAAATGAACAGAAGGATTCTTCCCGTAACAAATGTGTCTTGCTTATTGTTTCGTTTTTCTCCCCTCTTCAGTCCAATACAGCTTTTACATGACAACCTGAATCGTGAGTACTTCACTTGGAAGGTGCCAAGAATGAAGCTAGTTTAGGTTTCTTAATACGTTACCAAAAACCTTTTTTTTCTAAGAAGGTAAAAGAAGAACTTGCGTACAGTCGATAATCCTAATGTGACTCACGAAGGGAAAGAGGTTCGACATTCATCAAGACGCTTCCTAAAGATGCAAAGAAGAATTTTTTTTCCTTATACAGACTTAAAATTTAAGAGAGAAAACACAGATTAAAGAGTACAGAGCAAAGACAGGGACCCGCCTTTTACACGGGGGAAAAAGAGAGAGTAATATAGTGAAGAGCTAGAGCGAAATGTCGAGAGAGGAAACTGAAAACAAGGATACACAGATTGAAGTTTCTAGAGAAGTCCTTTTTTTGCTCACTTTTGCCTATTCTGAAAAACTTGGTGACATCCTTGAGTTTTCTTTCATTTGCAAGCTCATCTTGACACGTGTACCGGTACTGTTTTAGGATACCTAGACGGGACGGGAGAAGGACGTACGGCAGAAGGAGGAGAAAGATTCAGGAAAATGTTTCTTGCTTGCTTCTGTGTCACGTCACAACAAGTTCGGTTGTAAGTCAGAGTTACCTAAATCTGAAAAATTCCAATTCCTTTTAATATCTGTTTAAACTCAACTAGGCTCGAAATTGTATACCATATGGGGCGATGAATCCATCCTGCCAGCCAGACATTTGCCACATGAGCATTTCAAACAGGGCAGGTGAGGTAGCCGTACTCAAAACCCAATGACAGGGCCACAAAGACAAAGTAGAAGAGGAACATCGTGACACCCAAAGGCCTATTCATCTTCCACTTGAAGCAAGCGATCGAGCCCACTACGAAGAGCAGCATCCCAAAGAGAATCAAGATAGAGCAAGCCATCCCCGTGCTGCTCACTTCCACGGGAACACCCATAATCACTCCGTATAAAAACCAGGGAAGAGGCAGTCTATTTTTTAATTAAAAAAAATAACATTTATCGAGCATCGAACGACAGAAGGCGCAGGTCCTACCCGACACAGACGTCAAAAATGTTCGATCCTACGGAAGAGGACACAGCCATGTCACCCAAACCTTTCCGGGCTACGATGACAGAGGTAATTAAATCGGGAATGGATGTGCCAGCCGCTAGAAACGTAAGGCCCATAACCTGACAGAAAGCGTCAATAATCCAAACGCTTGGTTTCAATACGGAAACCAATATTTACCTCGGGCGGGATATGAAAGGTTTCTCCGGCCAAGTTCGCCCACCACACCATTAAATATGAAAAGGCAGCAATCCACGCAATGCTTCCAAGAAATGTGACCACAAAGAATCGTTTACCTGAAAAGCACATAGTCATCTACTGTCAACAAAAGTCTCCCTTCTAACACGCATCGATTCTGCTACCAATACGGAACGCACTGTACCTCTCGGTGTTTTCGTGTCAGGTAAGGTGAGCCATAAAGGTACAAGTATAGGCGCCAAAAGGACGTATGTAATTCTCCTCCTCGTTGTATCCGGCCAGGACATATCCAAAGGCTCAGGTTTGTCCTCATTGCCGCTCATCTCTTCCAACGTAGTTCCATTCACGCCCGCCTCTAATCGCGTTACCTAAATGGGGATACAATTCCATTACGAAATAAAAAAATATTGAATAATTATGTATCTTAAAGAATGTCAAGGACTATTCGTAAAAAAGAGAAAAGTTTTAAAAAGGGCAAAAAGAAGGTTTACTTCGCTTTTGGTGGCCACGCTGGTGCCGTTGGCTCGTTTGGAATCGACATCAGAATTGACGAGCGAGTCGACGGGCGTCAGTTCAGTATCTTGGCTGCTGCGGCCGTTTCCTTCGAGGTCATCGACGTGGCTGGTATCAGGTCGAGCTCGCACCGGGGTATGGTGCGGCGAAGCCCCGTTTTGAGCCTTGGTGGCATCTAACAGCACTTTGAGGGAGGCGATGGCGTGGAGCTTGTTGGCCTTTTCGTCAATGTGGCCTGCGTTAGCATCAGGCAAAACAAATCAAAACCGAAGCACATACCCAGGGCGGCTCAAGACAACTTATTTAAAATCAGAACAAGACATAAAAACATAGTCCAGCGGGTTCAAAGAGAAACGTTCAGCAAAAGTTTCATGGCACATGGGAGGCAGTGAAAGTTCCATGAAGGAAAAGACAACGGAAGGGGAATTAAAAGAACAAAATGTGCGCTATGTCATACCAAAGCAACAAAAACGAGGATATCGGAACAAAGTCTCTCACTTTGAATACCAACAGCGTTTGTGTGATTCCGTCAATACTTCCCGAAGAAGGGGAAAGGCCAAGAATCAATCTACGAGGTATCCGCAATTGTGCCACGAGAATCTTTTCATCGCGACAATTGCTTGTTCCTTTAATCAACCCATACTAGGGCAAGTTTCATTAATGAAAGTCAGCTGGCAATTTCGGCAAGGAATTGAGGAAGGTTCGTTGGAAAACTGACGGTAAGACGAAACATCAACAACTTCTCTTCCTAAATTGGGAAGCTCCCAGCCAGCACCAAATGGCAAGATTCCGGATGTTACCTCGTTCTCAATTAACAATTGCTAGCACCCCCAAATGCCTGCCACACAGCAAATCAATAACTTCAGCAACTCTTGAAAGCTTCAAACTATCTTTCTAGTCCCGTCAACAAAATCTCTGCTTCCCTTCTCCCTCATATAAAGCTCTTTCTTAAAAAAATATGAGATTTTTTTTTGTCAATTTTGCTTTCCGTTTTTTTCTTCATAACAGCTTTCCTTAGTGCGCTCAAGGCAAATTTTGCATGGCAAATGCTTCTTGTGCTGCTTTCGGCTGTTCTTCTAATACAAAAATGCAACCTGCAAGCATCATCAAGTTTTCTGCTACGTTACATGTTTTAGAAAATACTTTCGCTTGTCGAACCTCGGGTCTATTGTTTTTTTTTGTTGTTTTTATCTTTCTTTTTTTTCAGAAGGCATCTACAAAACGGCTAGAGCTGTCAAAACCGGAGTTCTATTTAGACGGTAAGAGGATGAAAAACGACCTTCCGGCATGGATGTGTTCATGCCGAAACTTTGACACTTTAATGATTCAATGGAAGACTTCTCACCAACTTTCGCTGAAGAAAGTTGGAATGTTAGGTTAGGCTGTTAGTTCCTAGCCTTGATCCATCCAAGAATAGAGGCATTTCGTGATAAATTTTGACACTTAGGGAATGTCAAAATGCACTTCTGTAGACGAATTGATATCGACGACTCTTATCATATAACGATTATAAATTAGATTAACATAATCAAACATTTGTCTTACGAAGTCAAAATATTTTTAACTAAAAAGCTTACCTAAAAAAGAAACTAAACGAAAAGGTAAATGTTTCTTGTATGCGATTTCAGATTTTTCGCTATCTTATGGCTTGTACCCTTAGACTTTATTCACTATTAGCCGATGTCAATGAAGAGTAGGCTTCCGCGGCTGAAACTCCTAGCGATTGCATTAATTAGTCGTGACATCAATAATAAATTATCTGAATATGCCAGGCACCCGAAGCAAACATCAGACAGACCACTTAGAAACGACTAAACTTTTCAAACTCTTTAAGCCTTTTTCTTTAGAAAGCCGCACGTGTATTTTTTCTTAAGAATATAATTTGTATGCTGAGTCAGTCTCGCTAGTGATTACCGAAGTTACTAGATGTCGTCTATTTTGGAAAAAATTTGGCGGACCCATTCATAATAAGTTAATTGGTACCAAAACATTATGTAAACTCTAGGTCAAATATTCGCGAGATATGAATACATTTTCCTCCAGCGTAATTTTCCATACAAAGTACCAAAACTATTATCTACATTATGGCCAGATTTATGACACATAACCCCTAAAAGGGAACGCAAGTTGGAATTACTTTAGTTGAAAGTTAGGGGGGCCAAGAAATGGTTCTCTTCCGCCAAGCTAGGTTTGCTAGGGCAAACTAAGTTGCCTTTCTTAATGTAACTCAGACAAGGGAGGCAGAAACTAAGTGAGCCCCTTCTAGCACTCACTTTATACATGGCTGAGCTGTTATGGTTGAGGACGAGAGAAACGTCTCGTAACGCGGGCTCGAGAATCCTTCCAAAAAAGTGTCTTGCCTACTAACTCCTACGACGAAGAAAGTTGTGACTTGGGGTGGAAACTTGCACGAACTCATGTCACTTTTGTCGGCCCAGGATGTGTCCTTTTAACAGTACTAAAGTACACGACAACTTCTCCTTTTTTCTTGCATTAGAATTGTTCCTTTCTTATGAAAGAGAGGCATGATAAAGTATCGTCCATGGTATTCCTTCATATCTCTCCGGGTACTTGCGTACGTTGCCTAAATACGTGCCTGGAGCTCCCAAGGGTGCCCTCCAAGCGAAGAGGAAACATGAAAGGATGGGCTCGAGAGAGATCCCCATATTATTTTAATAGCAGCATTGAGGAGAGTATGATGACTAGTCTCAGAATGTCGTTTTTCATATCTTGCACAGCCATAAAAAAGGCAAAAATTTTGTTTTCAACCATCATGCCTCGCCCGCAGCAGCGTTAGCGTGAAAAATAAAAAGCAGCGCAGAAAGGAAAAAGAAGGGTGCTTTACTTGTGTTCTCACCATCATGCATAGGATCGATGGAATGGATCATCAATTGAAGAAGGCCAGCCCGGAATTTGGATCCTCTGCAGCCCGCACTACCAGGCCGGAGGGAGCCCGTGGTTCCGGCTAACGCCCCCAACGGTGCCATAAGCCCCGCCCCTACCACGCCGGCTGCAGCGCTTCCTGCTCCAGGACCGCTGCTCGACACGGAACCCTGGCTGGGAGGTCCGCGAGTTGACTACACAATAAAGGAAAAGAAATGAACACACAAAAAGACAAATTAAAAAAAAGAAAGCAGGATGGGAAAAGAAAAAGATACATTAATTGTTGTTTCCCGACTGCTAGGCTCTAATTATATACATATATATAAAAAAAAAACAAGGAAATCCCCGGAATGAACACGCTAAAGATCTATAATCCCGAGCTTGCATGACGTTCATTCCCGACCTTCCCGATAAGTTTCTTACCAGAAGTTCCATAACTTCTCGGGGAGGGAGGGGGGCCGGGGAACCTTAGTTTAACTTCTACGGAACTGAAAAATTATTTTGGGAGACTACGATGAATAGCTTAGAGACTACATGACATAGACAATACCTGCACAACTTTGATTTAAAAAGAAAATCAAAGGAAAGGGAGGCGAAATTCAGCCTCAAAGGCAGAGCACGATCAAAATCAAGGGCATTCCGGGGGTGGTATACACAATTGAGCTGTCAAGGGCTTGTAACTGAACGAGGTCATTAGGCTTTTGACCGTCATCTCATCGGTTGCTAGTTCGTTTCCATGGACACCACATCGCATACAGAACAACGGAAATAGCAGTAGCAACAGACTGAACTTTTAAGATTTCTCTTCCTCGATGCTATATGTTCACTCCAATTCCCTTCTTCCTAAGCTATTGCGTACTAGCCCGGAAGTAAACCTAAACATTGTAATTCCGACTCTTAATATTAGGCTCACAATCCTTTCGCTCCCCAATTTCCTTCCCATCTCATTTGATTTGCATATATCTCAAAAAGCTACGCCTTTGCAAGTAGATAACCCCAAATGCTGGACAGAGCCTAGTTTGGAAGCTGTCAGGGTGACGTCAATGCAGTTCTTCTCTGCAGCATCCTTGATGCCCGCGTTGGGACCAGCAGCGTTCAAGCCAGATGGGGATGAGAAACTCAAGCGGATGCTTTAGCCCGAAAGTAAAACTGGCAATAGACCAGGAAAAGACTGAGCTTTGACTTTCTTGAGCAAAGAAGAAAAGAGAAAAATAAAATAAAGGGGAAAAAAAGGAAGGAGGAAAAGGCCTGGAGTAGGCGGGCGTTCCAGATCGATAAAGCTCCGCCTTTCAAAGTGTGGGCGGGTGGTTTTTCAGGGCAAAGTAGCACCCCAACGAGCTTTACAAAGCTTACACGCCCTTCTTTGCTTCCTTGACCGGATTTTCTTACTGGGAATGGATGGAAAGCTCTAGTTACTGTAAGCAGCTCTGGCACATAGTTGGCATGCCGTGCCAAGCACCTGCCGTCACCCTTATCCCAACTCCGGGGACTATTGAGATATTCAGGAAAATGGAAGACCTCCCCCTATTCACATAATATCGGTCTTGTGGCTCCAAGTCGCTGAGTTCAGGGACTTTGAAGGCTTTCACTGACGCTTATTCAATGGAGACAGTGTAAATGGTAAAAGAACTCCACTGGCTAATGCCTGTAATAAACGTAACCCCGGTCCGGTAAATTATTAAGAAGGCCATTATTCCGAGTACGAACGGAAAACAGCTAAATGTGCTCTACATAACTCCACCAAAGCCTGAGCAACTTGGCTATGGACACGGATCGAGGTGTGCTGGGTCTTCTGCTATCAGGAAGAACGATAAAAGCATTTAAGAGACGCATTATATTCCTAAAAATCGTAAAAATTTGGAACAAGAATCCTTGCCAGTTGTATAGTATATGCCAGTGTTACTAGCAGCGGTAGTAAAACCCGGTACTTTGCTCAACGTTTTCCCAAATATTGAAGCAGCTGTTGGAGCGCTTAAACACGCTTGGGTTGTGTCTTCATCAAGGTAGAAGCCTTAGCTTTTTTTTCAGATTAATGGACATGGCTATTATTGATTTCAATAATATAACGCATACAGAAGCAACAGCAGCGTCTTTTAACTGGATCTGATGAGACTTGAAACCGCGCTGTTGACGTTTTCCCTCATGCTTTGAGTGACCCTTCTGGTCACACCGGTTGCACAGTAAGTAAATTAGGTTTAATCAATGAACTGGCGATGTCCCTTGATATAATGCCTGTGGTAACTTACTATATATATGCATTAATCAACGGAGCTACATGTTAAACAGAAGGGCAACGCGACACCAGAACGACTCGGCAAAAGGACTACAGTACATCCGACTTAAGGACTACAAACCCCGACTTAAGGACTAGGTTAGGTAGGGACTAGGTTGTTAGGTAAAATTAGGGGTTTGTAGTCGGGGTTCGTAGTCCTTAAGTCGGAGTTTGTAGTCCTTAAGTCGGGCGTACCGTACTCCATTTGTGAAGTCGTCCTTGTGTCTCAACGGAAGATGTCCCAACGGAAGATGATGCACCCATCTTGCTCAGTACAAATAGAAATTGTTTTTTATAGTTTTTAGAAATTTCATGACTTGAGTGCCACAGAAGGGATTTATCTCTTGAAGATTGACAAAGTATAATCTACCCAACATATCACACACTAAAAAGGAAAGTTAGGTCTGGGTTCTGGTGCTGTTTCTTTCACAGGGCTACTTAGCTTTCTACTTAGCAAATATTATCATTAAAAAAAGTAAACTGAGGTAATAACAGATATTTGATCAGATTTCAGAGGTTTTTCTGCATTTGAACGGCAAGTAATATAGCCTAAAATTACCACGCAATTATAAACAAGAAGGCTAGGTTTCGACACATTTGTCAAATGACAGCTTTTCGCTTATTAACTGGGATACATCTATTCACATTGTTAGGTCGATGCCTATTTTAAAGTACAAAATCATTTTCTATTAAAATTTATAAATTTCTCTTAATTATTTTGATCAAGATATTGAAGTCTAACGTAAATCCCAAGCGCTAATTAGCCGATGGTCTAATGCTGCAACTGTAGGGTGAGTGACATAACTTGAATGTCTTGTATCCGTAAGCAAAGGATCTAAACAGTATTGGAGTATCTACCAATTTTTTCCCCCTTATAAGTTTCCGCTTACATCAGCTCATCTTTACAGTAGTCTTAATAATACGACAGATCAATAAAAAGGATCCCATAAAATTCGTCAAAAATCCTAGAAACCTAGTGGGAGAAAAAAGCTGTTCAAACTTAACGATGAAGTATAACTTTACGGTATGCCTGCGGTAGTGATTGGTTTCTTTGCGGCACTCTGAATAGTAAAAACGAACGTAACCTGATACTTTGTTTGTACTCTGCCAAACCCGTCATATGGTCAAGCACGCGAACTCTCCATCGCTTTTTGGTTTTTACGTCAGCAGCACAAGACCTAGTTGGACAAAGTGAACAGCAACACACAGGTCTTACGTGTTCCTTATCTTAGGGACACTTTATATTAAGTCCATCAAAAGCCATAAATTCTAAGGTCAATCTTGGGAAGTCAAGTCATACATTATGCATGTTGTTTGAACTTACGGCTGAAAATCCTCCGGTGGCCTAGCATGCTCGCCCGCAATCTTTTTTCCCGGGTAGGCCGTAAAAAAACGAACTTACGACGCATTTGCATGGTTGCACGCAATACACTAACGCGTAAAACAAAACAAAAAATCGAAAAAATAAGTTACGCCTAAACCAGTCATCCATTTCGCTGCAAATCAAATTTCATACTTAATGTAGCTCAAATAAAATTACCCCGTAGACATGGCATGTTCCCAATCCAACGCTTTTGATGGATGGGCGTGTAATAGCATGGAACGAGAAAACGCCTACCACCAATCACTCATAAGAATATGTCTGGCTGCTTTTCTCGCTTCACCTTCCTTTACTCTCTGTCGGATATTCCCTTCAGAAGAAGAGGAAATGAAAAGAGAGACGATATCTCGGTACTTAAACAAGGAGACCACATACGCCTCCTAGCACAGGATCCTATATGTATATGTCTTTAGCGAAAAAAAGGACCCTCACCCCGGCTACTTAGATTACCCTACAAGTCAAGGCACAAATGAAGACACAAATAAAATCTGGAGAGGAAGAGGAAAAAACGATGAAGGATCTTGCAAACGGAGGAAGTCCATTAGCGGGAGGGCGTTTATGGGAGTTGGCCGACCGGCCGCTGCAGTCCTCATGCGGAGATTGCAATCCTGTGAGTTCCTGACCTAACATACAATTAAGGATGCCGCCCTACTCGAGTCTTGTACTAGAAACTGATTGGCTGCACCACGGCGTACGATGCAGAGCCGCAATTTACTCCGTCTGGGAAGCATTGTCTAGAAAAAGTCAAATCGCATTTTTTTCTTTTGCTCTCTTACCGAAACCAAGGGATTACATGCGACAAAATAAGAGCAAAACCGTCAACAATATGTAAGAAAGACATTTCATACAAAAAGAAGTTAAGAAGCCCTCTATTTTTGTGTAATCATTGGGATTTTAGATATCAATGATACTCTTAATTGAAGTTAATTTCCGTAATAGCTGCAAAATTCAGCACCACTAGCGCCACACAGCGGAACTAACACGCTTAACTAGGTTAACGGTTAATTAGGTTAACGAGTATTTTACTAGAAAAACTGAATACCAGTTCAAGTTCCTGCTTTCGCAAAAGCGTGCCCGAAGCTAAATCGGATAGCCACTAATATTTTCCAAAAGATCGCACTGATGTCATACCCCCTATATTTTCAACACGTTCTCCGGAAAAATACTGACATACGATTGTCATTCGAGTTCAAAATTGGTAGTTGGATTGGAATAGTGTTAGGTTAGGTTAGCTTGGTTAGTGTAGAGGAGTTTTGGTTAGGTTAACGATTCTCATCAACTTTTAATTATGAGAATCGTTAAAACTTATACTTTCTTTCACTCTACTAGCTGAAGAAAAAAAAATTCATTGTTAAAAACTGACACGTCGGTGTCACTATTGACAGCGGGATACCTGTTTTCACTGAATCCGGAGAAAGTGTAATATATTTGAGAATGTAGCAACTTTAAACACAAACTTGAAAGAACTATAACGATATAATTGCAAAATATATGAAATTTCTTTTAATTTTTTAAAAAATGCATTCATGATACATTCATGATGCATTTTCATGATAGAGGTATGACATCAGTACCATCTTTTGAGAAAAAATGTCCACTATTTGCAGTACAGCGTGGACGTAAGCCGCTTTAATTTGCTAAGCGGGCGTTTTGACCTTGCTACCCTTATCATTTTACCTGAAGTGAAACCCGAAACGTTTCATTCCCCCTGCATATAAGGCTTCCTTTTGGCAGCTGTGAGTGTGAGCTATAGAAGCAAAGTCGTGCGTCATTTGCCATTAACCCCCGAAAAACAATCACCCAGAACGATGATACTCATCAGTTAAAGGTTGTGCGTTTCCTTCCCTCGTGTAAATTGACCGTTAACGCCCGACTGTGGTTATCGGTGGTGACGGATGAAGGGGAAAAAGGAATAAAATCCCAGACTTACATGAGTAACCAAATGATCCGTGCTGCTAATGCGCGGGATGGTATTTTTGTAGAGTACGCCCTTGATAGCTTTCTCGAACGTTTCGTTAAATTTCATGAAGGTAACATAGGCGGCATAAATGCCCAGTAGGAGCAGCGCTTCCCACCACTGAATGTAGTTGTCCATGAAAAAGAGGACGAGCGTAATGAGTGAGAAGCTGTAAAACGTGCAATCCCGAAACAAGGGCCACCAGGTGAGCGTCAGCACCGTCTTGGAAAACAAGGCACACATCCCAATCACGAAGAGAATGTTGAAGACCGCCGAGCCTACGATGGTGCCGATACCCACGTCGTCGAACGAAACGAACACGCCGATGACGCTGGTGAACAATTCCGGGGCCGAGCCACCGGCCGCCATGAAGGTAGCTCCAGCCACGTCATCCGGAATCGCCAATTTCTCGATAATCACATCTAAGGAAGGAACGAAGAACTCGTCGCAGACGATGGCCAGAGCTACGAACATGTACATAACTCCCAACACGTGGAGGATAATGGCGCCGCTTGCGCGTTCCTCCGGAGTGAACAGATCGGGTGGGAACAGCGGAGCTTTTACCACAACCGGCCCTTCGCTCTTCACCTCCGAAGAATCGTTGGCCGGGACCGTGGGCATAACGCGCGATTCCAGTACCATAGGTGGTAGAATTTCTTCCGATGTATCTAGGGGCAATCCACCTTCTTCCGCCGGGCGGTAATCTTGCGACAGTTCTGGGTAGTCTCCGGTCATTACAGAGGCTTTCCATAGAGAAGACCCCGCAGCTCGGAACGACTCATCCTCCTCTTGCGCCTCGGCGAATTCCCAGACATAATCGGTGACGGGATGGCCACCATTAACGTTGCCGTTTCGATGATTACGCTTCTTGGAATGCGCTTTATTATGGCGACCTGGTAATGGGGCCGGTTCGCCCTCTTCGAAAGCAGCGGACAATAACTTACGGTTCTCCCAATGTGGTAGGTTGTCAAGCAGAAAAGGTGAGTCCGCGGGTTGCGAATCCCGCCATTCGATCGGTTTGGGCTGTCGTCGCCAATCGTGTAGGCCAAGTTCCGCAGCGGCTCTGAGGTGGTGCGGCAGGTGACCGGGGATTTCTTCGCTACCTAATTCGTTTGTCTCGCGAGCAGCTTCCGGCATGACCTGCTGAACTACGTGTCCTTCATTGATCTTTTTCCGATGAGGGATGCGCTTTTTAATACCCGGCGAGACTTGATTGGGATGTTCGTTCTGCAGTCCTTTAGTTTTAAAATGGACAATCTCGCTGCCTTGGGCAGCCATGTCCCAATCTACGGGTGAGGCCACGTTCCGCTCAAACTCATGAGACTTGCCATCGTCGAAGTACGTGGACGAGGCTGCCGCTTTGGCGCTCATGCCGCCGTACTGCAGTTTTCCATTGGAAACAGCAGGCGCGGGCTCCACTGCGGTTCGTCGATCGCTATATAGAGAACCGTCTGCGGGTAAGGGTGGAGGCGGTCCCAGTAAACCCGAGACGGCCAAGAAGGAATACATGCAAATGCCATACATGATCACCGACGAAAATGTGACGAGTAAGAGATATGGTTCTCTTCTCAAAAGTCCTTGCCAACCTCGTTTCCGTGGCATTTTGAAAACAACAAGCTTCCTTCGATGCGTTTACAAAAAAAAAATCTTGGGTATTACTTTCTTCTTTTTTTTAAGTTCACGAACAAATTTGGGTTTGGGGGAGACAGATAAAAGAGAATTTTAACAATTCGTAAAATCTTTTAACACCTCATTACAAAATATAAAAAACGGAAACCTTATTTACAAATCCTCAAAAAAAGTTACCGAAATGCAGAATTTTTAACAAGATTAGATGAGGAGAATGGACATGACTCCGTTAAGAATTCGTTGCTCGGCCATCACTCGACTGCGGCACCGGGACTGCACAATTCGTACACCGTTTCGTTTCCTATCACAGCTCATTCTTAGGGAAATGCTCTGGCACGGGGGGATAAGAAAAAGAATCTCCTCTCGCCCAAGCCAGTTTTGCTAATTTCGCGGAAAGGAAGAAAACAGCCTTTTTTAATTGCTGGGGAGAGTAAAAATTACGCAACGCTTGGGACCGTAGGTTTCACATTTTTTGCTGGGAACGTGCTGACGGCAGTAGGGAGAAAATGTGCAATAGATGCAATGAAATAGGATGTCTTGACCATACTGAGGCAGAGAAAGCTAGCAAACTGAGCGTTACTGGTCGTGCCCGGTACCAGCCAGCCAAAGGTATTGGCTTAGAGAGCACCGGCGCTGTAGCAACACGGACCGAACACTAGCTATAGCACCAGCCCTTCTATAGCTGTACCGCACCGCACCACACCACACCACGCCACACCACACGTACTGCACACAGTATTGATTAGTTTTACCCCGTTTGGACATGGAAACCCCTGCAATGGTCATGAAGATCCCACCCAACTAACTTGGGCATCTCCAACCGTCATTTATACTTATACCATCATTGGAGCCAAAAAAACGGAATAATAATGTCCCAACTTTCCCGTGCAAACTAACAGAGTTTCTAGCTAACTTGCAACTGGATCAAATAATTTTTATCAACAACTTGTAAACTCCAAGGAGAAGCTCACATAACACGGAGCGTTCACGCTATTTTCCTCACATACCTTGGCTTTCCAGTTACTGAAATAGTATAATTGAAATGCATTCTTTTCCCCAACTTTCAACAAAAATTTTTGTTACGAATGCGTTTGATGCAACCAACTTCGAATTACAATAACTATAAAAAAAAAATTTCCTGTGGCCTTTAAATACGAAAGTTTTCTCATTTGCTGCTGATTGATCTCCTCACATTTTTAGCCTGCTTTAAACTATTGAAATCTTCAATGAAACTTCCTGCCTTTTTGAGCTTCGGGAATCACAATGACTCAATGGACACTTTATATGCCAACTGCCACACGTTACACCCAGCCGCAACTTTGTCGTCCGCTAATCGGACCTGGCGGCACACCGTTTTTCCGCTCTCCAACTTTGCAATTATAGCTGTAGCATGATGGCCGGGACCACGCCATGACAGCTCAAAATTTGTCTTTCCGGACAACCCCTTTTCACTCCTGCATATTACAGCACCCAAAATATTTTGTTTCTAAACCGCAGAATCAAGTACAACGAGTTAAAAACAAAAATCAGAAAAAAAAATCCAGTATGTTAGGAAGCTACAACTCTATTGATCCACGGGCCGAGCCCGCTCTAACCATTCGGGAGCCAAAAAGGGGCAAAAATCTGTAGCTAAGCCTTATTGGCGCGTGCATGGATACGTGGTAGAAAAAAAGACCTAAAAATAAGGAAATAAAATAAGACGTAAAGAAAAAAGTCTGCGTTGCTCAGGATCCCCACAACAAACAGACCCGAAAACATGAAGAAAATAATACACTATCGCGCACGGGATTAATCAAGTCCTTAAGCCCATCTCGCTCGTCCGCAGTCACTAATACGGCCAACCCGTCTATGTACCGTAACGTTACCACAACCACGACGTCCTGCACAACATGAGAAGTGCTGCCAACAGAACATACACACCCATCTTGCTTGTCAGCTTCCTTTAAGAAGCTGGACCAAAGAAAGCTGCACGTACATCAAAGGCAACTTTGAAGTAGTCAGGAAACAAGCAAACCTACCCCAGGACAACAGAAATTGATACGAGAAAAAAAAAAAAGAGACAGCCGTTTGGGTCCTGGACAAACGGCTCATACTGCCGAGAAATAAAAATGATTTCTCCCAACCATGTCCGGACGGCTGTCGTACCATATGTGGCACTCACTAGGGCAAGCGAAGTTTGCAAGGCGCCATTTTTTATGGAAGCGTTGTCGTTTCTATGTGCTGGAATTAGTTCTTAACGACAAACCTTTTTCTCGCAACGACAGTTGAGGATCGATAACGCATTGCAGCACCTTTTGACATGCTGCTGCTGTTGTAGTCTGTTTTGTTCTTCTCGGGCCAGCAAAAATACGACACGACCAGGACGGAAGAAAACATCCGGGAAGGAGACGTGAATTACGACGGACTAAACAAGAGACGGTTTGGCTATAACGACTCTTGGCTTTTGTCTGTTTGGAGACTAACAAAGGCATAAAAAAAGAAACGGGCCTTGCGTTGGGTGCAGCTACCATGGAACCAAAATTTATGCTCCGCATATGATTCGCTCCCATATTTGGGTTGCAAGGCTCGGGAGGCAGACGCGAAAAATATAGCATGGAAAAAGAAAGTTACCGGGTGCCCTTACCAACCCCGGAGCAAAGGAAAAAGAGGCACAGCAATGGCAAATACAGAACGATAAAATCGAGAACGACGCATATGGCTAAGAAGGGATAAAAAAAAAAAAAAAAAAGATATCACTTACGTAAAGAACGTGGAGATCTCCGTAATGATGAAAAGGCCATCAGACAAATGGGGTTTCGATTTGTTCCACGATATCCACGAGCCGGGCTCCTAAGGCAATAGCCAATGCAGATGTCCATAGGGGTGCGGCAAACGAGTTTCAGCTCGTTATGCAATGACGGGCCATGAAAGCCCCAAAGAACGGAAAAAACAAGAATGGGATTAACAGAAGTATTGCTATGAATAATTCATCTTGAAATGACAAAAATAGGGAATACATAATAACAAATGCTTTGACACGCGTAGTGGAATAACGAATACTGGGTCAAGTATACAAACCCATAAGTTATCCTTCAAGAGTTTTTTTTTTCAGGCTGTTTGGTGTTGGGCTCTAAAAAATGATTATTTACGTAAGAAGGGAAAGACCTTGTTCGGTACTATTGGAGCTGCGGGGCGAAGGTGAAACGTGGGGGGCTAGGTCGGTTGTCGGTTCGATAAAGGCAAGGACGCACACATTTCCCTCTGCGGGAACTGTAAGGAGGTACAGGCGAAGGTGGCTGCGATTACATGCCCATCCGCTTTGGCATTTTAAATCAATAGCAGAAAGCACGTGAATGGCCATAAAGTGCGTTCGCTCGCCCAGTAGGGACCTTTACTGTAAGGAAGCGGAAAAATAAAAGGATATTAGGGACATAGCAGGACCTTTATTCCGATACGAGGTTGCTTCGAACATGGGGAAACGTGAGATTGTACGTTGAATGGGGTTTGTATTAAAAGTTGGAACGCAGTAGGGCACAGTTTCACGACCAGAAAAGAATGCTGATTGCCATTGCAACACAGCAGGCTGCCACGTAAGGACTTTTTCGTTCACCAATCCGAGCGCATTTCCAAAATACGCCTAGAAATCTAATCAGAGCGAACGGGAAATAAAGGGAATGACAGGCTTAATTGGTGTTTGTAGAGGTTTGTGTTGGTTTATACCCTGTCTTATTGCGGTCAAGTAGGCTTGGCATGAGGGCACGGATGTACGCGCAAGTGCATATTAGCAACAAAGCGACGGCCAGCAATGATTGGAAGTTGAATAACGCGGACTAAACAGATAATGAAAATTATAATTTTAATCACTGTATATTGTAAACCTTTATACTGTGATTTTAACGGAATGTGAAATTATTTCAAAAGTGGCGCGCAACTGAGGAGGTTGGGTTTCCAGAAATGTAATTTTCATATTCATAGATAACAATACCCAAACCCCAGTTTTCTAATGAATATTTTTCTTTCGGCTTATTTATTTATAAAAGATAATAAAATTTTTACGTACCATGTCGAATGCTGTTTCTGAGCTTGTAAAATCTTAGTTCTCACACTTCTTCACACCCAAAACAAACCGCACATGCACGTCACCATCGCTTCTTACCTTCGGTCAATTTGAAACGCGAATGAACCGAGGGCGGCCTGGAGATTCGCGGGTCGCGTGATATTCTTATTCTGTGAAGTCAAAACAAACGTCGTCGGCACTAGGAATTTAAAAAATTTCTCAAACTTTCTGTTGATATTTTGCCCTTGATCTCAATTTAATGCACGGCTTCTAGGTACATTTGTGAAATCAAAACACTACAAAGCAATGGAAACATCCTCTGAAACGAACACAAGTAAGTTTTTTTCCCTTTTTCGCAAAAAAGTAATCGTTTATGTGCTACCTTTCCATGTCTGTTTTAAAAGATGTTGAACTAGACAAAGCTACAAAGCAGGAGAGCGGTAGTATAGGCTCAAACGATGGGAAACTGATCCCCACTCCTGGGAAGAATGACGTGTCTCCTTCAAACAATAATAGTACATCTCCGAAATGTCCCAAACATGAAAGCACTTCACTTAAGGAAGATATTGCAAAATTCAAAGTTATTTTTAACAAGCAGAAGTATGACGTATCTTTTAGTCTCAGTGACACTGTCGGAAAGCTCAAAGATCACTTAGAAACTATTATTGGTAAGAAATTAAAAAAAAAAATGAAGTCATGTACAACCTATTTTACACTGGAACCTCATTAATCGTTCAGATGTTCCTGCTGGAATGCAGAAAGTGATGGTCAAAGGATTAGCTAAAGATGAGCGCACGCTCAAAGAGGTCGGCGTAGTTGAAGGAGCCAAGGTCATGGTTATTGGTTCTAAACCGACTGACGTTTTGGCTGTGGCTGTTCCGTCTTCATCTGAAGTAATGAATAACATCCGTTTTTCCCATCCTTTTACCGTGCTTTTCTTAGGCAGCGAAAGGTGAGACGGTCGAAGTCAGTTCTTCCAAAGAACCCTTAAGTCAGCAAAAACAACACAGGAAAGTTCTGGACAAAGGCGTACCGGAAGACGCTTTGCCAGGAATAAAGGGCCGAAAGGTAAAGCAAACAGAAAGTTGCCGACATGGTTGAAAACAGTTTCTTCGTTACCCAGGAACCGCTTCCTCCTCAGCCGTTAAGTGGAATGGTCAATAAATCCGGCAATAAAGTGCGCCTCACGTTTAAAATGGAAGCAGATCAAATCTGGATTGGTACTAAGGAAAGAACGGATAAAGTTCCTATGAATTCTATTAAAACCGTCGTCTCGGAACCTATCCATGATCACGAGGAGTACCATATCATGGTAAAATGATCTCAGTTGAGATTACCTTGTACAGTACGTGACGTAGTTTAATTGTTGGGTACTTCTGTGTAAGGCGTTGCAGCTGGGCCCGACAGAAGCTTCACGCTACTGGATTTACTGGGTGCCTAGCCAATACGTGGATGCTATCAAGGATGCCGTTTTGGGAAAATGGCAGTTTTTCTAAGCTAGGAGGCAAAAAGATACACTAACGCTGACTACAGAAGAAAAACAATGCGTTGCCTTGCCAAGTAAGGCTGGGATTCGGTGATAAATGCTTGCGGCATATATCCTTGTACAGATGAGTCGTCAAGCTAAGCTTTTTGCACAGTTGAAAGAAAAAATACATACATTTGATGCAATTTTAGCGTGTACTCTCCTGGCTTGGCACAGATGTTTAGGGACGAAAGAGACAGTTTTGTTTTTGGCTCTTTTAATAAATTAATAAAGTTAGAATCTTTGGCAACGGATTTCGGAAGACTAGGGAACACAGTTCTGGCATCTACACCAAGTTAGTCGTACTCGGATCCAATCGTGATGGACAAACCAGACTCCAGGACGTACGTATCGTGATACCATTGATTAGTATCTATTAATACTAAAAAAAAAAAAAAAAAAAAAAAAAAAAAATTAAGATAAAATCCGAGAATGCTGGACAATGTTGTTTTAAAAGTACCAATATCTCCCGTTTCTACTGTGATATTCAAACCAGTGCAATGCAGTTCGCATTCGGGAGGCGGCAAAAGCCGCCAAAATTTACGACCAACAATCTGGGCCTGCCAGGAAGGCCGTTGAACGTAATCCAACTAGAGAAAATTATGCAGCGCTGGATAAGTCACCAGAATATGAATGTGATTTACGTGCATGGACGACGCGGGTCCAGGACCTCCGATAAAAATCCAATCTAAACAAGAAGCTTCCGACTGACGTGGTAAAAAAGCGGGTCGTTGGT
Source organism: Lepidurus packardi (assembly GCA_023053545.1). Lineage (NCBI taxonomy): Eukaryota > Metazoa > Arthropoda > Branchiopoda > Notostraca > Triopsidae > Lepidurus > Lepidurus packardi. Next base: position 8,018,198 of record JAKZAN010000005.1, on the reverse strand, counting down.
AATGGGATCGCAGCACGCTCTTGACATCCGGATGACAATTACTCCTGGCAGTTTAGAAAAAGAGAGACAAAAAATTTAGAAAAAATTAGAGCAGTTAACGGAAGGGCTTTGTATGTAATTACCATCCAATGTACCAAGGTTTTTCACCCGGTTCTAGCGCAGCTCGTGCGGGGGGCATATGAAATACTTCTTGGAGTCGGACGAATTCGGTGCGAAACGGGAAGAACTGACATTCTTCTTCGACGCTATCGAACGCTCCGGGTAGGGAAGCGTAAAGTTTGGCGAAAAATTGGAGGCTGAAGACATTTAAGGCAGTCCAGTTACGTGTAGCGCCTTTGACGAGTATCGGACGGGAAGAATAGGCCACGGTTTGGAATTCTTCCGGACTAGGATTTACTAGGATCAAAGGTTCGGTTACGTCTTTGCAAATGTCGCATTCGGTCACAGGTCGGGTGGCTTCCATAATAAAGTAGTTGTTTTCCAGTAAACAGCGCGAAGTGAAGAACTCATCCCAGAATAAGTCAGAGTCCCACAGCAATGCCAATATTGCAATGAAAATCACGCAAATCAAGTTTTTCCAAGAGGACTGCATTACTAATACACCAACAGGAAAGAAACCGACATGAGACTACACGTTAACGGACTGCCTGTGTCAACGCCGTGTCCACATCGAGTTTCCGAACACATGGACGGCATATGTGGACACAATCACTGGCGGAAACTTGACCCCACCCTACCCGTACCCCGCGGAAAGAAAGAAAGGGAATACCCCGAATATTCTATGGCCTCATCTGGATGGAGTTTTGGGTCCCGCACCCCTATGCTTCCGGTCTATTCTGTTAGTCACAACTATTGTCTTTTCCAATCATGTTAGCAAAACACGAAGTTTCGTGGTTTGGCCAAAATATCGCATACAGTTACCATGTACAGAGTCGTGTAAATGATAATGGGTCTAATAACTTGTATGCAGAAATTGCAATAAAAATGTTACTACCTGTGCATTTTTGATCAGCAATTCCTTATAGGTACGTATATAATATTTGTTCTTATATAAACACAAAAGATCAGGCAAAAACGAAAGTCATTGCGCAATAAACAATCACAAAGGATGGGACGTTGCATAGCAACAGGATAAGTTACCACGTGACAAAAGCAAAAGAAAAACAAGAGTGTACATTTCACTTTCTTCTTGAATTTTACTATAATATTAATGGCAGACATTCCTGTGGACGCTCCTGAACGTAAGTTATAGCTATGATGTAATTACAAAATCGGAGTTAACGAATCATTTATTCATTATCTAGATTGCCCTGGCACTGCGAGCGAAGCAGCGGGTAAAACTTCAGCATGTGCTGGATGCCCCAATCAAAACATATGTGCTTCTGGGCAAGCCAAAGTGCCCGATCCTGGTAATATATAAATTATAATGCATAATCTATTTTTTATATTATTTCTGATTTTAATTTTTGTTGTATTTAGCTATCATGGTTATCAAAGAACGTTTGAGCACCGTGAAGCATAAAGTTCTAGTAATCTCGGGGAAAGGAGGTGTTGGAAAAAGCACAGTGACTGGGATGCTTGCTAGGGCTCTAGCATTAGACACTACAAACGTGACATTGAGTTTTAAATTAAGAAATGGGTCATTATCGATGTTTGTCTAGGTTGCAATCATGGACGTGGACATTTGTGGGCCCTCGATGCCGAGAGTTATGGGAGTAGAAGGCGAGCAGGTCCACCAAAGCGGGTCTGGCTGGTCGCCTGTGTACGTGGAAGAGAACCTGTCGCTCATGTCTGTGGGCTTCTTGCTAGCATCGCCGGACGATGCTGTAATCTGGAGAGGGCCAAAGAAAAACGGTACTGATATGGTCAATCTATCGGGATTTTAACTTGTCTTTTTCCCATAGGTCTGATCAAGCAATTTCTAATGGACGTGGACTGGGGTGCTGTGGACTATTTGCTCATCGATACTCCTCCTGGAACATCAGACGAGCATCTGTCCTTAGTGCAACTGCTACAACCATGTGGATTAGACGGAGCCGTGCTGGTTACCACGCCCCAAGAAGTTTCTCTTGCGGACGTTCGCAAAGAAATCAACTTTTGTAAGAAAGTTGGTTTACCTATAATCGGTATTCTAGAAAACATGAGCGTTTTCGTTTGTCCCAAGTGCTCGGTAGGTTAAGTTCTTTTTGCGGGAACAAGAAATGAAAATTGTTTTGTTTCGTCTTCAGGTTGAAACACCCATTTTCCCTCCCACTACAGGGGGTGCGACTAAACTGGCAAAAGACGTCGGGATTACCTTCTTGGGGAAAATTCCACTTGACCCAAGAGTAGGTCATGCTTGCGACGAAGGGAGGAATTATTTGGAAGATTCACCGGATAGCACCGCTACGTTAGCGTATAAACAATTAGCAAATAGTAAAAATTGAAAATTTTTTAAAAATTTCCAATTCAAAACTATTTTATCTTTATTACTAGGTCTGAAGTTTTACTGCGACCAAGATTCTATGGAATCTTAACGATTCTATAACCAATTGTTAACATTTTATACTTCTTTACTGAGCTCTAGTTTGTATCGCAACAACAAGAAAAAATAAACCCATGAATATACTTATTATACGATTTGGCGTAATGCTTTCCATTTCTGTTGAAAATAAAAGGATACTTCCACTTTGGTACGGTTCCTTCGAACTTTAGCACCATCGTTTCATGGAATTTCACATAAAATGAGCAAGCTGAACGCTAAATCTTCACTTGGCACCGTTTATATCACTAACCGTTAGTTGCGTTGAGAGATTTGGCCCCATCTGCAGGACGAATAGCGGTAAAAAATTAATGCCAAGCTGAAATGCAAATATACCTGGATGAGGGATGAATTTCAGCTTGTTGCTGTATATTCAAAAGCGGGACAGCTTCTTCTCAGCATCAGGCCCTTCATTCTGAAACTCGTGACCCAGACTATAGTCGCATTTTCCACACGACACCCTTAACGCGCCTGGTCTTCCTTCTTCGGGAACTTTAGTTAGCGAATCTTCATGAACTGTATTAGAAAAAGCTGGCCATTCGGAATGATGTTCGAACTTCGAGCGGCTGGAGAATAACTCGTAGCCACAAGATGCACACGCGTAGACTCCTGCCATATACAAGAATTTAATAGCAGTTTGATAATGCTCTCTGTTGTTTTGTCATTTGCTTCATTGGCCTTGTAACATTTGGTTGCTACGTCCCTTGATAATACAATAATAATAATATATATTTAAAATCCCACCGCAATAATATAATTAAATTTGCAGCAGGTGGCGAAAGCTCCCGGAGAATTATACATACAAAACTTTAGATTAGACATTGATAACATACCTTATAATGATAAACTCTGATATACGTTTTGTTTATATGCTCAGGTTGCATAAAAGCCATTATTATTTTAAGTTAAATTAGCTTACCCGTTTCGTAATGATCACGGTAATGCTCCTCAGCGTTTTGCTTCATACAAAACGCCATGTTTGTTTGTTGATCAGCTTAATGTATAAAAAATCGTTTATGTTCAACAATCGAAGGAAGTAGTAAATCGATTCAGAAATCGTGCACCCAATATTGAATAAAGAAAACAAGGCTTAAAAAAGCACATTACGAATTTCGTGTATTTTTTCGGGCGAACCAGTGCGTTGATCAAGTACAATGCTCGTACGTATAATGGATATTTACAAAAGAATACCGAGATGTTCACTGTAAGTTACCTTGTTTTAAAGCATGTAAACTTACGTAACTCTTGTCTAGGCAATTTTACACACATAAGTGTATCCAAAGAAGAGTAGTATCTAGTAAGCCCTCAGAAGATATTAATAATGAACCCATAAAGTACTCACAGTCCAAGGCTGCCACATGGAAAGCCCAAAACTCGTATAGTGGATTGCCAAAAGAGGATAAGCCTTGGTACGAGCCAATAGTTATCGGATTGTCTCTGGCAGCATTCATGGTCTACTTTTGCATCCTACGCGAGGAAAACGACATCGACGAGAAGCTTGAGGTTAGCTTGTATGACCATGTCCCTGGTCTCGAAAGAAAGCAGATAGAAATCAGGATCCAGTACAATGAAGAACATGGAGAAGACAACGCAGCCCTCAAGCAGCGACTAGATGAGTTGACTTCGTCCAAGGATTAATAATTTATTAGCTGTTGTATGGTACATATTGTCAATAAAGTCCCTTCCGAATATGAAAAGGATATTTTTATTACATTCAAGGACTATGAAAGGGTGGGAGAATTTCTACACTACCAAAACCAATTACCGACTAAGTCTAATTTTTCTGGTACAAAACATCAAAGAATGAATCCGTCCGTCGGGATGATTTTTCAAAATAATAGCATGTGGTGGAAGTTGACAGCAGTGAATGTTGAGCAGCTTCAGAACCGCACAACTTCTTTCTAGCCAAATGCTGCAACTGTTAATGTTTGTTTCGCAGTAACGGCAGCAAAAAGCAATTGCTCTTCTGAGATCTTCCAACAAGTGTGCAAGTATCTGAATCTAAATACTCAAAATGGATGTGTTTTGCAATTGCAGAAAATAATAATAATAATTTCAACCATGGTATGTCAGTTCTCTTTCACACATTCTACCCTAGGCCAAAAATGTTGAATGAATGATAGGAGACGATACGAAGGAGATTGTTTTAAAATTTCATAAAACGCTGTCGAAGATCCCCGAATAGGACCTACAACCTGTGTTTAAGCACGTTCACCACGAATGCGTCTTGCCAACTGAATATCTTTCGGCATGATGGTAACGCGCTTGGCGTGGATAGCGCAAAGATTGGTATCTTCGAACAGGCCTACCAAATAGGCTTCGGAAGCTTCTTGCAAGGCACCGATCGCAGCACTTTGAAAACGCAGATCGGTTTTGAAGTCTTGTGCAATTTCACGAACCAAACGCTGGAAGGGCAGCTTGCGGATGAGCAACTCAGTTGATTTCTGGTAACGACGAATTTCTCGAAGAGCAACGGTACCGGGCCTACATTCAAATTGTTTTACTTTTGGTTTCTTTTACGTTACAAACTTTGAGTGGATTTATTCTTACCTATAACGATGAGGCTTCTTTACACCTCCTGTAGAGGGAGCACTCTTTCTTGCAGCTTTAGTAGCCAATTGCTTACGAGGAGCTTTTCCACCGGTAGATTTACGTGCCGTCTGCTTGGTACGCGCCATATTTTAAACGGTTTTTTGTTTAGGACCTGACAAGAAAGAAGGAAAGAAATTAGTTTGCATGACTCATGTTTAGAAAAGCGCGCCAAAACGTAACAATCGATAGTTCATGACGCCATCGGTAGGGAAAACCCCGCAGCTTGGCATCACATGACCCCACACAAAACCCATTATAAAGAATAGGCTTTCCCCATTATTTCGAAAACAAAATTAGTTCACAGCTTAAGCATGTATCCCAGTAGAGATGAAACACTTCGGATTATTATCTCATGCAAGACTGTACGAAATAATCTTTTAATTTATAATCAAATAACTCGTAACTAGTTACTACGCATTAACGCTACTACTCCCACAATAAATGAAACGCCATTTTTGCTTGCGGGACAAAGCAACGAACAAAAGCCTCTCAGGCAAAGCAGGTCACATTGACTTTTCTCCTGATGTTAATCAAATAGGTTAAACTTTAAGACGTAACCAATACAGGAAAATTTTGTAACAATTCAACACTTAACTTAAAATGCTGTAACTTTTACATAAAAAGCACAAAATTAGGGTAACTTACCAAATCAAGTCGACACCACCTCACTTCACAAAGGCTGACTGTAGAATAAGCCAGTGCGCATGCTTTGGTCAATGATGTCATGAAAGCCTGTGTTCCCATTGGTCAGAATAAGCGAGTCCCTGATTGGCTGAAGATACTCGTTCATAGTAAAACGTGCGACTCGGCAACATGTCAGCTTCGGTAGAAGAAGTGGATATTGACTTTTTACCTTTAATTTACGACATAATTAAAAGGTACCAATATTTTGTTTTCCCTATGTAACTAATTTAAAGCATCGTTTTAATTAATTTAATTTGAAAATATACATAGATTAGGTAACATTAGAATAGTGTACTAATAATTGTGTTACTTAATGTTTATTGTATTCTCGCCCAGCTTTGAAAGAGACCCAGTTGACAATACTCAGAAGCTGAAAGACTCCCAGGAAACTTACCAGAAAGTGCTGGAGTTACAAAAAAAGCTTGACCAGGCTCGAGAACAAGTAAATTATTATAAAAGTAGAAGAAATTTATACTTAATGAGTATATATGTTCTAGATTAAGAAGCTGCCTGGGATTGAGTTTAGTCAGGAAGAACAACTGGAACAATTAGATCTACTGCGTCAGCAGTTGACTCTCAAACGCGAACTTCTTCTGAAGTACCGGAATTTGGGTCCCTTCGATCTTCCCAAATAAAGTTTAAATACTGCCATTATACCGCCTTTCTTCCAACTATGGTCTTTCGACACTTATTTACTTGGCTTGCTGGTCATCCTCAAGTCATCGAGAAACTTTCTGAATCGTATCCGGTTCGACGAGCGGCTCAGTTAGTCGTGTATATGTATAATAGAGGCAGAGCTATTGCCCCAGAAAATTTCGAACAAGCCTTGAAGTCTGGTCTGCCACAACAAGCCTTAGAAAGAGCCAAACGCTTCGGCACAAGTTTTGGCGAAGAATTTCAAAAACTAAGCAAAGACCTTAAAAAGCCACCCAAATAATGTATAGTGCTTATTACTTGTAAATATTCCTAATGAAACTAGTTAAGTAATACAAATGGCGTAAAACGAATTTATTTCCTCGATCCGAGATCAGATCTTTCCAATTAACCTCCCATAAAACTCCAACCATAAAAATATTCTAAAAGTTTTCCAGGTAAAATTTTCCAATTCACAAAAGGTACGGTGCATGCAAATTCTTCTTTTATCTAGGCAAAGTAATATCCAAAACTCTGGTGAATAAGTAGATTTTTGCTTGTACAATATGTGTTTTACGGTGCTGTGCTCGTCAGAGGAGTCAACGCTGGCTGAATCCGGGGTTTAGAAACTCCAGAACAACCTTTCTTGCCACGGTTCCTTTTGGAAGGCTTTTGGGGCTGGTTTTCAGCTTTTTCTCCACTAGGAATATTCTCTTGATTCTCACCAGGCTACGTCAACACATAACAAAAAATTTGACGCTTAATCATATTCCACTTACACACAATTTATTTACTTGCGCTCGTTGCTGAACCTTCATCGATTTAACTTTTGCGGGTGTATGGGAAAATGGCGCATGTGGAACGCATTTGGAAATATTCCCGACAGCTTTTGTGCGACCCTCGCGAAACACCTGGAATAATTACCATAGTTAGGCAACTTTGTTACGACCATGATCGCAAACTTACCAAGCGTTGTCCTGGGTTAATGTACTCGGGATGCTTGATGAAACGAAAACGAACAACAGCTTTGTCTCCAGTTCGTAAACAATCCTGTGACATGGATAAAATCTGCGCCGTTTGTCGTATACTTCCGCAGTGAACTAAAGTAGCGGTTGTGTTTGTTTTTATTTTTAGCTAACTTCTGGAGAACTGAGAATTACTATCTTACCCATTGCCTGGTAGCGGGTGCTAATGGTTGTAGGATGATGTAATACCAGAATTTCAGATTCGAACTCCCAGCACGCTGTGGGGTTTAATACTGTTGAAACCATAACCATTCCTTTGCGAATTTGAGACCTTTTTATCTACAGATACGAGAAGAGTGATGAATAAAGGATTGCTTGATAGAAGAATGGGTATTTCAAGTTTACTTTTTTGAGAGCAAAGGAAGCGGTTTGTCCGCCACGAACTTCACGCACAGGCATACGTTTCCGGTGAATGCTTTTGACAACAATAGGGATGAACTGACCAACGGGATCGGGTCCCAAAAGCAAAGTGTCATTTAAACGGATAACGCCTTTCATGGTTGTACCCGAAACTACGGTACCGACTCCCTAAATAACAGTAAATGTTTTAATACAATAAGTTTTAGTTGCATAAACCCTAATCATGACAATAATAAACCTCAATTATGATAAACCTTTATTATGATAATAATATAAAAGCACATACTGGTACAGAGTAAGAATCATCGATCTGAAACTCGGCTGGTTCATCGGCGAAACTGGGCATTCTTGTGCTAAGCAGATTCATGAACATTTTTAACAAGTCCAAATTTTCTCCATTCACATTGGACACTTGAAAAATAGGACATAACCTAGTCAAAGTATTTAGAGCACAAAAAGATAAAATCTCCAAGAAATACCTTTCTGAAACAAAGTTCGTGGCACTGAGGACCACGTCATCCTGGTTTTTCACCAAGACGGGGACTTTTCGGCATCCTGGAGACTTGAGGACCTTGACCAGTAACCGCAAAGTATCTTGTAGCACATTGGGTGGACACATATCGATTTTAGTGACCACAACAAACACTGGCACTGAAAGTGCTAACGATAGTCCTAAATGCTCTTTCGTCATCCCCACCAAGCCGGCATTGGCCCCTACCATAAGCATGCCAAAATCGGGTGCGTGGCCAGTCATTCCGAACACGGTCGTCTTTAAGTACTTCTCATGGCCAGCCAAATCAATAAACGTCACAACCTACACCGGAACACTTTCTTTATAAAGGTCATGAATAAGTTATCGCGAGCAACTACCTTTGTTGACTTTTGACATATCCGAACCCAATCTAAGGAGCCATGTTCAACTTGGTTAACTACACGCCCCCGGCTATCGAAGCCCAAGATATCATTGCCGACTGAAGATGTACGCCCGGTTTCAACTTCGTGTTTGTGACGGAATAGTTTTTGCCGTGCGAGACCACGCCCATTGTCCAACTCTCCATGCGTTAAGACGCCCAGTAATGTCGATTTTCCCGCATCAACATTTCCAACTACAGCCACTCTACACAAGAAATTACTGTTTTCTACACTGAGTTGAAGGATATGTGGATAACTTACCGGATTTCCACGAAATCTTCTTCATCTACCTTTTTCCTGACTAGAAATTGTCCAGTTTTGCCCTTGTCACCTTTTTTCTCGCGTAGTAGAACACAGTCGGAATCTATACTTGCGGCCAAAGATTGTAAGGTTGCCACTGATGCCTCATATTCATCATCTGCCAGACCACTTTCTTCTCCTTCTTAAAATAAACATTTAAAAAAATACGAAAACTGTAGCGACCATGACACTAGTACCTTCCCCGCATCCAACTTCGTAGATGGTTTCGCCATTGCCTGTGTCAATCAAATCCTTCACTTTCGTCAGTAAGAGATCATACTGCTCTTCGGTGGGACTCACCAAGGCCGACTTTAAGTAACATAATTTATACAAATTAGGACTAGTTTTTTGCGTACAGCGGTGAGAATTTAGGAATACTTTGCTCTTAGTTTCTGAGAATCCAGACGCTGATGTATTCCCATTTTCCTGGTTTGGACTGAATAAACTGCCTGGTACCGACAAAGCTGCATCATCGGAGGATAGCATTACGGGGGGCAAAGGGGGTGTCTTTTCTTTGGTAGATGCCATGGTTATCTAGAAAATTAATAGGACCACGACAATTAGCCCAAATAAAGGAATTGTAATTTTTTATACTGATGGCTGTTTGGAATAAAGGTGAAACAGCTGGCGGGTAACCGGGCAGTTTCGAACTTTAAAAACCGTTCAAATTGGAGGTGATGTCATGATCATATTGAGCAATAACAATAAAAAAAAAAAATAGACAATTTTTCGAAAAGAAAAACATACCTTTATGTGCTTAGAATGTCCAAAACTTACTATTTGTTACTAAAATTGACGGAAATATGGAGAGTAAAAGCAATACTGAAACATAACAAAGCACAAAATAGAGCTTAAATAGAACCTTTCATACTAGGCTAAGAAATGAAAAGGCGCCTTCCGCTTCGCGACTACTTATACTACCCTTGTATACCAAACGCAAGATGATGAAATGCATCAATTCATAGCGAAATCATACGCAACATGCAATGATGAAGAGATACAGATATTACTATAAGCTTTCATTTGTCAAATATTTATCGTAACCAGATCCGTTTTTACTCAAACATTTTAGGTGGGAAGAATTAAGTCGTGGTGGCAAAAGGATATGACAATCTTTGCATTAATCACTGTATTTCAAATTTGCCGAACCAATGCGAATGCGTATACCAAACGCAAGATGATGAAATGCATCAATTCATAGCGAAATCATACGCAACATGCAATGATGAAGAGATTCAGATATTACTATAAGCTTTCATTTATCAAATATTTATCGTAACCAGATCCGTTTTTACTCAAACATTTTAGGTGGGAAGAATTAAGTCGTGGTGGCAAAAGGATATGACAATCTTTGCATTAATCACTGTATTTCAAATTTGCCGAACCAATGCGAATTTTTTTAAACAAACCATGCTAATCTCATTTAACCACATTCATAGACCAGATTTTAAGGGAAAAAACTAGTAGCGAATATAAACTTACATTGTCTACACAGAAACAGAATGATTTATCTGTGCCTCAATCAATTTCGTTTTAGTCTTACGAAAGACAAAAAAAATTAAATCTAATGTAACATAAGATAAACGAAAGCAAAAAGCGTAGTCCATTGCAATTCAGTGTAGGGTAGTAACATTGGTGGTTTTATGCTATGAAAAGTTGTATTCCCACCAGTCTTTGTCATAGCCCTCGTAGACATGTTCAGTCAAGACTTTGCGTCTACTATCGCAGTACCTAAAAGCAAATGCATGTCCATTATATGTGCATTTCTAACTGGTATAAGAATACCCATACCTATACTTGTCCTGAACTTTTTGCTTGATATCAACTAAATTTTCTTGAGTTATATCACGTTCCAGGTATTCCGATAAGAGTTCAGTGGCTGACTCTAAATCACGTTGATTATCCTACAATAAACAATAAAACTCCCTACCATAAGCTTGTACAGTGTATCACTTACTTCAAAGATGACAGATTGGTTATTCTTTTTTAGGTAATACGCGAACACGTACGTATACATCAACGTTTGCCTACACTGGCACAGAATATCCACAGCTTTCTTCAAGAATTGGACCTAAAAAAGAACGCAAATATAAGCCATGCGAAATGATCGAGCTGAAGGATACACTACCTCAATCCAAGACATATTGTGCTGCTGCATTTCTTCCATTTTCTCTTTGACAGCGGCGTAGAGTTTGTGTTCGAAACGCAGAGACTGCATATGATTCATGTATCGATTGCAGTAGAAAAGATAGCGCTGGAGAGCAGACCGTGAACGTTCTTGTGCATCACGGGCAGCTTTAGCTTCATCTTCATCGTACCGATTGCAGTTGTACCATGACGTACCATGGGGCTCCCACGGTCCCAGGCAAACCCAACAAAACTCTGTTTTGCAATGGGAATTTTTGCAAATCATGTGATTGCAACCTCCATCTTTTTCAATAGTAGCATTACATTTAGGACATTCCTTTCAAAGAAAGAAAGCACATTCATTAATTCGGAAGGAGTAATTAATAACTAGGCTTTACTACCTTGGTATTTGCTGCAATCCAATTAGACGTTTCCGAGTCATCATCACATTTTTTGATCCACAACCGCAATAGCTGACATCGTACGGGGTCATGCCAGTTTTCTCCACATGAGAAACAAAACGTATGATTACAACGGCAAGTTACAGGGCGTGATTCTACGTAGGTTACTTTGACTGCATTATTACAGTCTGGGGATGGGCACCAGCGCAACAAACGATTACACTAAAAAGAGAATCATTAGGTAACGGAGTGGAGAAACGACAAACGCAAGATACTAACTTCAACAAACGAGTTGGTTATAAGATGTTGGTACTTGAGTCGAACTTTGGCATCCGTAACCAATCGCATAACCGAAGCATCATCCACAAGGATTTGACAATCATGAGCTGCGCAGGCTATTGTTTGGCCGACGCCCTCCGACATAACTTTCGTAGTCAAGTACTCGGCCCAACAATTGGTACAAAATCTATGCCCGCATTCCAGTCCAGAGAATAACTGAAAGACAGAAAATTACGCAACTAAATCACAGACTCCTGAGTCCAAACGTTTTCTCGTAACAACTTACACTTGAAGGAAGAACTGCCAGACAAATTTCGCACTCTTCGGTCAAGGGTCCAAGCCGTTTGTTATCACGCTAAAGATACATAGTAATCACTTTTTGTACTTTGATTAGGAAGTTATTACTTTGGTAGATTTGATCATGACGTGTTTTCGAAATGGATTCATAACATGAGCCTCAGCGAATAACTTGTCCTGATCTCCATCGTAGTACCGTTCCATGAGTTTTTCTTTATCCCATCGAAAGTGATTCAGTAGGATACGGGTAGTTGTTGCAGGCATCTAACCAAGAATACATCATATAGCTTTCAATTCAATCTTAATGTTGGCTAAGCTAATAAAGGCTCAACGTCGTTCAAACAGCTTCAGTACCTCAACAACAGTATTGACGTCCTTAATACAGTCAATCATATGTTGAACGATTTGTTCCGTGGAAAGAACTTCGTAAGGGTAATCTTCAACGTCGTGCCGCTCTCTCAAATGAGAAGGTTCTTCTTCCATGGGAAATTCCACATCATCCCCACTCGACTCGTTCCCAGAGTCGATATCTTCATAACCAATTTCTTCGTCGGAATCCATTCCACTTTCCTGTTAAACCCAAATGAAGTACTAAAATTGAAACTGGGTGTATTTTCTTCATTTCCTTTTATGCTAGATTAAATTAAAAGCGAACACTAAGTAAAATACGGTACGAATTCTGGATATTTTCTTTAAGGGTCTAAATTTGCCAATTGTTATCTTTAATATTAGAACTTACCGAAATCCAAGAAATAACAAAATGGCCTATTGTAACCCTTTTTTACAAGATATTATTACGCAAATAATAACGAAAACTTGACGTGTCCTTCCAAGGGCGATTCTAGACTAGAGGACTGCAAATTGCAACAGTGAGCAGCGAATCATGAAGCTCGGCGCCACCTATCGTAAATTTCGCGAACAAGAATCCATTGACACGGGAATGCTTTCTGTTTCTCTGTGAATTTTTAGCGAAAAATGCGTGAAGTTATTATTCCTCTTAGCATTTCAACGGTTTGTCTTCTAATATACATTCCGTTCCAGCAAATAAATTGTTCTTCGAGTCAACAAAACGACAAGCCTTTCGGTAATTTATCCATGACACTGCCCACGAAAAGCGCGCAATTTTTTAATATGTATAAAGTTACGATTGATCCCTCCTTAGATTTGGAAGAAAAGCGTTTGCAAAACAAATTAGACGACTGCTCTAATAGCACTTGCTCTACTTTACCACCTTTTTTGAAGAATGTGCATAAGTTGCCGCCGAAAATCAAAGCTGATTTAATTCACGATTTTGGTTGTCCCTCGAATTTGACTTGCTCGGAGTTGCCTGCGGATTGTATTATATGCGACTACAACAATTCTTGCACATACGGTTCATCCGTAATGTTAGATTGCAAAACAAGAAATGATGTTATTAAATGTGGGGGAAGTCGTTTTTTCCCGAGAAACATGACTTGCCAATATTGCTATCAAATGCCAGAACAAAACTATGTTTGCTCTGGTATGGCTGGCTGTAATGCTCGAATAGCTCCTCGTCAATTTTACAGGTAAAATTTGGCAGGACTATTCATCTATCCCTTTGCTTTCTAAAAATTCATAATGAATGCTTTTAGGGCAAATTGTACGGCACATAGCCATATACTCTGTCTTGGGCAGCGCCAATTCTCCAGGAATTTACCCTGCAATTGGACATCGGGCTATAAGTGGAGCACTGCTCTTGTACTCAGTATAACGTTAGGCGGGTTTGGCGCTGACAGGTATGCTTTTGAAGTTTCAAAAGAAAGAGTTTTGATAAACGAGTAAAACTATTCACTTCCACTAAACAGGTTCTACTTGGGCCATTGGCAAGAAGGTATCGGAAAACTCTTCAGTTTCGGTGGCTTGGGTGTATGGACATTAATTGACGTTGTTTTGATTGCTATTGGCTATTTGGGCCCAGCTGATGGTTCCTTATATGTCTAATGTTAATGATTCCTCATTTTTTCCTCATACACATTTGTATATAGTATCGCTTGTTCGTAATAAAAAGAACTATGAGACTGTATTGATTTTTTCAACTAGAGAAGTAACACGACAGGAGCAAACCACAATTTTTAATTGGTATATTTTGAGAAGTAGCCTCCTAGCTTATAATTTTCTGAACAAAACCCCTCAGCTTGTCCTCGTCTAAAACGCCAACAAACATGTCCTGAACTTGTCCATTCTTCAAGCCAAGGACTGACGGAACAGCTGAGACGTCATATTCTTCCGCCAGCTCGGGAAGGTCATCAATGTCAACCTTGGCCAAGTGGATTTTGTCCTTTTGCTCCCCTACAATGGTTTCCAACCTTGGTCCCAGGATTTTGCAAGGTCCACACCACCTTTGTTGACGAAACAAATAAAAGATACATTCCAACATTAATTCCTCGAGTTTTCGAGTGAAAATCGATGTTGTTTATATAGCTCGTGCTACTCCAAATAGTCATTTGAGCTTACTAATTTGTTCCTCAATGCTTCACGCTAGGATCCTAGCGTGAAGCATTAACTTGCTAATTAAACTATTAGGTTAGGATAGATCTACGGTAGGTTAAGTTAGATCTAGGTTAGGTTTGGCATCAATAAGAATTACTTTGCATGGAAATCAACCAAAACGGGAGTTTGGGACTTGAGCACTCGTTTCTCAAAATCTTCCTTGTCTTGGACGTTGAATGTATCGAAACATCGTGACGAAAGGCTCAAGTTACGGATATTGGGACGTATAGAACTTGTCCTAAGTATTCTGGAAGACAACATCACAATTTGACTAAGTGGTCTCTCTATCTCCGTATGGCAATTTTATGTCACACTTTATAGGGTTAGATTAAAGAGAAGTAAGAAGGCGTGGTGAAACAAGAACCTAATATACAATTAGTCGGGAAGTTAAAACTCCGCCCTTAAGAAGCATAGCTAGTGTTATCTATCGGCAAGTTTCGTGCCGAAATCGGAACTGAACGATGTTTAGGGGGGGGAATGGTTTAAAAATTTAATTAAAGTTAAAATTTTTACAAAAAATGACTGCAAATGTGAACGTGGCACGTAACAGGTTAGTATTCCATAATAGAGAGTACGCAAGAACTAATGATTGTCTTGTGTTTAGAGAAAATGTTATCCAAGACTTACAAGCAGAGCCAGAGGCAACAGACATTTTTGACGAACAAAAGCAAAACGACTTAAAGAGGTAAGCAAGCTGTTTTATTCTTTTTAAAACTTTTCTAGAGCATGTGTGAATTGACCTGTCGTTTTTCTAGTGGGGTAGGGCCTGATAGACTTGATTTGAGAACAACTAACACTGGCTTCCATGCTTCTACAGCTGGGAATAATAATGAAAATAACTTGGATCCTGCGTGGGCGTATCTCTCGTCAGAAATCTTAGTTCACATTTTGAGCTTCCTGCCCCGTAACGAGCAATTATCTGCCACATGCGTGTGCAAAACTTGGCGAACCAGTTTTTTCCACCTAAATTGTTGGCAAACAGCTATTCTAGGGCTCTGGCCCCTCAACTCTGAAACTGTATTCCATGAAAAACTGACATTTTACGAACGCTGCCTCAATCGCGCCCGGTTTGTAACTTTCAATTTCGCAGCCGATAGTCAGGAATGTGTGCGAGCTTTGATAAAGCTCCTTGAAAAAGCATCTAACGGACGTCTTCTCACGCTCGAATTTCATCAGCTGTTGTGGAAAACTCCCGATTTCGATTCTCATCCCGAATGGGAGAAGACTGCCCTTGATTTTGTGAGCTTGTTGGCTCAAATCGCTCAACAGAACCCTTATTTAGAGAAACTGGATTTCGGATTTTGGAATATCTTGTCAAAGTCTGTAACTGGACCTTATTCTGGCTCTCGGTCTATGTCTTGTTTCCAGAAATTTGCTGCTTTGATACCAGAAATGTTAAATCTGAAATCGTTAAATATGGCGGCTGATTTCGATATTCCCATTCCTTTTGAACCCTGCCGAAACCCTTTTGCTCCGTTTAGAAATGTCAAGGTAAAATAGGACGTAAGTAAGAATAGAAAAAGAAATACGTTCTTTTCAAGTTAGGTTTTATCCTTGAACGTTTTGGATATTACACCGGAATTATTTGACGTCTTTTGTACTGTCGAATCATCCCTACGCCGTATTGTGATCGCATTTTGTCCCGACATTAGCTTCAGCAATCAGTTCCTCTTTTGGAATGAACCGGAACTTTGGCAAAGCTCGTGGCAGCGGTTTTTCGAAATCAAGTTAGCCATACTCCAACATCTCTTATTTGAAAACTAACGGTTTCTTTTTTTAGGCGGGATTGCAACATTGCTCTTGTGATATATAACTCACCTATAAGCTTAAATGCGGAATTATTTAGCCGATTTTATTGCTCTTGGATGCGAGTTAGCATGATTGCGTTCCTTAACCTGAAAACAGTAAATACCACTTCAACAATCGATGTTCGTCTAATTAACATGCCTTTAGGGTGTTGGAGATGAAAGCTTACGATGCTTTACAACGTGGGGCAAATCTTTGCAAACGGTTATTGTGGCTTACACCAACGCCAAACGGAAGCTGTATCTTTTGAATCGCATTGGCTCTCAGGGAAGTTTACATAGTCTCGTTGGGTGCGCTTGGTATTGCAAAAATTTGCGTTCGTTGCTCATTTATGGTACGCTTGTATTGTCTTCATTTGTAGAAATTTCTTAGCAGAACTTACCACTGAACTTATTAATTTTAGGGTATAGTGAGTCTGCGGATAACTTGGTAGGTATTGCTCGACTAGCTGGACCTAGGTTAGACGATTTCTCGGTATGTAAGAATAGTATTCTGAAAGCGAACCAATTCCCCCGTTACTCGGAAGTAAATTTTCCAAATTCAGATAATACGTTTTATTGCAAAGGTAAATGTTTTAGGAAGTGAGCAAAGCCTTAAATCGACCGTGGAAACCTTGCAATGAACGTTCTGCCAAATGGGACATGTTCAAGAAACCGCCAGATGAGTTACCAGGTGCTATTATACGACATTTCATGGATGAAGTCAGCCAATCAGACGACGTATTCTTGTAAGCGGGTCACAAAATGTGATATTAAGTAGATCCTATAAAATTGTTGCTTGTTCTTGACGTTTTGATAAAATTTAATGACAAGGAAATCAGCTGCTAGGTTTATTTTTCTATATCGGACAATACACCGCCCTCAACTATTTTAGTTGCTTTATGCTTAGTTAAGAAAAGGAACAAATCCAAGAGAATATAAGCGATTAAGTGTAAAATTAGTGAAAGCGTGCCGAGATTGCACGTTGAGTTTGTCTAGTTGCGTCGACATCCACCTCGGCCACCATTCCCAGGACCCATTTTACCTTCCTGAAGTCCACGAAAAGGATCTTTCTTCTCAACGTCTTCCTTGTTTTCAGTTTCCTGTACCCAAAAGTTTGAAAGTTTGGAAAATTACACACTATTTATTTACCAAAGCATCCCGAATAGGTAATTCTTCAGTTTTCTGCTGTTGTTCCATCACAGATTCGCTGGTTTGTTCTTCGGTGTGGTCCATAATTAAGCTAAGAAAGCAAGAGTACAAGAGCGATCAAGTTACTTCTTCAGTGTTGGGTTCGTCAGTGAGACTTTGGGCGATTCGGGTGGCCATTTATAGTCCATCCGGAACAATAAGATCAGTATAATCAATGATAAATTGTCTGTATCCATGGCAAAGACGACAACACAGATACTCCCAAAGGTGACTTAAAAAATTGTAATTGTAATGGTCCAGCCTACAGGTGAAGTTGACAAATTAAGAGAGCTTCAAATGCTTTCATTGCTCCGATATACTATATTGTGCTTTTAAAGCGAATTGCATATTTAGTCAAATGCATTTAATAGTGTGTTGTGAATTTCGTTGCTAGGTGATTAACATCTTACATTTTAATTTCTTAAGCATAAAGGAAAAGAGCAAGTACTCTCGTGACTTTGCGATCTGACTGGTCGTAAATGTTTCAAAGGCCAAACTCGCATGCTCTTCGTTCGAACCCGCAAGGTTTCCTTACAGGTTCATTTAATAAGTACATACATGTTAACCACATAATAAAAGGTAATTAGGAACCACTATTTAGTTTAGCTTAAGATTCTAAACAATATTTGAAAATTTCCGGGAAAATTTTATGTAGATCTACGTCGCATTTTCCTTATAAGTATTCAAATTTAGCGCCATTTTCCTAGACAGTTTGGCGCAGACGTTGTTTTCACCTCACGTGAGCATAATCCACGGTTGAAATGTTTTGCTTTTTAGAACTACCTGATATTGATAAAGGTTTCTTATCGTGCAACTTAGGTATAGTGATCTGATATGTGCTCTTTTCTGGTCGTAAGATTAATACTCATTTGACTTGGGTGCAAAGTGTTATGCTTATGGTCGTCAAACCAGATGAGCTTAATTAACCAGAAAGAGAAATCATGTTAACGAAGGAATACAGGATCCCTATGCCCCTGACAGTCGACGAGGTAAAAGCTATTTTTAATTACTTCTTTTACTAACCCATGTTGTGCTAGCGTAGTACAAAATTGGACAACTTTACATGATTGCTAAACATAGTCACGAGCAATCGGATGATGGAGAAGGTGTAGAAGTTATACAGAATCTTCCGCACGAAGACCCTGAGCATGGATTTGGCCAGTTTACAGAAAAACGCATTCACCTTTCAAGGTTTCTCCATTCTGAAGAACGAATTCTCTAACCTGATATTTAACTTTGTACAGTCGTTTACCATCATGGATAAGATCATTGATACCCAGATTATTTTATATCACTGAGAAGGCCTGGAATTACTACCCTTTTACAATTACAGGTGACTTACCCTTTTTCAAGCTATTTACTCTAATTGCTGTCTCTATATGTTTCTCTAGAATATACCGTGAGTCAATCGAACGTCGTTTACTGAAGGTTTCTATAGTAATTGTCTGTTGGTATCTATAGTGTTCTTTTATGCCCAAATTTGCCATACATATCAAAACCCGCTACGAGAACAATGGCGGCACATCGGATAACGTAATTTGCCATTTGTTCATGATTCTCCTCTAAGTAAACAGTTCTTCAACTGTTGTATCTTATAACTTTTCTTATCAGTGTTTACGCTTGCCGCCTGACGAGTTGGACTTGCGAACTGTCGACTTCGTCGATATTGTGTTTGACGAAGTTTCCGCCAAACATTACAAACTTGAAGAAGTGGGACTTTTCATTTTCGTCATTTCATTTCTTTTAATCGAGATTGCCTAGGATTTGCGGCAGTTCAAGTCCGATAAAACCGGACGAGGCCTTTTCGAAGAAGACTGGATTTCTCGAACCTCACCGATCATGTGTTCCTACAAACTCGTTTCTGTGGCCTTCGATGTTTGGGGTTTGCAAACCCGCATAGAAGAATACGCCCAAAAGGTGTCTTTTATTACGTTGACTTTGACGCGTTCGAGGAGTCTTTCTTCTCCTGGCGTGTATTGATTATCTCAGATAGGGTGTTACTCTTTCCTGTATTCTTCCAGGTCATCCGTGAGGTTTTGCTCGTAGGGCATCGGCAAGCTGTAGCGTGGATGGATCAATGGCTTGACATGGATGAAGCAGCTGTGCGTGATTATGAGAAAAGGATGCAGCAAGCTACCAACTATAAGCTCCACTTGTATTCCAATGGCACTCGAGACAGTAGTGGCAGCGTGAGTCCGTCATTATCGCCGTTACCGTCACCCAAAACGCCTGTGGAAGGCAAAAGTACTAAAAGTTGGTTTTCTTGGTCCTAACTTGCAAGATAGACCGTGTGGATGCGGTGAATTTTAAGAAAGTTGATTTAAAACTCAGTCATTTTTTATGTTGACACAACGTTTTGTGAGTGAAAGTTTTTGTTTTATTTGTCCTAGATGTTATGATGTTATTTGGTATTGTTTGATTGTTTATCCTGTTTCCAAAGTCCTCAATTCCAAAGAGTAAAACTTTGGCGAAAACATCCACTCACGGTTGTGATCCCCTATACTAAATAACTTTTTCATGCATCTAAGATATTCGAGTAAGAAGATTGCGTTTATGTGGGGTCGTAGTCGGCTTACACTATTGGTAAAAATAACCGAACCGCTTAAATTGCGTCCAGTTATCGGTATCTATTAAGTGGGTTTACTATCAAGCTGTTGACAAAGGAAGTTTATACGAAGACAAAGAGCGTTGAGTTTTCATTGAACCTGTCCCGCAATTGAGTGTCTAATTCGCATTCCCTTTTATTGATTGTTTGCAATACAGTAATCTTATCATATCAATTTTTTATTCTTGTTGCGCTTGGCGTGCTGCCAATACGGGAAGGAGGTTTTGTAATGAGGCACTTTTCCAGCTCGATTATGTTAGGTAGTCGGTTGCTATAGTAACAGCTATATTTCTGTAGTTTTCGGGTGTACTTCTGCCACAAAAATTTGGCTCGAGATACGGTTAAGCCTAAACGTTAAAACATTCCAAAGAAGCTCAACTTATCTCTATGTTGGTTTTGTGATGTTGACAGTAATGCTATTTTTTTTTACTCAATGTCAGTCAAGGGAAAGCCGCCAAAGTGTTAATCTTGATTATTACACGTACGTTTGACTCAGGCGGTTAGGTTTGAATAAGTTTCAGCGAACCACGCCTATGATTTTAACGAGTTGTTTTCGACGCGTTCTTTCCGTATTGCGTGCTCGAGCTCGTAGCATGGCACTGTCTAGGGGCCCTTCTGCCCGCGTTGTTGACTTTCCTATCTCACACGTCTTGCGCCGTCCGTCTCAGCCGCATTTGAACTGTAGAACGTTGTAAAAGAAACTTTAGTTTAGATCCCTTACTTTTGTATTCAAAGTGGTGAGGAGGGAGGATTTTTGCTTTTAACCTCAGGTTTTATGGAAATAAGCCGAGTGAGTCAGTGAAAGTGAGTTACGATCTTGACCCAATTCTGTCGGACCTTTTATGTTGTGGCCGAGCTCTTTGATGCTTCAATTCATTTAGTATGAGGAGTGCGACCGTGTAATATATGAACTTTAGTGCGCCGTTTCGCCAATAGGAAACCGAAGGACTTTTTCGATTGATTTCGTTGCAAAGTCATACATTACATGTTACAGTTTGACAAACATAAGTGTAAGAAATGCATCTGGCCATGGATCTGATTATAAGGTAACCTGCCTATGATCGTTGTGCTTACAGATACATTGTGCTCTTTAACCTTTGATGTGTAGACAAAAACGTCGTATCTGTTTTGCCTCGGCACACATACTGTGCTTAGCGGGCGGTTCATATAACGCGAACACGAGATTAAAGTCCGGGACCCAAGGCTTGAAATTGGATAAACAGGCTTTCTCTTTCATTAATGTTTCAGCAGTTTCTGCCAATAAAGGCCTCTAATTACCTGCGCTTATTATTCCAGGGTGCTCACGTTTTGCCTCACAAGTCTACTGTGCCTCGCAATTTCTGTCGAGTCAATCGAAACGGAATGCCCAACACATTGCTCATGTGATGAAGAAACTTGGACGTGTAATAATCTCCAGTCGTTGAAAAATTTGACACTAAACTTGCACCCTGAAGTAAAATCTAGAACCCAGGTAGCTTCTAGGGGGATTATTTTTTACCCACTTGTTTTTTTTTATACAGGTGCAGATTTTGCATGTGAGCCAAAGTCATTTCGTTAGTGCTGACCTGAACGTGTTACGCAAGTTCCCCAATTTGCAAAACCTATCGTTAGTGGAGAATAAATTGTGGCAGCACGTGTCCCATCCATTGCCCTGGCTCCCTTCCTTGTTATTCCTAAATCTGTCGCATAACGCGTTGGCTACGTTGGACGTAGCAACAAACGTTTATGGTGAAGATGAAGTCAACCCACAAAAAGAAGTAGGGCGACGAGAAAGAAAAAAGTATGTCGGAGCGACAGCTCGAAATAAGTTGCAAACGGGGCCAGAAGCAGGGGCAACTTCTTTTAGGGTGACGCCAGACGGAAGTCGTGGAGGGCTCTTAACGAACGTGGCCCAAATTGTAGATTTTTATATAGCGCATAATAATTTATCTACATTAAGTCATTCCGTCCTTGCGCCCTGCACGCGATTAGCGACGCTGGATTTATCTGGTAAGCTAGCCGTTTCTTCTTTAACAATTCACAGAACTGTTTTATCATGTCAAGGCTCAACTTAATTGGGCCCAGCCCAAAATATCATTATCCGTTTGACTGCGGTTTTTATCCCAACAATAAATTTAAGCGTTAGTAAAGTTAAAATGCCCGTAGTTAAAGTGAAAATGTGTTGTTTTGAACACGTAAAACACGTCGTGAAACCTTTTCCTGTCAATGTTTATCTTTGTAAGAGCTTTTCATTATTAGGAAACCCCTGGGAATGTGACCAACGGTTACGCTGGCTTGTTGACTTTCCGGTTCCCCTTTTCAATGAAGGAGAAACAACTTGTCACCGAAAAAACGCGTTGCGCGATTTTCCGATAACCAAAGTACTCGCATTACAAAAGTGGCTTCAAGAACATTGCCCGGTTTCTTGCACATGCGAATTACTCAAGATTCCGCGAGTTTTCTCCGAGGATCGGTATCCAACTGCCCTAGTCAATTGCAGTGGGAGTGGTTTACGCGACCTGCCTAATGTTATGCCAATCAATATGTCAGTGACCTTGGACGTGAGCCACAATAAGGTAACATTGGCTTAGTTTAGGTTTAGAGAGTAGATTTCATATTTATCTGTGTTCATAGAATCTTACGTATGTATAATTTCCTTTCGTTTAAAGATTCTCAGCTTGAAACTCTTAGCTACGAGTGAAGTATTTGCCCAGGTACCTATCGTCTACGCGGACTTTAACCAAATAGATTCTATTGCAATGCTAGAAGATTCCACTTGGATTCAAACGTTCAGTTTGTTGAGTATCCAAGGCAATAGATTAACACAGGTAACACGAACAAAGGCAAGAAAGGGGTCAATTTATTTATACGAGTGACGTTTGGGTACATTAGCTACCAACGCAAGCTCTGGATCACGCCTTTCAACGCAACCGCAACGGAATTCGAATGTATTTGGGAAAAAATCCTTGGTTATGCGATTGCACTTCCACGTCTAACTTACAAGTAATTTGAACTATATTGTCAAAAATGATAGCTTATTTTCTCAAAAATATTCCCGACAATTAATTGCATTGTTGTTGCACTTTCTACAGTCCTTTATGGCTAAATATCCTCAGTTTATTAACGACATTGGAAATGTTCGATGCGCCGAGAAGTGGGGCGACATAAACTCATTGCAAAAGGTACGAGAAGATGGAAACTTGTTTAGAGATAAATAGTTATTTTATTTTTGTCCACCACACAGGTAAATTCGGTATCACGGCAAAGTGTGTGCTTGGAGACGAAAGACAGTGACTTAAGCTACTTTGACATCCTTAACGTGTCCTTGGCATTATTAACTGTGGCGGTAATTACCAAACTTGTCTATGACTACTGGTCGTTCAAGAAAACTGGGAGGCTACCTTGGATTGTGGCCAAGATGCCTTGACCCTTGGTACTTGATTGTGACGTCTGTGAGTTGGGGAAAAGAAGGCTTGTGCAGCCACACAAAAGCGTATAGTTGTCTTATGTGCTCAATCCATGAAGCCTATATTGTTTGTCGAGGTCACCGGCTTTACGCAATTTGTGATTGCAAGGCTGCAACGTCTTGACGCAAAGTGCTCGTGGCACTCTCTCGCTAGGGGGCAAAAAGTATAGGTTATTAAACCAAGATTGTTGCTAACAAAAAAGGCCTTATTGGTTCTTACAGCTGCTTTCTCGCGGTCGATCCGCCCATTGACGGCTGAGGTAGCGCTTTGCAAGTCTGTGCGCAGTTTACCCACATCGTTACGCAAGGTGTCAACGTTCTGCTGAACACTCGCCTTCGAGTGATATGTGAACGAGTCTTAGAAAGCACTGACGAAAAAAACTTAAAAAGTAAAGTACACTTACGATGGAGCTGGAATCGTTAAGTGCAGTCATCTGACGACGCAGCCGTTCTTGCGAGAATTCCACGGCTTCGATACGCGGTAGCAATGTGGGATCTGCTTGTGGCTTCGGAGCGGTGACGGTCTTTGTCTGGATTGAAAAAAGTTAATGATTGATGGTTTACGACAATTGTATGCAAACTTAACCTTCAGATCGCGGATATCGTTACTATTTTTGGCAACTTGGGTCCCCAAGCCGTCAATCTCGTGCTGTAAATCTGCGATCTTTATAGTCAAATGCTCGCGCAGTTCGTCGAACTTCGACCTCAGCTCAGGATCGGTCTGTTGAAAAATTCAATTTTATGGATCTGACTCTGGAAAAAAATGTCCTCATAAGGTTTGAGGACTGGCTACCAAACATTCCCCAGACAATCGGCGCCTGGCCAGACTAGCAGTGTTCACTCCGGCTTGTTTTTTATGACAGCTTATCAACGAGTAAAAAATCGAGTGACTTTCCAAGCCGAAGAAACGCTTAGAGCCTAAACAGAGGTCCTTGGCCATGACCGGTAGCATTTTTGCCCTTTATAGTACTTTCAATTGTGGCTGTAGCGGCGCAGGTGCCGGGACCACTTTATTGCGACTGCCTTCGGGTCCTAGCTCAACTTGAATAGTCGCCATTGCTAATCGCAATCTATCAGCCAGCTCGTCCACGGATACTTTAAGTGCCTGGTAGTTAAGGAACATTAGTTTCTGTTTTCCTGTTAAATTTCTTCTCTGGATTTTTACTGCGTCTCCTTTTTGACGTGCATTGATTTCGTCAGATACGTGCTGCTCCGTCACCACGCGATGGTCATTCTGCAGTTTCAGCGAACCATCGAGGGCCTTTTGCAGTTGCTGTACGCGATCTTGTAATTCCTCCCGATCGTGCTAAAATTTGATTCGTAGAGTTTCTATTGTTATTATGCTAAAAAAAGATAGGAACCGTACTTCCTGTAGCCGTTTAACACCTGCTACGCTTTCTTCGCTTCTCATTTTTTGTTGATCGATCCTATGGTTGAGATCCTGCACGATTTCTTCCTCGAACTCCCGTTTCAGTTGTTTGAGATCCGTGTCAATTTTCTTCTCTAAGGTGCTAATCTTGTCCGTTAAGTCTTCTCGGATTTGCGATTCCCTTTTAATACAGTTAAATAATATGGTTAAACTCTTGCTTTGTTCAGTTGGTGTTTTTACCTCGAATCAATGATTCGGTTGAAATCGGAGGTGAGATCATTCATTTGTTGAAGTAACCGCTGCTTTTCATTATCAGTCATATTCGTTAGTTCTCGTAATCGCTGCTCGGCTGCTCGCAGTTCTTCGTCGCGTCGTCGGCGGCCTTCCATTAATTCACTACCAACTTCGCTTAACCTTAAATTAGTTGGATGAATAGTTACGCTTTTCGTCAATCCTATGTTACGGTTTTGTTAATATTATTATTATGTGCAAAGGGATTCCACATACAACAAAAATGAGGAACGTGATATGAATTTAGTTCTTGCTAGTTACCCGTCAGCATCATTAATATTTAACCAAATAATTAGAAGTTATTAAACGCTATTATGTGGTAATATTTCGTCGTTCTATGTCAATTACTTTACCTTTGAATTACTGCACGTTCGGCTTCTATTCGAGCACCGGTCTCGTTCTTAATTCTGCCTTGCATTTCAAAGACTTCTTGCTGCAGCATTACTACCCTGAATGAAGGTCAGCTTGTTTACTCGATCCGGACTAAGTTTGTTGAATTGGAATTACTTGTCCTCCAAGGTTCGTTTAGCGACTTCTGATTGGGGGGCAGGCGTGGCCGAAGCACCCTAGGTTAAGTTAAAATCAGTCATGAATCATATGTAAATTAAATTTCGACAAATAAATACCTTTGCAAACGCATCTGCATAACGAGCCTCTAAACGCTGTGAAGTAGAAACTTCGCGCATTTCGTGCTGAATTCCTTCGAAGCGGCCTTGAAGTTCGCGAATTTCCCGCGCCAAGCTCCCCAGCATGCGTTCATTACTTTCGCGCCCTTGCACCGCTTGTGAAATCTCCATTTTAAGCTCTTGGAGCCTAACAAGCGTTAACTGAAACAATCAATCTTATCATGGCTTTTATGAAATTGAAACACTTTGCTGTTTGCTGGTCTTTACGATTGCTGCTATCCACTTGACTGGAAGTGACAGCGCGTTCCACGTTCTGGGCGTGCCCTACGAGCTGAGAAAGTTGCGTCTGGCTTTCTTTGGTCGAACTTTCCAGTCGTCGAATACGGTCCTCCAAACTTTGTATGGTCCCTTGTTGACCGCGTAAACTTGCGGTAAGCTGAACAATGTGTCCGCGAGCTTCCTGAATTTCTACGTCATGTTTCTTAACTGTAACCTATTAGACACGGGTTTGCGAACACACTTATTCAGAAGAAGTAGACCATTTGGAAGTCCCATACTTTGTAGTCTTGCTGCAACCTTAATAATTCGTCGAGAAGTGCCCGTTGACTTTGCTCGGCTGTTGCGGCGCGGTGTTCCAATGCATCGAGTCGTCGCCCTAAAGGAAAATAAAGGATTATAGCCAAGTTACATGTTTGTTTAATAAATGGTAACCTACCAATATTGGGATCAGGCGGCGGAGGTGGAATAATTATCGGCGCTGGCTGGGGAAGAGGAGGAGGGGAATACGGTTTTGGTCTGGGCAAGTTGGGAGTCAAAGGCTGTGGAACGATTCCATGAGCATGACCTAACCCCGGTAAACTGTGCGGATTTGTGCCGTACAAGGCATTTCGCTCCTCTCGTTCTCGTCGACTCCTTAACCAAATTAAATTAAATTAAAAACAAGAGAAATTGAACGTTAGGACCAGGTGAACTTACATGGCGGTTTCATAGTCTTCACCGTTGTCGAGGCCAGGTTATTGACTACTGAACGCTAAGGCTTATTATTGTCGCCCTCCCTGTGAGGTTTCGATCCTTCTAGTTAACCCCGTGACCTATAATCGACGTCACCGCTTCTAAAGCGACTACGCAGTAATTTTACGCCACTAGTATGATACGTTTAAATTTAACACTAGAACCATTAATTGATTTTTTGCTAATCTTTACCAGCGAAGAAATTAAACAGAAGCGGAATGCGTTTAAATAAAATAACTTCGGGGATTCGCAGGCCTTGGATAGTAAAAATAATACCCACTAGGTGGCGTATCAGCTGGGTTTTCTGCCTAAAATAAAATACCTCCCGAGGTAATGAAACGGATCGACGGACGACGCCTGGATCTATGCTGAATCTTATCAAAGTTTGTTCTTACACTTCAGGACAAGTGAAAGAAAATGGGACGAAAGAAGAAGAAGCAATCTAAACCTTGGTGTTGGTAAGTTTTCACTTAACCTATTAGGGATTATTCTCTTTGTATGATGCGTAAAACTAATTTGGGTTATTAGGTACTGCAACAGAGAGTTTGATGATGAAAAAATTCTGATCCAGCATCAGAAAGCGAAACACTTCAAATGTCACATTTGTCACAAAAAGTTGTATACGGGCCCTGGTTTAGCAATTCATTGTATGCAAGTTCATAAGGACACACTAGACAGAGTACCCAACTCATTACCCAACAGGGGTAATATAGAAATCGAAATTTATGGCATGGAAGGCATCCCTCCCCAAGATTTAGTTGAACATGATCAGCTAAAGCAAGGTAATTGTTCATATTTATCACTTCAGAGTCTTTTCTTCATGAACGTGGATTTAACGTGTAACTTCCCTGATGTTTTTCACAGCTGGAGGTAGAATGCCTACCGCTGAAGGAGGCGCGAGTAGTGATGAAGACGAGCCTTCCTCAAAGCGACCAAAGGCCAGTAGTAATGCGTCTGCTGAAGCTAGTCCTGGTTCCAGTGGTGGTCTTGCGAATATGTGTACTACTCCAAATCCTCATCCTGCTCACCCCATGATGTCGGCAGTTCCTCCTATGATGGGAGGTCTTCCTCCTGTGCAATTATTGCCTCCTATGAATCCCTATTTGAACATGTTGGGTCCCATGCCTCCTATGACAATGGCTGCAGCCGTTGCTGCAGCTAAACCGCTTTTTGCAGCTCCTCAAGTAATTCCCATTCACTCTTCTTGTACCCATTTATAACTTTTTATCTTCTTTTGTTTCCATGTAGGTACCCCCAGCTGCAACTGCCAAAGCCACATTTCCGGCTTATAGTCAGAACGCGAGCATAGTGGGCGAGTCGACAGTTCCCAAAAAGTCTGCAGTAATCGCCAGCGTTGGCCCAGACAGTAAACTTGTACATCCAGAGGAAGACATTTCTTTGGTAAAACTATCTATAATCGTTTTGAAAATGCTTAGGTTTGTAATGTTTTTATAGGAAGAACGTCGTTCAAGATTACTGCAATATCAGAAACCCTTACCACCCCCCGTTTCCACCCCTGTTATCACATCTGCACCTGCTCCTCCCACTTCCATGGCTCTTCCCATTGTCACAAATACTCCTTCTTCCTTACCAATGAGTTTGGCCAGCATGGGAGCCAACCAGGCTGCAGCGATATACCATATGAGCATGCAATCCATGCTTAACATGCAGTCTATGCAATCGATGCAGTCCATGCAGTCAATGCAGTCCATGCAACCCATGCAATCTTCAGCAGCAGCTGCAGCGGCCGCTATGGGTATGGGTATGGCAGGACATCCCATGATGCATCCCATGATGGCGCGAGGACATTTGCCAGGTAAAACCTAATTGTTCAAAAGTTCTGTTGTTTTTTCTCACTTTCTTTCCATGTCGTCTGACGAAATTATCATATCCTCAAGTATGAATGGTAAAAGAGTTAATTTGCTACGCAAAAGGGGTTCCCGTTATTACATAAGCCAACGGTAGGAAGTCACTTCATTCTTTTACGTTTGGCAATGCTCGGGTATTCGGTGTGTCTTGAAAACCCACACGGTTAGTTTTTGGATTGGGGATGATGTCGTTGGGGGAGCAATGGTAGTTTCCTTTTTTTTTATTTATTTAATTTCTCTTGTATTCTAATGGGGTTGGCTTTTTCATCCTGTTGCTTGCCACATAATTTTTGACAAAAATAATTATGGTTTTTAATGTTTTGGTGATTTCGGTTTCTGGTTGTCTTTTTTATTGTTATTTGTGGTATTTCTCTGCTGTTGGTGGACTGGTTCGATTTTAATTATTTCGTCTCCTGGCAGTCTTCATAACAGGTACATTGTTTACAACTCAATTCCATGTTCATTCTTACAAAGAGACGGTGTAAAACTAACATTTTTAAAGAGTAGGAAATTAATTAGGATTTGTTTGGGGTTTTCTTGCAGGAATGCCTCACGCTCATATGGGTTACGCACCGCCCCAAATGCTCCAAGCCCCGCCTATGCTCCTCCCACCGCGATTCCGGTAGTCGGGTGTCCACCTCCGATATTTCATAACGGAAATGGACGCCTTTTTAGCTTAAGGTAGGGCAATGGAACTTGATGAAACGGTTGTTTCATAGCTAATGATGTGACAGTGTGAAGCATCCAAAAACTTTCGTAATACTGAAAGGCTTTGGAAGTGACTTTTCTCGCGTTTTGTTATCGTTTTTTGCGTTCTTCTGAACTCCCTTGTAGAAAATATTAAAGTTCTTTGGAGCTTCTATTTAAACTTAAGCTGGTAGTAACGTAATTAAAATGTAGCTTGGTTAAACAATTTTGTGTCTTGGACACGCGGGAAATCTCGCTTCCGCCATCCCTCCCATAACTTTTGCTTCTAAGAACTTTTGTTTGAGGCTGTTCCAGGTAAGGCTCAGTTTTTTGTTGTTTTACTGGCTTTGTCGCACTGCTCCTCGCTGTCGTCCGTCTACAATACAAGGCAAGTGACCAAGTTCTGTCCATCCATATCGCCAATTAGTCCAATAAAAAAATAAGAAACGCACATTTTACTTTGTTTATTATATCATCTGGAACTGTCGCTGATAAGCCCATTCAAGACAATTTTTGCTAGGAAGAAGAACGTAAAATGTGCGTTTTTTTAGCTACTTTAATGATCATTAGAATTGTTGTTCACGTAAGGAAGGAAACACAGGCAAGTCGCAATTTTTGGTACCTTTCGGTGGGGGTTTTCTGCGAGTTGAGTTGAATGAATGCTGGGGTTGGCTTTTGTGTCTTGTTCTCTCGTTATATATTCGTCTGCGTTGCAGAAGGCAAAACAGATCTCTCCAGCGCAGGTAGGCAAGGAAGTTGACAGCCCTCCATCGTATATTTTGTTTTCTTTTTTTACTTAATGAAATTCTAAACTCTATAACTGGTTCGCTCATTAGGATGCCAGGACGAGCCATTCTGTCGCCTTTTTATTAAATTGCAGGTTCATCCCGTTTTTTGCGCAGCTGCAACACACGTCTACCCTCAGAGCGACGTTATCTTCCCCTCCAAATCTGTGAGTGGATATCTCTCTTTTATTTCCGTTCCTTTGCCTTCAGGAGTAAGGTATCGAGCCTAGTTTCGCAGCTAGAGCTGCTGGACTGCAGTTATTAGGCCTTTTTTGACTGATTACAGCTGGGTTTACTTAATTACTGCAGTCCCCAACCTTGTTGCCCAATCAGAAGGGGACGGGGTTCGGCGAAACGACGCTATGAAAAGGTTTTGTTTTTAATGTATATTTGTTTCTCCGTTGAGCTACCGTACGCGGCGTGGCGTCATTTACACTGCCAAGGAACCAAGGGGTTTGTTTGTAATGCATGCTAGATTTGTGAGAAAGATTCTTGCTCAAGTTACCTTTGGCCTTTCTTGTTTATATATATATGTGTATTTTGGAGTTGAAATTAGGGCTAAGAGTGTTTAATATAGTTTGATAGCATGAAAGGCGTCAGCATTCGTATTTAGCGCCACGTTGCGTAGCAGCAGGAAACCGGGAAGGAAAGGGGCGTGGTAAGGCGTGGCTCGGAAATATTTTTCACACTGTTCTGTTTTGATATACCTGCAGGGTGAAAGGCACAAAAGACCCGTGATTCAGCATTAAATATGGCTTTGTAAATGAGTTTCGAAGGCCATTCTCGCATTCTCTAGGCATTGGTGAAGCCATGAAGAGAAGTGATAAACGTGAAGTTAGAAATCTACATGCCAAGTTGGAGGTAAAATCATTCTGGGGTTGGGTGGGGATTTTCTGAAATTTATATGTGCTAGCTTTGTGACCTGTGTGTTATTTGTGTGTGAAATTGAAACTTAAACACTGGATCCTGTTTTTACAATTTTAGTCTTGCAAATACTGTTGCGAGGTTGTACTGAATTTGAAAGGAAGGAAACAATAAAACTTTTTATGATGTGCTAGTGCAGTGCCAGTTAATGGAAAGCTCTTTTTCGTTTTCTAAAATGTAGGAACCACTGTCGCCTTCACCGTGTCATGGCATATCTGATGATGAACTCGTTTCTATATCAGTAAGGGATTTGAATCGACAGCTTAAACTGAGGGGTTTAACAAGAGAAGACATCGTTCGTATGAAACAAAGAAGAAGAACCTTGAAGAATCGAGGATATGCCGCGAGGTTTGAAATATTACGTTTATTTTCTTTTTTTCAGATGTTACTTTTGCGTTTAACACACGGTTGACGAATTTCAAGCTTGTGTGTCTTTCGTCCTATTCATTAGTTGTAGGATTAAGCGGATCGAGCAGAAAGATGAACTGGAGCAAGAGAAAACCCAAGAACAAACCGACGCTGAGCAGCTCCAAGAAGAGAATAATCGTTTCCGGGAAGAAATCGAATCCTTGCATCGTAAATTTGACGCGCTGAAGAAGTTTGCCCTGCATAAAAAGATTCCTTTGTCACCCGAACTTGAAACTACGTGTTAACATTCTAGAAACCTAAGCTAAAAATTTCAGTGTTTGTGGAGGTTTATGTTCCTGTAAATGCCAATATTTTGCTTTTTTTTTTCTTGTAATCAGAAAGCGCCTGGAAGTGCGGGCAATTCGCTTGTGTTTTTGCTTACTGTTAACGAATACATTCACGTCATGGTCCACTTTTATTATGTGGCATTTTTCTTCTTGTTGGGTGCAAGAACAAAAGAAATGCCATGCAAATCGAGGCGAGTGTTTTTCTCTTGGTCCTTCTTGTTCAGGACTCTTACATGCTGCTCTTGGTGTTCTCATCGCATTTTGTACTTTTTCCGCCACACACTTGGAGAGAAACCCCGCCCTAAACGAGGAGGGGCTTAGCTCCGTTTGTACGCAAAGATCCTGTTTCGCCCTTTTTGTTTTGTTTTTTCTCTTTCTCCAGTTCGGAAGAGCAGTTCTTTTCGTTTTTTACTAGAAGCGACTTGCCTCTTTCGAAAACAACCATAAAACACATGGACGCTGCGCAGGTTACACGGAAAGGAAGATAGGGGAACCCGTGGGTATACAATTACGGCCCACTTGTCAATGCCAGAAAGACCCAGGGAGGTTAAGGGGCGTGGTCTAAAGCTATCTTTGCAAGCCTCCTCAGGGATATGGCGTTGCGTTCTGCCACCTACTCCACCTCCCTCGCCTCACCCTCCTCATTTTACTACCTGGTCCCCACAGGGGTGTGCTTTGCGTTAAGCCCCTCCTTCGATGGACCCCCTCACCCGTCCCCTCTCGCTATGCTTCTCCTGCGTAGGAACTACAGCTTGCTCTAGACAAGGGTTGCGACAGTCTGACGGGAGACGTCTTATATGAAGCAAAACGTTAAGTAGTTGATTAAACGAAGTAAATAACGTGTCGGTGAAGTGAAATGCGTTCTTCTCACCGAAAATTCTATGATTTAAGTGCCATGGGGTAACCAGAATAAGTTTCAGATTCCGATTTAGTGTAGGTGACACCAGGTGAGTTGCCGATTCTGGTTTTGGGTTCATCTTTAGTGCAAAGTTAGATTCGCACCGCCTAACTGACGCCTTTTATACAAAGGCGAGATAAATTCTTAGCTCTATCCGCCACATAGATTTGGGGTAATTACGAGCCTGAACACAAACCAGAGTAGTACCAGGACTTACAAACAAGTTGACAATGAGGTTCTGTTTTGGTGAGGGCTATTCCATAGTGACGCATAGCAATAACAGTTGACTTAGTTGGTTGATTGAGTCGATTTTTAACGCTTATTCCTTTCTCTTTCTGCCTGGTGCTGATGGTTTGTTTGTTATAACTATAAGAAGTCTCCATCGTCTTCGGTAGTAATTTGCTGAATTATGCAAGGCCACAAGCTATTTTCTGCACCAGTTACTTGACAAAGTACGGCTTCTAGTTCTTTTTGCTTTTCTCTTGCTGGCCTATAATATTGTCTTCAAACTTTAGCCGTAGCTTTGACAGGGCTGTATTCTATCACGTGAAACTTCGCCTTTCTGGAACCTGCTGCGTAGGCAAAACTTGTACAACAAAGTGCTGTATTGTTCTCCTTACATTTCTGTACGCCCTGTTCTATTCTCGTTACTTTATAGGCCTATTAACTAGCGCAGAAGACTACCCCTGATCGAAACTTCCAAGTTCTGGGAATACAAATTATTCCCCCACCAGTTCAACACTTTGCAAACAATTCGAAACCGAGCGAAGGGCTAAGCTAGAGGACTCCATAGGCCAGCCATAAGTTTTTATGGTCCTTTAGGCCTAAGCGTTTGATTTCCCGGTACTCTTTCCGTAAACCCGTGGTCGTAACTAGGCACTAAACTTTAAATGTGTGTCTTTTCACGGAAAGCACGAGGACAAAGCTAAGAATTCCGAGAATAAACCGTTCTTCTACTTCCTTAAATCCTGAAGTATTTCACAATCTTTCTTGTTGACTGTTGACTTCCAGAGCCGTATAAATAAACCCTAGATTGCGTAGGCCGGTTCCCTTGTTATTTGTTGTTCCCCAAGCTTCGCTATTTTCTTCACGGTTGCTTCATTAATTATTAGCTCCCTTTCTCTCTTTTTTCTCTTCCGGTTGGGTTGAGAGAGACTAAAGTACCCTGTGCCAAGTTCCACGACAATTGAGATTTTTCTTCAAAAGAGTTTGTACTTTTTGTCTAAATAAAAAAAAAGCATTTTTAGCAATATCATGTTCAAGACCATGGGAAAGTTAGTAAAGCAGCTCAAGGGTTCAGTACCTTATTTACCCTTTCTTTGAGAATGACCCAAGCGACCTTTAACCTGTTTTGCACCCTCGTGTGCCCCTTAATCGTGTGCTCTGACCTCTCGAATTCTCAGAACTGCTTCCACTTTTGAACCGAGATAATATAGCACCCCAAAGAGCTTCCAGTTTCCAGTTGTTTTGTCCCTGGGATAGCCTTCGTAATTAAGCTGAGATTTGTCAGCAATATTAAAATATTATCTTTGTCTGTCCGTGCAGTTGTGTGAGCCATGCAGCGGTATGATTTACCGGGCGGCAGTGCAGCTAGTAGTGCGGGTTTGTTTGCGTTTTTCCCTGGGTTCCATTCGTTGAGCTATGGCCCGGAATCAGCCCCCTTACCACACTTACATCACCCACAGCAGCAGCCGCTTGCGTCGACCATGCCTACGGAGCTCCCGCCTCCATTCCCCTACCATACCGGGCCTTTCTCGTCTTTTCACCCGCCCGGATCGCTGGGCTTTCACCCAGCGTACCAGTTTAGTACAGCCGCTGGTCTGCCGACGGCTCCCACCTGTACCGCGTCGCACGAAACGCCGGCTGCCGGCGCGGGAACCACGACTACCGCCTTTGCCTCTCTTGCCTTAGCTGCTGCTCATCTTCGCGAACCCATGACAGGTAATATAAACTAGAGTGCTCCGTGAGAAGCTCCCGTAAAGACTTGCTTTGTTACATTCCAAACATCAACCGTAAAGTGAAGTCCTCAACTTTGCATTGCTGGACTCTGGCCGAAGACACCTGCGTTGCCCCGGCGTGTCTTGGCAATGGAATGAACCATGTAATAAAGGGAACCTAACGAATTTGGTCGATAGCCGGGACTCGTAGCGTTACTCCGGCTTAATCTGAACTTCGTTCGGGTCTTTTTCTTTGAACTTCATGACATGTTTGGGCGTGTTATCTCTTCAAGTTTAATTCTACGAAGTCATTAAATTATCCGAGTTTTATCATAAGGTCTTATTCTTAAAGGTTTATTATCGAAGTTTGTGTGTGAAGAACGGGAAAGATTGCTCAATAAGTGATAAAAGGGATAACTGCCGTTCTTACGTCGCTTTCTCATGTTGTGTCGTCTGTTTCTGTTTTGCCGTAAAGATGCACTCTCCTTGGCGTACAACCATACGTCGTTCTTCCAACATATGGCCAATGAAGCTGCATTAAGCCACGCCCCTCATCATCCGCTGGACTACGCCTACCATTTGGGGTTCTCGCGCTCGGTCCTGAATTTCAACCACGGTTTTGGGCCGCCTATGCATGGGAACCAGTTGTCTGCAGCCACGGGAAGTTTTGGACACATGATGGGGCCGGCCTCACCATTTTCTCCGACGGGAAAACAGATGCAAAGCCGGGGAACGCGACGTGGATCCGACCCTCATGCAAGTGTGATAACGGCCAAAAAAGAGCGGCGGGAGAGGGAGCGCAAGCCGGTCGTGACGGCTCCGCAAAAGATGAGCACGACCATGCGAAGTGCGAGTGCAGATTCGTCGTGGACGAACAGAAGAACAACGCCTGGAGTCATGGCTGTCGCCGACGCTGAAACGCCGCTTAATCTGGCCACCGTCGCGGAGGCGCGCAGCCCCACCGCCCGCGTTAAAACAGAAGCCGTTTCGCCACAGCCTAGCACCAAACAAGAACCAACATCCCCTACCGTAACATCCCCAGGTAAAGACAACTCTTGTTTCTACAAAAAGGATCATCAGCCAATAAGAGAGCGGTTGTTTGTGGCAACTTTTTGATTTGTAGCAAGAACTCCAAAAGGGTACCAAAATTTGTAGAGAAAAAAGAGATTGTATAGGCCTTGGCATTGAGCTTTTTTCGATCCTATTTTTTCTTCTTTTGGAGGGAGACCTACAGGGTCAAGGTTTAGCTGCGTAGTTCGGTTGAAAGCATAACGGCCCGCATGGGAATCGTTGAGCGCCGGTCGATCGATATAGAAGAGGCTTTGGGCCCGTATGAGGAAATTTCTGCGCTGATGTAATAATATACAAGCCTTGAACGACTGGTATTGGCTATCTTACACATTTATTTGGGAAGCGTAAAGTTTTTTTTCTAGTATAATACACTTCGGTGTGTTAGGAACTCCTAAAAATTGAAAAAAAAATAAGTAAAAATTTAGTGCATAATTTTGCTTGGCATAATAAATAGACATAATTTTGCTTGATCAAGGAACTAAATTTGCACCTTTCAGATTTTTCAATAAAATGTAGCTTCAGAAGACCACAAAATGTATTGACCGTTATGGTGTTAGTTGAGATTTTGAAGACTTTCAAGTCTGCAGAGCTCCTTTCTACTAAACCGTAGCAATAAGTTCGGCAAATGAACATTGGGGTGTCTCGTGGGCCAAGAAATGCTTGGTTCACGAAGATTCTTCATTGTTGATGACCTTATAGATATCAATGTGTTTGAATTCGAAACGTTCTTTAAAACTAAAAATGAGAGCTGTATGTGCAAAATAAGTAGAAGTAGCGTTAAAAGTTATCACAAAAGTAAGCCTAAAAATGCGATGAATTTTTCTTGTAGTGTAAAATTTGAATGCAGTTAATTTAGATATTTGTGCTAATGTTAGTTAAGGGGTTTTTAATTTGAGTAAGGTTTCGTACTGACGCTTTTTGTACAAGATACCTCATTATTCTTGTACCAGTACCAGTTCTTCACAATTTACGAATGCAGCAAAAGCTACCACAACAAGTACATTAAGATTCGTGGCAGCACGATCAAATTTAAGCCTCTCGTGATTATCTGATAGATAATACTTAAAACGCTAATCCCTTGAGAATTTTTCTGTTAGGATGTATCATTTTATCTCTTTAACTTCTTTTTCTTGTTTTGTAGAGTTTCACGTACTTGTTTCAACGCTTTGAAATTATTTATTTATTTTTGACATTATCATCAATTGTAATTTGAAAGGAACTATTTCTACATAGTATTCTTCATTTTCGCACTAACAAAATAACTTAAAATTACCTTTCTCGCTGTTGTGTGAGCGGTAAATCAGGATTAAGAATTCACTCACCTTTAGAGAGATTTTAACTTGTAATTATTTTCTCTTTTCTCTGTAATTCGACATGATCATTTCTTATGATTTGAATGAAAGAAATCGTAACATGTACGAAGTTTTTGTTTTCGTATTCGTATGTTTACGTTCATTAACTCCGTAGTATCGTATGTTATGATTTATCCTTAGTATCCTATGTTACATGTTATGTTGTCTTTTGGGT
The DNA here is from genome assembly GCA_023053545.1 of Lepidurus packardi. NCBI lineage: Eukaryota > Metazoa > Arthropoda > Branchiopoda > Notostraca > Triopsidae > Lepidurus > Lepidurus packardi. The sequence continues at coordinate 7,980,842 of JAKZAN010000005.1, read as the reverse complement.
AGATTCAGTCTTCAATACTTCAGCGGTGGTCATGATTCTGCCACGCCGTAAAGAACGTGTGATGGAAGACAGCGAGGACAATCCTTTACTGGATTTATCTCAGCGAAATAAAGCGCCACTAATGGAAGTTACAGTACAAGATGTAAAGCATGCGCCAATAAAAGGAGAAGAATTGGATAAGTCGGGAACGCTTGCTTCTCCTGAAGAAGAAACTGAAGACCACGAAATGGTCGTGGATGAAGTGAGTTGTAGCAGAACCAGTGGAAGACTCTCCGAACGCGTGACTCATTGGCGGCTGCAGCGCCAAAGTCAACATCGGACGATTGTTAAGCAAGAAGCAGCTGAAACGCAGTGCAGTACGAGCAATTTGGACGAAAACGAACCTTTTCATCTTGATTGCTGCAGAGGTGTTTCTACGGACTTCGTCCATGTGAAGAAAGAACCGCTTTTGTCACCTGGCGCTCCTTGTATCGTTACTCACGAAGAAGATAACTTGATTTCAGATTCAACTTTAACCACTTCCGTAGCCTCAGTTACAGTGAGAGAAACCATGTCTTCGGATTCAGCGGAAATGGCCGACCAACAAACAAAGTCCCATATGGATGAAAATGCGAACGTTCATGAATCTTCCTTGAACATGGATAACAACCCCGTCTTTCCAGTTTCGACGCAACCGATCTTAATCAGTACCAAACTTTCGCACAACACGTTGTCGGCCACAAAACGGACTGCTTCGACAGCGAATGGTACATATTATTTTTTTATTCATTTCATTGGTATATTTTGCAATTCGGGTGTGGATTTTCGCGTAAAGGTTTGGCTGCTAAGGAAAGCCCCGCTTCGTCTCTTCAACGAACGAACGAAGTTTGTCTTCGTTATTGAACTTACGCCAGCACAATACAAAATCCGAGAGCTGGGCTTCTCTGAGCAATATTTTCTATTTTTATCGTGAATTTTGGGGAGAAATGGGTAACAAGTGCATGCTAATCGAAGGATTTTTTTCTTTCTCCAAGTTATTTTTTATTGTTCCATTATACTATTGCTCGGTATCTCTTTTCCTTTTTCCTTCTTTAAGTATTCAACCTTTTTTTGTGGGCGTAACTTTAGACCGGTCTGGTGATTTGGATCGGTAAATTTCCGAGGAAAAGTGACGTTAGGAATTGTTTTAAGGTTGTCTTTTTCTTGAAGTCGGTGCGTATTTTGAACCCTAAACTGTCTAAAAAAAATCTGTTTTTTTTGGGGGGGGTGTGGAAACTTTCGGGAGTCCAGACACCGAAATTTTATAGTGACGAAAAGAAAGAAAAATTTACTCTGATGTGATGGGTCATTGTCCCATTGCTGCTACTGCTCGAGCTTATCAGAATCATGCGAGCAAGCTTGCTGTTGGCTGCGGACTTGGAAAATTTGAACTCTTACTCTCTTGAAAACTTACGTGCATAAGCAAAGCTGAGCACAGTCATAGAAAAAGCAACCGGTCCAATTGCTGTAGGCGGTTTTGCCTCATTTGCATGACATTACAACGTGTCTGCCAGTGCCTTCGCATGGTTGCATCTGAAAACTTGCTTGAAAAACCAGGACACTATCCTTTCTCTGTTTTGCAGTGTAATTTTTTTGGTGTAGAAAAAAATGAATGATTTTGTGCAAATTTCGGGAGATACTATGAATGAATAAGTGGGGAATTGTATTAGTGTGACGTTTAAACGAAACCGTAATTTGTCAACTTATCCAGGTGCGTCAATTCCGATAGGGATTGCTATTGCGCGACAACGCATTGAAAAGAATGCGATTGGCCCCCAGGGAGCAGGGGGAGGAGTCAGTCAAGCGCACAAGGCCCGCCCCCTTGTGCGCCCGGGGCCACCACCCGAATCTAATCCGGCTTTACCTTCGCTATTTTTGCAAGTGCCCGGAGGCGTCGTAGGCAAGCCACTATCTAATTTAGGTACAAACCTTAAATGCAAGCTCGAAAGAGAAACCTTTATTTGTTAAAAAAAAATACTGGTTCGACTTTCTTGTTTTGCGTAGGCGGCAACTCGTGGGTAGTTTCTGGGAATGAGACGCCTTTCATAAACAGCACGCCCACTTCAGTATGGATTAACCCAACCCAGTACAATGGTGAGTAAAACAAGTTAACTAACTGTTACTTGGAATTTTTACGTTTTGCGATTCTTACGTATAGATACCATTAGCAAAGTCAACCCTCCGGTTGTAGTGCCATCATTACCCTTAGGCTACCAATTAGCGCCTAATCCTAGTCGCGAGAACATTGCTACTTCGCCCCTTCTACTTATCCCTGCTGCTTGTATTGGTAAGTTCCTTCTCTCTTGCCTTTCACACAGGCCTAGTAAAATTATTTCTTCACTTGTTAGAAGCTGCCTAAGTTTAGAAATGTATTTTGAAGCACTCTAGGAACTATTTCTTTTTTCATTTGAGCATTGACTTAAGACTCCCGTATACTTTAGCATATTGATGCGAAACAGTCACAGATGGCACTGACGTTTGTTACTGTTTTACGAAAGTCTTGCATAAGAAAGTAAACAAAGAAACATTTAGCTAAATGCCGGCAGAGTTCCTACGCTCGTTTTGCTTGTGAAAAGTATAACTTGTCACCACGGTTTGCTGTAGCAGCACAATGTTCCAAGTCGTCGAACGTTCGGAACAAGATTTCTCGAAAATGGCTTGTCAGATTTGAGAGCTATTTAAGCCAATTTTTATTTTTATGCAGCTACTGCACAACCAAAAACATACTTTAGGTTGCATATTCATAGTTGCAACCTTCATTTGCATGTTAGCAATTTATTTTTCATTGAAAAAAAGGTGGATTAGTTGTGCACTAGCTGGTAGTAGGCTCAAGCGTACTGTCAGAGAATTTTTTCATGATATGTGCTGGTTTGAATGAAAACCTGTTCAGAAATTCCCATGCTAACCACCCATACCTAGTTTAAGGTATACGGGAGCCTTAATTTTCAGTGTTGAAAAATTTTACGACGTAGCTTATTGATATAAAACTTTTTTTAAAAGATGTTTTTAGGTTTTGAAAATTTCATGCTTGTAGGGTGGGTGGGTTTGTACGTTCTGCAGAAAACGTATTATTATTAAAGCAAATGGAGTGCTCTAGTCAATTTAAGAAGGAAACTTGGAATTTGAGTTCACATAAATTCTTGGAATTTTCAGATCCGTTCCAACGTGTCATATGGCCGTCCTATTCTACGCCCCAGTCATGGCCTTTCATCAACAGTCTTCAGTCTTCGCCTGTCTCGCAAACGGGTACCGTATCTTCCATATCAGCTGAACCATACCCGGAAAGGCTGGAAACTACAAAGAAGGCGACGGTAACGCCGGTACCTATGACTCCTCTTACCTCCTTCGAAGAAATTCGGGTGGTAGCTGACGCAGGTAACCAAACCGAGACTCCTCCCCCGAAGACTGTTTATCACGCAAAGTCGAAGGCAGAATTGGAAGTGCTAGCAGCAGAAGATCTGGATTTCAGCGGCTTAAAGCTCTTGTCTGAAAGCGTCGAGCGCTTGTTACCTAACCCAGAATCCCATAGTTTGGTGCCCAACAATGCATTGACAACTTCAAATAGTAGCAAGGAAGGGCCCCAGACCGTGATACCGCCTGTTGTTTCGGCAAGTGCCACCAATACCTTAAACGTTCTGTGCGCCTTGGCGGAACAGCGGATTCGGGAGGAAAACATGGTTTTGGAACCTTTTCAATCTACCGAAACTCAACAAGAGGAAGAATATGAGCCAAAAGCGGAACTGAAAGCCGGTGACGGTGACGTCAATTGCAATTATCACGTGGCCAAATCGCAAAAGCATGTCAAAGCGTTTGTCGAGAGTCTGGGCGGTGTTGTGCCTGTCAGTACGAGTCCCAGTAAGTCCCCATTATCGGCCATGGAAGTGCACGAGCTGGATATGCGAATCCAACTTGCCGAGTTGCAGCGTCGGTACCGGGAGAAGCAGAAAGAACTGAGTAGATTAACACGGAAAGAACGCGAAGCACATTACTCGGATTCTTCCTTGTCTTGTCGCAGTCATCACCGAAGACCGGCTAAAACTAAGAAATCCCAGTCGCTTGACGCAGAACGCTCCACAATTCCACCCTTTAGCACGGCCCACAAACTCCTGCCGTTAGCTAAATCTACGCAGATCGGCTTGGGTTTGAATTTCCCCAATACTCCGCAACCGTTCGGTTCCGGAACTACTCCCAGTAGCGAGGATTTTGTCAAATTTAAACCGAGTTACACGGCAGCGCTGGTTTCCGCGTCGGCCACTGCGCAGCCGCAGAATCCTGCACAACAGCAATCAGTTACTGCGTCTCCCGCCAAAAAGCGCAAACCAGATTTGCCCAAAAAACATGCCTCGAGTTCGCCAGAATTCACCGAAACTATTGTTCACAAGAAACCCAAAAATTTGTATCGGATTTTGACCCATACTTCCTCTGAAAAATCTCGGGTGAAACCCAAACTTAAAGCAGAGGCGAAATGGAAACAATCGCTTCCTTCAGGCGCCGGCGACGGAATTGAACATCATTTCGCAGTACTGAACCTTACAGATGCACAGCCTGTGCCGACTTCTGTACCTGAAGTTAAGACCACCAAAAATTCTAGTAAAAGTAAAGCTGGGGTGAAGCGAACGGTGGCGAAAGGATCAGTGAGTGAACTGAAAGTACCAGAAGCTCCATTAGAGACGACCGGTCACACGATTTCTTGTGCCATCGTTCCCGAGGAGCTTCGCGATGGATTGCGTGTGCTAATTCGTTTGGATGACACGCTCTTCCATGGGGGCCACGTGACCGCCATTTGCCCGCCAGATATTTATGGGATCGTTGTCGATGGCGAACGTGCGAGTCGGCCGCGGATTTATTCCCGGGAAGAAATTCTCCAACAAGCGGTAACACGTTTGAAACTTTGTGATTAGCTTTATAAACATACTTTTGTGTGAATTTGTTTAATTTGCTAACAGATTCTGGAAGTTAGGCCTAGTTCTCCTTTACAACTGACAACTGGTAGGCGAATCTGTGCCTACTGGAGTCAGCAGTCGAAGTGTCTCTACCCTGGAGTTATAGCCCCACCCTCTCCTGCTAGTGAACCGACCACACCTTCCGTTGGTCATCGGACGGTTAGTGAAGAGTTTGAAGTTGAGTTTGATGATGGAGATAGTGGACGAATTGCTATGACTGACATTCGTCTGCTACCACCGGGCCATCCAGTCATACGTAAGTTTCTTAATGGTAAACAATTTTGTTGAATTTTTTCCTACACGCAGTAGGTGCCGCTTACTGTGATCCTGGTTATTAGAATGAACGACGCTTTATGGAAGCAAATTTTAAAGGACTGACTCAAAATGATACAATTCATAGCATTTTACTCGGTTATTAGAGTCAAACTTTTGGAAATTGAATTAATTTCAAAAGAATTTTTACATGTACAGTAAAGAATCTTCAGAAGTGATTGCTAGATGGACTTTGCGTGTGGACGAATGACATTGCTTTCAAGTCGTTTTGACCAATCCTGTCATTTCCAGCCTACTACTACGCTTAGGGGGAAATCTCTTCCAAACTCCCCAATAAATTAAATTAGCAATTTATTCAATTGAGTGGCCAGTTCCTTTAATTGACCGGGAAAATTAGAAGGGATATCGTGTTGAGAACCCTACTTGAGCGTAGGAGTAGGCTTCAAAGGTACAGTGTTAGTTGCCTTTTAGACGTGTGGTTATTTAAAAATGCCACAAACCAGAAAATGGCCAAAAAATGACCACAAACCAGAAAAGAGTTGATTTAAATGTACAAAAGAAGTTGCAGCTCATTTAGAGTTATGACAAGTTAAGTTTAAAAGATTCGCCATAAAAGGAAGCGGCCGTTAAATTAGGAATTCCTCAATCAAATTTGTTGAAAAAAAGTCACGAAATAAACAATAATGGGTTTAGTAAATCTAGAGAAAGGAAACGTGTGGGAAAGTGTCAAAAGAAGACGATGCTTTGTTTCTTTGATTTCTTTGGTACATATTCCGACTGTCGATTATTAGAATCTCCGCTTAATAGAATCAATATTCATTTGATAAAAATATGATCACAATAAGCGGCATCTACTGTAATTATCTGTTGAACTTCACACTTGTCAAGTCATGTCTACGTGTTGAGAAGCTTAATCGTATCGTTTTCTTCTAGAATATGATCCGAATCCTTTACTTACCTTGGAACGGCGTCGCAGACGAACTTCGGGTTATGTGGAAACCAAAAATGAAAAGGCTGCAGTGGTTTCCATCCGCCTGGAAGCCCCAGAACAGATCATAGCAGCAAAGAAGGAAATTGAAGAGGAAACGGTTGCTGAAGAACCTGCCTCCAAAAAGTGTAAACTTAATGATGTGAAGGTGGAAGTGGCAGGAGAGACTGCTGCAGTTGAACAGCATGTTACAAAGGAAGAAAAATTGGTAATGAAGTTTGACTTACACCAAGCGGAAAGTCACAAGAGCAAGCACAAACATAAGAAGAAGCACCGCCATCATCGCCGCCATAAGAAGAAACACCGAGCAAAGGAGGACGAGTCTGAAGAATCTGTTTGGGGTCTTCAGCCGTCTTCGTCTCCCTTGCCTTCCCCTCCGCCTGTGCCTGCTGAAGAAATCGAAAAAGAAGAGGAGGAGGAGCAAGTTACGGGTGAGGAGTCCGAGCAGGATGTGAAAAAACGCAAGAAAAAGGACAAAAACGAAAGCAAAAGCAAAATGGCGGCATTTCTTCCCAAGCGACAGCTTTGGCGTTGGTTGGGCACAAGCTTCAAAAAAGCTTCCAAAGGCAAAGGCCGTAAAGAGTTCTACAAGGCGATTCATCGTGGCAAAGAAGTGATTCGAGTAAAAATTTCCATTATAAAACATAATTGTAAAGTTTTCTAAACTTTCTGTTTTTACGTAGGTTGGAGATTGCGCTGTATTTCTGTCTTCGGGGCGTCCAGATCGTCCCTACGTAGGCAGAATCGAGCTTTTATGGCAGTCCTGGGGAGGATCCATGTCTGTCCGTGTACGATGGTTCTATCATCCAGAGGAAACGTGCGGAGGAAGACGGCTGGCCGCCATTAAAATGCCTGTAAGAAATAATGACATTTTGGATGGATATTTTGTCGATTTCCTGGATACATTAATTAAATGTCTGTTCTGCAAATAGGGCCCTTTGTTTGAGTCTCCGCATGTGGATGAGAACGATGTACAGACCATATCCCATCGATGTCAGGTGGTTCCTTTGCCGGAATTCCAGCGCTTGACAGCCAACATGGAACATCGCGATCCTACGGACGGAAATTCGGATTTGTATTACCTTGCTGGCTTTTATGATCCCACGTCGGGACATTTGACACTCGAGCCTGGAGTTTTGGACCCTTAAGATGGGAACTAGAGGAAGAGATAGAATTATTATGAGTGAATGCAGGTGGGGAAACTCGCAACAAAGTGCAATGAGAGAAAGGATTGAGAGGTGCAAATTGGAAACTTTTGAAAATCATTCGTTTTTTAGTCATAATTATGAAGAAATTTCATGTAAGGGTTTTACGAATAAGCTTCTCTTTAACGCTACTTCCGTGCGCTTTTGTTACTTACGGTTTTAAGCCCGATTTTTTTAGTCTTTCGCTTATTTTGTTTTTAAGTTTGTCAAGCAAACTACTTAGGAAAAGAAAAAGCGAATGTGGCTTCTCTTAACCTCTCTTGACTTGTTTGGCAGTTTTGGGGATATTCTTCAGACATAATTCTCCTTTGTACCTCTTATTATATTCGATCTGTCGCAATCAGCTATTTGGCACCATTTGCGCCGATTTTTATTTTATTGTTTTTTTTGTTGTTTTTTTTGCTTTTGTTTTCATGGAAAGATAAGAGTATACTTTTGCCGGTGTTTTGGGCTAGTACGGTTCTAGCATGGCACTATGCATTACCTGCGTCATGAATGTGATAGGGTGAATATTTGCGATGATTGTTTTGTAATGTTCGGAAGAGAACAGTACGTTGAGAGGAGTATAAGAGATATTTTTATGCAAACGTTTTCTGCGCAGTGAATGATGGGGCCCCCTGTTTGACCAAAAAGCCCACTACTTTTTAAAACGTGTGCGAGGCCATATTCTTCCCCGGCTTGTGTGTCGAACTCGCGAATGCTTAGAGCATATACGAAGGAATATACCAGTGTATGCTCTAAGCGCTATGTATTGTATCATTTTTGTATAGTTATGCGGAAAAAGACTCAATTGGATTTGGTAGATTTCATTATTACTTGCAAGTTTTCATGCCCAAACGACACTCGTTTAGTCTTGTTAAACCCCAAATTTAGAAAAGCGGAATGAATTTCAACTGTCTTAAAAATCTGCCTACGCTAATCACGGAAATTCTTCGACGGGAAAACTTGTCTTGAATTGGTATGGCTTCAAAACGATTCCATTCCGGTGCATAACTTTAATTGAAATAAGAAGTGTTGCAGGACTCTTCCTTGAAAACGGCATATATTTTGCCAAAATCCAATTGATGGAATTTTTCAGACCGGTTTCTTCATTTCTAGGCTATTTCTTCCGCTGGCAGATATACTTCAGACTTTCGATTACAGGGCCATCTAGTTCGCCATGTAAATACCATTTATTCAAGGAAGAAGGTTTTACAAGTCTTTGTTTACAAATGACGTTTTTCTTGGAAGTAAGATCGTATCAATGACCTTCTAATATTTTTAAATTTAAGTTAAAAATGGTTTCACCGTTCTCTAAAGGCAGCTCACCAGTTGACTGGTGTGAGCGGAATTATATATTTACTCCTCTGATTGCAGAGTTCGCTAACACGGTAAAGGTTTTGTTCTGTTTTGTGCGTGTATATGTTTCTTTTTGCAATGCCAATGGATTTTGTGCATGCGCATTATTTATGATTTTATTGATCCCTTCTTTAATTGAGTGGTTTGAAAATTCCTAATTACGTTTTGTTTTTCTTTCAAAATTTTGTTTTTACAGCTAAGCAACCTCATTTTCCTTGTTCTGCCTCCTGTTCTATTCCACTTGTTTCATCAGTATGGCCGCTTCGTTAACCAAGGAATTCACCTTGTTTGGGCATTGTTCTTTGTGGTTGGTATTAGTTCTATGTACTTCCATGCAACCTTGTCTTTAGTAGGGCAATTGCTTGATGAACTGTCCATTCTATGGGTGGTGGCAGCTGGTTTTGCTCTCTGGTTCCCCAGGAAATTTTTACCCGTAATCTGCAACGGGAATAGGTAAAAACAAAAATTTTAAAGCTAGATATGTGACAAACAAAATGAGCCTAATAATGTTTGCCTACAGGAATATTTTTAAATATGCGGTACTGGCACTCGCCTCCGTTTCGTCAGTCATAGCATGCTATGTACCCGCACTCAATGCATTTGCATTGATGCTCTTGGGCATTCCGGCATGTGTTCTTTTGATGATGCAGCTCAAAGCGTACGCTTGACTTCTTATTTATTTTAGCTTAACATAGTTTAAAGTATTTAAGAGTGTTCCCTTGTTTAGGTGTGACCAGCCTCGCATTGTAAGGTTGGGTCTTCGTACGGCTGGAATTTGGGGTCTGGCCGTCTGCAGTTGGGTTGTCGATCGTTTTTTCTGTGAGTGGGTTCTACGAATAGGATTCCCTTATTTACATAGTTTCTGGCACATTCTAATTTGTGTATCGTCGTACTCGGCTTGTGTCTTGTACGCGTATTTTGAGGCCCAAATCGAAGCTCCTGAACAAACCCCTATTCTCTGCTTCTGGCCCTACGATTCATTCGAATGGGGAGTTCCTTATGTGTTTCTCAAAACGGGACATTATCGTCCTCAATCGAAACTCCAAGCTTTAAAGGTCTAACAAAACAGCACGTGGGATATTACTTTCGAATTCTCAGTTCGCGTACAATCATTTCTTTGAACATCATCCAAGTCTTGTATCTGATATTCTTTGGATATTTCTCATAACACTATCCTATAAATACTATTTAACGGACACGGCATTCTCAATAATTGTAGACTTTTTCCTCGTTTTTATATGTTCTAAATTGCCGCGGCAAGATTTTCTTTTGAAAAAGTAACTGTTTTCTAGTCGGGGATATTTTTTAGTTTTCGTGTTAACCAACAACTTTATGCATTTTTCCACCCATCGTAAGCAATAAATTATCATTGTTACCAAAAGTTTATTCTTATTAAAAAAAGAATCTTGAAAGATTATTCCGTCTGCGTACCCCAAGTATGCAGACGGAATTTACGGGTGGTGAGGGAGGGGCTTGTTAACCGAACGAAAATCTATCGGGGATTGGGTTCGTTTTCCTATGACTCGGAGAATTGAAAGGTAATTGAAAATGGTATCTGCTAAACCATATATTGTGTATTGGGTTTTCTTTGACTTGATCAAAAGTGGACGGAACAATCCTCATATTCTTCTGGCTTCTCAAGTACGTATTCACGTTCGGATTAATTGCATTACTCAGCTTTGTAGTAATAAGCATCTTTATTTTACTTTATTTCCTACAATATTTAGGCATTAAAGCGAGTTTTATCCGTGTTCCTGGGTGTGTGTAAAGCCAATCAAACGTTCGGTATCCACGCCCTTGCTCTAACAGTAATTCAAGCCAATGGTTACAAGACTTTAATGCCATTGCAAGCCCTGTCAGCCAGCGCAAGTAGAACTTGGTTGGATTCATTTAAAGAACTAGAGCATCTAGCAGCTTCTAACTCAGATAAAGTACGTAATACATAAGCTTAATGCTTAGTTTGCTACGTACGTGATTTCCCTAAGGTTGGCCGAGAAGATGTTACTTCGAGTGCCCTGGAAAAAGCGTTCTTAAATTTTCGTCTGGCGAAAAGCAATAAAGTAATGAGCTTTTTCTGCAAAATGTGAATGTACCAATTTTCTAACTATGCTCATAACCAGACCGATTGCTTGCTTCGTGTAACAGTGCTGAGTATCCAACCAGCAGCTCATTTCTGTAGCGTCATTGAGACGGGTTTGTCCAGCTGGGATTTCTCCAACATAGACAAAGTCACGGTAGGCTAGTCAGCTTGAAACCTTCACAAGATCTGCGTTAGTTTTCACGTAGGTTGTTTCCCTGGTTGATCCAAGGCCGGGTTTGAACAAAGAAGTTATTAGAGAAGTATTTCCTACTCTAAGCAACCCGAAACAGCAATTGGAGTACGTAACTGTCATAGCGGAGGAGTTCGTCTTGGAAGGCCATTTCAAAGTAAGAAAAAAGCTTTAGAATCGCAGGCTTTGTTTTAAAATTTCCAATTTACAGTCCTGGTTAAGGAGTAATTCTGATTCCAAACGAGAGTTCCTAGCCTTAAACTTACCTGAAGGTAGAAATCTATTCTAAACCTCTTCCGTAATGCATATATTTCTGAACTTGTGTAAAGGAGTTGGTGTATTGAAATGTGACGCTTCGGAAATTGTGATTAACCCTCTGCTGCTTCCGTTTCCGCGAAGTTTCAGCTTACATGCAAGTGACGAATATTTGGCTCAAGGAGCTGCTTCACTGGGCGGCAAAACGTGCTTACCGCATCTGGATTTGCCGGTTCCAGAATTAGAGGTCCTTTTTCCGGTCAAATGCGCAGGTTTTTGCCAATCACTCATTTATGGACAACCTTTGCGCTTAGTACCTACGCTCAGCCCTGCTTTGGAATGGAATGAGTTGCAAGCCAACCAGAAGGTGCAGTACTTAATAGAAAAACGATATAAGTAAAGTTCAGCGTTTGCCAAATTTCACCGAATTTAGTTATTCCAAGTTTGTTGCCAATCGTTAAAGGAACAAGGAGCCATTTTCATTGCCAAGTTGCTACCTCGGACTCGTCTGGACCAAGTCCTCGGCACTTTCGTGATAATGCCTGGTAATATAAAAGCTCGTCCATATGGTCCAGTTTATTTACACTTACTCTGCACTGCTACTGGAACTCGCTTTTCCCTTGATTAGGCACGGATGCTTTACTTTTGTTCGCGGCCGCTGCGAGGGAAGTATATTTACCGTCAGACAACTTCCTTATCGCCTCAAATGAAGAGGACGATCAGACATCCTTGCTACAGACCAAAGCAGCCGTCCGATCCATGATTTCTTCCACCGTCCGTGATGTATACAATCCCTTGGAAGTCTCCACAGGACTTTACGAGGTTCTCCTAAATGCCAGAGAACCGTCCAATCTCCCTGCAAGCAGCGTTTCCGACACCGGAAACAAATACACTCTTCCGTATTCAAGTGATGCGATAAACGCTTCTGCGCATCCGGTTACGGTTTGCGATTTTCCTCCCCGAGTACCGAAACTGAAAAACGCACGCAGTTCTAAATTACGCCGCAACTAACCTATTTTTTTTTCAGTTCATGATATTCAGTGTGGAAGTGTGCGTAAATAAAGCATATTTTGAAAAAAAGAAATTAACTCGGAGCTTTGACCGTTCCTTTCAGGGCGTGGCATATAAAAGAGTTTTCCCTAGTCGTGTTTTGTGTCCTTCAACGATTAGCATATACTTTTAACAATCTGTTCCTCTTGATTTTACAAGTGTTTTATTTATAAAAATAATAACTTTGTCATGAGTCAACAGCCAGCTCCTCCGAGGTTGGGACCTAAACCAGGTAAATAATCTTATTTTCATTAATATTCAACAAGTTTCTTTATGGACTTTGTTTTTTTAAAGGTATCTTTATTGTTAGGTCAGGTAAAAGTAATGAGAGCGGTTTATAAGTACACAGCTCAGCATGTAAGTTCTTTCATAATCTTCGAACTTGTGTATTGAATTTGTACATTCTATTTTCTAGCCGGATGAGCTGTCTTTTGAAGAAGGAGATGTTTTGTACATTCAAGATTCGGGATCTGATCCTAACTGGTGGAAAGGAACTTGTGGTGGTCGGACTGGTTTGGTTCCCAGCAATTATGGTAAATTTGTGTAACTTTCTCATATTTATTTGAGTTATTTGACGGTTTTTAGTGATGGATAATGCGGAGATGGTTGAGAACCCTGTCCATGACGCAGCCAAACGGGGCAATCTTTCGTTTCTAAGGGAATGCCTTGCCAATAAAGTGGCAGTGAATGCAACCGACAAATCCGGAAGTACTCCACTTTATTGTGCGGCACATGCTGGACATCTACCATGTGTAATGGAGCTGTTGCAGTGCCCAGTAATCCAGCTCAACATCCAGAACAAATTAGGCGAATCTGCCTTGCATGCTGCAGCCTGGAAAGGCCACCGGGAAATCGTCAGCGCTCTTTTAGCGAAAGGGGCTAATTTAGAACTGACAAATTTAGAGGGCAAAAAGCCTCTGGGCATAGCTCACGACCCACAAGTAATAGATATGTTGCAGAAAGCCAGCGGAATGTCTATCAGCGAAGCTGGCGCTAGCGAATATATTGGGGACGACGAAGACGCAGATTCCGACTAATGTCGTCCAAAATGGCCTTATTATTCCTGTCACATGATCATTCCAAGCCAAACTATTTCGGTAAAAATCGTGCCTTATCCTTTGTGCAATACATCGTTCCTTCTAGTCTATCACCGTAATTTGAGTTACCCGGCGTTTGATTAATAATTCATTCTTGCACATAGTGCCACCTGAAGGCGTATATTTTTACTTCGACGGCAAAACTTTACGTTCTAACTATAAGCTCACTAGGTGGTTTTCTGCACATCAATCAAAATCAGCTGATTCTGCGCCTGTTTCCCACAATTCGGTTGCTGTTCCTTCATTCACGTTTTTACCTGTTGACAGTTCACTACGTGTTACACATTTGGGCCTCGTCAATCTTTCGATTAGTTAGTTTTGGAATTCGTAATTTCCTTTATGATGTAAATTCGTTTCCTTGACATCCACGAGGGGGATGGATAGCCCATGTGTTATTCTAGGTAAGCGTTTAAAATAGTCCTTTGATCATTGATGTTTGATGTCATGCATGGTGGCTGGACAGAAATGAAAGTGAAACTATTATCATTATTATTATTATTTGTTTTACAGTTTAGGAAAGTATGGCACGACACAACTTCTCACGCAAAGCCAATGGAGTGGCAAAAGCTAATATGCTGGGTCCATCAGCATCTTCTTCGATATTTTTTAAGCTTCTCATTAAAATCGTAATTGGAACTCTGTTAGGTTTTTTCTTAACTTTGCAACTCCAGTTTATGCTGTCATGGAAACCCTCCGTTCCGTGTAAACCATCCCAGGCTCTCTCAACCGATTTCTTATCGAACCCGAATCAAGGTACTCATTCTCCCGCGATCAAAGGGTCTGGTTTATTATTCGTCGGGGTTATGACCGCTCAAAAATACTTGGATACTCGAGCTGTAGCAATATACAATACGTGGGGCAAGATCGTACCCGGGAAACTCTTCTTTTTCGCGGCTGCCTCTTCCAATACCACATCTGATATTCCCATTATCAAACTGCCTAATGTCGACGATTCATACCCCCCTCAAAAAAAATCTTTCCTCATGCTCAAATATATATGGGAGCACTATGGTGATAGTTATGAATGGTTCATGCGAGCAGATGACGATGTCTACGTGAGAACGGACAAACTCGAAACATTCCTGCGTACTGTAAATAGCAGTAAGCCTCAATTTATTGGCCAAGCTGGAAAAGGCATCCAAGTAAGTAGCTCCTTGTTGTAAGAATGGCTCCCTACTAAAAAAGAACTGCCTTCTGTTCTTTACTCATATCCTGTTTATGTGTCTCGCCTGTAGGAAGAGTTTGGTTTACTCAGTCTCGAATATGATGAAAATTTCTGCATGGGTGGACCCGGTGTTATCTTTAGCAAAGCCACGTTGGCCTTGATTGCTCCTAATGTGAAATACTGCCTCCACAACCTATACACCACCCACGAAGACGTGGAATTGGGAAGATGTGTCCAGAAGTTCGCCAAAATCCCCTGTACGTGGTCTTATGAGGTATAAAAGCTTTTATTTATCAGATTATTTCAGCGTCCATAAAGGAATTTAGCTCTCTTTCTATCTATTTTTTAGAACTCGATAAGATAACGCAATATTAACGCTAAAGGTCACATAACCTATTATTCTCTCGGATCCGGATCTTTTATTAGCTTTACGCCTTTATTGATTTTCTTGTCTTTCCTTTCCCACCGTTTGGATCACGTGAATCAGCGAAAAAGACTTAACAAACACAGATGGTTACCTTTTCTAACTCCCAAAAATAAACGTGACCAGTCGTATATTCAACAGAGGGTTTTCATTAAGCCATAGTGTAAAAAAGAATATAAAATCCGGAGCGTAAGGTTGAAATATGAGTAATTTCTAAAACAGAAAGTAAGGGTATTCTAAAGGGATCAAATTTCTGAGAGTAGCTCCAAGCTTTTCTTCCCAACGGAGCAGCTTTGGCATCTCGTCTTTCTCTTATTATCAGCTCCACAGTGCCAGGTCCCAGGTGTTTTTATCATAATGGTATTTTATTTTATTTTCTTTGGCTGGGGCTTTCCTGTAGATGCAAAATATTTTCTACCATAACAGCAGCGGGAAGGACGCCTTTACCGGGAAACTCAAAACGCGGGAAGTGCACAGAGCGATCACATTACATCCAGTCAAGCAGCACCGGTATTTGTACAAAGTCCATAACTATATGCAGGTAAATAAACCATTTTCCGAGTCCGTAATTAGCTATCTAGCTTTCGCGTGTATCCTTTACTTATAGAGTCTGAAGATCCAAGACCTCTACCATGAGCATGTGAAATTCCACCGCGAATTGGGTACAGCTTCCACCGAGTTGCGAAAGCATTTGCCGACCTACTCGACACCGCAGCCTGCAAATCCGTTAGGTAAATATACAAAGCGAAACCTGTTTTGTCTGAGGTGCTAATTGCGGAAATCTCTACACAGGCTTGCCACCGAGTTTAGTCAAATACCGTCCTGAGCAAGACGAAGGTTTGTGTCCGTGGGACTTTTTCACTCGCTCTCTATTTTCGTTGGGAAATACCAATCCACGGAAAAAGCTGGATAGCAGTTTGAAAGAAGGCTTGGAAGACGTCATCCGAGAAGTTAGTTCATTTTATGATGTTTTGAGGGGGAGTAAGTTTCCTTCAGGCTTAGAATAATATTTATTTTTAGGTTATGGAATACATGAATACGTTTTCTCGCGAACGAGGGCGTGTGGTGGATTTTAAGGAGATTTTATACGGTTATAAACGAGTGGATCCACTCCACGGAGCTGATTACATTTTAGATATCCTCTTGCTATATAAAAAGTATCGCGGCCGAAAAATGACCGTTCCCGTGCGGAGACACGCCTATTTGCAGCAAGCATTCGGTGCCTTACAAATGCGACAAGCAAAAATAGAAATGGATCGACCAGCCCTAGAAAAGAACAATTTTTTATCCACAATTTTTTATCATGACAACCTTCATCAAGACAAGACGATTCATTTAATTTTGCCATTGGCTGGAAGAGCATCCGTTTTTGAACGTTTTTTAAAAAATTTTGCCGACGTTTGCCTTAAGAATTTAGGGAAAAAAACAGCCGCGGTGCAACTGATAGTTGTTTTGTACCAGAAAGAAAGTGGGGAGGATGAACAAGCAAAAGTGATTGAGCGTTTAGTGCAAAGTTACCAAGTGCAATTCCCAGCATTTCGCGCTAAAGTAGTTCACGGATCGGGCAAGTTTGCTAGAGCAGCAGCGCTCGATTTAGGAACGCAACAAGTCCGTGATGACGAACTGCTCTTTTTCATTGACGTGGATATGCTATTTACGGCAGAAACTCTACAACGAATCCGGGATAGTACGCTGCAGTTTCGCCAACTGTATTTTCCGATAGTTTTTAGCCATTTTGACCCAAGCGTGACTCGAGTAGAAGCTCCGAGTGGCTATTATGATATTCAAGATAATCACGGCTATTGGAGACACTTTGGCTTCGGCATTGTAAGTCTTTACAAGAGTGATTTGAAACTCGTTGGCGGTTTAGCGACTGAGATTCAAGGTTGGGGTGCGGAAGACGTGGATTTATTTGATAAGGCTATCAAGAGCAACTTGTCCGTGTTCCGTGCAGTGGATCCGGGCTTAGTTCACGTGTATCACGTGGTGGAATGTGAGGAAGATTTAGAAGCCAAGCAGAAAGAAATGTGCGAAGGCACCAGAACCAATACTTATGGCAGCGTTAAAACTTTAGCGCAAATGGTATTAGACAAGAATGATGTATTTGAGATTACTGCCCAAAAAAGCCGGTAACCGGCTCAACATATAGAGGCTATTTTATATAGTATACAATGAAGTGGTGGACTTTAACACAACGAAAAGAACAACACAAGATAGCCTGCGATCTCACCAGAGTCTTGTTTGTACATTATTGATTATACTGGCGCCTTAATTTTATGTATATTTTTTGTTATTTTTGTAATGTAGTTTTCGCTTGTGATAGCTTTTTAGAGCGTAGCTCAATTGTGGTTCCTAGAATGCAAAAAATGTGTAGTCCCTAGTCCATTGTGTTAGTACTTGTTCATCCTATGCTTTTAAAACATGTTTTAGTTGTGCACTTGATCGTTTCGGTCGCAATTGTCATCCAGACGTTCTAATTTCTAGCTAATAAATTTTTACTACTTTAGATTCTCTAAAAACGAATGTTTCATTGTTGTTACTTTTTTATAATTTTATTAAGGCGTCAAGGCTTTCGCCTGTTGCCTATCTCACATTAATACAATTAAATGTTGTCCTTTCATTGTTGCTTTATTATTGTTATAACTTTATTACTTTACTTCTCTAAAATGAACGTCTTATTCGTCTTTTTTCTTTTGGCTTAACCCGCGTAGGCTTTCGCCTATTGCGGCTTTCGTCTTTGCTGTTTATTTCTTTAAAAGCGAATGTTTCATTAGTCTTTGTTGTTGGCTGACTGTATACCTTTCCAAGTAAAACGTTGGCGAATTAGGTTTTGAACATTTCTTGTTGTACTATTTTTTAACTTCACTTTCGCAATTTTTTATTCGGGTTTAATTCTACGGGGATGTGCAGTAAGCATTATATTTGTTTTTGCGCAACAAAACAAATTTTGAATCTAGCGGGTTTGTGGAAGATTCATTAGGCTAGCGCCACGCAGCTATGACGTACGAAATCGAGAGGAGCTACAGAGGTAAGTCAAACAGCAAGTGGGAGTTACGTGTGCGTTTCTCATGCGTGTCATATTTGTGAGAAAATAAATGACCATCTGTTTATCCAATGATGCTTCATAGTCGAAATGTGGGGCTGGACCTCCATTAGACTTAAAGGACAGGCTTGGTTTGAAAACATGTTACACTATGGCAGCGAAATTTGTTTGGTTTTAGCTCTTTTTCTGACGGCCTATGCCAGCCTCCAGAAAGGGTAAAAATTAATAGTAATATGGACAGTTAAGAAAATTTCTTAGAACAACTTTTATCGTTCGCAGTCCGCTAAAGATCAAGCTCCAGCCTCCACCAAAGCCATTCTTTTCAACACCTAATCTCATACAAGATTACTATGTGGGCAATCTACTCATTCCATTCAGTGATTTGGTGCAAACTGATGTTAGTTTGGTGTTTTACTACGCGCCCTGGGACCTCCAATGTCAAGAGTTTCGCTCTGAATTAAGTAAAGTTGCCAAGTTGTTTGAAAAGCAGGTATTATTCAAATTGTAACCTATTTTCATCAAATTTTCCTTGTAAAACATTTCCCTTTTTGACACAACAGGTCACGTTTTTGGCTATTAATTGCTGGTACTCTGAGGGAGAATGCAGACAGCACTTCGCAAAGCTGCGTGCCTTTCCGTTGATTGTGGCCTATGTCCGAGGAAGTCAGAGTTTGCAGTACCGAGGACCTCTATCTGCTCCTTACTTAGCTGCCTTTTTGTCTAACGTCCTCAAGCCCTTGTCGGTGGTTGACAGCTATCAGAACTTGATTGAGTACCAGGCTCGCCATGAAGTACGCTAGAATCTATGACCACACATTTCGAGGACTTTCTGAAGATCTTCATTTGCTTTTAGGCTGTGATATTGGGCTATTTTGACACAAGCAAGCCCTGGAAGCTCTACAACGCCTTTTACGCCGCAGCATTGAAGACCTTGGAACGTGATCCCTTTTGCAGCATTCGTTACGCGGTAGTAACACATAGACAAGCTGCTAATCAATGTGGGATCAAAGATCATCAAGATGTTCTTCTTTTTTTATGGAACCAAACCCTGGTTAGTTGACACATTTTAGTGGTCAAAGAGAGTAACAAAGATATCCTCACGATTTAGGTTTATCCGCGTACAGTTGGAGGTTTACAATCAGATAAGCTGCTTTCATGGTTGGCGCATCGTGTGCAGTCACCTCTCTCTTGGATGAATCTTCCGTTAGCCAAAAGCCGACTTCTGTATGACACTTTCACTTCGGGCCCAACCTTGGTCTATTTCATGCCACGAGAGATTCTCACCAAAGATATTTCATTGTACCTTCAGGTTTGTAGTTTCAGTGAAGGGTGACTTTTTAATGAGTTCTTTTTCTTTGTTTAGGTAAAGGAAATTGCTTTAAGATACAGGAATTGTGAGCAAAATGACCGTTTAACTCGTCTAATACGCCAAGTAAAACTTGAGCGAATAGGTATAAGTTCCTCCATTTCCGTTAAGTTTTGTTCACCTTAAATGGCTATGTATTAAAGTTGCCTATCCGTTTAGCTATTCAAAAGCAACATGACGCTCTGCGACAGAGTTGCAAACGTTGGCAGCAACTGGAGCAGCAAAAACTAGCCCAAGTTTCCTTCGAAGATGTGCGATGGATTTATTCGTCAAAGAACGTTTCTGGCTTTGCTTCTAAATTGGATGTGTGTCCATGGTTGGTTAAACCTTTTAATGAAGCCTGTGCAAGTCATTACTTTAAAGACGAACGAGCAGAACCTAGTGCCAATGGTTCTAGATTTGCGCGTGATGAAAAAGTGGAGCGGATGCTCCGTTGGCAACGAGAATTCGATTGTGCCAAAGCTTCACTGGTACAAAGAACGCTGAATGCGAATATGGATGACACGGAACGGAATGCTGACCTCGATGGCTTGTATTGCCGCACTAATCGCTCTCTTAATATTCTCGCGTTGGACTCGGTCGAGCACGCGGAAATTGGACGTCGTTTGGGCCTCAAGTTGACCTCAAATTCTGTTATAGGAACTGTGATAGTCGACGCGCAGGTAAATCGAATAATTTTAACTTCCAAACAATATTTTCATTTTTTCCCCCTTACAATATTAACGATTTTCAAATGTATTAGGCTGACTCCCAACATGTCATAGAGGGGCAGATTAGTAGCGGTGATTTGGAAGCCATGATCCTAAATTTTACTTTCGCTACCTCATCGCGTCATCTCCGGATAGAGGAGCGTGTGGTAACATTACCACAAGAAGCGAATGTGGTAGTGGAAGAATTGAACGGTCGCGATGTCTCGCGTGTCGTTTTTCATCCAAACCTGGTATATTAACCAACCTAGAGATTTTTATTTTGCTTGATCAGCAATTCATCGTTTATTTTTCGTTAACCAACCTAGAGATTTTTATTTTGCTTGATCAGCAATTTTTCGTTTATTCGTTTCGTTTTCTTATCTTATTCGTTTATTTCGGATAGGATGTGGTTGTGATGCTCTATAGTCGTCACTGTACATTGTGCGCCTCGGTTTCGCGTATTTTTTTGCACGTGGCCCATGATTTGCATATCTTGAACCAAGTTCCTGTCACCAACTCCAGCAATAGTTGCAATGTGGTCCCTGTGTTGCACGAGTTGAAGTTTGTGCGTATGGATGCTGAGCGGAATGAACTACCGTGGCATTTAACCGTGGAATCGTACCCGACTATCTTGTTTTTCCCAGCGGGAAGGTATTTAGTGTCTGTATGGAGAAGAAACTTCAGTAATGTCTCGATTTTCTTACAGTAAGGCCAACAGCCGTGTCTTCCCTGAGCGTCTTCCAATCACTCGTACCAATTTGCTGCATTTTATCACGTCGCAGATGTCGCTTTGGTCACGTTTCAGGGTTCTAGAAGAATCTTCGAGAATGGGAACCAAAAACAGTACCCGGCGACTGTTTCAATTGTTGTTACAACGTGGAGCAGAAATCAAGAAGACGAAAAAAATACTTAAAGCTCGGTTCGCAGAATTGGCTCGCAATTTAAATGGCTATTCGGTCCAACGTACGTTATTCGATGAGCTACTACTACCTTCATACCACGAAGACCAAAATTACTTGAATTTGTCTAGCATTTCAGTCAAGTCGAGTATTAGTACCCACTTGGGAACCAACGCTACCAGTTTGAGTTCCCAATACAGAGATCCCTTGTCTATTTGGACTCATGAAATGCGTGTTTTACGCTTGCAATTGGAAGCCAGCGCCGGCGCTTTGACGCGCATTCGAACTTTACAATGTCTTGCGTTAGAGAGCAATCATGTGGCTCCATCATCACGTTTGCCTCCTGACGAAGTGTGAGACTCTTAACCTATGTTTTTGGCGAAAGTTTAAGACTGAACTAGTCTCGAAATGCCTTGAAAAAACAAGATGTGGTTAATTTGCATGAGGAAGTGAGTATTTTGTGGAATTGGTTTTGTAAATGTACACAGGTGGATTTAAAAAAATATTTCTATTGTATATACAGAGGGACACTTTTTTCCGGGAGCTTTCGTTTTATTTATTTTTAAAAATTATAACCTAATTTTGTTCCGGTGGGTGACCGGGTGATCCCCCACCCCACTTTCTGGAGGTGGTAAAAGGAGGAGAGGAAAGGGGTTGGGTGAATCCAAGCTGGGGTTAAAGCACTAAGTTCTGGATGGGTGGTGGGAAGAAACACTATGGGGAGGTGGGTTGTATACGGAACTTCCACCTTACCCCACTTTTTAGTATATCCCTCACTCCTGGCCCCCGTTCTCTTTTTCTTTGCCCTCCCAATACCCCCTTTGTCCACCCTCTTTTTAGATCTCCCTTTCCGTGCCTCCCCCCATTTCGACGCCGGTTGGCAGCGTTCCGTTGGTAACGCAGTGCTCTTGTGCCTTTGCATCGCCATTATACCTTGGGTTTGACAAACATTGCCCTCGCAGAACCAACCACACCTGAAGAAAAGCCTTCTTGATTGCAAACTTGCTTATTTATCTCCAGAACCTTAACCGATTAGTGTCCCTAATTTACAACCCACATTCCAAGATTGTATTTTGTGCCAGTGTGTATATAGAAACGGTGTTATTTAATGTGGAAACCAACCTGGAAACTTTGGATTTATTAGAAATCAGGTACGGTGAGCAAGTTTGGATACGGTGAGCAAGTTTGTGTAACATACGTGTCTAACACACTATTTCTGGTTGCTTTCACGTTTCATTGACATCAAACTGCAGAGAACTTGTCTGCTTGTGCTTGAAGTTCGGCCATATTGGATATGTTTCCATGCGTCTCCTTCTGAGGAAAATGAAGCGGACATGTGTGGCACGACTAGGTTTCTTTCTAATCACATTTGTGGAACGCGAGAACAATTCTTGTTTGGAAAGAACGTTTTTAATTTCTTTGCAAGGGTTAATGGTTTCTTTGTTAACGCACTTCTTTAATATTTAGGAGGTGATGGAGGGAGAGGGAGAGCTGGGGAGGTTGAGAGTTGAAGGAAATCGATGTCGAGGAAAGGATAGCATGGGGCTAGTGCTTCTTCTTTGACCGCCCGTTTTCATTAGGCGACCCACCCGTCGCGGCCTCCCGCCTATCTCCCATCCAACCATCACCCGTTCCCTTTTTACGCCTCATAAGTGGGTGGTTTGATCCACACCCCAACATGTGGGGTGTTGGTGAAAATCTCTCTTCAAGACGCATCTTTTGACACTTGTGTTAGCTAAGCTTTAATTACACCTCCAGAAAAGATCTGAGTTAAAACTATTGAGACGTACTATTTTCTTCAGCAGATTTCGTATTAACTCTTTCTTTTGCCTAACAAGCTTTTTTTCCTGTGGAAACAAAAAACTAATATGAAATCTGTAGTCGCCACTATCAATGTTTGTTTTCTTACCCTGCAGGTTTAACAGTCTTAGAATAGAAAGAGAAGCTAATTGTGAGTGAGTTTGTTGACATGGAAGTTGACGAAGAAGCCCCTGTGGTGGATCTTTCTGTCAGGTAATTAACTCCAAAAGCGTTTAGAGTAGTTGTGACTTGCCTCCGTTTCCTAAGGAGAACACCAACTGTTGCTGATGTGCCCGTTGCGTTAACAACCAGACGGGAGGTCAGGAGCACTGACTGTGTGGCAATGGATGCTCCTCAGGACCTGAGCATAAGAACTGCGTCGCCATTAGCGGAGAACCCGGAAAGAAGGGATATCGCAGAGACTATGGAAGTAGAGGAATCTAGCTTTAGCAGGAGCAATGGGTTGCCTCGAACTCAGCCCAATAACCACTCGGAAGCCAACGCCGGGGAAGAACATAAATTCAACGGATATAGCAATGGTTATGGGAGTTTGAGTGACAATGAAAATGACGAGGATATGGACGAAGAAGACAACGATGATGAGGATGAGAATAAAATGCCACCTCTAAGGGTAAACATTTATCTTTTTATTGTTTCTGTTGCGGTGTAAGGAAATTGGAGACGCTAATAGCCTGTTTGTACAGGAATTAAACCTGAGCCCTGCTGAGTTGCAAGAAAAGGAGCGGCTAATCCGGAAATTAAAAGCTGAGCTTCGACAAGAAGAAATGAAACTGGTTCTCCTCAAAAGACTGCGTCAAAGCCAATTGTTGCCCCCGCCTACGCCACCTCCGTCCACCCATGCTCCGCCTCCTGCTGCTGCAGTCAAAGAGACGTCTGATCCCCATTTGAAAACCAAAGTTCCTCCGTTATCGCAGGTCACCCCACCCAATTTGCCTCTCGCTCACAGCAAACTTCCCATCAACCAGCAGCTGAAGCCAAGTGCCCTCTCCTCGACCAATACCAATTCGACTTCCAGTGCCAACCCCAAAGTACGACCCGTCTCTAACCACGCCCAGGCTACCAATCTGGGTACCAATTCGAGTGGATCTCGTTCAGCCAACTTGCCCCCTAGTGTGCTGTTAGCTCAGCAATCCCTCATCAGAGGTAGGGGGAAATCTGGTATGTTATATTTGGTTTCTTTAAGTTTTCGTTTCGGAAAACCTTGCTTAAAATTCTAGTTGTCAACCTTTCATGACTTGTCATTGTAGGTGTACCAGGCTTGTTAGGTTCACATACCAGGCCACCTATTACCACGCCTCCGAACATGGTTATGGGCTTTAATATCGGTTCCTCTGGTCCGACAGGCGTCGCTTCTTCGACTGCAAGCCCCAAAGAAGCTCATCGACCTTCAACAGGTTCACCAAGCGTCCAAATGACTCAGCAAGCCCCTCCAGCCCATCAGTCAGCTACACTAGTGGTAATATTCCAAAAGACCGTAAGCCGCGTTCGTTTTGCACCTTCGACTTAAAGTTAAGACTAGCCAAACTTCCTTGACTTACGCTTATAAGCGTTCATTGTAGCCTAAACTTTACACAAAATTTACGGAAGTCGACTTGGAAAGTCTTGAGTACAAAACGAACGCTTATAAGCAAAAGTTTACAATTGCTCCACCCATGGGGCGGTGCTTGTAGAAGTAATATATGCATTCTTTGATTTCGACAAAGAATTCATAAACAAGAGGCGGGGTTAATTAAGTCTGGGCACAAAGAGTACTCGCTATAGACTTGCCTGACTTGAGACCAAAACTAAAAGTCGACTAGCTAAAGAAAATGCTTGAAAGACCGAAGTCTGGCGAAGTCTACCTATCTCGAACGCTTATGAGCGCAAAATCTAGACTTTTAAGTCGGCGTAAACTTGCGTCAAAACGAACGCGGTTGTAGTAAACGAAAGGTCTAAATATTTTTTTTATTATTATTATAGGCTTCCGCATCGTCTAATAGAGCTGAGGATATGCAAAGCCCCTCCCAACGACAGGCTGCGGCCAAATTAGCGTTGAGGAAGCAACTAGAGAAAACCTTGTTACAAGTAACATAATATTGCCGTAAAATTGTAGAACTAGAACCAATTGTAATCCCGGTTGTTTGACAGATCCCGCCACCTAAGCCTCCTCCACCCGAGATGCATTTCATCCCTAACCCGAACAACACCGAGTTTATTTACTTACTGGGATTGGAGGCAATAGTAGATCGTCTCATGACGGACACGTCGATGCAGCCTCATCCGCCTATTCCGTTCGTTTGCTCTCAATGCAATACTGATTTCTCTTCCCTGTGGAAGTGGGATAAAGCTGCTACACGTAAGCTTAATCGTCTTTACATTTTCTTGAGGAATAGGAAGATAATACGAAATTATTGTCTTGTATTTTCTTTAAAGTAGTGGACAAACCTGCCGTGATGTGCGACCAGTGCGTGAGTCAAAATGTGAAGAAGGCGTTGAAAGCAGAGCACACCAATCGTCTAAAAGCTGCTTTTGTGCGAGCCTTGCAACAAGAGCAGGAAATTGAGCAACGCTTAGCCATGGGGGGTAATGTCTCCCCAGGCACCACCCCATTACCACAAGCCTATGACATGCCCCATGCGGTAACGCTTCTGCAGCAGCAACAGCAGCAACAACAACAACAGCAGCACCATGCCCAACAACAGCACCATCAGCTACAACAACAGCTCATGCAACACTCGCAGTCTTCATCGCGGGCTACGCCTATGCCAGCGCACTCACCATCGGTGACGATCCTGCCCGCACGGGAGAGGGACCGCGAGCGTGAACGGGAACGCGAGCGAGAAATTCGTGAACGTGAGAAAGAACAGCGCGAACGCGAAAGAGAACGAGAACGCGAGAGGGAGAGAGAAAGGGAGAGGGATCGCGAACGGCAACGGGAACAGCAACGCGAACAACAAAGAGAACAACAAGAAAGCTATGGAATGACCAAGTTAACTGATCCAGCCAAATTGTTCAGCCACTCCATGGCCGCTGCGTTGCAGGCTGCGCACATGTTGCGCGCAGGAATGTCCATGCCCTCAGCCCATAACCAATCCATGCAGGGTCACAACCCCATGCTCTACAACCCCTTACTCTACCCCTACCAGCTGGCCATGGCTGCGTCAGCCGCCCAAGCGGCCCAGGCACAGCAGCAACAAGGGAAAAGCGGCAGCGGAAACAGTAGTAATAATTCCGCGGCCGCATTCACCGCCGCATCCCTGGCCGAGCTGCAGCGTCAGTACCTGCTGGATATGATTCCTGCCATGGCAGCAGCCAACGCGAGTGAAGCCAACAGGATTAGTAATAGGGAGGCCAGTAGTAGTTCACGTGGAAGTGGTGGCGGTGCTGGACCCAGTGGGGAGCATAATCATGGCAGTAATCGAAATCCTTGGAAGTCGTAATTCAGTTTTCTTGACCCCTTTTTGTTCTACAGAATATGAGTGTACAATTGAATTACCTTTTTTTTTGTTCTGGATCTCAGAGTGCAAGAGAATTTGAAAGATTTTTTGCGTTGTTTTGTTGATCGGGTTTGCGGTTTCAACTTCGCCTTACGCACACAGCTCATAATATTTTTATCGGGAACCCGAATCAGCATTAAGTTTAAGTGGTTCGTCATTGAAAATGGAAACCTTTTAAAAAAGGATATTATAGAAGGAATAAACTATGGTAGGCTTCTTTTTTTCTTTTTGGGAGAACCAGTCAGAGACATTGGATGTTTTGTCCCGAACGTTTTTCCTATCGTGTGCTCAAAACATTCTCTTTCACTCTGTTTTGGTTAAGAATAGCAATACTAGTGGCGGAAAACACCACTAGTTGTATTGCTGTGAAGCTTATTTTTCTTTGTTTCATTTCTTTTTCTTGTAAAATATCTTTAATTTCTGTCTACTATTGAAACAAATTGTTCGGTTAGCGTAAATGGGTGTGACGAGGACTGCGTAATACTTTGCTCGTTCTTCTTTGTAAAGAAACTGAAAAAACAAAGAAAGAAAAAGGTCTTTCTCCCACCCTGGAAATATAAACAGTTGCCCAATATTACATTTGCGAGTACTGTAACTAAGTGTGTGTGTTCTAGTCAATATTCTCCCTTAGCCAAATGCATGCGATATTGAAAAGACGACAAGCACCCCATGCAACAACCTTCGTGTGCTTGACAAGCGACATCGGTGCTGGACATGCATGTTTAATTCGAGCGATAGGAGCAGGTTATTAGGTGCACTTCCGACGAGTTTAAGGCTATTCACTATTCAGTTTTCATGAGTTACTGTCACCGTTAGTGCTGTCGGAGAACAGATAAAACGCGATAGTAATTAATTATGGATTTCTAGGGATTCAGACAAGGCGCGAACAAATCATTGGGACGGTCTAGCTCGGCACTCTAATTTACAAAGATGTGGATCAATCCTATGACCAGGATGAGCAACAGTGCAAAACAGTTTATCGGCACTGTTTCGAGGCCACTATCGAAGCGGGCTTGGGAGGAAGGATCGTGCTCAACTTCTGAATTGGAAGTAAATGAAGTGCAAAACAATGCTGTCGACAAAAACGGTTTGTGTTGGAAACTGCGAAAACCGAGTGCTCAGAAGACGCCTAATGCGGCTGTGATCGCAGCCTGGAAGCCGATTTTAATATGGTGGCGAATCCTTGGTATTGTTCCTTTGCAAATGCAAGCTACAAAACCGCGCGTTTCCTTTTCGTGGAAGAACTTTTCCACTGTACGAACAGGAGTGCTGACATTACTATTTCTCGTGGCCTTTTCGATCTCCGTTCTGGTGTTCAAAGGTGGTGATCTGATTCCCTTCTGTATGCGTGCCAGTCTTTTGTAAATCTGTCTTCTTAGATTCTATGAATGGAGCTACAACGGGTATCGCTGAAGCCAGCATAAACGTGCTTTACTACGGGTATTGCGCATTTACGTGTGCGTTCTTTTTACGTCGAGGGCCAAGATTTGCATCTGTCTTTAACAACTGTCAAACCACGGAAGAAGTTTTGATGAAATACCAACTTACCGATGGATTGAAGGTGAAATGTTGGCTATTAATTGGGACTTTGGGCACCTTCTCTACCGTTGACAATATCTTGTATCTGTTGAGCAAAGTAAGACTTAGATTGAAACTTATAGACTCACTTTAACAGTGGTATTTTATTTAGGTTCTCGTGGAGACAAGTTTGAGTCTTGAACAAGTATTGGAAAACTTGGCAGATGAGAGAACCCAACCTTATTTTGGAAATTACTCGTATTTATATGGAGCGTTGTTGTTTATATCAGAATCATGGGGATCATTTGCCTGGGTAGTTGGTGATACGTGCATCATGTTATCGTCCATGATCCTTCATCATTATTACGAAGGCTTCAACAAATATCTGAAGAAACGACGGGGTTCGTGTGTCAACGCGCAGGAATTAGAAGAGTGGCGCAGAAGCCATTTCGTGGTTTCACAAATGGTTGACGAACTGGATCGAATAATGGCACCGCTAACGCTATCGTGTTTCGCAACTAATGTTGTCTATACATTATCCACTTTGTATAGCGGAATTGTGGATTCGTCGACGGATCAAGCTGTCATCGTACGGTCGTCTTTCGTTTTCGTGTTCGCCTTTTTGCTTTTGCGAATTGTGGGCTCAAGCCACCTGGCTGCAAGAATTCCCGAAGAAGTATATCTTTGCGGAGGCGTAACTCAAGGAATGAGTAAAATAGTCTCAATTTATAGGCCAGTCGCACACGCGAAACACTATTGCAGATATCGACCCTTGGCCCACATAGCGAAACAGACCAAGAATCAACCGAGCGCCTTATTATCGTAAATCGAATATATCCGTAAAAAGAAGTACGGTTACCGTAAATCTTATTAGCTGGATCGGTTTATGTCTCAAATTAATGGACGGCCATGCGGATTAGGGGCGTTTGGATTCTTTGTGCTTAGCAAAAGCTTCATGGCAACGGTAAGCTATTTACTATTTAATTCCGAATACCTCGCTCTTTTTCATCGGATTTTCCCCCTCAGCTGTTTAGTGCGATTATAACTTACGAAGTTATAATACTTCAGTTACCTCGACCTTGAATAGTAATTAGACCATTTGTATGTAAATTTCCTCTGCGTACTTACAGTGCATACATTTGCCCATATTTAAATAATTTCTTGAAGGAAAAGAAGTGTGTGGGCAGTGGGGTATCTGCAAATCTCCGAGCAGGGTGTGCAGATGAAATACGAAACTGTTTCGCGTTTTACCTTTTGGTACCCTTTTCGCAATGTACCACATCTTCCAGCGGTTCTTGGGGCGCGAAACGGTAAAATATGCGTGGGATCACAATATGTCAAAAATGCCCTCTAAAGTGTGACCCATCCATATCAAATTAACATTTACATTCTTCTTTATAGTTCGTTTGTGTTGCTATTTCGACTTTCACTCAGCTTTTGCAAGGAAAGCTTTAAATGTCACAAGTTGGAAAGTTTGTATAAACGGTCCTATTCCAGGGCCTTTATGCATGACAATACCATTTCTCTGGTCCTTTTCTGGGTGGAATAGGAATGTATGTATTGCCAATCTGTATATTGCCAATATATGAATGTATATATTCTCCATTTCCACTTCGCTGGCCGCTTGCATTTCGCGTTTCGTATTTTATCCATACCCCGCTCAAGCATGGCGACTTTTTATCTAAATTTTCAACAAGCAAAATAAGTCCATCAGTATTGACAAGGGTATTCAGAATCCAGGACAGCAACTAACTCATAACTATTAACTGCTTTACTTTAGCAAGCTACTACAATATCATACTAAATTCTTATTAATGTGCAGCTAGCATAGCAAATGATTTGGTGTGATAAAAATGAGTAAAAAAGCAGGGTTTGCTCGTCCGCAGCCTCCAGGCTATATATTAAGTGACAAAATAGGCAGTGGAACTTACGCTGACGTCTACAAAGCTTACAAGAAAGTAATTATTATTTGTTGACTTACAAGACCGTGTATATAGCTTTCGTTTATCGTATACAGGCTGCTCAGCGTGAATTAGTTGCTGTCAAGTGCATTTCTAAATCCAAATTGTCACCAACTGCCAACGACAACCTGGTCAGTGAAATTGGACTTTTGAAGAAGCTTAAACATGAGCATTTAGTCAATATGAAGGATTTTTTCTGGGATGATAGGTATGATTGGCTTTGTGAGGAAAATCCCGTTATTAATCTTTAGTGTTTGTATTTGATTAACAGCTATATTTATATTGTCATGGAGTATTGTTCCGGGGGTGATTTATCATCTTTAATAAAAAGCCGTCGAAGACTATCGGAAGCGCTGTGCAAAAGATTCCTGCAGCATCTAGCTTCGGGATTGAAGTACCTGCGTCAAAATAATGTGTCCCACATGGATCTTAAGCCTCAAAATCTACTTCTGTCTTCAACGACTAATCCCACCTTGAAAATCGCGGGTAACTTTGTAAACCTCATCACGTTTTCCTAGTTGTAAGTTTCTGTTTGCCCAGATTTTGGCTTCGCGCGAAAGTTGAATAGTTGCGATGTGGAGACTACTTTGAGAGGCTCCCCTTTGTACATGGCCCCAGAAATGCTGCTTTCCGGCCGCTATGACGTCAAAGTAGACTTGTGGTCAGTGGGTGTTATTTTGTATGAATGTTTGTTCGGAAAAGCCCCTTATTCATCCCGCACTTTTGAAGAATTAGCTGAGAAGATCAAAGAAAGTAAACCTATTCAAGTAAGTCTGAATCTGGCTAAATCTTCAAAGTCTTTAATGGCTATTCTATACTCGTGACTTTAGTTACCACCCAGTCATCACTTGTCGAAAGACTGCGAGGATTTACTGCTTTCCTTGCTACAACGTGATCCTCAGAAACGCTGTGATTTTGAAACTTTCTTTAACCATCCATTCCTCGACCTGGAACATATGCCTTCTTCAGATTCTTTAGCCAAAGCTACCAATTTAGTACAAAAAGCGGTGATCAGCGACACTCATGGTCAAATGAAAGAAGCTTTAGATTATTATTGCGACGCACTGAAGTACTTCATCCCATTGGTTCAAGGTAGGGCTGTGTTCACTTTCTAATAACCTTTCTCATTTTTTAAGCTTGTCTCCTTTTTTTATAATGATGAATTGGATTAGTTGAGCAAGTAGCACTATATATAGGGTTGACTTGCGTATGACAGGTTAATCTTCTCTCTGAATAACATGGTTCATTGCATCTTTGAATTATTTAAAAAGCCTGATTACAAATCTACATCTGTATCTTTCGGAAACTCTGTATTCTGTAGGGGAATTTGACGTGACCAAGAAAGCTGCCTTAGAGAAAAAAGTCGATTCTTATGTCTGCCGCGCAGAAGAGATTAAGACCCAACTCTTCCCTTCCAAATCACGAGCTAAACCATGTCCTTCAAACTCTTCAGTCGAGCTTCGTAAGTTCCCTGGCTTCTTTCATGACTGTGGTTTTAACGTCTTCATTGCGCAGGCCAGTTAGTGGTAGCTACTCCAGCCCTAGCCACAGCTATCGACATTGGTTATGCGGCGGAAGACTATGCCCGTGAAGGCCAGTATCACATTGCGTTGGAACGTTTTGAGATGGCGTTAGGCAAATTAATCCCTTTACTGAACAGCGAGCCTAAAGGTCGTCGAAGAGATTTGCTTTACCAGCAAGTACTTAACGCAACTTTCTAATTCTCTTGGAAAATCAGAATTGTAGAAATTCAAAAGAAAATATATAGGCTCAGATTTGGATGAGTCAGGCTGAAGAAGCTAAAGCTCTTATCCAGGCTCAGACACCTGTTGCTAACCAAGATGCCGATACCGATTCCACCACTACCCCGATGGATGATAGTTTGCGTAAGTTTTGAGTCCGGGATTGAATTGATGCTGGGATCTTATAGCGGGTTGGTTCGTTTAGGTAATTGTCGGCTGCAGTGAGAGGTGTAGCCTGAGGGCACCAGCTCGTGTGAATCATAAGGGTAAGTTCTTTCGTTGGATTGGATCTCTGTTCCCTTTATACCATGTGGAGCATATCGGGCACGAAGTTTTTTCGTCCTTTTCTCGCATACGGTAATGATACGCAGGGAGCGTAATCTTAGTAACCAAAGGGAAAGGGGTTTTGGCATTCGTCTGTTACGTATCGAACGTTCCGTATGAAAAGTTCGTGACTTGCGTCACCACTTTCTCTGTCACGATATTGCGGCTTGGGAATCAACCCTTGCTGCAAGTGAAAAGCAAAAGCAGGTGACCATGCTCCAGTGGATGTGCTGTAGGTCTTAAAACGCTTAAATGTCTATCACCGTTTTTCTTTTTCTGATTTGGTCTAATTGGTGTGGGGTTTTTTGGGTTCAATTTCTTTACAGACTTGCAGATAGGATACTTGCAATTTCGCCTTATTGGAGCGCATCCCGGAAATCGAAAACGACTTGCAGGGAAGAGTGAAAAGGGTCTATCTAGTCCAGGTGAAAGGTTGATTTAGAGGAGAAAGCTTTGCCGTGCGGGAAAAGATGAGACTGAGCAAGCTTAAACGGTGTACAGGATACAGGAAGAGCAGAAGTCCAGGGAGAGAAATCGCATCCTTTGTGTGTATATAAAAAAAACGTTGTGTTTTCTCCTCGCTTGCTCTTTCCTTTTGCTACAGTGATCACCAAGGGAATTCTGGCTTCTATGAATTCTTTCCCTAGTGTTGGATAATCAGAGGAATAAGATAAAATCTTTGAAAAACTATCAGAAGCTCTAGTTTTCGATGTGTAACCCAGGATTTGCAAGAAAAACAAGATAAAACAAATTAGCTTACACTTGTTAAGTTTGGAACCCTGAGGCTGTGTTTTGTCTGATATTTTCGGGCTGATATCAATTAGTGAAAGTAAAGTTTAAAATCCTAACGGTCCTAAGCTCTAAGGTGTTCTTCATTTGTAGAGATCCCCGAGCACGGGAGCTTTTTTCTAAGACTGGTTTGGCTTGACTGCATGGGATGGCCCTATCTCCTTCATCCAGGGACCATAATGGAAGTGAAGAGAAAGGGAAAGTGATTGCATTTACCTTGCCCGTAGTCTTATCGCTCTTATTTAACCCTGGCTCCATTGGTAAAACGGGAAAAAAGGCGGTCACTTGATGTAGGTCGTTGGGGAGAAATAGACTCGTTTGGGCTGCTACACTTTTTCTTTCATCACTTATAAGGCGAAAATGGTGAGATTTGTTTGAAGGGGGTAAGGTTAAAAGAGTTAAAAGGAGAGATCCGTGCCACCTTTACATGTCACGCATGACTTGAAGGGTGTATGGGAAAGTCTTAGCATTCGACGTATGCAGTGGGAAAGAATAGAAAGAACAGATTTAATTTCTAGAACACTTTTACTTTTAGGACGGGAGTTACAGTCTGTAGGTGATTGCAAAAAATAGTTGACCCAGTTGGACAGCACAGTAAACTGCCGGGGAAATGTAGTAGTAGTGGGAGAGCTGAAGCAAAACAGGCCAGGGTCGGCAGGCACCAGACTAGCTAAGCTAGCGAAAGCAACTTTTTGACGTCAGCAAAGGCTTGTAATACCCTTTTTCTGTTTTTTACTTGATTTATTTGCTCAGCTTAAGTTTAGAACGCAATTCGGCTTCCCTGGTATTAGGCGCAGTGGCAGCAATTCGGGAGCGATACGTATATCCTATTAACATTAACCGGGAAAGACTGTTAAGGAGAAATTGACACTTTATTCTCTTGAAAATTGACTTGGTAAATTATTTAATCGCGCTGAAAGGAAAGTGGTAGATCCTATAAAAATGGGTGGGGCGCAATTTCTAGGGAGATCGTAGGGTTTCGCTGAGCGAGAAAGCTCTCTGCTGTGTGAGTTTTGAAAACGTCAAGTTCGAAAATCGTTCGGGGAGGGCAGTCTTGTATAGCATTTGGAAGACTTTCTCCTAATTGTCTAGGTGCCCTTTTACCATGCTTAATTTTCTTTACCAGATGGTGAAAGCTCCCACACTTTTCCCTTTTCATTCGCTGATTTTTTTCTTGTTTTGACTGAAAGTTAGGATTTCCTCGTTGTTTACGAATTAACTAACTTTCACCCACGAAAGTGCGGGAGAAGAGGAAGGGGGACTAGATAATATATCCGCTCCCGTTTCTTCAACAGGAAAAGTCAAGTAACCAACATTGATTTGAATCAGTTTGGTTAACTATGTATTCTTTGTTCTTCCAAACAGGTCTATTTGGTTCGCCTAGATTATGCAAGAGTTAGACAACAATTTGCACAGCTTCAAGTCGCGAAGGGTGGAAACAGTGAATATGTAAAAACGTTCAAGAATTAGAAAGGGATAAAGGAGGGGGGAAAGGCATAGAAAGATAAAGAAAGAGAGAGAGAGACAGAGGGAAGGGAGAGAGGGGGAGAGTGCAGCTCAGATTCGTTAAAGGAGGCGGTCCTTGGGAGAAGAAGTGAAAGCGACGCAGTCGACGCTAGGGCGTTTCGTTTGCTTATTGTAGATTCTTCCATTGCTTTGGGTCGGACGGGACTGGGACGGCAAGCTTGGCGATTGTCGAGCGAAATTGTGAGTTGTGCGCGCGGCTAACCCAGTGTGCGACAATTGGCTTCAGTCCTTGCTTTGCCGGTGCCCAGGACTCAATCTACACGGATTGGGGTCAGTCGTATTTCAGGCGTACGGATGAGTAATTAGTGCAAAAGGGGTTTTTACGCTCATTTTCAATTTTCCGATTCAAGCGAGTGACATGTTTCGCTGAGCTTTTTTCCTCCCTACACAAAAGTGAGTGAGCCACATGTTTTAGGATTACTACGGTCGGATTCTTTACGCCTTCTTACCCGTACTGCATTTCGGATTAATTGGATTTGTCGCCACAGGTGGAGCCGTTCCGCAGAACGTAAGTCAAACGTCACCCTATCTGTTATTTTTAACTCCCATAGTATCCAGGCGAACTATGAAAACTTGGACCCATTTCAACATAAGCTGTATGGAAGACTCTTTTGTCACTGTGTGAAGTCGGGTGCTTGGGGTTTAAGTCAATAAATTTTGCGTTTCTTCGTTCGCGTAAAGCGTAAAGCCGTGGTCCAAGCCCGTGCTAATGTTTTGGCGAACTCGGACAAGCGAGGGCGCGGGTGATGGCGGCCAACATCCGTCGATCGATATAACCGTAGGAGTAGGTGTGGAGGGAAAGTGTGCGTAGGCGTTAAGTCAGACGTTTTTATATTTATTTTTTTTGTGTAAACAGAAAGAAGCTCGGACTATGTAGAGAACAAACATTAGGTGATCCAGTGTCTGAAAATCCATTGTTGTGAGGCTTTTTTGGTGGTTAAAAAATAGATCGATCTTAATTACGTGGTTTCCCGGTTTTCAGGTTTTTGTCTTTAGGCGGGAAATGGAGTCGTATACAGTACTTTCACTCTTGATTAAACCGTATTCAGAGCGTGCAAAACGTTCCTGTGATGTTTTTTTATTTCTTTTTTATGAGTAACCCTGCTAATTGGACGCGACTTTTCCTTAGGAAGTTAAGATTGTCAGGATAGGCTAGGGAAGTTGCAACTGCTATCCTTTTTTATCAACAGCCAGAAATCTTCGAGGGAGAAATCAAGAAGTGAAAGAAACTTTCCTTTTCCTGTTGGAAAACTTTCACGGGCTCCCTGTTTTGTAGCAGTCGTTTGCCCTAGGAATTACCAGTTATAAAAGATAGATTTTGGGTAATGTTTTAGGTTGAAGAGTCTTAATTAGGAGAACAATATGTTTTATTGATTAGCGATGCTATGCGAATGAAGAATCTTGATCGTAAAAGACGTGAAAATGGTTAGTGTATACGACGGCAAAGACCGAAGTTGGACCAATTACTTTCCCTTTCCCTTCACTCCGACTTTTGAATTACGAGATCTCTCCCAGCTTCGCATTCGTGCCGTTATGCTAACTTTCCCTGCACGGATCCTCTTAACGAAGCAGAAGCATCTTCTTGGGTTTCTTTCCTTACCTGGAATTACGACCGCAAAACGCAGCGTAGAGTATCACAATGTTTTGTTTTTGGCGGCAAAAAATCCTCACATAAAAAAGCGTCATGTCATTTTTAATCTAGGAATCTTTTTGTTCAAGGGGTCGTGGGTTAAATAAAAATTTCTCTATCCCATTAAGAAAAAGGAATGTCTTTGAAAAGTAAAGAAGGACAAGACAATCTGAAAGAGAAAGTGTAGCGAGGGAAATTCAAACTTCGAATTTCTGGATGTGAAATTGGAGTTCTCTCGCGTAGCGTAGAAAACGCGAAGCTGAAGGGAAAGTGTTCGTTCGGTTGGCTTTTGCGCCCTATTGTCCTTCCAACGCAGTTAGAAAGTCTTGTACCGAGAAAATGTACACCCATTTTTTCGCTTGATAAAAAGCTCAACTTCCAGTCTGTGTCCTCAATACTGGAACAAGCAGGGCACTGAATAGGATTTAGACTGCATGGAAGCTTAACTATTCATTGTAACTATTGTTCCATGCTTTTTTGTCTTCTGTTTCTTTACTTTTATTTAAAAAAATAAAACTTTGAAAGAATTCATGCCATTCTTTGGTCTGCAAAACAAGTCAGCCTTTATTATTCCAAGGTAAACTAGCTATTTTTTGTGGCGCGAATAATTTAAGCACAATGTTAATTTCATCTTTCATGAAATTGCTTACAATGTCGTGTGGGAGCAAGACGTAGCAGCTTGGCCACTTAAAAAATCGTACTTCTATTTCGGTTGCGTTTCTTTCACACCGTTTTGCCTCTACTCCCATCTACGCTGGTTTGACTAGCGTTTGCCTTGTACTGTGTGAAAGACTTTTTATTGTGAGAACATGTAAAAAAAAAAAAAAAAAGGGAAAAAACTAACCAAGAAAAAACTAACCAAGAAAATGGGGAGAGAGAGAGAGGCAACAAAGCTAGGCATTTTTAAACAGGCTGCCAAGGTCGACCATGTCACGCTCTCGGTCAAAAATTACAAACACACTTTGGAAGAAAGCTCCTATACTTATAGCTATAAGCACTTCCTTAGGGTTTTTTCCTATAATTTCCTCTATACTAGTATCCAGACTTGCTGTACAGACGCTTTGAGTTTGGCAGAAACTTAAAATTTCTCTGTTTTTTATCCTTTTCCGCAAATCCCTTCTTGTTTATGTGCTTTAGGGGAGCTTGGTGATTTCCCAAAATAAACAATTTCTCTAAAGGTTTTCCTATCTAGAAACCCCCTACGTTCAGCTTTCCCCCGCGTATCCAAACCGAGATACAAGAGCTTATCACCGTAGTTTTCTCCATCACATACTCGACAGCGAAACATGCAGAAAAACAACGAATATTTCACAGAATATTTCACTGCTCTAATTACTTCCAATGAAGTTTAGAGAAGAAAATAATAGCGTTTGACCTTTTCCAAGAACAAAATATGAGAGAGGAAGGGGAGTTGGGGGTCAGAGAGAGAAGGAAATTACAAGGGGAGTAGGTTTTTTTTTTATCCCGTCCAAGCTAAGAAAATCAAGGTCGCATTTACCTTGGGGCTTTCACATAGGGCTTTGCACCTGGATCCCCTCCCTAATTACTTATGCTTTTCCACCATCCTATTCCCCAGCCCCTTTCCCACAAAAGTCCCCGCTTTCAGGTTCTAAGGTAGGACGTCTAAGTATAAAGTGATGGTAAAAGCCTATCCACGTTTTCCACCTTCTAAGTTTCCCAAGGTCCGCGGAGAGCTCTTATTTCTCCACAGACAGGCGGGGCTTCACTTTCGATTTCAACAGAAGAACGCAAGCCGTGTCGTCGAAATCCCCCACCTCATTCTTGAAACGCCCTTCTGGCCTTCTCCGGTACTTTGAACGTTGACGGACGACGACGGACTGGAGTCGAACGTTGGAAGGTAGACAACCCGCCCTGGAAACGTTCACTTTCACTTTCCTTAGCAATCAAGAGTTTTACAGTCCAAAAATCAGAGTAAAGTGATTTCTTTAGGATTCCATTTTTGTTGCCTGGCCGATTTCGTGCATCAATGATAAGTTATAAGTTAAACAGTGGATAATTACACAGTTCCTGGCAAAAATATATTACAAATTGGAAACCAAAAATGCGGAATTGGCGCAGGTCAGTTTTCACTTTTCACCGTGATATTAAACAAGAACTTTCTATATTGCAGTCTAACTTAACGTGAAGGAAGTTTTTCATTAGTCTTATTTTTCATTGTTGTGCTTCCATAATTAAAAGAGATACTTTTACTAGCAAGTAACCGTACAACAATAACGAATTTTAGAGGGTTTCAATTGTCTCTTATCTTTCCTTGTTACCTCTGTCTATTCTTCTGGGTTTATCTCAAGCGTTATGCGGTTTCCATGACGTTATTTAACACCTTGCTTTCTGTCAATCCCTTCCTTTTTGCCTTCGTTTCCAATTTGCATGTGGCCATATGCGTGGAGTAAAGGACCCCCTTCTCGCACATTCGGAATTCCCCAGGGCACTTTCACTTTCAAAGGCCAAACTCTTGTCCAACTGTGGTGGGAGACGAAGGAAAAAAGTTGCCCACTGACCGTCACTTTTTCTGTTTGATTGAGTCAACTTTTACTTTCGCTATATAGAAAGCCAAGCTGTTTTCCCCCTTGTAAAGCGTGAGCACCCCGCGTTCGCAAGAATTGTATTGAAAAGCGGTTTGTACAGTAGAAACAAAGAACTAATTCAACGGCATCTCTTTCTTTTTCATTTTCCGAAAAATTGGTCCGTTTTCCTGTTGCTAGCATATGCGAAGCTCAGGCTGTGTGAAGGTTTTTCTTTTCTGTCTTCTAAACCCGTGTCCTTGAGCAGTATAAACAGCGGCAAAGCTCGCAAGAGAGGAAAAAAGTCCTTCTTCTAACACTTTCACTCTTTCCTTTGCCTTGTCTGGATTTGGATACCCAAAACATAGTCAAATTAGCATAGTAGACCTTGCTCATATCACCAGGCAAGAGTTGAAAAAAGCATAAATACAAAGTATCACTTTTATTGGAGCAAACTTGAGAGTGTAGATGTGGATGTCTTTGAAAGGTGCTGAATGATCATCCGCAAATCCCTTGGTATTTCTTGCTGTATTCTATGTACAAAGATACAGAAACATTCCAAAAATTAGATACGACATTTGCAATAAATATGGAATTATATTTTACCATTTGGTTTCATTTCAGTGTATGCAGAATGGGTCCTTTAGACGGTCCTGGTGGGCGTGGTCTCGGTGGAGGCGGACATGGTCAAGTAGCATTGGGCTGGCTACGACACGATGAAGCTTTAACAAAAATGGCTGCGGTATGTTGGGACAAGGATCGGTTTACGGACGTAACGATCTTTTGCGAAGATCGAGCGTTGGTTGCCCATCGGTAATGAACACGAATCTGATGAATGATTGTGGATCCAGTTTGTACTAATCATGGGAATTTGGTGCTCCTTTCTTTTCTTACAGACTGGTGTTGGCCAGTATGAGTCCCATGTTAGCGGCTCTGTTAGCCGATGCTGAAGGAACCGATACCACCTTGTTGTTGCCGGAAATCAAGGCTGAGGATATGCACCTGTTGTTGCAGTTTATTTATCAAGGAGAAGTCATTTTGCCACCGAGAAGAACAGCAGCTTTGCTAGAATTGGCAGCGTTACTTTGTATTGCAGGTAAAAAAAAAAATACTCGTTTGAATGTAACACTGGAATTCTGTTCAAATTGTTGCCAGTTTTTTAAGCTTTTTGTTCGTTTCTGATGTTATAACAGCTTCAGTTTTTTTACGAAATTTAATTTCCACATTTTTGTTTCCAAGATTTTTGTATCATTTCTTTGTTCCGTATTTGTAGGCGTAAGCGGAGACTCGGCAGCTGTTCGTTCCGATATTCCACCATCCCCACCGCATTCAGACTCGGCAACGGAACACGTTTCAGATACGAATTCTAACGACTGTGAAGAACCCACGGGCAACACACCTTTACCGAGATCAAGTAGTAAATTGATCGAAGTAGTAAAAAAAGAAATGGTTGAAGAAGATGTCCATGAAAAGAACACGCCTGCACACGACTCGGAGGAACCTATGGACCTGGCCAAGCCTGAAGTATGTATATATAAACATAAAGTACAAAATAAAAAAAAAACTAGCTTGGAATTTACCTTGAATCCTTTTTTTCTGAACGATAGATTCGTGTTGCTCGTGATTTGCGTCCCGAACCGGTGCGTATTCGTTCTCGCTCAGAAGACCCGTCCTTACCTGCTTTGCCTTTGGGTTCTTTGGCCCGCCTCGTTCAATCTTCAACGCCCATTACCACCACTTCTTTGCCTACTAAACCAAAAAAGTCCCGCGACCGCGATGCCTTGCATTATTTTCCTTACCACCAGTTCCGGAATTATCCCTTTTCTTTGAACTTGGCGCCCGTCACGTTGAACCACCACAATTCCCGCGAGCATCCACAGATTCGATGGAAACCACGCATTTCTCGTAAAAGTCGGAGTCGGAGTCGTAGCCGGAGTAACAGTCGGGGTCGAGACTCGGATTCGGATTATGACGTAGGGGTAGATGTACATTTGGACGTTGATTCAGACCGCGAAATTGATTTAAGCATCAAAGATAGAAAGGGCGAACAGGGATGTCCCAAATGTGGCGAAATATGGGACAAATCTTCGGCCGGTGGTAGACACGTTTGTCACCACGGAACTGCGTTAGCGGATAATGTCGACCTACGATTAATGACCGCGGATAAAATGATGCTCTTACCTCCTGGGTTAAACTCCGGGGCAGTGATGAACGGCAACAATAACGGCATTGACCCTAGGCGGACTTACTTGGACGCTCTTTTGCAAGACAGCCTCGTACAACAATCCTATATCGTCCTGCCCTCTCACCATTTGAGTGGAACTCTTGAAGGAGAACGTAATGGTGAGTTTCTTTGTAAAATAGAACCAGTTGATAACTTACTAACTCTTTGTTAAATACTTGAACGTAGTAACACTATACTATACAATTATATGTATTTATAATTTATTGAATTATATTCTTTTATAAGTTCGGATCATTCATGAATTAACAAAGGAGCTCGAGCTCTTGGTTAAATACTTCTACTTAGTAACACTATATTGTACTGTATACACTACACTTCTGTAAAACTAATTCATATTTATTTTGTATTTATTTGATTTTTTTATAAGTTACGATTGTCTATGAATTAGGTTTTTATTGCCTTAGTCACAATATGAAGTATTTAGGAACGCTTTCTCTTATGCAAAAGTTTAGACAAGTCAAATCAAACTGTTACAATTAAATTGTTGAAAGAAATTTTGGGGCCGGTTTCTTGGAATCACAACGGTTTTGGACTTCCATTTCCCGCGAGTCAGTTTAATCGTCTCCGTGTTCTAAGGAAGCTAGGGAATTAATTGCAGAGAAAGGTGGCGTGACCTGGGTTGACCTAACTTAAATTTTCTAAAGGAGAGAGCAGGATGGGGTATATAAACCCAGGTTTTCTCCTTCACAGTACAGCAGTTGTGAGAAAGCAATCACAAACTCAACACCAGGCCTTCGTGGCGGATTATTTATTTATTTATAACTTATTCACTCCAGTAACAATGTCGTTTTTCTGCGACCCTTTTACGTTCTATGATATTTTCCCCAACTTCCTCCAAAACAACTACGATCCGTATACAGGTTAGCATGCGAATTCTTTCCTTCTTTAAAGAATTCTTGTATTCTTATCATTTTGTATTTTTACTACTACTTTTTAACATTTACTATCATTTTATCATTTACATTTATATTTTATCTTTATTTACTATCAAAACATACTTTATTTACTATGTGTATTTATAATCATTTGACAATGGTATTTATTTAATAATAATATAGTAATTTTATTTTTATTAATATTTTTCATTTTTTTTATTATTATTTTTTATTTAATTATTTTATTTAATATATACGTTTTAATATACAGATAATATTATATTTGAATGAATCTTAATGAAGGCTTATGCTAACTTTTTTTTACTATTTTCAGGAACACCAGGCAATAGTAATCCAATGGTCCATCCTCCTGTCTATACTTCTCGAGATCGTGAAGATTCTCCAGAATATGGCGAGTCCACCTACCAAGATCCTTTATCGACTGATACATCGTCGGATCTACCCCCTGCAATGTACGCGTACCAGCGCTCTTCCCACGAAGCTACGACGCAACGCGACGATTCTACACCCCAACCGTCCTCTGCCCTGTCCATCAACGGCCGAAGTTACTCACCCGCAATGGGCACTGGCTCTACAAACGGCTGCGGAAGTACTGGGAAGCGGAACGGCAAGGAAGGGAAGGAAGGCTATAGCTGCCCTCAGTGCCGCAAGATGTTCACATCCTCCTCCAATTTGGCCGTCCATGCCATGATTCATACAGGCACAAAACCTTTCAAATGCGAACTGTGTTCCTGGGCTTTTCGACAAAAAGCTCATCTGCAAAAACACATGCGCCATATCCATAAAATTATGGTAGTTAAATAAGTTTTCGCAATGCGTTTTGTTTGTACCTAGCTTGACAAAAAGCTACCAAGTTTTTGTTCGACGATGTGGTTTGCCTTTTTAACTTGAGAATGTATGCATAAAGGCAGTATATGGTTGGTTTGTCCATACGGTCTCATTTGTACCATAGCATTTTTTGGGGTTCTATTTTTTGTGTTGTAAAGGTACACTGCCAATGGTGTTTTGGTGTAAATTTCATGCGTGTTTGTTGCTGATGGTTGGGATGGGTGGCGGTTTTTTCGGATGAGGGTTGTTCACAAAGGGGTATCCTGAGGTTCCTGCAACTACACGTGGGTGATTCTTTTTGTAGATTCAAATGTGAATGTATGTACAGAAACATACAAGGCTTGTTTTGGCTCTTTTGTAACGAAGAAAAAGTTCTATTTAAAAAATTCTATTTTTAAAATAGAATAAAGTTCTTTAAAGTTCTATTTTTAAAATTCTATTTTTATTACTCGCTATTATTACTTTTCTATTTTTTCAACTTTTATTATTTTAATTTTTCCTTTTTATTTCTATATTCCTTTTATTTCTCAGTGATCAAGACTGGTGTTTGAATTTTCCAAATTAGAATTGAATACCACATTCATTTTATTGATTTTTGCCCACTCTTGGAAAATGTTTTGCAGCCGGTATTTCTCATCTTCAGTCGCAAAACAATAATTTATGCTGTTAAGCGAAATATCCCACAATTGTTGGACGCTTAATCCGAAGGCTCTTGCAGCGTTTAGGTATTCTTGTGACAGACAAGTATCGAAAACACCTTTATCATCAGTCTACGACAGGATCTCCTGGTTAGTTCTCGGGAATTCATGGCAATTTTTTAAGTAATGTGTTTCCTAGATCTTACACAAAGAGCGAATGGAAGCTTTTCCTTCAGCAAGAGACCCAAGTGATGATCTTCATAAGCAGTGACGGTGTTGCACTTGAGGTTGGATGTCAAACACAATTCTGGAACAAGAAAAGAAGGTTTTTGCTAAGAAATCACAAACGCTTTGCGGGTGACAACGCCAGCAGTACCTAAAGGGATCAAACGCTCTTTCAAGAGTTGCAAAAGAAGCGGGTTTTGACAACGGATTGGGGGTATGAACGTGCCATGGCCAATGCGATCAGGGTGAAAACGTAAGACGGCTTCTGTTTCTTTATCATCATGGATCTAAAGGTTTATTTTTGTTAGCCAAACAATCTCATTTTCTATGCAAGAGGGAAGGAAAGAAGACTTTTCTCTGACTAGGTTTCCCGAGATTATACTTCTGCAATATGTATGGATAGTTTCAAGCCAGCCTGGCGCGCTTCTTGTAAAAGCGGAAAGAAATCCGTGATGTGGCTTCCAATCATGTTCCCACTGACGTCCATACCGACAATAATGTCCGGATGCTTTCGGAAATTGGATATGACCAGGGCTTGGATTTCAGATGAAACCTCCAAGCCCTTACTGCGATCAATGGATATTAAAAGTTTCACCATGATAGGTAAAGTATTATCTCTAAATAAAGTAAAACAATTCATTATTCATGAATCCGTACTGGAAATTGTTTTCGAGAAAAGGGATTTCACTTGATAGAACTGATAACAGCGTCCAAATACTCCTGGTAGCTCATTTGATTCGGTATTTGTTTTGGCGTGGTTCTTATTTCTAAATAATAGACTCCGTCGTCGCAAAAGTCTTCGATAACATCAGCAGTGGCTTTTTTTATGGCTTCGGGATGATCCGTGACACGATGTATCAAACCAAACAGTACAAAGCATCTAAAAAAGGACTGCAAAATTTATAGAAACAAGTGGAAATGCGTT
The DNA here is from genome assembly GCA_023053545.1 of Lepidurus packardi. Classification (NCBI taxonomy): domain Eukaryota; kingdom Metazoa; phylum Arthropoda; class Branchiopoda; order Notostraca; family Triopsidae; genus Lepidurus; species Lepidurus packardi. The sequence continues at coordinate 7,936,752 of JAKZAN010000005.1, read as the reverse complement.
CCTTACTTATCCAAATTAAAGTCAGGAACATCACTTGCTGTTGAATTCATCACATCTTGCAAGATTTTGGCATTTTGTTGAGTGACTCCTTCCCTTTCCTGTTTCATTCGAGCAAGTTCCTGAATTGTTGATTTGCTTAAGCTACCATTCAAGTGGGCATGCAGCTCCTAAATGATTTTCGTGTTAATTCCAGGCATAATTGCGAAAACAGGATTACTATTTTAGGCATTTTCTTGTAAACCTTGTCCATTCCAGTGACAGATTCTTACGTAATCCTTGGTTTATTTACAACACCTGAATTGGTAGGAGTTTTAAGACGAAACTACGTTTACTGACGCACGTTTTTCTTATTTACAGCGCCTTTTCGCGCGTTAAATGCTTAGTTGCCAGTTATTCTCACTAGACGCCGGAAATTTCAAGCACTGTTTTGCAATCCAGGATTTGCACGCTAATAAACCTGAAATTGTATAGTGATTGTTGTGTCTTTATAGCTACGAGGACTATAAACTGAACAATACTTTACTGCCTGCTTTGTGAAAAAAGTGGTTTTGGCCTTTTCCCTGGTAATGTTTTATACTAATTTGGGGACATAATCGTTGCACGTTGGCTTCTTGCCGGTGTTTGAACTTGGGATGTTGATTCGAGATTGAATCTATAGTTTAGGTAGATTAAAATGACAGTTATTTCACCCCCTAGAAATGTGGAAAGGAAAGCATTGACAAGGAATGTGGCCTATATCGAATCTTCCCCTTCTCCAATCCCTGGACGCCATTTTAGGCGGAGAAAGGTAATCCAATATTTCCATTACATGTCTTGTAAGTGCGTGCCAACGAGGCTAAGAGTAAAAGTTTCTGAGACAATAGGCAGCTTAGCCGCACTTTTCGATTTTCCATGCTATTTATCGATAAAGTGCTATCTGTATTAAATTAAACAAAAACTTTTGGGAAGAAAATTCGGGTCCATTCATGTCCGCTGGTCTTACTGGAAAAGAGTAAACGCTTTTAAAAAACATCCTCATACTTTAGCACCCACTTCAAATGCTGAGCAAAGCTTCCACATGATTTACATATCGACCTATAGGACTTCGCTTGACTCGCATTTTCCGCCGACCTGCTCCATTGTTAAAAGTCATCCAGAACTGCCTTGCGTGAAGCCGGAAGACCCACCATTTCATCTTCATCTTCATGTCCATTGGTCCATCAAAAAACTTGGTCCATCGAAAAACTTCCAAGCTTTATGCTTTATTACTGACCTATGACAGCTATTTCATGTAGCTTCCGAGGCTGAAGTCAAGAGGTTAAAATCCATCTTCGTCTTTATATTTGCCCAGCACTATATAGAACCTGATCGCAGCCGTAAGAGGCCTCGTAGAATTTTCCGTTTAACGCTTGACGTAAAAGCTATAGAAATTCCTTGACGGGGCATAACAAGAGTATTTCCAGCCAAACGTTCCAGAAGGAACGCAGTGCTTTCGAAACGAATAAGTACAATCTTATTTCTGCTTCTGGTGTCACTGATGGATTAACCCATGTCTTTCAGAAGTAACTTTGAGTTCCTTCGTATTTCGCTTTGCGAGCAACTGTTCATGGTTTAAAAACTTGGGAATACGAAGCGGATATAGTACATGGGGTTTTATTAATATTGTTCAACCAAGAGATACATATACAAGCAATCTTTTGCGCTAACTTTCAGGGAAACCATCTTGAATCTTTTTCCGCAATAGACAAGCGAGTCCTTATGCCAAAGAGTGGGCTCAAACCTCCTTAGAACAAGGACTCGCGTATTACAAGTGGATTACAATTTTTTATTTTTTCACTTTCAATCTTTTTCTGGAAATCATGGTTCGCGGATTACTGGACAGCGATCGAAAAGGTGAATTAAAGACCTCTTTCAGATCTGAAGAGAGTTTACAAGGAAGTTCTGAATGGGGCAAAGTAATCTAGCGAAGTTACACTATAGCCATGAGTTTGTGTGTATGTGTACAAAGGGGTTTCTTTTGCGCTTGTCGTCGAGCGTGAAATACGATGTTGGATCCACATAGCTTCTAGAGTCACTCGGAAAGTCCTGAAAAAGAGGCAAAGAATGTATGTAACTTGTCCATAAACCAACGGAAGCTTTAGGTACAATTCGCCAACGGGGATACTGGGAAGCTAGTCAGACGTTGTCTTTTTTTTGGAAAACAGGAAAAGGGAGATGCTTCCGTTCATTAGCTTTCGCGATAGCTTCTATCCCATGAGGAGTAGCTTCAAACACTGCTGCTTTCTTGTGAACTACGATTTGACTCAGCTGATTGAATTAAGTGACTAATTAGGTTAAGCTTAATCATGCCTTCTGAAATTTGAATTCAACCAAGTAACGTTTCTCGGCAAAGGCAAAAAAAAAATCATACAATAGTTGTCCACGAAACGGTGTCAGGGGAAAAATTATGTCTATTTTTCTGGTTTCTAGTAGAACTTATTTCTTTACAACAGTTTATATCTTTTTTAAAATTGTTGAAACGTTTATTTTTGTAATTTTTAAAAGAATATTATGTGATATTATATTTTTTTTTTTTCAGAATGCATACTGATAATTTATGTGAGGTAATCCTTATTATAATTTGGGTAATATTAATTTTCTACAGCGTTTAAATTTATTCTGGTCTATTTCATAATTTATTTTTTAGTTCTATATTTATTTCGGTGCAGGAAATTCTGGTGTGTCTCGAAATAAAAGTAAAAAAAAGGCCAGAAAAGTTAAAAATTTAAAAATGCTACATGGTTCTGAGAATAGATCGTTCTAATTTAGTCTGTCGAGAAACAAATCTAAGTAATTAAGAGTTTTTTTTTCTTTTCTAATCTCTTATGAAGGAACACACGGTAAACTCAGCGGTACGTACTCTACAATGGATGGCTTCGGTTATTTATCTCTGCGCTTGTTTCTGGACAGTACTTTCCATCTCGGTAAAAGCCTTCAGCATGCCTCGTATTTACACCATGTTTTATTGTAAATTTATTTTGCTTATGCCGTGTAAAAGGCATGAAAGAAACAGCGACGCTCCAGCTCTGTAGTACTCGTTTTTAAAAAATTGATAAGACGACCAGAGTTATACAGAGTTCATCCATCGAGCTGAAGAGCCCCTTTTTCCGCTTCTTGTAGATTTTTTGGTAGAATAAACCATTTCAAAGGTCCCGACAAGGAACTTAACAAGAATAAAAGAGCCTCTTATCTCTACGACCAGTATGTGACCAATCCACTCCTCCGTATCTACTTTTCAGTCCGAAAGGTTTCGCTTCGGATATGACAACATGCGGAACCCATCTTGTTGTTGATTCTATTGAAAAGTAACCACAAGGAACGGTGACAAATCGCCTGTCATGGAACCGTCGGCTTCGTTTTTTTTTTTTTTTTTTTTTTTTTTTTTTTCCCTTAGAGGACATTTTGGATGCGTAATGGACCTTCAGAGCTTTTAATCCAGTTTCTTTTTTATAGACTTTCTTCGCTATTACATAAGTAGCAAACGATTTGAGGCAGAGTTGGGCTCCCTTAGGATAATACGCCCTAGGTGTCTCATTACGTAATGACGGAAACGTATCTCCTTTTGCTAATGAGAAAGTAGGTTTGGCGGCTCCTTGCTAATTAATAGGCTAATTAAGACCGGTAAATGTAAGGTAATAAGCTAGTGTGCTTCGTATTAAGGGCACATGTGATATTGATTTTTTGCGGAGCTGAAGATTTTTTTTTGCATTCACTTAGAAGAGCTTTAAACGCATAAAGCTGCGGCAGCTCGGCTCAGGTGTTGGTGTGCAAAGCCCGAGGTGATTTGGGGTGGATGTAATTTACGAACGTGATGTATCTGCATTGGGAATGCTTGGCTGGCCGTATGATTTTAAGATTTTACTGCCATTTTAAACTCTTTTTTTTTTATGTGTGCTGGCTCGCTGTGGTACGTACTGTTACCAGAACAAGCCGATACGATTCCCTATAAAGCTTCGTTTGTGAAGCTGAACTGGGCGACTTGGAAGATTACTGAACGGCCAAAGAAGGCGTTATTGATCCATTCGTATATGTACGAAATATAGCTTGGTGAGGAGAAAAAGCCCTATTGAACAATGTTAACAAGGCAGGTTTGGGGAGAGAAGGTCTGTTTTCTGTTTATTTAGTTACAAGAGCCTTATTATTGGACATGCTTTTCGTGCCAGGTTTTCGGTCTGCGCTGTAGTGAAACGCTACGAAAAAGCAATCAAGTTCTATAATTGACAGATACTCGAGTTTACGCAATAAAACGGACCACTGAACGTGTTGGATTTTTTTGCGTTAAAAAAATCTGGAAAAAAACTCCTCCCTCCAAAAAACCCCGATGAAGTAATGGGTTTGGAAATCGGGGCTATTTTAGTCTGAATTTTTAAAGTCGTGATGTCATTTGCTTATTTGGTATAAGGTTGTATTCTTTTTATTTATTTGTTTTTCTTGTCGGTAGATTTTTCAAGTGTAAGATTTTTTCCACCTTTTGCACGCCTCATTATGTTTCGCTGGGGGCAGTTTGGGTAGGCTTCCAGACACGACCGAAGGACTTTAAAAAGTTCCCAAGCTTGACTCTTGGGAACAATAAAGAACCCAATGTTAGTCGCTGAGTAGTCGGTTGACGTGCTTTTTCACGTCTTGCTAACGTGCCGGAATTATTTTAACCAAAAAAAATCAGGTATTGTAACAGAGTAAAATTATATAAAAAGCTTCATTGCTAAACGTAAAAATGAGATCAAAATTTGAAAACTTTTTTCAAACTGTAACAAGATTTTCAGGCTAATAATTAGAAGTCTGAAAGGTTTTGCAAATTCTTAGATAAAGGAAACGTTACAAAGTAGTTGGGGCTGTTGATAATCTTGGAACAGAAGTTTTGAGTTTTCGCTAGTTGGCGAAAGATTGGCAACGAACGAAGCAACTTTGAAAGAGAAAAAAAGGATCGAGTCTTTTAGAAGTTGTGCACGATGAAAAGCTTGGTCCAGCATCATGGAGAGTTGAGCCAAAACCCTTATCTCGTATCGTTAATCGTGATTGAGCAGCCCTAGGTCACCTGTGAGACGCTTGTTGGCCATGCGGCAGCATTGTTGCAACATGGTAACTTATTTTGGCTTGGCGGAATGGACTCGCGGCTTGAAGAGTTATGGCTTGGAGACAAGCAAGCCCTTCATGAAGAAAAACGAAACCTTCGAAATCGATGCACTCATAGAAGCACGATATTTTACTCCGAGGCCTTTCCTTTACAACACAAAAGAAAAAAGGAAAGAATCTTGAAACGGAACCTGTAACTGGAATCAAAGACGTCGCGTAGTTAAGGAAATCCTTTTAATTGCTTCGACTTCGAAATGGGGAAGGGGGCTTTAGTAAAAAAAAAATACTATATATAAAAAGTGGGACAGAAAGAATAAAAAAAAAATAGGAAACGTGCTCAAATTTCCCAGGTCAAAAAGCTTGCGCAGCCAGCTTTATGTTGTATGCGGAATAAACACGAAGTTTTTCTATTCTTCTGCTTCTCTTCACACCTCTGTAGGGCATTTCTGATCGAAATGTACAGGCACCCCGAGAACGGAGGGGAGAAATTTAATGCACGATATAATGATGATGGTAGGTAGAGGAGAAGAAATAAACATGACTGCTAAGTTCGTAAGGGAATTTCTCTTTTCTCTCTGAACGTGTTTCCCCCAGGTTTTCTTAGTCTTCCCCAGTAATATACATTATTAAGCAGTACTTTTTCTAGCTTCTTTCTCTAACCAAAATCTATGGGGAGGGGTATGAGGGACTAGTTGGAATGACATGTAACATGACGGTGGCGTAAATGCAGCGCGAGTGTAAGGCCTTTCTCTCATTTGCATATGAATGGTGGTCATGCCTTCTTGCTGGGATCTTGGTCGACATAATTGAAGCTAGCTTTCCACCCCCTTTTGCTTCATCAGACTTCCAGTCGACGTAATCAAGTTTCTCTCCACTGCTGTGGCCCCTTTCATCTTCGGGCCATGTGTCCTGGAGAGCGGAGTTTTCTGTGTATTTGCTATACAATTGGTAACAATGACATGAGGCAAACGACAAGTTTCGCAAGTTACGCAATGGCTATAGAATCATGTGTCGGCTAGGGCCAGTGATGCTGTCTCAGGTTGTTCTGATCTGGCTTCATTCTGCGTAGGGGAGACTCATTTCTGAGTACGTCAAAACGGGACTCGACCAGATTAATTAATTAAGACTCTCCTCATATTTCTGGGTAAAAAGCGGGGGATAACGTGCTTGACATTACTTGACATTATGGTTTGATTATATGAAACGTTACTCCCAAGAGGGATCCAGGCAGCTATAACAACGTGACCATGTTGCTTGCTAAGACTCCCCTCTTCCCTAAATTCACATGTCGCCTATTGATATTGGGCTTCAAGATAAAGGGAATCTAGTTAAGCTAAAATTGTGTGTCCACGTTGTATGCGTTTCTTTTTACTTGCATTCGGTGGTTTCTGGCAGAATCTTACGGGGTCTTTTCAGCTTGTTTGTGCCCTTAGTTATACGCTTGGTTTGGCCGAGCGCGGTAGGAGGAGGTCAAGATTTAATGATTTAATAACGAGCTAACATTTGAAATCCCAACCTCGTCCTTGTCGCCGTTCTGTTAACGCGCGAAGACAGCTGGTGCAGCGATAAATTTCTGCCCTAGAAAACATTCTCTGAAACCCCCCTTGAAAGTTTGAGGGTTTGGATTTATATCCATACAAATTGTCTTACACAAAACCTAATTTGGCTTTCAGTATAGGAAGTGTGAACTTTGTTTTAAAAAATCAGTCTGTTTCCATCACGTGCGAACTTGGCACGGAAATACGTGTGGAGAAATGTCTCGAGGTCATCAAGTCAAAAGGATTTAGACGTGTGACAGAGCAGATTTAAAGGTTTATTAGGTAAAAGCGTTTTCCTTATGATTCCGTCAAGCGGAGGAGCGTTAGCTAACGGTCACGCCATGTTGTGGAGTTCTGTTATACAGTATTTTATTTTTTTCTGGAGCCAACATACGCTGCAGAGATGCGTAGGATGGAGTAGGGGATGCGTTTTAGGGCGCTTCACACGACCCACAGGAATACTTGTGTCTTTTGTTGTTGCGTTGCCCCAGCTGGCGTTTTAGAACATAATAAAGCTCGTTATACAGAGCACGGAAAATTACTTGGAATCCCTTTATGGATCATCTGCTTACCTATAATAAGTGTTATAGACAAGGGAGAGAAATTTCATTCCGTCGTTTATCTTGAAGTTCAGTGAGCATGTGTTTCTTAGGCCAAGAAAATATTCTCGGGATATAAAAAAAGAAGTAAAACAAAAATTCGACCAGCGCTCTAGTATTTCAGTGGCAGTTGTCTTGTTTGGAATTATTTTAAAAGGACGACCGATCCCATGCTCAGTGGAATACTGAATATTTCATAACGGTACAGGACACGGCTTGGCGGAATTTCGTAAATTCTGCATTTTATTGTTGGAAATTTTGATAATGGCGAGCGGGATCCCCAGTGGAATTTTTGGCGCCCTGCACCGGTTGAGTACAACTTGGTATCGCTTGGCGGAATTTCTTAGATTATGGATTTTATTGGAAATTTTGGGAGTAAATTTAATAATGGCGAGCGGCGGGATCGCCACTGGAATACATGCCGCCCCACACCAGTGCAGTGCTACCTGGTCCGAACTGGTTTGCAAGAAATTTAAATTTTCTTGTCAGCAATTTTGTACAGCAACTTCATTTTAGGTTAGAAAAGGGATTTTGGATTGTCCCTTTGACCTTTGAGCTTGATTTCGTGAGTTTCGCAAATGGAAAGGCGGAATTTCTTTGAAGGTTTGTGCTTGCAGCATTTTGTTCGGCTGGATAAGGGGGAGAGAGTACTCCGCGAAGGGTGCGACGTAAATTTGTGGGCTAAGCATAAAGTGCCAGTGGAAGTATCTTAGCAACGATGGCGAGCTTGGAGGGTGTTGTTTAGGACGTGATGTGAGACGTATAGACTCCACAATAGAGAACTGGGTCTGTCGTACACAAAAGACAGGAATTCAATTCCAAGGTAACTTGGCAGCCAGTGTTAAATGGAAATTGAGTTGTGGTTCACGCGAGGGTTGAGAATTGACATGTGGACGAGAAGGCGGGGGCAGAAAGACACGTTCTGAACGAAAAAGACCACGGAAACAGAATTCAGAATTCCCGGAACGGTAAAGTTTCCAGAATCGAAATGCTGACTGTCTAAAGCTAAACGCGAGAAGGTGGGTGGACAGAAAAGAAAGAAGATAAAAGCAATAGCAAGTAGTCGCACGCGAAAGAATCTGTAAACATAATCTGTCATCGCGAATTCCTTTGTGCGCCTTAGGGTATTCCTTTTGTACGCGCTGCTCCAAGTTCTCCCCTTCGCTTTGGAAGATGACGGGACGGTATTCCATTATAGCAGACCTACACACCCTAGCGAGAATTATTACTGTCTGATGACGTAAGCAAATATAACATTCATAGAGACTCTCACTTTCGCTGTCATTCACGGGCTGATTTATATTCTGCAAGTCTAGTCGTATTCTTAAAAGGAAAGAGGTATTACTTTCGGTCACGTCTCAAGTTGCAGAAATGCGGTTGCAGAATTTGAATTTACTGCAAACTTTCTTTGACGTGGATTGCTAGTGCCCGTTTTGTATCTGCCAGTCGTTTATCAACTGATAAGTTCCAGGTCTTAGCCTGCGACAGCTCTAATGCAACGCGTCCATAGAAATAAATCCCAGGTCTTCAACACTTGCTATGGAAATCGCATGGCTTTTACGTTCGGGAAATGTCATCTTGGACAGCCTCTTAAAAGTAAAACTGGCTTTCGGAATGATCGCGTGTGACCTTTATAACTCCACATTTTTTTTCCTCGAATGTGCTTTACACATCATAGAACTTCTTTGTTCTGGTATAGATCAAAGATAATCACCGAGAGAATTGAGTTTTGAATTCCCTAGTGACGTCAGAATATGATTTACTATTGGTTTACGATACCCAACTACAAGGTAATACAACATATTTCTAATAAAATCGATAACCCGCGGAATTTAACTTGCTCTATGACGTCATCATGATTTGGGTTTGAATCCAAGTGTTTGGATTATGGAGCAACATCGAATTTAAGGCCACGGAGTACTGCAGGTAGTTGATCGTTTTTTGTCAAAAGATGGAGCTGGTGTCATGCCATTTCTCATTGTGATTTCATACTTTAAACTAGAAATTAAAAGAAACGGGAAGAGATGATTGAAAAATTCTTTTCTACAAATATCTTAATAGCAAAATCTACTTTACCTGCTGCTTAAGGTTTTGATACGTGATTTATTTAAAATTTTCATGACTTGAACGCAATGGAAAAAGTTAGTGAAACTGATATTAAAAATGGAAATTAGCAGGTAAAGTAGCTTTATACATCCTATGCATTACTGTCACAGTATAAGTTAATTATATTGCGCAGAGAATGAGAAGTTTCGAATAAAAATTTGCCATGCTGTAGCGCCATAAGGGTCTCCAATATACCGTGGCCATAAAGGAAATCGGTAATTATTCACGGAAAGTAAACACGTGCTATGTTGCTTGTCTTTTGGACTTTAATGAGTGTAATTAATTGTCTGCTTCCGCTCTGTCATTTACCTTTGCAAATTGGTGGCTACCGCCCTTCTGTCAGGACGACGGGTCGCCAAAGCTGCATTAGAGTAAACCGATCCTGATACGATTTGCCAAAAGTCTGACCGAACTGCAGGGCGACCGGGCACTTACGTATTGTTTATTGTTCTAGCGGAAATAGGAAGACAAAGCAGCTTTTGTCTAAACAAGCGTCATGCATTGGTGGTCTATTATGACGTAATGTCCGTTTTGGGAAGACGAGAGGGTATTTGCCCAGTAACCCGTCCTTGAGCACTGTTTATTTACAAGGACAAGACTTGGAGAATGCTCAACGTATTAACGTGAACCAAAAGTTCATTTTCCAGTTCCAGGAACGTTCCTAAGCTTTGGAATTAGATGTTCAGGAAGTTTCTGTTCCGTTTTGTATTTACAAATCGACCTCAGGGTTTCGGGGCAAAATCGCTAGAAAAGCTTCTCTAGCTTTGGTATAAAAGTTTGGGATGTCGTCTTCTTTTGTTTTATTGTTTCCTTTTAGAATACAGCGTTAGAAGAGAGTTGCCGACGGTGGCCGAGTAAACTAAACAACGTTTTGTTAGGGGAATGGGCTGCAATGGGTAAAAACAAACTTTCCATCTCCATTCCATGATCCCAATCGAGCGAAAGGGAGCAACAAAATCACAAAAATGGAGAAAACTTGGCACTCGACTGCAGCTCAAGGTGGCATGAACCGCTGCGGTCTTGGCCAGAAATGCGCACCAAATGATCGCAAAATCGCCGTTTAAGATCCCGGATTTTTAGCACGATTTAACCACGCCAAGAAACAACCAGAATTAAAGTGTAGACCAAGATTCAGATATCGCCTTAGGCTGTGTTTTGGTTAAATATTTATATAAATGAAAAAGATAACATTTAAATGTTCTAGACTCAGACAAAAGCTACTGCAAAACCTTACTTTCACGTCGCTACTCACGACTTTTTCCAAATTTTTGGTTCCTTAATGACAGAAAAGAGTCGACTTTGACCAAATTATGGTCAATCATGATGTTACGGAAACTAAGACCACTCAAGGTGCCGTTAAGTATTGTAAGTAAGGCGAGTTCCTGCTCGCTTAAGAGGCAAATGAGTGACAGTAAGACCATTGTTTCCGCAAATTTTACTTCAGAATAAAAAATTAATTTTCCGATTTGGACAATTTAGTGTTTGTGTCTTCCTAAAGTTGCACTCCACACTATTATCTAAGATTGACTGGTAATTCTAGCTCCAGTGCTAGAAATGCAAGCTATTTAAGCCTATTTGGATAGGCTAATGACGCACGTTTAATTGCATTGTCGAGCAAATTACTTCTGTAGTCATGACTGTGGTTAAGTAGGTTAGTTATTATGCTTTTTATAGTAATTACTTTCTGTACTAATAAAAGCGTAATAATGTGTTGTAAGGGTTTTATCGAATAAGCGCCCTGCAGTGTATTTCCGTGAAAGAAATTGTAACAAATTGCACATTTTAATGCATAAATTTTCTTAAGAGAAAAGGCTTCTTGGGCTAACGATCGTCCAAAACGGTTGGACTGTGCGTCGGGAGGCTGTTATTGCCTTCTAGAATTCAAGAGAAGTCGCGCAGATTCGCCTATAATTCAGCCTATAGCTAGTTTGAAGATCAGTGGAGCATGGTAGCAAAGGCTACCGAGGATTAGATTAAGGTAGTTAACGAAGTCTGAGACGAGATGCTATCTAATGTGAGGAGTTTTTTCTTAAAAAAAAGCTTACGCACCGCTTTGAGAATACTTTTCTTTGTTGTGCCAAAACCATTTGGCCTGCTTTCAAATAAACCCATGGGATGTACGACATAGCTTTTAGGTATTAGTAATCATAGGGCAGGAAGTCATCGGTCTTTGATATTGAAAAGCTTGTCGGTCGTCGCTGTTGCTGAGCAAACTTCACCACGCGAGTCATAGCTATCGTTTTTGGCATCAAGGGAACGAAGATGAACCTTTTTTTAGTCTTTTACGAATTCTGGTGCAGGTATCAGATCCAAGATGTTGACTAGGATTGGTCGTATGAACAGATAGCGGTATACGAACGGTAAATCAATGTATCGTATCGGGGCACACGAACAGTAAGGGACGATTCTTGAATGATTCTTCGAGCAAACTTCGATAATTCATGGTAATTAAACACTTCATGTTTGCAGTGGAACTTCTGCAAGTTTCTAGAACCCAAAACTTTTCGAAAGTTCACAAGCACCGTTATAGTGCCTTGTTTTATGGACTCTCCCATTGTAATCATTTGATAGTGAATTTATGGGAACCCGGTACTTATCTTACGATAGTCCGCCTCTTAATCGACTCGCTTTTTTTTTCTCCCTTCTGGATGGACGGAGCAATAGGGACGCTTTAGAAAATTCGTAAAAAGAAAGAAATGGTCTCTGATGGGGGAATAGAGAGATGAAAGTTTAGTGTGCAGCGTACTATAGCAAGTGAATTATTTCAGAAATCTATTGCTGGAAAGGGGCCGTAGATCCTCATTTCTAGAATTTAAGTTGTGGAAAGCTCAAAGTGATTTTGAATATAATTTTCGTTGGAGACAAAGTGAAAGGAGAGAACTAAAATAGCAAGTGGGAGCGGTCTGGCTGTAAAGCAATGTTTGGGATGTGCCTGGAAAAAAAGTAACCGAGCAAAAATATGAGTAGCTGTTGTCTTTTGGCAGAATTGTTTAAAAAAGAAAAAGAAGATGGGAAGAGAGGCTTGGAAATACTGATTTGATGGATGCCCTTTCAGCCCAGAGTCTGCCGCAGTTCTTAGCAGGCGATATTTTTTCTCCATCCTTGTCCCCAAACAAGTTCAAACCGTCTTAAAAAGAAATTTGAATAAAATAGTGTATCCCTGGGAGAGTGTCTTTCCCAAAGTACTCTCTTATAACAGACACAGTACCAGCCGTTGTTCTACGACTTTTTGAGAAGGTATAGATACACCCTCAGGGAAATGGTATTTCTTAGTCCGAAAACAGTCATAAAGATTTTCTTTTAGGCGACTTTTCGTGTAAGTGCAGGCTCCCGTATATCTTAGCTTATTGACGCGAAACAGTCACAGATGGCACTGATGTTTGTTATTGTTTTGCCGAAGCCTAGAACGTAAAAAAAGAAATAGATAGCTATTTGCCGGTACAGTTTCTACGCTTGTTTTGATCCGGAAAAGTTCGACTTATCACCACAATTTGCTGTAGCAGCAATGTCTCATATTAAGTCGACGAATGTTCGGAACACGATTTCCGAAAGCGGTTGTCAAATTTGAAAGCAATCTAGAACAAAAGTTTTCCTTTGTATGCAGCTCGTGCACAATCAAAGGACATATTGCTAGGCAACGTATTTCTCATAGTTGAAAACTTCATTTGAATATTGCTAATTTATTGGTTATTGGAAAGAAATGTGCATTGGTTGTGCTCTACTTATTAGCAAGCTCAAGATTACTGTCAAAGAATTGTTTCACGAAATGCACCGATTTTCTCAAAAAGTTGTTACGAAATGCCTATACCGAGCTAAGATAAACGGGAACCTTAAGTGACTTGAAACTAGGTGAAGAGGGGGTTAAGTACGGTTTTCCAAGTAGTCAAATCTACATTTGTAGACGATTTGAATAGTTTGGCAGCGAATGGAATTTCCAAATATGTGTAACTGGTATTTCTTTTTAAGAAAAATATTTGATATCGTTTGATAATCAAACTTCTTAAATAAATTAGTGTAAAAGCAATAATACTTAATGAAATATTCAAAGCATTTTACATATATCAAAATAGCCTACTACTTGAAAACATACAAAAATTGAGAACATAAATAACTTTATAATTTGTAAATACAAAGAATACTTTAAGAATTTAAGTCTGCCATTGCATTTTAAATTCAATTTCTATGAATGCTTCTATAGGACGTTCCATATTTAATATCCCATTTCGTTTCTGAAATACTTCTACAGTAGTAGTTACTATCTACAGTAATCCGGTTTTATGTTAAAAACTTAAATAATTTAAATAATCCGTTATTATCTAGAATAATTTTAAAGTTGAATCGTGGGATGCTGATTTTCTAGCATGGTTGTTGACTTTTACACGACTGTCTAGGATTTTTTACATGTTATTTTGAAATGTATTTGCACTTTTTTAGAGAAAGACAACTCAGAGGTCTTGTTTTGGTTTCTCGAGGCAATTGGTTGTTTTGTCCCTATAACGTATTGCTGAGACCCCGGTATTCGTGTAAGGCAACCCCCGTTTACGGGTCACGTGCTGGTTGCTAATAACGAGATTCTGTATAGTGCGGTAACTTTAGAGGAAGCTCTGTTGGTTGCAGCCAGAATTGCTTTTGTCTTAAAAAGAAACATAACTAAGGGAAAAAGAGCTTACTTGCAAAAACCAAGCGGGTACGACCTCGGTTGTCTTAGAGAATGTCTTCAGCCTCCTTGGCGTAATTATTGTGTCCTCTTACGCCGTTCGTTAGAGGAAGTAACGACTTGGTAGCTCCGCAGCGAATTTCGGACTTTTCAACATTATGTACGCCTGTGCCGTACCCTGTCGTCCCTGCCGTACGGAGTTCCACCACTGCTGCTAACGGTCCGCAATGAACGACTTTCCGGAAGGCTTTTCGAAAATTCTCCGATAAGAACGCGTACAAAATGGGGTTTACGCATGAGTTCATGTAGGCCAGTACATGCGACGTAATTTGGATCACGACTTTCAGGGTATTAGTATTGGTTTCGTAGAGGCCGAGGCTTTTGAGCACGAGCACGACTTGGATGGGGCACCAACAGACGGCGAAAATTACGACTACGATGATAACTAGCCGCGTCACTCGTTTCTTGCCTCGCAAACTCTCGGCGGAAATGTGACCCCCCGGGGCCACCCCGTGCCAGAGGCGTTTCAGCATGAATAAATAGAGGCCGCAGATGAGCAGCACGGGGATGACATATGACGTGGCGAAAAAGGCGAGTTGAAAGGCAGCATGATTGTAGCCCTCCTTATGAAGAAACGAACAAACCGAGTGGTCTTCGCCGAGGAACATGTAGGTCACTTTGCCGTGTGCCAAGAGGACCGGCACACAGACGACCAGGATGACGCACCACATGATGCCGATGGCGGCCAGGGTGTTGGACTCGTTGCGAATCGACATGGACGTGATGGGGTGCACCACGGCCAAGAACCGGTCTAGCGACATGAGGACCAAGGTGTATACCGACGCGTACGCCGTGACGATGACCAAGTATTGGACGATCTTGCACCAGATATCGCCAAAGGGCCAGAAGGGCAGTGCGTAGTCGCTCGCCGTGAAAGGCACACAGAAAACAATGAAGAGTAGGTCAGCCATGGCCAGGTTCAAAATGAGCAGATTGGTCGTGTTTCGCATTTGTTGATTGACCGCGACGACCACCACGACTAGCGCATTGCCGATGAAACCTACCACCACGATGATCCCGAACAAGATCGGGACAATGATGGAAATGTAGTAGGTCATGTTGTATCCATAATTGTTGTCGTTTCCGGGGTCAAAGTCTTTCAGACGAAGACTGCTTTGGTTGCACAGGGGCAAATGTGCGTAACTGGAAAGGTTGCAGAGAGTGTAACCTGGCGGATCGTCGTCCGTCACGTTCACCGAGTCCGCCATGTTCATTCCCGCGTACTTTTTTCTTAGACTGCACTATTTAACCATTCAGCGGATGCAGGCTTGATTCCGAGAGTTTCTTTTCGAAGGAATACTACGGACAATTTGTGACCTTGTAGACGTATCGGGAAAAAGCCTTGCCACAACTTCCACGAAATGTATTAGTAGGTTCAGGATTTGGAGGGTACATCTGAGATCGGCGCACGGGTAGCAGTCTTTTTCTTAAGCTTGAGTTTGGCCATCACCGGGCGATGCGTATTGATCATTTGCTGTACCAGCTGTTCCAATTTCCTTTCCGTGAAAAATAAAAGAACTGTTGTTGAAAGGGCCGAGTTGAGAGTCGAGTATGGCTCCTGGGCAAACCTGTTGGGATAGAGGCAATACTCTGGCATTACTGATGGGCTTTGCAGAGTTAATAGATTTTTAAGAATTTAACAAAATCATAATCGATTATACAGTGAAAACGTTTAACACGAAACCGCTTAGAACCTGTTAACACAAAATGATATTCCGGTCCGGACAAAACGCTATGCAATTTTATACATTTGTTTCCTTGTAATACGAAACAAACACACTTGAGACCAAAAAATTTCGCGTCTTGGAGGAACGACAAAATAGTTTTGTTGCGAAAAAATAGTTTTTGACGACAAAATAATTTTGTCTTCTTACCAACCGTCTCCCTCTGCCAATGGGAAGGGTTGTAGAGCCTTAGCAATCCCTGACTTCAGTTAAATTTTTGTCTTTCTCGCCCCAACAGTCAGTGGGCAGTCAAAACTTTTCATTTTTATTTACAGTCTGTTAAAGTGCTTTAAAATGTATTATTTGTGCTTTTAAAATTTATAGACTGCCAATGTACGAGTATAAACTTGAATATTAACTCTGTTATCACAACAGTTTTTTGATTAACTAGGTTTTTTGCATATATCGTTAGCACGAATTCCTTTTAATACGAAAAATTCATACGATTTAATTCCGGTCCCTTTGATTTCGTGTTAAGCCGTCTTCACTGTACGTTACAACGAAATCAGGTATTCAGATACTTGGAAATCTCGAGTAAAGTTATGTAATTCATAGGAATATTAATATTATCTCTTTAAAATGTGTGTCGGCGTTTGTCGGTATTTTTTTGTACGATACGGAAGTTGAATACTAGAAAGTTAAGTACCGTTGGCCTCCCATGCTCAGAATTGGACGAAGGTAAGCCACTCTTGTTAAAGTCAAGGGGTTGCATGCAAATTTTTCCAAAAAAGTGGCTTAGAGTTGGGTCGGACTAGAGGTTGTTTGTGGAGAATGCATCAGATCTCGAACAGAAATTGAAATAATATTCTAGAAGTTGGCATGTCGTGGAACATTCCAAGTTATATTTGCGTGGAAGTAAATGTGGAGGACAGGGTTGACATAAGGTTGAGCAGTAGCCTGACATGTGGAATGACTTTCGATCCTATGAGGTATTTAATAATCTCGACCAAGTTCCGAGTTTAACCTTTCGGCTGACATTATTTCGACATGTTCTCTCGACTTCGGTATGGGCTTTCTGTACATTCTTACTTGTTTTATGCCTATCCATTAAAAGATATCAAACCAGGTTTCACAAAGGAATCAACAAGCGAAATATCGTTTTGAAGCCGAAACATCAATTGCGCTAAAAAAAAAAACTACGAGGGAAAATAATGGCAACTCGGGGCTGGGCTAAAAACTCCGGTCCCATGTCGAGAAATTGGTAGAACGATTGAACTCTTAGATAAAAAAAAAAAGCAAGGAAAGCGTGCCGACCCTCGATAATTGGCGATGACATGAAGGCAACATCTTTCGAGATCTGTTCTGAGGTTGACTTTAATTAGGAGCTTACGACAGAATCATTGATTTAGTTTAAAGACTTGAGCCGACTTACGTCTTTCTTATAAAGAAATACAGTCGAAAGTGCGTGGTAACGTCGAATTATTTCGTGGAGAAGGCGAATAAAATGTCACTAGTACTCAAGTTCCAAAATTACGATATAGTTTTTAAACTGAAATTCCAAAGAATATCCAAGAAAAGTTCTTCACCAAGAAAGACAGTGATGTGGTTTCTTTTTTTGTACAAATAAATAAAGTAAAACAAAAAATTAATTGTTTACGCTTGACATACATAGTGCTCTGGCTCCTATATCTTCGTGAGGTGTGCCCAACAATGCAGAGAATACGGAAGGAAATACTTGAGCATTATTCAGTAGCCATTATAAATGTCTAGACCCCCCATTTCAAAACATAAAACCGGCAAATATTAGTATAATTTAGCTAAATGTCTGCTGCCCGAGGCATGTTAAACTTTGTTCGCTGGCGGCTAAAGTAACTTCTTTTTGTTTTGTTGTTGAATTAATCGCATCGTTCTGGCAGATCCTGATCGAACGCAGTTGGATTCTTCCTTGGGAAGGGGAATATTGGCAAGGTGTTCAGGTTAGAGTGGCTAGCTTTTGAAGGGAAATGCAATTAGTAGGAATGCTGGCAAAACACCAACATTTTCCTTGGAACGTTTGGTTAGAGCAAACAGGAGCGGAAGGGAAGACGGAGCTTTTCGCTTTGAGAGGGAAGACTGCCAGTTAGGAGTCGAAACGGTCTCCATGGTTGCTAGCTTTGGAAAACGGAGAACCAAGTGCTAAAAATAATAAGAATGGCAAAGCCCAAACCGCCGCCAAACGCCTCAATGACCCAACGTCATTTCTACGGTTTGATTTTCTCCCTAATCTACCTATTGCTTATTCTACTAGACGCTCTTGAATTTGTCGAGCAGAGATAAAAGGTGCACAAAAATTTCTTTCTTATTTTTTAAAAATATTGTGTTTAAATTGCGAAAATATAAGTTTGCTTCGATATTAAGAATTCCCTGGGAGAGCTCTTGGAGAGCTTGGCGTGCACAAACGACTAATGCTGAATTTCGCTTCAAGCCTCCATCTTCACCCCCATACACCCTAAGGTTTGGACTTGGAGGAGTCTGCAATCTTTCCACGTTCATCTCGATCTTAGAACCAGAGCGTAATTACCTTTCCGGGTTGGCTTGATTGCGTTCTAAAAGCGCTGTGAAGGGAAAAACAAGTTTGGTTCCTCGCATGAAGCGCAAAATAAAAAACATATGCGCAACAACAGTACGAGGACACCACATACATATAGTTTAGAAGAAAGCAGTAATGAGCTCAAAAAAACTGAGCTCCAGCTACGTTGAAGAAAAAGAAGGACGAACGAATGAGCTTCCTCTTTTGTCGAAATAAATTTTTCATACTGCGGAAATATTACTGTTTTGTGCTCATTCCAACACCCCTTGCTCTTCCTCTTTAAGACTTCGTAGAATAAGGAGGAATCAGCTTAAAGACGCTGTAAGGGCCACATGTTAATGTGGCCCTTAAAGAGCTTTCCTAGATTTTATTTCTATTCTTCGAAATATTCTTTAAGCCTAATGGCATTTTTCGGAAATTTTAGAGCAAAGTCCTTCCTTCTTTGCGAAATTAAAATTCAGGTTGTCTCATCTCTTCATTCTTGGATAAAATCTTGGATTAAAAAGGTAATGAAGACGACTTTCCCGTCAAGCAAAAAGCTTAGGATCTCCAGCACTAAGAGAGCTGTTTTTTACATTTTGTTTTAGCTTCCACTGAAATTTTCTCTATGGGCTGCTGGGTAAAGCCTCGTATCTTAAATTGAAATTCATGCCCATAGTTTGTATAACACGAAACTCGTTACCTGTTCGAACGCCGTGGGAGAAGGTGCAGAAACGTACACTTGAGCAAATTGGGAAAAGATCGGACCGTTTTGCTGTAAAAAAAAAAAAATAAGAAAAAAAATCTCAAGTGTTGACACCTGCTCTGCTGATCGTTGCTGCGCTTGACAGGTACCGAAAGGGCAAGTGGAATGTATACAATCGTTTTCAATTTTCGGCGGGAAGTGTACAGATATAAATATTTTTCGAAGTGAAAGCGAGGGGAAAATAAAACACGAATCAACTCAAAAGGATCACTTGGTATGACAAATAATCTTCGTAGCTATCGAAAGCTGGGATTCTGGGCCAGGACTGACACCCTGAGTCAGGAATATCGAGGCTTTTCTGACGCTTCCCGACGCCTCAACCCGCAGCTGCGCAATACCGGCGGACCATTACTGGCGACGCTGAGCCTGCAGCATACCTGTCCTCAATGCCACGCATTCGGAGATAAATTATTGTTACCCATGGTCTCATTCTTTATCCTTACTCTTGACGTTCCTCGGCTATTGAAACAGTCATCAAGAATTTCCCGAAAATTATTGCCTCACAATATACTCAAGATTGACGGATCTGTTATTTACAAGGAAATTACACTTATAGGAACTTTTTTCTTGGACCCTCAACGAGAGACTACTGAACATATACCGTATCCAGCTGGCATCTGTCTTTCGTATCGGTCAAGTATTGACTGTTCTGTAACCGCCTACCCACTCGTGTTATATATTATTATAGACACTTCATCCGGCTTAATCATAGCGTCTCCAACGTAATGTTTTCTACGTTAGCCCTTCCTGAAAAAAACAACTAATCATGGGCATGTTTTGTCATGATCCTCTTGTATCTTAGGTTCGGGTCGCCTGGTGCGACGGCGAATCCTAGCTAATTTTTGTTAAGCATCTCTGTTTACAATATAGCTTAATAACCGTGGGCTTAAGAAAAAAGGGAGGAACAATGTAATTTTGAATGGAGAGACATGAAAGGTCGGAAGTACGGGGAAGCCTCCCGGTATTGAGCCGAATCAAGAAACTCTTTGGAGAATGCATAAGCTCGTTTCACCTTGGCAACAAACAAGTCGCGTGAGTCACGTGGGCTACTCACGGAGTTATAAGTATGAATGAGTCGGCAGTGCAGCAACTCGTGTTTCCTATGGAAGTGGCACAGATTCTGACTTTATGGGGCTTTAATATTTGAAACGTCGCCTGGGGCGATAGGTCACCGGAAGTGCAGGGAGATTACATGGTTTAAGGTACTAAACTACAGCAAAACAAAACACACTTCCTTGGAAACGTGAGCGAGTGGCTCGTTCGAGACTTTTTTCAAACACAATTAGCTAAGCCGCTCGTCCTGTAAAATGTCGAGTGACGTCTTGCAAGAGTTCAACAAGATTCAGCATCACCTTTAAAGGATGTCTCACGGTTAAGCTCCTATCTCTAGATTTTCTTCTTTTCTTAGTGTTTTTACTTTCCGGTTTTCCTCGAGATACCAATTTCTAGTCGATTTACATGTAGAACACTACCCTCGTGCTCATCTGTCACAGAGTACAGTCAGGAAAGGAGATGAGATTAAGTAGAGAAGCGTCGGAGAGTGCAGTACATGGATCATCGCAAACTTTGGTTTATGCGTTATCGAAAGAAAAGTGTAAAAAAGGGGAAACATTTCTCGTCATCAGTCATTTTATTTTGCATAACCATCAATTTTGAAGCGAAGCGCTCTTGTATGGATATTGCATTTCCCTGGAGCGTATACAAGTAGTAAATACCTGCGGGATATGAGCTGGATGTCGAGTTTTATAATTATTCCCTGTTACGTATCCACGACTGAGTTTCTGGCAATTAAGCTATCCCGCGCTGGAGGTAACCCCCCTCAAGGGTCTCCGGGGTCCTCGGGTTTCGTTATAGAGTTAAGACATTACGGCAATCTTAATAGGTTTTCCTTCTGTCACCCTGACACCTCTTCGTGCTTCCTTTAATTTGAGCCTGTTGTCCGACACCTAGTTTCCAAGTCCATAGTTGGTTGTTGCTATAACAGCCGCGTTATGAAGACCGGAATACCGAAGCCACGTCGCAGATTGTTTAAGCAAGGTGTTTCAGCTCGTACCGGAGGGTTAGTTCAAGGGGAAACGTTGTTAAACGACCTGTTGTGTTACTGTACAGAGTGCTTAATTGTTTGGCAAAATCGCACAAGCAGCATACTCATACGAGGAGAGAGAATACGAGAAGGGTGTCAGTCTTGATGGAATACCCTGAAGCGTCTAATTAGCCGGAACTTTTTTGTTTTTATTTTATCAAGGCATTTTGAACGCTACTGCTGTGAGAGCAATTTGTGAACCATGGTTTGTTGAATTTGGGGAAGTTTGGAGCACTTGGGGTATAATTCGAACTGAGGTGGCATGCAAGGTGTGTACAGGACATGGTTTTAGAAAAAAAAAGTTACAATAGACCTTTTTCAATGGGATCAGGCAGTCGTGCTTCTGAGGTGCGGTGGCTCTTACTGATCGTTCTGAGTCCGCTAGACTAAATCCACAGGGGTATAGTGTTTTACAGAACAGTACGTTTTGTATCCTCGTGAGCATGTTTCGAGAACTCTCGGAAAACTTCTTCTATAAGTACAAACCAGAATTCATTGTAACTTTATCGCCAGCAGACTATTCAGACTATTTAGATGGATAGTACTAAACTTTGTCTGTGTACATTAAAAGGCAATTTAAATAAATCTAAAACAAAGATTTTAAGTGCTCTTTATTAAAAAGAGTAGCTATAGCAGAATATGTGAATTATTAGCAAAACAGGTTTAGAAGACAATTTTGCGGGACGTAGACACAAGAACGACTCGACAAAAGGACTACAGACCCCGACTTAAGACCTTATCTTGTTGCTGGGAAAGAATCACAGATGGCACTGAGGTTTGTTATTGTTCTTGCGAAAGCCTTGCGTAAGAAAGAAAGAAAATAAATAGATAGCTAATTACCGGCAAATTTCTACGCGTGTGTTGCTTCTGAAAAGCATTTGTCACCACAGTTTGCTATAGCAGCACAATGTACCAAATCAAGTCACAACCAAAGGACAGATTTCTTCAAAGGGCAATGTATTTCTCTTAGTTGCAAACTCCATTTGCATCTTGCTTATTTATTACTCATTGGAAAAAATTGAGCATTGGTTGTGCACTACCTGTTAGCAGGATCTAGAGTCTTGTCAAAGAATTTTTTTTATGAAATGCACTGGTTTTCTCAAAAAATTGTTCTGAAATTCCCCGTGCTAACCGACTATACCAATAAGCTAAGGTATACGGGAGCCTTAACGGCTGCAAACCCTAACCTAACCTAATCTTTAAGTTTTGGGGTTTGTAGTCCTTAAGTCGGGGTCCGCAGTCCTTTTATCTAATCGTCGTTGTGTCGCATGTTGCCAATCTCGCAAATCCTTTGGCTTGAACTATACATAGAAACGCTGCTGCTGTAATAACAAAATTTGTCGTGAGCTAGTAGTTAAATATTGACTTGAATTGAATACCAGTGCATTGATCAAATACCTTTATAACAATTCAACAATATTACAGTAATGCATAGCTTTACGACCCTTTATACAAAACGTATCCGTATTGTTTTATTGAACAAAAATTACCGTTTACCTAGTAAATTTACGTAAATGTATAATTATATTCGTAAAATACTATTTTCTAGAACGTAGCTAGAAATTTGCAAAGAAAATGCAATTGCAAGCATCTTTTTGTGGCATAAAAACAAATAAGTTAGCTTAACAAAACTGCATACATTTGAAAAGCACCGTTTATAAAAGCAATTGTTTAATTATGAAAATACGTTTTAGTGAATTCTTGCGTGACAGCAAGCGCGAGAGTCAGGACAGCAATTAAACTTTAGAAAAAAATCCTAAGATATAGCTGTGTTGTCCAAATACTTTCTGAATCACGGCTATAGTAATTGGACTACGTTTTAAATAGAGAAGAAAGGATATTCCGCTAAACATACCCAGTTCTAAATGGTTTCCATACCACCGCCAAGTATCGAACTAAGAGCTATTGTTGACGGAAGTATGGTGTCATTGTCCAGACCATTATGTGTCTAAAGGATCACAAAGCAGTCTCGTCTGCCAGTAAGTAAGTAAGTAACGAAAGGTCTTATAGCAGCATCTCATGCGGGAAAATGGGATACTTTGTTTGGCTTCGTGATAGCATCGTAAAAAGTAGAATTGGGTTCTAAGCTGCAGATGAGTTGGGTAGCGAAAATATAGCCCCATCGTTGCAAACTCGAGTTGTGGGAACAAAAATACTTGTGTAACGAAGCATGCTATAAGACTAGCAGCAGCTTCAAGTCGGCGGTTGGCGACGCTTGCTTGCGCGTGAAATTTTCAGCCTGGTTCCACTTTTTGTTACCGCTCGTATGGCAATTTATCTTGCAAAAGAAAATAAAGCTATAATCGGTTTAACAGTTTCCGTCTCCTTCCTGAGAGAAAACGTACAGAGAGTGAAAGACAACGCTTGTCGCTCCCATTTAGAGACACTGTATAGTTTCTAAAGCTATTAAAGACAATTTACTGCTGTGCTAATGCTCTACGACGCTAAATAAAGCTGCGGAATCAGAAAATCGACTCCTTCGGTTATAAGTCACAACGCGATTTTAAGAAGATACTAGTTATCTACGAAACGGAAGCTCTAACAAGCGCGTTTACGCCCGTGTACACTCATTTTGTCTTCCAAAAAGTGACTTCTTGAGAGGGGGATAAATCTACATTCTGTAGGAAAAAGGAAAGTTTTGCAACAAATTGTTCGGTCGTCTAGCGCTGTCTAGTCATACTCTAATTGAAAGCTTCGCTTTCTTTGGACTTTATTGTTTCGAATTCCAAGAGTGTAATATTACAATTCAGTGTTTCGGGATTTCTCCATCTTCGTCATCTGTCGAGCAAAAGATGGGTTGGTTTGTAGCTAATGTCTCAAGGTGTGATGGGAAATCAATACTGGGTTAGGCCGTGGATCTTAGTGAAACTTGGAGCGTCTGCCAATAATGGAAAAACTGAGAAATTGTCCTCGAAGACGCGTTTCTCGTTTCGATATTGTATCCGCTCATTCTTCTGCTTCCCCTCCTGAAACTGTCAATTTGTAACCTCTCGCTGACGGGAAAGGTGACTTAATAAAAGAAAAGGAACAGAAGTCTATTACCAACCTTCATAGGAAATTCAAGTCCGATTGCCGTATGTTTTTAGGCATGTGAAAGTTAAGAAAAGGGAAAATAAGGGAAAAATACCTAACACAAAGCAACATCACCAAAAACATTTGTATAATTTTTATATGAAACGAATTTCTCAAGCATTTCAATTAAAACTCTGTGCCTGTTGTTTCCTTTATTTCAAGAAGGGTGTAAAAAATACTAGCATTGAAATATCTATTTTTTTTATTTTGTGTAAGCAAGAGCAAAGAAAAGATAGGAAGGTCTCGAAAAATCTTCTCCAGAAATTACTCTTTTTTTTTGCCTCGTGACTGTGGCCACATTTGTGGAACCCTGTTGCGGATATTTGGCATTTTTCCGCTGGTTTGCGAGAAATACACAATGAAAAAAAAAATATGCAAAAAGAGCATCTTTTAACATCATGTACAGGATTACTGTGCAAGCAGTTCAGGAGCTTTACTTTCCAATTAAAAAGTGTTGCCGTAGTGCCTTGCTAATCCTTTCCAGCTTGCAGCACGTAGTGCAGAGAATTTCAGATAAGAAAAACCCTTTTCATGCTAGTCTTTTTATTTTTACAAATTAAGTTGGCTGCCGCTGGCATTTACATGGAGCACAGCTGAGAAGAAATGTATATTTGTTATCTTGAACATGGGGGAGCTGAAAGAAAGGGCAACTAATTTCAAAATGATATTCTTAATCTTCCCTGATTTCAAACATAGAAACAGTACTTACAAAAAAAATGTAAAGAACGTTATTAGGCAATTGCGAGTTTGTGTACAGTCCAAACGAATTGCAACTTGGGAACAAGAAACACTAGTAAAACCTTTTTGTCCACGAAGCAGCTGGCTCGATACTTTTTCTTACTGTAATTCCGCGGATTTGCATGTTCTCGCAGGGATGACAAGGACAACTCATCCCTTCGCTCCTTCTTTCGGTAGCCAGCAGTAACGTAAGGATCTTCTCAAAATGCAAAATCGTTAATTTCATGCTTCGTTTTCTGTGGAAAATCTGCGACAAAAAGTTTGTCCCGCCTTCGTTGCAATCTTAATCGTATCTTTTCTTCCATTCTAAAAAAATAAGTAACTAAATGAGATGGATTTTAATTTGCTTGGCTTTTTTTTCTTCCAACTTCGGTTAAACTCATTGAGGCATTTGATGAGAGAAGCGTAGGCTATTGAGAGCTTTTTAAAAGGTTTCGGCGTCCGACATGGTCTTTCTTTTTATCTACTTTTTACCGCTTAGCCCTTAGGAAGACCCAAGCACCAAAAAAGAAAAGCCTTTTACCTTATAAAAAGAGCGAAAAACGAACGAAGATGCTCGCTCGTAAAAAAAGGAGGCATTTCAGACAAGGACATGAGGGGAGTCGTAATAATCCGTGTATTCAATACTGGTACTATATCAACGGCCCCCAACACACATTCTGCCAACGACTTCCTAACGACAAGGCCAAGAAATAAAGTAGAGCAAAACCTTTTGTTGTTTTTCTCAGTTGAACAAAAAGTTCGCACAAGTGACGATTTATTGACGCCGAAGAACTCCCCAGGTTCTAAATACTTCTGTTTTTCTTTTCATTCTTACGAAGCGGAAGATTTCCGAGAACATCTGTCTAGGGATGCTGAAAAGTTGAGTATTGATTACAAGAGAAAAGTGCCGAGTTTTCCATTAAGAAAAGTCAATGTGTATTTCCTGGCGTTTTCGCAACTTGTTATAAAATCGTGTGTGACAAAAGGGGTTTCTATGTTTCGAAATCCTTCTCAGAATCACCCACGCTTCAAGATACGAGTTCCAAAATACAGCAGGAATGAATCCACGGGTGGTAAAATTAAATCAGCAGTTTCTCGATTTCTGTCTGCAGAGACTGGATTTGTGGCTTGAGTTGAGACCCCTCATGTACTGTGACAGAGCAGGCAATCACCGAACGTGATACTCCACATGCACGGCCCAAAGCTGGGGAAATAATAAGATTAAAAATAGTTCAGTTCAATTTTCTTTGTGGTATTGGCTGAGACGCTTATATTACCTTGCTTAGAGCGCACAAACACATACGGCACGTTCTTGTCCTCGCATAGCAAGGGCAAATGCAGTAAAATTTCCAAAGGCTCAGCATCAGCAGCCATGACGATAAACTCAGACAGACCACGATTCAATGTCTTGGTAGCTAACGGGGGGGAAAAAAAAGACCCATTATTTAATTTTCCTAAACTTTTTGTTATATTATATACCCTCATTGGCGCCTTTTCTTAACTGTTTGTAATTGGCAGCTTGTTGAACTAAGTTTAAAATCTTAGTTGTTAGCACAGCATCCGCTAAAGGATAAGCTTTGGGATTGACTTCAGTTTCTACGTCCTAAAACATGGAATGCAGAAACGGATATTAAGTTTAAAGCTTTTTCTTGACAATATAACTTACCATTTTCTAACTGAAGTGTTGAAATGATTTACGAGAAAGTATGAAAATTGGAATCCAAAACCTCTCGGCGAATAAATCGCTTCACGGAGGATGAAAAAGGAGAAATACCGCGAACTCCCCACGTGTTTCAATGCGAACAGGCGACGCTTTAGCTCGCGCTGTTGCCAAATTCTACCTTAAAAATTTCTGGTGTGAACCTGGCAATGTTGCACCCGCGAAAATTCGAACCATGTTTGAACCCTGCCTACACACGCTTGAAAGTCCAATTTCACCGTGAACCAGTTTAAGAATTTAGGGACATGCTAATTTTTCCTAAATATGATACGAATAAAAAGTTGCTTTTAATGTGCATGTCGAAGAATGTCTGATGAAATTTTCCACCTTAATTAGAAGAAAATGCAATTCCCGTGTGTCGTAACATTCTTTCGGAGGCATGTTTCGTTTTCTTATTTAAAAATATTAATATTGCTTGTACGCTTGAGCACATTCCAGATTTAAGCTGCTTTTTTGTTGATTCCTTTATTCCTCTCTTCTTCTAATTATGTGCCTCTCCATTTCAGGCTGGTGTACGTACGTCAAGGCAACGGAGATAGAAGACGGATTCTGATTGGAAAGAAGAGCGAACATTTCTCAAATTGGATCCAGTGTGTTGAGGATCCTTGTATCACTCTGGCTGATGGTGCCGTACAATTCCATTACGGGAAACGAACAGGAGTGGAAAACTGGAGGGGGAGGGTTGAGGATTTGGTACACAGTGGGTACAAGACGGCGAAAAGCTGGACTCGCTTTTCCGCTCGGCAGTTGATTTAGTATTGGGCGAGTGCGAATTGACCCGCTCTCAGATAACAGAAAGCGTCCCAACTCTCTTAGATAAGATTGCTTTTTTACCCACTAACCCAGTGTCAAACCAAATGTATACCCCATGCTTTCAACTAGATTAACACTTTTTTCTTGCTTTATAATTAGCGCATTCTTTCCTATACGCAACGATTCCGCAAGAAGGTAAACTTTAACTAGACAGATACTTCGGCGACTTCATAAAACCAGACCCAAGGTTGGCATGTTTTGTGCAATACGAAACGAGCCAGGAAAATGGTGATTGATGCTGGAATAAGTTCGTAGGACCTGGAATGTTATTATGCAACTTTTAATGCGAATTTTGGTTTTAGGAAAACTGTCTTGCTCTTGCATTCTAAACTGCGTAGGAAGCGGAAAATTGCTTTGACTTAGTTTTGTGTTAGTTGTGCTAGGCGGGACTTGAGTTTAAGACGCGGAATCTCTCTCTTTCTGCTGTATTTCGTAGGAATCGTATTTTTCGCCTTCACTTGCATGGAAGGAGAGCCCGTTATTGCAACGCAGAGAAACATTCGCGGACAGATGGGCCCATGCAAATGTTATTATGCAGAAATTGGTAAGTAAAACCTCTGAAGTTTTTGACGTTGATCATAATATATAACAACCCATGTGCTATTCTTGCAGGTACGGAGCTCGCACCTATTCACCAAACAGAGCGACGAGCTTTTATAAGCTGAGTTTGAAGAAGAGTGGCTCATGAATGCCTCCTTAGCTAGCTAGGGAAAGCGGAAGTTAGCGTGATCAAGATGCAGATCGTTGACTCCAAAAACTTGTCTGCACGCTAGAGAACCCACGTGCCACTTCTCTGTCACTGTATCAGATACTTACAAATAATGCCAAGTAGAGAAAGAATTTCTAAGTATAATCTCTTCTTTATAAAGTCCTTTCTAATTTCTCTTTTCCCTTCACTTGGTTCCCTACATAGGGGTGCGGCTGAATCGCAGTCTAATATAATTGCGTCCTTGAATGGGAAGGCGAAGTTCGTCAGTAAAGCCGCACCTACATGTACATACAATCCTTAGTCCTTTAGGCCTTAGCGGTGTTGCAACATTTGTTATCGGAAAAGAAGTGTGCCGTGTGGCTTTATTTGGGAAAGCACACAACTCGGATCGGAAACTTTGACTTTATTTTGGTATTCCTTGTAAATCCTCTCTGACATTTACTATCTTATAAATGAAGACTATTAATGTTCTACTCTCCTATGCACAAGCAAAAGGTCGTGCTTGAAGCTCTACTATACGCATTCCGGATGACGTTTCCATAAATTCATACAGCATGAAGCATAATCGAAAGCCGCCCCTATTCTCCCATGCTAAATCACGAATGTGAAAAGCTAAAGTGAACTATTTTTGGGTCGTCTGAGTCTTTAGAACACTGAGACCCTTTTTTATGATTCTCCGCTGGAAGGAAAAGGGTCAATATTCTTGCTTGAGGTAATGTGCTGCGGTAAAGGAAGGGTAATTCCGATTCTGTCTTTGATAGAAGGTATATAAGGAACTTACGCAACGGAAGTGAAGGTATTTACGCATTACTAGCCATGTATGTAGTTTGTACTACGCCATATGCCTTCCATGTTTCCGCCTCTCCTCACCCAGGTCTTAACGTTGCCTAACGTACCAATATCACCGCCTCATTTCGTGACTTTCCTTAACAAAGGCCGGCATACAAGGATCCATATAGGGAAGGTGGGCGAAAGAACTTGGAGCTGGAGTCCCAGACTTGGGTGTACCTGTTTCACCTGTATTTGTGACCGTACTATAGCGGGTTTAGTTTGGGTGTAAGCTAGCTCAGTGCCGGTCACGAACAGCGTTTTGCTTAAAGTTGTTACCGTGTTCTCCTGGAATATGACATAAACCGTTGGAGTTTTTCAAACAAGTAACTTTGCTTTATTCATGAATTGTTCCGTTTCTTTGTGACCTTTCGTCAAGAATAAAAGTGGTATAACAGTTTGGTAAAGGTCCCACCATGGAACATTTGTTTGTACCATAATTTGACCAATGTTGACGTCTATGTAATATTGTGTTATGCATGAGAAAGTGGCGACACGCCGGAGAAGCATTTGAGTAGAGTGCGCTCGATTTCAAGATAGCTCACTGCTGAGTTAACCAACTGTTACAGGTCGTTACCATAGCAACTAGTTATAAATGTGAAATCGAGGGAAACTGATCAACTATAAGCCTATTCCAATGGCCAATGGCTTGACACGGTCAAGGGGTTAGACGAACCGCAACGAAATTCCGCAACCAAAAATAGTTGATCCTTTTTCGGATAAAACAGGATCAAACATAAGCAAAGTAGAAGCCGGACTTGCAAATCCCGTTAAAATTTGCAGTATTGATCACACAGTTGCGAGGTGAAGGTCGTGACCCAGCGTCTATGGTAAAGATACATATGATTTCACGTTGTTGCCCTGCCACGAACGTTCGGTACTGCAACAATCAATATTGGGCTACATCCCTCCTTAGAAATACAACTTACGCGTACATAATTTAGCCTAAGATACATTTCATTTCTTTATTTTGGGTTATCGTTTTTTCTTTTTTTTTTTGGGGATCACATGATCGCTAGCGTGTGAGTTCGTTAGTTTAGCGGTTAATTTTCTTGTTCGTTTTTTAGGTTGGCAGGTGACAATTGTTACTACCATGACGAAAAATAACGGAACATTGCAAGATTACTCTTGCTCCAGTGGTCTTTTGTTGCCCTTGATTAATGAGTTCACCTGGTCGATCGAAGCACGAGCTTTCCTCTACTTCTTCGCTTTATTATACTGTTTCCTTGGAGTTGCTATTATTGCCGATATATTCATGGGTGCGATTGAAAAAATTACATCGACAACTCGAAAGGTGAGCTAAAGAAATTATTACCTTATAGTATAATGTATCTACCTGGATGCGCCTTTCTGTCTGTGATCGAAAAGGTCACACACACTATGGCGTAGGCACAGCCTGACACCTATGACTCTCACTAGGGAAATCTTAACCTGTGACACGAATTGCTGCCAGAATGAGGATCACTAGCACTAGCTATGTATTGATGTTTTTTTTTTTCTTTTATTATGCAGGTGTATTTGTCAAGGGCTGGACAGGAAGCGGAAGTGGTTGAAGTCAGGATCTGGAATGACACCGTCGCAAATTTGACGCTAATGGCCTTGGGCTCGTCAGCTCCCGAAATTTTGCTCTCAATTATAGAAATCATTGGCAACAACTTTCAAGCCGGTTCTCTTGGTCCCGGCACAATTATTGGGTCAGCAGCTTTTAATTTGCTAGCCATCACTGCCGTATGTATCGTAGGCGTTCCCAAAAACGAAGTACGACTCATTCGTGGGCTGAGTGTCTTCGCCGTAACGACTTTCTTCAGTCTGTTAGCGTACTTATGGCTCCTTGTAATTCTCATGGGCACTAGCAAAGATGAGGTACGGTGATGCCAATCCAATTCAAATGCCTACATTTTGCTAATTTCCTTTTTTTATTAGGTGGAGTTGTGGGAAGCTATCGTAACTTTCCTCATGTTTCCGTTATTGGTCATTCTGGCGTTCATCGTAGACCGTGGTGGCCTTCCTTGTAGGGTTCCACGAGTTTTCAATGAAGCTGGCAAGCAAATAGAATTAGGAACCATGCAGCCGGGTGAGTGTAAGTTAGACAACTTCTGCACTTTTTTACTTGTTTTGCTCGTTGATCTTCGACAAGGTAAAATGAAGGCAAATGAGACGATTTCCTTTGGTTATTGAAGCAAATGTAGTTTTTCGGTTGTTTGGACTCGTTTGTAAAGCACGCTGCATTGCTAGTTTATGATGGGCTTGTTTGAAGTTCTGTACAAATTTTTAAGCACATTGGCGTGGAATGATCTTGTGTATTCACCTGGTTTTTGTTTCTTTTCTTTTCTTATTTGTATTTCCATAAATTTGCATGGTCCTTGTGGCTCTTGCTGTTTCCTCCCCCAAAAAACGCCGGAAAAACGACGCTAATTTAATGTCTACTTGGCAAACCGTGGACGCTACGCTGTTTGCAGCTGAAGCTATGCTAGACGGGGACAAAAACTACGAATTGCTCAAACACGGCGAGCTCGATCGAGACGCGTTGGCGAAATTTGTTCGAAACGCGACTAAAATGGGCCTAACTGGCGAAGATGCCGCGAAACTTGCCGCTTATAGGTACAGTGTGGTACTTAAGTTGTAATTTTCTTCCATTTGTACCATATTTATAACCTTGTACAATAGGCTAGTGAATGCGCAAGAACATTCGCGGATTTGGTACCGCATCGGAGCCGTGCGTGACATCTCGGGTAGCAAGAAAACACGACCGCAACTGAGCATGAAACTCAAGGAGGTAAAAGCTCAGATTATTTCGCAAATCCCTGGCTTATTTTGTGGGAGTTATACACTGCGTGTATCCCTGTCCTGACAATATCGGCTGAAAGTCTAACTCTGGTGTAC
Organism: Lepidurus packardi; assembly: GCA_023053545.1. Classification (NCBI taxonomy): domain Eukaryota; kingdom Metazoa; phylum Arthropoda; class Branchiopoda; order Notostraca; family Triopsidae; genus Lepidurus; species Lepidurus packardi. Next base: position 7,904,895 of record JAKZAN010000005.1, on the reverse strand, counting down.
TCTTTGGGTGTCTTATATCTGTCGATTCTGGCTAGAATATGCAAAATTTTGGGACATTGGGCGTGAAAGCGGAGAAGGTATAAGTACTAACCAAAATTTTTACAGCTATAACAAGCCCTCTTTCTGTGTCGAAATGCTTCTCCAACTCGAGCATGCCAGCTCTTCTTCTTTCACTGTCCTGTGTGTTAGAAATGCAATAACCTTTTTCTTCGTATCTTCCCTTCTACAACCGCATGTTATAATGCTGTCTCTTGGTCTTGTGACTCCATCCAGTAATACCAGCGAGAAAAAAGACGTCTATCACAAAAAATTTGGTTTATCCGTTTCAGGTGTACGATGTCATTAACGCTCATCCTGAAGCACCGGATCTTGGTCCATTACCAGAAACAGCAGAGTCCAATGGCATTGTGGAATTCCATGCCGTGTCAGCGTCGGTACCTGAAAGCGTGGGCAAGTTTTCTGTTACCATTGTTAGGCACGGGCGCTTGGACCATACCGTTTCTGTTAAGTAGGGGCATTGCTTTGTCTTCCTTCCTACCCATTATAGTGTAATGAAATTTCATGCTCTGGATATGTTTCGCTTGCTTAAAGGGTGGAGACGATCGATGGAAGCGCAGTCGAAGGGGAGGATTTTGTGGGGATTAATGAGGTGCTCACTTTCGGTCCCAATGAAACCGAGAAACAAGTAATGATTCTTTTAAAATTAGATTTAAAAACGCATCTTCGAAAAGTAAGATAGCGCCTTTTAAAAACCCGTAAAATTGAATTATTTTCGTTCATAGATTGTAGTGAAAGTGATTGACGATAACCAATTCGAGCCGGATGAGCAGTTTTACCTGAAACTGTGTTTACTACCACTTCGACTGACCAGTCCGAACAAATCGTTAAATGCAGCGAGTGATGCAGCTGCTAAGGCGTCAGGGGAGGTTCAATTAGGCCGAATTTCAATTATGGAAATTACGATTCTAAATGATGATGGCAAGTGGAATATTTTGCGATCGTTTCGTGTGGAATTGCCTTAATCTTGTTATATTTTGTTGAGTAGAGCCTGGTGTGGTCACATTCGAAGAGCGTGGTATATTAGTAAAAGAGAGTGTGGGCGTCGCCCAGATTCCAGTGGTGCGAAAACATGGAACGGACGGAGACGTAATAGTGCGATGGCGTACGTTGGACAAAACGGCAGTTTCGGGCAAAGATTACAAAGGTGGTGAAGGCGAAATTACTTTTAGACACGCGGAGGTAGGATTCTTTTAAAGCTTTTTTGTTTGATAATGACACAAAAGAGAGAGAAAGAGTAAACGTGATTTGGCTCATTTTTTCCAGACGAAACGAGTGATAGAAATTCCGATCACCAATGACATGGTGCCGGAGAAAGACGAATGCTTTGAAGTAGAGCTACAGGAGCCTACAGGCGGTTGTAAACTGGGTCCTATTACCAAGATTGCTGTTACGATTACAAATGACGAGGGTATAGATCCTATTCTCGTATTTCTTTATTGAATGGAAGTTGATCGCGATGTTTCGGATAGAATTCAACTCGGTTTTGGGACGCTTAGCGCAACTTACGAGTGCAAACGTAGATTCGTTGCAAGTGCACCATGAAACATGGATCTCTCAGATTAAAGATGCCATGAACGTCAATGGAGGTGACGTGGAAAACGCAACAACAGTCGATTATGTTATGCATTTCTTTACGTTTGGCTGGAAGGTACAAAAATTCTGATCGGGTATGACAACAGAGATCTAAGAGCTTTCTTCGCGATAGATTCTCTTCTCATTGGTACCTCCCGCTGGTCTATTGGGCGGCTGGCTTTGCTTTTTCTGTTCCCTGGGGGTTATTGGACTTTTGACGGCAATCGTAGGAGATTTGGCAGGAATTTTTGGATGTTTAGTTGGTTTAGAGGATGCTGTCACAGGTATGGACCACGGATATGCTCATTCGTGGTTCCAAAAATCTTCGATTGTATATATTTTTTTAGCTATTACGTTTGTTGCCATGGGGACTTCGTTGCCGGATTTGTTCGCCTCCAAATTGGCAGCAGCTCAAGAAAAGTATGCGGATAATGCTATTGGTAATGTGACAGGCAGCAACTCTGTGAATGTCTTCCTCGGGCTAGGCCTACCTTGGTTAATCGCAGCCAGCTATCATAGCTATAAGGTAAATTCTGGGATTAGAGTAAGCGTAACATACGTACTCATATTAGTTTATTGAAATAGGGAGACAAATTTTTGGTTAAAGCTGGACCCCTGGCTTTTAGTGTGCTTATTTATTCCATTGCTGCCTTGATGGCTGTTGCATTATTGCTAGCACGAAGACGTTTCAGCTTTTTCGGAAAAGCAGAATTGGGGGGACCAACCGGCCCTCGCTATGCCTCTGCGATTTTCTTGGTTGGATTATGGATGGCTTACATACTTATCTCGTCTCTTCAAACTTACGGGCACATTCCTGCGATTTAAACCAGACATGCGTGATATTATTGACCAGCCTAGGAAAAACTGCCTCTTTTGAAAAGAAATTGCTGCATTTCTGTTAACAAATTTTCATTTTTTTGATCTGTTAAACCAAATAATGATAAGTGCAACATATAGACTACAGTGCAAACGAGGATTTTATTGTTGTATTAACACCTTTATTAAGTTACAAAATTTTACTACGTATACGTTTCGCAGCATTAAGATAAAATTTACAAGAAAACCTATGAAGTTAGTTATTTTCAATCTCCCGCGCTGGCCGGGAACAGCAAAGCGCTAGTGATCGTAATCGAGTTTGTTATCGATTACATAAAGCGTCAACGTTGTAATATTTGTGTCGGTGTTTTTGTCGCGTGTTACTGGGAATTCGAAGCTTATTAGTGTTGATTTGGGTGTTAGCAGATGTTTAGCAAAAGTTTTTACTAAGGTAGTATCGTTAGTTATGAGGGAGGTTTTGGTTTTGTGAAATTAAGTGGTATTCGTTTTGGTTAGGTTTGCTGGTGCCCTGCCGAGCGGTTTGTATCTGGCAGCCTTTAAAGAAATCGTCAAGCGTTCTTGGAGCTTTTACGCTTGATTTCAGCAGTGTTAAATGTTCGCAGCACACGCTAATCACCAGGTAAACTCTTATTCTCTTTTCTCCGCTTGTTGCGTTTTAATCTTCTTAAAATTCCTATAACTTATAGGAATTTTAAGAAATATAAGTCAGGAATTCATAACTTTTGTTACTTGTTTTACTGAAGTATAATAAAGATGTGTGTTGTATAGAATGCGGTGGAACCTATGCAAGTAGATGTTCCCCCTGAAGAAAACGAAAATGCAGAGGGTGAACCGTACATAGTGGAGAACCCAAGCTTGGTATAATCCCTGCTCTTCCGCATAAGTCAAGTTTATATTTACGTTTTACAAACAGGACTTGGAAGCGTATACGAACAGCTATAATGGGCTTGCCAAATTGTACCGAATTATGTATGTTGCTGACCATTGCCCGTCACTGAGAATAGAGGCTTTGAGAATGGCAATAGCAGCTGTGCAAAACACTCACAATGTTAGCTTATATCAACAGCTCTTCAGGAAACTGCAAGAAGCAGTCAATAGGTACTGTTGGAGCTCTGTCGTCATTTTCTTGTCAAACTTTCCTTTTTTCCTTTTTTAGTCTAGTGGCACCGGCCCAACCACAACCCCAAGAGCTTCCAATGTTTGACAGCGTTTGGGCCGACGTGAAAACCAAGAAGGCAGCGCTGAAGGTATAAGAATATTGTCGTTGAGTATTTCAGTAACAATTTTTAGCGTCTATTTTTAGTTGGAGAAGTTGGACACGGACCTCAAGAACTACAAGTCCAATTCAATTAAAGAATCTATTCGTCGTGGGCATGATGATCTAGGAGATCATTACCTAGACTGCGGGGACCTCTCCAACGCCCTGAAGTGCTACTCCAGAGCTCGAGATTACTGTACGTCTGGCAAACATGTGGTAAATATGTGCCTCAATGTCATCAAAGTTAGTGTCTACTTGGAGCATTGGTCGCACGTTTTGAGTTACGTGAACAAAGCCGAGTCTACCCCAGACATTCAAGAAGTAATCCCACTGAATTATTCCTAGTGACTGCGAACTAATGATGGTTTACTTTTTTAGACTCCTAGCACCAGAGATGGTTCAACTAGAGAAAGTTCCTCTGCTCCTGTACTGAGCCAGTTGCGAGTGGCAGCAGGCTTGGCTGAATTATGCAGTCGCAAATACAAATCAGCCGCACGGCATTTGCTGCAAGCTCATGTTGATCATGTTGACTGCCCCACTGAGCTTCTGTCACCTTCCAATGTCGCCATATATGGAGGTTTGTGCGCGTTAGCCTCGTTTGATCGGCAGGAGCTTCAAAAGCATGTCATGGCTTCCTCGTCGTTTAAGCTTTTTCTGGAACTGGAACCGCAACTAAGGGACATAATTTTCAAGTTCTACGAATCCAAATACGCATCTTGTCTTAAGATGCTTAGTGAAATGAAGGTAAAATATACTTTCTTAATTGTTTTCAGAAACTCAGTGTTGAAGACATGACTTTTAGGATAACCTATTATTGGATATGTATCTGGCACCTCATGTCTCAACCTTATATACGCAAATACGCAATCGAGCCCTTATTCAATACTTTAGGTAAGTTTCTTCCCTATAATTGAGGTTAATTTTTCTAAAAAAATTTATTGTTTGTCTTAGTCCTTACATGTCCGCTGATATGAGACGGATGGCAAGCGCCTTTAACACGTCATTATCCGGATTGGAAGATGAATTAATGCAATTGATCTTAGAAGGCCAGATTCAAGCTCGTATAGACTCACATAACAAAGTAAAACATAATGCGAGGATTAGGAAGATTACTTTGTTTTTTTTTGTTTTTTTTGCAGATATTGTACGCCAAGGCTGCAGATGCAAGAAGCACCACGTTTCAAAAGTCCGTTAGCACAGGTCAGGAATTTCAGCGAAGGACACGGATGTTGCTGTTGCGAGCAGCAGTCCTTAGAAATCAAATTCACGTCAAGGTACAATAAGCTTTTTCTGAATTGGGTTGTGTATAATGAAATAATGTGGGTCTAGAGTGCTCCGCGTGAAAGTAGCAGTGGTCAATCCGGCGAAGTATCCATGGGAAATTCCTCCAGCTCAGCTTCGCCTAGAAATTGACAGACATTCATCAATGCAAAGATGGGGCTAATGGCTACTTTAGATAATCGTTTAATTTTCGGTCTTTAAGGAAGTGGAAGAAATTACGTTGTAAACTGCGATTCTGGGTAAAAAGTGGTTTGTGACGCGTGGTTAAAGAAGGGTTTTTGAAATGATGAAACGAGAGTATGGTTCGCAGTGTTTTTTTGCCTTGTATTTGAAGCTTGCCCACAATAAAAGCCCAGCTGTGACCAAACACATTCGGTTAAGTTATCCTAATCTACTTTGTAAAGGGATGTACCGCACACTATTATACTAAGCTTTCAATTAGGGATGTTGACTTACATTTTTGAGAGAGCGATTTTAAGTAATTATTGTGGTTTAGTTGCTGGATTTATTTACCTTGGGAGACGCGAAGACGAAAGAGCGCTCGATGAGGCAGACGCTTCATTGTTTTGAATGCAAGGCCCATACCAAACTGCTTTGCAGGATTTGCCCGAGTTATGGAGTGGGGAACAGTACGAACAAGGATGTGATCCGGGACCTTCTTGCATACATGAAGAAGTGAAATTTTGTACCAGTGTTTTGGGAATACGGTTCATGTGCAAACTTTTAAGAAAAATACATGTCATTTTCTTGCAAATAAGTTTTTGTGGTTTGGATGCTTGTGCTGCGATATTTTTTTCTATTCACTGCGAGAGCATGACTTGGCTTCCAGTAAGATGAAAGTAAAATATTTCGGTGCGTTCAAGATGGCAAGGCGCGGCGAACAGACCGCACAAATTTGATAAATCGAACAAAAGATGGATGACTGACTATGAACAGTATATACTGTACACCAGCTTACTTCACATGTTGAATTTATAAAAACTTTTACACATTCAATATAAAAGCATATGACAAAGTGGTTAGGGCGCAAGACTTCGGTGCGACAGGTCTTTGGTTCGAAACTCGGCCGAGGCAATTTATTTCGACAAAAAAAACGAAATAATAAATGGCTATCTTTCTGTCCACCTTATGAATATAAGGGATAGGAAACTGAGCAGGGGAGTTGGGAACAGGGAAAGGGGCGAGGCTCACGATTTTTGAAAGGGCCCCTTGATACAGCATTATTCCTTTTAACGCTTTTCCAGCTCGAGAAGAAGCCACGCCACCCTTTATGGCCAATCCACCAATAGGATTCGTCCTTTTTGAGGAGGGCCCACCCCTTTTAGCGGATTTTTAACAAAAATCCGCATATTTTTTTTTTATACCAATGTTCCATTTTATTGAAAAATTGCAAATCCTACAACAAAAAGCACAATTTTGGAAACCAAAAATTTAACGGGGAACGTTGGGTACAACAATAAGCAAATATGGGTACAACAATAAACAATAAGCAAATTTTGTCCGGGAATTCCCGGACAAAACATCTCATTTGCATAATTTTAGGATCGAATTTTTGGAGCTATGAAAAGTCACAGAACATAAATTCCAACAGATTTCGAAGACCAGTTTGAAACCTGATTTGCATAAACTGTATATAACCATTACCAGATTCACAACCATAAGATCAACTGGTATGTGAACGCAGCAAGGAATATTATTTAGGGCCGTTCAGTAGTTTTCTCCTCTTTTTGTATACACAAAACAGAAAGCCACTAACGTTAAACAACACCTAAGGTAATAACACATTAGGTCTGAAATCATATAAACATTTGGCAGATTGTATATTACTAAGAGATCCGTACAGTTAAGGAAGTTGTTCCAGCGTTAAAACTGCACAATCCAATAACTACAAACTTGATCGTGGTACAATCTTAGCTGTAGACATAAGGAAATCAATTCGACGGAAGAACGACACGTATCTAACCCTGTCAGGAGCCAGTAGCATGTAGAGTTGAAGAAATCTGATGCTCTGCTCATTGCTAAGCACTGAGAGATGATCAAATTTTTTTAAGCGATAGTAACAATTATGTAATAAGGAACTGCGACGTAAGACTGACCTTCTGCTGTAGTCCTTTTATTATTACGGATTTATTATATTCTATTAAACTATTAGATACATTTTAAACAATCTTTTTTAAACCCATAATGTCCTACGTGGTACGCCAAGTTTTCCCTCAGCTTCATCCGCAAAACAGGCAAACACAAGACTAGGCGAAGAATAATTAGGGATGTCTTTCCTAAGAAAAACATTGGAACTGTGGCAAACACTTACGACAAACAATACAACACCGGCATATTTCTTGGACTTGTCCAGCCTGAATTTAACAAAATCGTTCATTTTAGACGCAATAAAATATCTACACGACGAAACCACAGGTTTACATATACAAAGGTAAACTTAAACGTTCAAAACACCGCACTCAAACCACACCCAAACTAAATCTAAAAAAACACACGAAGCTAAATTAATGCTTATGAATCAACAGGAATTTTGTACGTTACAACAAAGAAGAGTAACTTAAAAACAGAACTGTCTCAAAAGTTAGTCGTGATACACCTCTTGCCTATAAACCCAACACGTTCGGCTGTTCGAGCACGACTGAGGGAGGCGAGGCTGCAAGCTGGGTCGAGCGCTCCTTGCGACTTTAGTAACGCGCGCTATTCAAATTCAATAGAACTCTCAAATAAAATATCTATTCTTTAAGGTTTAACTTATAAAAACAGGCCTATAAAAGTTAGTCAACATAAATACAAATAGATTAGATAGATAGGTTTGAACCTATTTTCTCGATCTCAGTAAGTTATATTGGGGGCGAAGGTACATAGGAGGGATAGATTCACAGACTTGCCCACGCACCCGCAAAGTAGGCATTCCTGATTATTAGATATTTGTTGCGTAGCAGCCAGTTACCATCGTCCAGTCGAGCAAGCGATGTAGTCATAACTGAACTTCGAAACGAAATCGCAAAAAGTGCAAGAAAGATCTAATATTACACGCGAGAGTGCCGATAAAGCTCGAGACCGCGTGATTGAAAGGAACCGTGAGTACATCAACGCCTTATCAAGGATTTAAGCCACAAACTTTAGCGACATTCGTTAGGAAAAAGCTGTCAAGCTCCTGCAAGAAGGCTTAGTCACCCTCGGGAAACTGAAGGAACATTGGGGCTAGTTTGGCACGCTACTTTAAGGCCGTTCCTAATATCGTCGATGTGGTCATGAGCAGGAGTTTGGTAGACCTCCAGAATTATGTCAACGAAATCAGTAGCGACCTCAATTTGTTAAATAGTAATTTTAGTTTGGAAATAATTTACGAGTCCGTGGTGAAAGTCAGTCAGGCTTCGTACTTTTTATGCCTGATACATTATTGTGTGGTGGGGTACTACTTAACAAATTATTTCCATATTACTCCACATGACGTTTTGGAGTTTACCTACATGACGCTGAAATGGAAACATGAAATAGACGCGACATACGGCAAAATGCGAAACATTTTTATTTCGCATTTTATCGTCTCGCATTCCGTGATTCGCGTTTCAGCCATTCGCTCGGATTTAGATTTAGATGGGCGTACGACGTAAACAGACTCACACTCAGCTTAATAATAAACACAATCTTGAACTTTCTTGAGTAAACCTTAAATAATTATAAATGGGGTTACCTAAAGTAGTCAAGACGATTAATATTGGAAGTCTCTCAGATTTCGATTGGAACTTAGGAGGTGCGTAATAAAATTTGTTATTCCAAACTGGTTTAAATTTTAATCCTCTTGCGTATGCTGTTCCTTTAGTAATTGTTTCCAGCAATGAAGTCCGTAATCTTGGCGAGATGTATGTGCGCTTGATCCTGTCAGGAACAAGTGGTGCAACCACTGTAGAGTTATCCATACCGAACTTCTACACTCTTTTGCATGACTTGGAAAAGGCGTCCAACCAACTCGGAGCTACTTTGTGACATCTGTCCTTTCCTATACTGCTATAGCTTTGTAAATTTATGAAAAATACAGGTTGATTACTTTCCAGTAGCGTGTGTGCGTTGAAAATAAAAATAACTACATATCGCTGGTTTAACGAGACATGCGTAACTACATCTGTCAAACATTACCGTATAAAAACAGAGCACCAACATTGACGACACTTTTTGCCAAAAAGATCAGGTGTACACTTTCTTCACAAGAATCGTAATACAGTAAAACGAAATGCAGATGAAACTGCATCACGCTGGTCCAATATTTCAATCGGCGTTCAGAGCATAACGTCGTCGTTTTCCCACGGCAGCTATGCAAAATAGGCATGTTTTTTCAGCCCCAAACGTTGTGAAAGTATTTGAAATAAGCTTATGCTTCCCATGTTCGGACCTAATTAAGAGTTGGGTCCAATCGCGTCAAATAACGTTTGCATCCGCACATGGATTCTAGCCACAATGAACCAGTTCAAACCAAGCATACAGCGTGACGGAGGAAAATGTAAAACATAAACAGCAACGATTAATAATGTCTTTTCGAAACATTTTGGATTCCTTACGGGACTTTCCCACAACTTGTGCCCCCTACACCATTGAAATTCTCTTGCCTCTTGCAAATGTACGTCAAACAGATCCGACCAGCAGCACGTGAAATAGCCATCGACCTTTCTTTCAGCTAACCATTCCCAGCTCTTTACTTCGCAAGTGGACACTGCTCAAGAGAACAACAGTTATTCTAGTGTATAGGATTTTTGAAGAACAATTTAAGAGATTAGAGAAAAACCGTGTGCGTTGTCAGTTTAACGTGAACCATGGCGGATTTCCATGCTGCTGTGAGCAGTATCTCGCCAAGTACTCTAGCCAGTCAGCACGTCCCCGCCTCCATCATGGAAGAAGAATCAGTTGAAAGTCAATCCGGTTCCAGAAACGGTACTCGTCTTTTTACGATAAGTAAGGTACCGTCGCCGGAAGTTGTTTACAACCGACGTGCATCCGACGCACGGCCTCCGTTCCCTTTTATAGAAGAGGCTTCACACGATGAGGCAAGATAATAAAGATTAACCATTAAAACATTAAAACAGTTTATTACAGAATATATCGCACCTACAGACTCCAGTTTTTGGTCAAAATACGTCTCGTTTGGCAACCTTTGAACAGGTAATCCGAGAAAGTTTTCGACGAAGCAAGCGAACCCTTATGCGACAATTTACTCGCGAAGCATTGCCTCGAGTGGACAATTATCGTAATATCATGAACTTTCAAGCCACTTCACGTCCAACTTTGGAAGAACTCCACGAATCCACCATTGAAGAAAAGGCAATCTTAAAATCTCCATTCTAGTCATATAGACGGAAGTTTATACCTATCTTCCCGGACATTAGGCAGTAGAAGCCGTGAAGGAACCTATCGCGTCAAACGGCCAGAAATTGGGATGGATTGAAGGAGTCTTGATTCGCAATATGTTGAACATTTGGGGTGTTATGCTGTTTTTGCGAATTTCTTGGGTTGTAGCTCAAAGTGGTATCTGTAAGTCGTCTACTTTGCTAAGAAGAGAATCACCAGGTTCTCACGGTATGCTGTCAAATAGGGCAAACCTTGATAATCATCGCGTTGTCCACTTTCATTACGCTCGTCACGGCTCTCTCCTTGTCTGCCATCACTACTAATGGCGAAATTGGAGGAGGTAGAGCGTTGCATACTTAAACATGATAAGCCTGTATAATTCGTTTGGTTTTAAATGACAGGTGGCACTTACTACGTCATGTCGCGATCTTTGGGGCCTGAGTTCGGGGCCTCCATCGGTGTAATTTTTGCCGTTGCCAACGCTATCAACGCTTCCCTTAACGTCGTAGGCTTTTGTGAAGCTATTAACGGTCTATTAGCAAGTTATGCTCCTGGCGCCAAAATTGTCGACGCAGGGTACAACGATATTCGCATCATTGGTACAGTGACTATGATCGTTGTCACAGCACTTTGCGGTTTGGGTACCAAATACGAAGCCAAAACGCAGGTCGTGATGCTCATTATTCTGATGGTCGCCTTAATTAATTTCTTCGTTGGAAGCATCATCGGCCCCAAAACCGACCTTGAAATTGCCAGAGGCTACCTTGGCTACAAATGTGAGTCTCCTAAAAGTATACGAAAATTTTAGTAATTTTGTTTATTTAGTGGATCTCATTACTGAAAATTGGTCCGCGGCTTATTCCACTATAGATGGTGTCACTCATAACTTTTTTAGCATTTTCTCCGTATTTTTCCCAGCTGCTACAGGAATTTTGGCTGGAGCAAACATCTCCGGCGATCTTCGGGTAACGTTTGGAAGTGCTGTTTATTTTCACTGCAACTTGGCAAATCTTGTTAATTTAGGACCCAAATTTTGCCATTCCTCGAGGAACCATTCTGGCAATCATAATAACAAGTTTATCCTACGCGGCTGTGGCCATCGTTTGCGCTGCTACGGTGGTGCGAGAAGCTACCGGAGACTTGGCAGACCTCGCGAACGGAACGTGGCTTAACTGTACAGGTCGTAATTGCACAGCAGGAATGTATAATGACTATCAGGTACAACTTTAATTTTTTCCCAAATATTCTCATATATTTGATTGGACTATTTTCCGCTAAATACGAAGGCTATGACACTCATTTCTGGGTTTGGGCCCTTGAATTACGCAGGCTGTTTTGCAGCTACTTTAAGTACAGCTTTGGCTAGTTACGTCTCCTGTCCAGCTTTACTGATCGTTATTGCGGAAGACAACTTGTTCCCCTACATGGGTATTTGCAATAAAACCTATGGCAAGAGTAAAGAACCGATTTACGCTCATCTCTTCACCATTTTATTAGCGCTGGTGTTCATTTGGATTGGTAAGTTATGATCTAAAACTCATTCAAACTCTTATTAAATCTCGTTAAAAACTCTTTTATGTATATTATAGCTGCTCTTGACCAGATCGCTCTACTTATCTCCAACTTCTTCTTGGTTACTTTTGCTTTGATGAACTTTTGCACCTTCCACGTCTCGCTAGTAAAACCAATTGGCTGGAGACCTACGTTTCGAGTAATCTCGTCTTTTATAGCTTTGTTAACGTTAACTGACTGGTTTGTTTTAGTTTTACAACATGTGGTTGTCACTCTTAGCCGCGGTTTTATGCGTGGCTTGCATGTTCTTAATCAGCTGGCCCACTGCTCTCGTCACTTTTGCTTGTGTCCTTGCTCTGTACTTGGTTGTTCAGTATCGCCGACCAGGTATGACATCATAACACAGGGAAAAACCGGTTGACTATACCGGTCCAACTCAAACTACCACTAATGCAAAAATACTGGAAAAATGCTCACTGTTTTTTGCCTGCTCCAGAGGTGAATTGGGGTTCATCATCCCAGGCTCAGAGTTACAAAACGGCCTTGTTGACTATGCAGCAATTAAGCAACATAGAGGACCATGTTAAAAACTATCGCCCTCAAATGCTAGTTCTAACTGGATTGCCGGGGAGTCGCCCGTCCTTGGTCGATTTCGCTTACACCATATGCAAGAAACAGTCTTTAATGATATGCGGTCACATAAATAAAGTATTAATTAAATTGTTTCCTTGTTCCTACATGGCTATATTATAATTTTCAACAAAAATTCCAAATTATACTTTTGCACAGACGCAACAAACGACTCGAGGACGATCAATCATGCTTCATAAAGCCACAGCTTGGTTAAGACGTCATAAGGTCAAAGCTTTCTATACATTAGTCGACAATATGTCATTTTCAGCTGGTGCTGCAGCTTTGATGCAAGCCACAGGTGTCGGTAAAATGAAACCGAATCTTTTGCTAATGGGGTACAAAAGCGATTGGCGAACTTGCGAGAAAGACCAGCTCGAGCACTATTTCAACGTCATACAGTACGTCTCTTCAGTATTTTCCCATTGACTTCTTTTAACTTTATTTCTTTTCCTCTCATTTTAGCACGGCTTTCGATATGTATATGGCAGTGCTAATTGTCCGGATGCCTGGAGGTTTGGATTACACTGGAGTGGTTGGAGACTTTGAGGAAATTGTCCAAAATGCTAGCAATCAAGGGTTGCGCAGAAATGCTTCCAACTTATCAACTTTTTCTTCTTGTAAGGCAATTTAAACAGATTAAAATCTTAACTTCATCACTTGCAATTTTAGCTAGTGTTAGCGGAGGTGACTCCAACACCATGAGTAAGAAGAAAAAGAAGTCGAATGTAGTACTCAAGTAAGTTTCCTTTTGCAGAAGTTGACGGATTTACATGAACTAAAATCATGTTCTATATTCTTATACATTGAGTTTGGTATATTCTTTTTATTAGGGATCCAGCGGGTAACGATCTTCCTAAAGAGATTGCGAGCAATATCACTGTATTCCAAAGGAAACAATCCAAGGGAACCATTGATGTTTGGTGGTTGTCTGACGATGGTAAATTCCTTCCTTTGTCATCTAAAGAATTATTTCGGTTTTCAACTCGTTTCTCTTAGGCGGGCTTACTTTGCTACTACCCCACATTCTAACCACCAGATCAAATTGGTCTTCGTGTAAATTAAGGGTGTTTTGCCTCGCAAGCAGTCACGATGAGCTCAGCCAGGAACAACAAAAGTACAATTTTGACCTCGTGTTTCCATATTAGCTCCTACCAACCTACGCTCTGTTGTTTACCAGTATGGCCGCGCTGCTAGCGAAGTTCCGTATCGACTTTTCGGATGTCGTGGCCGTCCCCGACGTGGAAATCCCACCCCAGCAATCCACCGAAGACTGGTTCAGTTCGCAAGTTACAGCTTTCACCAACAGCAACGGCCAAAGTAGGATAGAAGTCTTGTTTTCGAGATCAAAGACAGATAAACTGTTTCCTTTTTCCCAGCAATGACGCCTCTAATTTCCGAAGCCGAGATTGTTTCGCTAAAAAACAAATCGCAACGTCATATGAGGCTACGAGAGTTGCTATTGCAGCACTCCAAAACGTCCAATATCGTTTTTATGTAAGTTAAATGCCCCTTTGGGAAACAACTCCCTTTTCCGCATCGGAAGTAAGAGCTTAATTTTAAATTCCTAGGACACTGCCTATGCCTCGAAAGGGCACCGTTTCCGCCCCCATGTATATGGCCTGGATGGAGACGCTTACCAACGATTTACCTCCGTTTGTCCTGGTTCGAGGAAATCAAACGTCTGTCCTTACATTCTATTCATAAGTTCAGTGCACCTGTCTTTTTAAAAAGCTCACAAACAAATTAAAAACTATCCCTTCTTTATATTTTAGAGCGAATATATGTATATATCTAGGTGACGGGTTGTAATATTCTTGTACTTGAAATGAGTGTGTAGTCAGAAATTACATGAAGGGTTACACAAGAAAATTATTTTTTACTGACCAAAGTTTAAGTACTGTTTTGGTTTCCCCGATCATTACAAATGAGACATTTTAAAGATAGCAGCTTTTCGTTCTAGATAACATTTAAATTAGGCCATTCAAAAATATAATCACTCGAAAATTAGGTCAGTACTGAATAACTCCGGGAGCTAAGAGGGAAACTTAATCAAATGGGAGGTAGCGAATTTCACTTAGCACCTTTAAACCTTGTTCTTAAATCTTTTGCATATTTTACAAGTACGGTGATCCTACTTGATTTCGATACCAGAACTGGTTTGTATTAGAACGAACTAACGTAAAGCTCTTCTTGTCCGCTGTGAAGTTATCTATAAACACAAGTTCTGCCGCGGCAGTGCAGGAACCTACAAGGATATATAAACCCCGTCTGCCTCGTTCTTTCATCCCATTAAAAGAAACACAGCTACCCAAGAGATTTTTTATGGAGCTTAGACGAAACGAAGCTCACAGCAGTGAAGGTGCTGGAGGTATTGACAATCCTGTCTTCATACCGTATGAAGGCGATCAAGTACCAGGGCTAAATTTTCCCAATACCCGTGCAAATAAAGATGCTAGAACGCGGAAAATCTCAACTTTTTTGCCACCTATGCCTCCCCCTGCATCACCACAAGATACAAATCCGGTAAGCTTTCTTCACGTAATTAAACGAGAATACATTAACTTATTCATTTGCAAAGACGATGCAAATTTTTTATTTTCTTTTTTTTAAGACTGGTAACGGTGCCAACAGCCCAGCAACAACAACACGAGTTACTTGGAATCTGGACCCTATCAAAAACAATCGAGTAGTCGGAAATCATGTTACGCGCGAATCACTACCGCACTTGGATAATTACCGCAACAGGAAAAACGCGGTGTCTCGCATACCAACTTTAGAGGAATTACACGATTCTATTGTGGATGACACGGTACGAGTATTTTTGGAAGTTCTTCAATATTATTCTTTACCAATGGGCATTTTCGAAACTTGCAGGTAGAGGCAGAACCAGACAGAACAGATGAAGGTCAAAGTGAAGGGACCAAATTTGGTTGGATTGAAGGCGTCTTGATACGAAACATGCTTAATATTTGGGGTGTAATGCTCTTTCTACGGATTTCTTGGGTCGTCGGACAAGCAGGCATATGTGAGTGTGAATTGACTTTGATAACGTTTGTTTTTCAATCAAAACTCTTAAATCTGATACGTTATTTCCTTCTTTAAAAAAAAAACAGGGCAAACCCTATTGATAATCGGGCTATCTACATTTATAACGTTGGTGACAGCAATTTCCGTGTCAGCGATAGCGACTAATGGAGAAATCGGAGGAGGTAAACAAATGTGATTGATGTTTTTCAATCTTGCAGATAAGGACGAGCAAGAGTGGATTTCTGACTCGCTGCCTTTCTTCTTTTATTCAGGTGGGACGTATTACGTCATGTCACGATCTATTGGACCCGAATTTGGCGCGTCTATCGGCATAATTTTCGCTATTGCCAACGCGATTAACGCCTCACTGAATGTGGTCGGATTCTGCGAAACGCTCAACAATTTATTAGCGGACTGCGGCGTTAAAATAGTCGACGGCGGAGTAACGGATATTCGCATAACTGGCACTATTACCATGGTAGCCGTCAGCCTGCTTTGCGGACTGGGTGCCAAATACGAATCCAAAGTACAACATAAACCTTCTATACTATTAGAAACCCTATTTGGTCACTAACAACTATATTTTTAGACACAGATAGTACTTTTCATGGTTTTACTTGTGGCGTTGTGCAATTTCGTCGTCGGCACGGGTATCGGACCTCGAAGCGATTTAGATAAAGCGAAAGGATTTATCGGATTTAATCGTAATACTATCTCTTTCTTGTTCTTAACAATCTGGTCATCTTTTTTTCTTTTCTTTTCTTTTTTACGTGGACAGTCGATCTCATAACAGAAAATTGGCAACCTGCCTACAAAGTTAGTGATGGACTAACTCAAAACTTTTTTACTGTCTTCAGCATTTACTTCCCTGCAGGTAAAACCCAGACTTGTGTTTATTTTTTCCTAAAAAAGTAACATGATGTTCTTAGCTACTGGCATTTTAGCTGGGGCTAATATCTCCGGAGATTTGAAAGTAACGCGAAATAAATTAACGTTTTCCCAGACAAGTCATACGACATTTTCTTTGTACAAAACTAGGATCCTAGTCGCGCCATTCCCAAGGGTACTATTTGGGCAATTATTGTCACTAGCTTAACGTACGCCATAGTGGCTATACTTTGCAGTGCCACAGCCGCTCGCGAAGCATCGGGGAACGTTCTAGATCTTATGAATGGGACTTGGCTGGATTGCCTTGAAGGCGATTGCGAATATGGACTCTACAATGACTATCAAGTACTTTCGACGACCTACGCAGCATATTTTTTTTAAAAAAAGAGAATAATATTGACAAACTGTATGTCCATGTTTTCAGATTATGACGCTGATCTCCGCATTTGGGCCTTTGACGTACGCTGGTTGCTTTGCCGCTACTTTAAGTTCTTCTTTGGCTAGCTACGTCTCGTGTCCTAAATTACTGCAAGTTATTGCACAAGACAACTTGTTCCCTAGTTTGGGCAATTGTGGAAAAGGCTATGGAAAAAGCAATGAACCTATTCTTGCCTACGTCTTCACCTTTTTGCTGGCCCTCGTCTTTGTTCTCATTGGTAACCAAACTGACCTGAAATCTTACCAGATCTATTCATTATTTTCGTTTTTCCCTCATTATAGCGGAGCTGAATCAAATTGCTCTCCTAATCTCCAACTTTTTTCTGCTCACCTTCGCTTTACTCAACTTCTGTACCTTCCACGTTTCCCTGGTTAAGCCTATCGGTTGGCGACCAACGTTTAAGGTAAGCTATACATTTATTGGCTAAACGAATCGAGAAGAATCTAACAGACTTTTTGTTGAATAGTACTACAATATGTGGTTATCATTGGGAGCAGCCTTTTTCTGCGTGGTGTGTATGTTCCTGATCAGCTGGATTACTGCAGTAATTACCATTGTATGTGCAGCTGCGCTCTACCTAATTGTTCTTTATCGAAAACCAAGTAAATTCCTCTTGATAAATTTTTATCAAAATTTGGAAATTTAATTATTTTGTATATTAACAGGTGACGTCAACTGGGGCTCCTCTGGCCAAGCTCAAGCTTACAAAACAGCACTAATTACTGTTCAACAGTTAAGTTATACGGAAGATCACGTCAAGAATTACCGTCCACAGATTCTAGTCCTAACGGGTTTTCCGGGCTCTCGTCCTTCACTTGTTGACTTTGCTTATTCCATATGCAAGAACCATTCACTCATGCTCTGCGGCCATGTCCTCCAAGTAAGGGAACTTGTTTTTATGCGAACGTTAAAAACAAACCCGTTATTTGGAATTTCTTTTCGGCAGCCACAGCAATCATCACGAAGTAGATTGTCCACGATCCAGAAAGCTCTTTCATGGCTACGACGTCATAAAACCAAAGCGTTCTACTATCTGGTGGACAATCTAAGCTACCAATCTGGTACAGTAGTACTGCTGCAGACTACTGGTATCGGGAAAATGCGGCCTAATGTTCTTTTACTCGGTTACAAAAGCGATTGGCGAACTTGCAGTAACATAGAACTAGACCAGTACTTCGGTGCCATACAGTAAGAATTTTCGTCTTGAATCTTTACTGTTCTTTTTAATTTTCCTATTTTCCTTTTTTTCACCTTTTAGTGACAGTTTCGACATTAACGTAGCTGTGACTATATTGAGAGTGCCAGGCGGTCTTGATTTCACTGGAGTGGTAAGAGAAATTGAAGAATCTTTACCTATTTTGTCAAGATCCCAGTCTGCACTATCCACCACGTCAATTGGTAAGTTTGCTTTGTCACCGCCAGGGGTATCAGTAACTAACTTTCGCTGTTATTGCATAGGAAGTGAAAACAGCGTACCTTCAACGTCCTGTGAGCAGTTTCAGGTATGTGAAGACGTTGAGAGTCCTGGTCTAAATCGCAAAGATCCCACAGAAGCCAAAAAGAAGGAGAAAACCACACTAAGGTAAGATAGCTCCTCTAATTTAATTATAGTCACTAAAGTAAATAATATGTATAGGGATCCTGCAGGAAACCCCTTACCAAAAGATGTAGTTTACAACATCACACGTTTCCAGCAAAAGCAAACCAAAGGAACGATAGACGTTTACTGGTTATACGAAGACGGAGGTAATAAATTTCCTGAACGAAATGTTTTTTTTACCTATTAACGTAAATTATAAAACATAATAGGTTTAACTCTGCTTCTACCTCACATATTGAGCACCCGTTCGGAATGGTCTGACTGTAAACTGCGAGTATTTTGCCTCGCCCACAACCATGAAGAACTCGAGAAGGAGCAGAAGCAGTGAGTTTGCCCTCTTTTAAACGACACAAAGTATCTCTAAGTTTGTTTTCGTAGAATGGCGGCATTGTTGGCAAAATTCCGTATTCACTTCTCGGACGTTATAGCTATTCCACACATCAATAAACCACCCGAAGAAACTACGCAACAATGGTTCAAGCAGCTCATCGGCGAATTCAATAACGGCCACCCTTCTAGTAAGAAATCGAGACAGAATTCAAGAATTGATTCCCTTAACACTTGTTTGTTCTCTTAAAGATATATTTTTGGAAGCCGAGTTAGCTGCCGCGTCAGCAAAGTCAGAACGCCATATGCGACTTCGAGAAATCCTGTTTCAGCACTCCCATGAAGCTAAGCTTATTGTGATGTAAGTTTATAACAAGCCAGAGACAACACTTATTTTTTGCAATATCAAAACTGGTAACAATTTTGATCAAACAATATTTTCTCATTCACAGGACCCTACCCATGCCTCGAAAAGGTACCGTGTCAGCCCCGCTGTATATGGCCTGGTTGGAAACACTTACTCAGGGGATGCCCCCGTTTTTGCTTGTTCGGGGCAACCAAACCTCCGTTCTCACCTTCTATTCCTAAAAAAGTGTTCCGAATTATCCTCTATTATAAATACGAGCAATGTAAATAAATCGCTAGAAATGATGCTGCAATTCGTTGTCGTCGTTTGAAACAAGCCAAGAGTATTCGCTTCTTCGGTCTAAAAAGTTTAACTTATCTGCCTAAAATGTTTCCTAGCTACCACCTTAACGAAGTAATCAGCCAAAAGTAACGCCATTCACATTCCAAGGCTGCTATCAGTATCCTGAGACCTCGCGCCACGCCATATTTGTTTGAACAAAAAAAAACAACAACAAAAAAGTGCAAAGCGCAACCTGTCGAATACACTTGACCTCCGATGCGGATTTTGGGACTGGGCGTACTTACAGCTTGTGCTCCCTGATCACGATGCTCGCATGTTGTTGACATTCCGTTGATTGCTGTCGAATTTTATGCCATGATTGAAATGGATCCCCTGTGCACGTTGCTGTCTTACTTATTGGGAATACCTAGCACGTGAATGATAAAATGCTATCAATCGGGAACTTGAGAGCTGGCACACATGCCATGCTAACTGTTTATGTTCTTATGCAATCTTAGAAAAAGCCCCCAAATAAACCATTATCTCTTGTGAAAGCTCCAGACATGCTGGCAGGATCCCGCCATATCAAAAAAGGACCAGAAAGTCTAGAAAATTAGCTCCTCTTACATCTTAAAGAGGTGTTTTGTATCGTCACTCCGCCTAAAGGATGAACCTTTTAGGGTGTTTCATGCCGTTACCAGAAAATGCAACTTGGCATGAAGTTAACTGGATGAAACCAGTGTTGATCTAAGAATAAAGGAATGCACTGTTCAAATCCTTCGATACATCGAGAAAGGTTTTCGCATACCTTTCAGCAGCAGCAACAGCAAAGTGCGCACGTGAAGACCTTGCACGAAGCTTCTTAGTCTTCAAGTTATCCAGGTTACGCATCCAATAAAACGGTAAAGGAACAGGGTGACCCTGGCCACTCTTCGTCTTAGTTTCTCATTACTAGGTCAAGTTCAAACGCGAAAACTGATCGCTTTTCCTCAAACTGCCCTCACATAGCAGAAACCTGTCCGTCAATTTCAGCCTTGTATCCCTCGCCCACGGGAGCCGAATCTCACGCAAGTACCAGATCCCAGGAATGCCCGGCGGTTAGGCGAAAACTACTTACGCTTTGTAAGTTGCCGAGACCTCTTACTCTTGAAGCACTAAAGTACCTCAAAACTGTTTGAAAACAATGTACCATGTAAAGTAGCCAAACGGCAAGGTTATTAATGATTGATGGATTGTTCTACCATAACACTCTTTTTTTCCCCGCCTCCTCTCAGAGTCCGCTTCAACAACTGTGTTTAAACGTTTTCTTGGCAAGTAACCGAGGCGCGGCTTAGAGGATCTGGGGAAGAGAGGAAAACGGGTGGCCTTTGGGAGGTATTCGAACATTAGGATTTAAATGAGTTAACGGAACGAGTAATATGTGGCCCTTTCCTTCGACCAGTTTGCTCCTAGCTCTCGTTTTTTAAAGTTTTCCAACGTCCTTAACACAGTATCTCGTCCACCTTGGATCCGACCCGTTCGAGTCTCTCCGATCGCCATGTAAATATCTGAGCAACCTTTTTGGATTTCTAATGGATTTTTCTTACGTGTGCCAATGGGTACACTTGACCTCCGAATGTTAAACCAACGAATATAGTCCAAACACAAACCCTGAACAACTTCGCTCCTTTTACCAGCCTATATAAACTGAAAGGGAACGCAAAGCGAACGCGCGAGGTGCTGACTTACAAACGAACCAGCTCCAACAAAAGTCGACTACTTAGCTCCTTTCGCTTCACCGATTGCTTTGCAGTAAAACGACGTAGAAAGTCAAAAGTGTGGCTGAATACCTCGACAACCCATTTTATTTTAATGGTACAACAAACAGTGGTTATCCAGAAGTTTATTTACTCCCAAAACCATGGCGGGATACGGTTACTATGGTTCGAGACGCACCAATGTCCCCGATCCTGTGCAACATCAAAACTCGCGGTTCCATGTTTCGCGCGTTTATTCGAAAAATACTTTCGCAGCAGGCGATACTATAGCCTCCGGCTATCCGCGCAGACGCTCTTCGGTGCCTAACCAGAATGCCAACCCCGCGGCGATAACTTCGCACCCTCGCCTGAACGCTCACGGCAAAAGTTGCTATGTCAACGCTCGCGCTATGAATGGCGGTTCGGCCTTTTATCCTTCCGCGACTGATTACTCCTCCCCAGCAGGTACTACGTCTACCTTGTCGTCTTCCTATTCTCCATGGAATCCTCCATCGCAGCACTCACAAGCTCCACAGTCGTCGTACACCATGGACCCACAAGGCCTCAGTGAAATTTCCTTTGCGCATTTGCCAGTGCCCGGCAATGGCGTAGGTTCGCAACAATCCGCATCACAACCAGGTTCACGTACCAGCAGCGTGCGCGGTCGTCCCGTGTCTCTTCGCGTCCGTGACTTACCGGAACAGCAATGGGGAGGCAGTTTACGGGTGTTCCGAGAAACTGGGCCCTTTGCCAAAAGTTTGCAGCATCATCTCAGTCGCGAAACGCTGCCACACATCGACCATTACAGTTTAGGGCTCCATTACAACAATGCCAAAATGCGACCAAGTATGGATGAACTACTGGATGTCGACGGTGTACCTCCCGTTCAATTTTCTCAGGTAAAATATTTCCCCTATCAAACAAGTTGCACAAACAAACTTGAATTTCCTTGTTTGCTAACCTCATTTTGCAAGCGACGAATTGTTGCATACGGTTTATATAACGAGTCTACAAAGAAGGACTTGGGGGAAATTACCCGGGCTCTCATTCCCATAGCTGTGTCGGCATATTTAGCTTCCCTCTTTGTTTTCCGGGATTTAAAAAACAGCAGTGATACTGTCGTCTACGTTAATCGGCAATAATCAGCTGAACAACTTGCATAAGACTGGGAAGTTCGACAGGTCTTTATCTTTTTGGTTAGCTTGACGAAAGAACAAGAAATGACATTCATTCGCAATAAGTAAAGCCGCGCCCTGTTAGTTTTTTTTACGAATGTAAATTAGACTAGCGATGTATAATTTTACCTAAAGGGGAATATGGAAGTCAAGTAATCTCAAGGTAAAGCGTTGCTCTTGTCAGAAAAATCGAAGGTAATTCGCCGCCTGCGGAGCTCCTAAACGATCTTTCTTCAAAGAATTAGCTCGCCAGTTCCTTTAACTCACTCTTGATTTATTCATCTTTTAATAATCCTACATATGGTCCTTGTTTTCTCCTATTAGGAAGCAAGTTCCAAAGACCACCCTTACGAAAGTGTCAAATTTGGATGGATCCAGGGAGTCTTGATTCGATGTCTCCTCAACATTTGGGGCGTGATGCTTTTCCTGCGTTTATCTTGGGTCGTCGCCGAAGCAGGCATTGGTAAGCGAAATTTCTCGCATAAATTCCTGGCATCAGTATCAGGCATTTGTGTTTGATCTGTGAACATATCAAAGCGAGAAAAATGCTCGTGATAGTTAACATCGTTAACGAGATGTTGTTTAGGCCCGATAAGTACGCTATCAGGCCGGTTAATCGTGTCACCTTTCGCTCACCTTTGGCACACACACGTTACTTTTCTCATAAACAGAACTATAAATTTCAATCGTCATACAGTTGTAAACATTCTTAAATCACTTTCCTTGATCTACTTCTTGTTTCCGGAGTATAGTCAAAAGCGAAGCAACCGGGAGAAAACTCTCGTAGACCTTGAATAGGCGATCCACTTCCAAGAATTATATCCAAATGAAAGTTTCAGAGCGAAATCAACGTTTCTATTCTTCTCCTTACAGGTCAAGCCATCTTGGTCGTCTTGCTGGCCACCGCTGTGACTTCCTTAACCACTCTGTCCATGTCCGCTATTAGCACGAATGGGCAAATTAAAGCTGGTAAGTTTAAAGCAGGTTATGAGAAGTATTGTTCTTGTCTTAAGCTTTTTTAAACGAAAAAATTTACATAAGTTTCTCGGAAAGGAGACTGACCTTCCTTGTCACTTCACGTCTCTGTGCTCCAAAACAATTTCAACTCCCTAAAACATCCTAACGGCCTTTAAAGAACAATTGTCAGTTGGAACTCGGATTTTCCTTGGCAATTGCAGGCTAAGGGCGGTTCGGTCTCGATGAAACTTGTTTTAGTCGGACACCGCAAGTTTCCTTACTGTTCTCTAAATGAAACACACCTGTTTGTTGCCTGAGCGGTGTTTTATACATTTTTATGCAGCTTCGAGGTGAAGTGGTCCTCCGGCGAAGTAATAACTATGCATAAGAAAGACACAATCGACCTAAATGGTGCTTTCTAATGTACCCAACATCTCTGCGTTTATAATCACGATGATGCAATCCTATCACCTTTTTACCCATAGGTGGGACTTATTATATGATATCGCGGTCACTGGGACCTGAATTCGGTGCAGCCATTGGTATCATTTTCGCTCTGGCCAACGCAGTTGCCGTGTCCCTTCACACGGTGGGCTTCTCTGAATCGCTCAACGACTTGCTGAAATCCATGGACCTCAAAATCATCGACAATGCCGAAAACGATATTCGCATAACCGGTTCTATCACCCTGATAGTACTCACTATGATCGTCAGTATTGGCATGGAATGGGAAGCTAAGGTACATTTCCGCTACTTGGCAAATTCACAACGGGAGAAACTCGAGGAATATACTATTTTTTCCCAATTTTTAAAAAATTAGGCACAAATATTGCTCATGGCTATCTTATCCGTTTCATTGGCTAATTTCTTTGCTGGGAGTATCATGGGACCTCAGGAAGGCGAGTATGGCAAAGGATACCTGGGAATTAGCAGTAAGATCTTCTTTTAAAGATTGTCGCTTTAGTCTTGAATAGTCTCGACTGCTCTCTAATGTGGGGGTTTGTAACTTTTAGCTGAACTATTCAGCGAAAATTTCTACCCCGATTACAGATCAATGAACGGGGTCCAGTACAACTTTTTTAGCGTTTTTGCTGTGTTTTTCCCAGCAGCAACCGGTAAGCTAGGAACTCAACAGTAACACGTTCTTTTTTTTAACACCTTCTTTGCTTTTTAGGAATCTTGGCTGGAGCTAACATATCCGGAGATCTCAAGGTAACCCACTTCGGTCTCCTTGTTCCTAGTTTTTTACTAGTTAAAGCTAACTTGCAACAATTCGTTTTTTAACCTTTTTCTCTTTATTTTCTTTCCTGTTTTTCGCATTTGTGTCATTTACGACAAGTGTAGGATCCATCCAAAGCTATTCCGAAGGGCACAATGCTGGCTATTATCATAACTTCCACATCGTACATAATCTTCGCAGTCATTGCGGGTGCTTCTGTTCTTCGCGACGCAAGCGGCAATGCAACCGATATTATTGACGGAGTACTAATGTCGAACTGTACTGTGGATAATACGTGTGAATGGGGCTTACATAACAGCTTCCAAGTAAATAATTCATGACATCATTAAAGACATGAAAATTTCTACAATTTGGGGTTCAGGTTATGGAGCTGGTGTCCGCCTTTGGCCCCCTGAACTATGCTGGCTGTTTTGCAGCCACTTTGAGCTCTGCGTTGGCCTGTTTTGTATCGGCACCCAAAGTCCTTCAAGCGTTATGCAATGACCGCCTTTTCCCTTATTTGCATGTTTTCGGTAAAGGGTATGGAAAAAACAACGAACCTTTGCGTGCCTACGCTCTCACTTTCGTTATCGCCCTGTGTTTCGTCTTGGTCGGTAAGATTTCCTTTAAAAAAAAAAAATCCCGGGAAAACCTGACTTTTCCTCTGTTACGCAAACCTAGCCAAGTTGGATATCATTGCACCCCTCATTTCCAGCTTCTTTCTGTCATCTTATGCGCTGGTCAACTTTTCAACTTTCCATATCGATTTGGTTCAACCCGTAAGCTGGCGCCCGACCTTCAAAGTAAGTTTATTAATCAAAAAGTCAAATCTTAACCTTACGGAAATTATTTCTGCAGTACTACAATCGATGGTTAAGCTTACTAGGATGCTTTCTATCGGTCATTTCCATGTTCCTTTGCAGCTGGCCTACAGCTTTGATCACGCTAATATTAGTCGTCAGCTTAGTTTTAGTCGTCAAATATCGCCGTCCAGGTAAATCACCACAACTTCTCTTTGCAAATAAACTAATCCCAAACATGTTAACAGACGTAAATTGGGGTTCTTCGCCACAAGTCCAAGCCTACAAAACTGCCCTGACCACCGTCTACCAACTCAACCATGCCGAAGACCACGTTAAGACGTACACGCCCCAAATCCTAGTTCTGACGGGACCCCCTCATACCCGTCCATCTTTGGTCGACTTTGGTTATTTGCTATGCAAGAAAAACTCGATGTTAATGTGCGGCGACATCCTCGAAGTAAACTTCAATAAGAAATTTCAAGGTGAAAATATTCAAACTATAATTTAATTCAAATTAGTCGCGACGAACGCATAAGGAACGAGCTGCACAATCCCAAAGAGCGAATCGGTGGTTGAAAGCCCATAAAGTTAAGGCGTTTTACAACAGCATTGACAACATCAGCTTCTCGGATGGTTCTGCAGCATTGCTGCAAGCTAGTGGTATCGGCAAGATGAAACCTAACATTGTTCTTTTCGGTTACAAAGCAACATGGCGAACATCCGACAGAAGTACTCTGGACCAGTATTTTAGTGCCATTCAGTAAGCAACGAAATTCTGCTCCATTCAGCCTCTCTCTAAAACTTGTTCTTTCAAAAAAACCTTTTTAGTTCTGCTTTCGATATGCACGTAGCAGTTACCATGCTTCGCGTCCCAGAAGGACTCAACTATACTGGCGTAATTGCGGAGTACGACCCACCCGAATGTTCTGCTGACAGTAATACCATGGAAGGTGCGTGCAACAAGGGGTTTGATAAATCAGAGGAAGATTTACGAGCAGCTCATGTAATCTTAGAGAAGCAGATGTCTCAAAGTAAGTTGTTGGATTATATTACTTCTTATTGTGGCATTTCGTAAACCGAACTTGTTGCTAAAATAGGCAGCAGTACTGCAAGTATAGCTGACACCTATGTAAGTAAACCTACCAAGAGCACGAGCGAGTTGAGCAAAATGCAGAAGAAAATGAAACAATCCAAGATTATTTTCAAGTAAGTTTAGCTGCGACTTACTTAGATAATACCTTAATGATTTGATTAGGGATCCAGCTGGTAACGAACTCAACAAAGAGGTTCTTGATAGCATTTACAGATTCCGTATGAAGCAAAAGAGAGGCACGATTGACGTATGGTGGTTGTACGACGACGGAGGTAATAAGAATAATAATTATTTTAACCATAATGAAAACGAACGACGACATGATTGTTTGTGTTCAGGATTGACTATGTTGCTGCCTCAAGTCATAAGCACTCGATCTAACTGGGTTAACTCCAAGTTGAGAGTGTTTTGCTTGGCAGAGAAGGATGACTCAAATAAGGAAAGATCCAGGTAAGATTCAACTAGTTTTAATACCAGAAAATTCTCAAGCGTGTCTTTCTTAGTATGCGAGCCTTATTGGCGAAATTCCGCATTCCGGTTTCGGATGTTGTAGTAGTTTCTGATATTACTAGTTCACCATCAGCTGCTACTAAAGCGTGGTTTGAAGCAATGGTGAAAGAGTTCCTTCAAAAAGAGGACGATGGAGGAACAAGTACAAATATTTTCGCTCCTAATCAAGCTTAAACTTTTATCACTAATACACAAATTTTAACAGAACCGGTCATTCAAGAATCTGAATTGATCGCCTCAAAAGAGAAGTCCTATCGACACATGCGCCTTAGAGAACTATTGCTGGAGCATTCCACCGACGCCAACTTGGTCGTCATGTAAGTATCTTAAAATAAAACTCAAAGAATTAACCCTATTAAATTTGATTTTTTTAGGACGTTGCCTTTTCCACGAAAAAACAGCGTTCCATCTCCCTTGTATATGGCCTGGTTAGAAACGTTAACAGCTAACATGCCTCCTTTCTTGCTTGTCAGGGGCAATCAGACGTCAGTTTTAACGTTTTATTCTTAAAACTTGAAATTTTAGAGATAAAAATAATATACCTAAACAAGAATGATATACTTGAACTCTAATTATCCTTAAAAGAAAAGCATTGTAATCTTCCATTTCGTGTACAGATCCTAAAGGAGATCTCGTAGAGAAAACAGGAGTATAATTTTTCCTTAAAATGTATAAGCTCTTAATATTTAAATTTAAATGAGGATAGAAGTCCAGGTTTGATTTGACGCATGAACTGGAATCATGCCTTCTTTGTATGAAAACATTCCTTGTAAGAGTAATAGAAAAACGCACTTTTTGTCTGAACAAGTCCCAAGTTTCCATAAAATTAACCCAAGACTAGCTTCACTGCTATGACTATGGTGTTGACAAAGATCAAGGGAACTGGAACGAAAAAGTCGCGACGCAAAGGCAAATTAATTCTCTACACTTGTGTTTTAAGAAACAACTTACTCCTCATGACTGTTCGGATAGATCGTACCAGATTTAAAATCTGAGATTTCATACTAGGACCATCCTCAAATCCACGGACTTGATCTCGTCCCCAGCCAACTAATGTAAACACAGAACTGTTGATTTAGGTGTAACGCCTTGAAAAGCCGCTTAACATTTAACTTATAAGCACATGTCTGCAAACAAAGGAAATGTTCCACATTTCATTTTCATTCTATTTAGTCATCAAATTGTACACTATATTTGCAACTTTGACAAAACTCCAAACGGAGACATTTGCGAATACGATTTAAACATTTTAACTCAAGTTACCTTTAGCTAAGAAGCGTTCTTCATGAAGTACACACACGGCATTAATTACCAACAGAGCGGACTCCAAAAGATTCCACAATGTAAAAGCCATCTCTTTCTTGTTGTTAACTTACACTGCACCACGCCTACATTACAAGGGGTGTATTCAACAGAGAAACTCGCCAACTCGCTCCAATGGTTACTAGCGCCACCTACTGACGCTCTGGGAATCACGCCTGAAGAGTGGATACAAATTTAAAAATCACCCAAGCCTTGGTAGCGCAGTAGGCAAAGCGCGAGTCTCATTAAAAATCACCTTACAAATGAAACGGGTAGCTTTCATATAACTTGTTGAATATAACTCGTTTTATATTATTTTTACTCATACCATTTAATTTCAATTTCCTGTTATGTCTGTCAAAGTGCCAAAAATCGTAGATCGGCAAGTGGGATGAAGCATTGCATTGCGGCGCCAAATTCCGATCGAATAATGCAACCTACTTCCAAACGCCAAACGATAGGAGCAGACCATGACTAAGAGTGTCGAAAATGACCCCAGCTTCGCACGATGAAGGCACGTGTTACTTGATTACTCTCGTGTACCTGGCAGAGACCGGCATTGCTGGGGAGGGCCCAAAGGTTTTCCCCCACCTAACACTGTAACCTAATCCAATTTTTTCGCTTCTTTCCCTTCTTTTTTTGCCAACTTTCTCACGAAGGCTCACAGGAATTCTAAACTTTTTCCTTTTATTATTCAGGTTCGTTTTATTTCATACCAATACCACTATCTTAATTAAGGCGTCTCCTACTTGGCTTTTCGCGGGCTTAATTGATAACGTCATCAGGGTACACCCACTTTTCCCGAAATCTCATCTCCGGCTACCAGAAATGCAAAAAAAAATGCTCATTTAGTCTCGACTTCCGTTTCAAAATTGCCTACGAATTCCAAGAGCAGCATCCTCCAATTCCTCTCTTCTTTGTTGCATATTTTGAACCCGAAACCGAACCCAAGCCATGTGTGCCAACTGTGACGTCATCTGGCCGTAATCCAACAAACCGGGGCTAATTTAGCCTTCCTGTCTCGCCAGTTGCAATAGAATACTCTTCACTAGAGCTCCCCCAACCCCCCTCTCTCTTCTCACTGACTTGGGTTTTCTTTGCGTTGCTCCGAAACCTTACGCCCAACCTCCTGTCAAACCGAGGTTTAAAAAGCCAGTTGTGTGCCATAAGCGTCGACAAAGTTGCGCAGATCGGCCATCGCTACTCAAGAGCAGTAGTCTTCGTTCAGTTGCAAGACTGGTCTCTGTATTGTATAAAAAGCTTGTGCGGCGAAGGGAAGTTTGCCCGCAGCTGCCCTTCCCACGAGAGTTTTATCCTATTTCGGTGGAAGACTACTTCCCTGCTTGGAGCATACTTTGCCCTCGACGTAGACAAACGAAAGCCGCGCAGACCCGCTCATTCCTCTTCCCTTTTTGGTGTGTGCCACGTGAATTCCCTGCGATAACTTAATAAACAAAGAGCTAAACAACCCCATTGGGACTCGCTAAAAATTCCGCAATGGAGGACGCGAACCAAAGTCGTTTTCGTGTTCGGCGAGTCGACTCCAACAATGAAGAATACGAGATGGAACCCGGTGCAAGTGGTGGAGTGGCCGAGCACGTGGCGAACGACAACGACCGAGCCGCGTCTCCTACGGCCTTACTGGCCCCCTCCTATCACACGGTCCAAGACACGAAATACGGCAAGAGTTTGCGGCATTTCACTCGCGAAGCCTTGCCCCGTTTAGACAATTATCGCAACATCTTGTCCATTCAAGCCGGGCACAGGCCAACCCTCGACGAATTACATAATGCTACCCTCACCGAAAAGGTAACTTTTGAACGTAGAATGAGTTGAAAAACGCAACAGAGCGCAGCTCCCTGATTTGCAATTGG
This sequence comes from Lepidurus packardi, assembly GCA_023053545.1. Lineage (NCBI taxonomy): Eukaryota > Metazoa > Arthropoda > Branchiopoda > Notostraca > Triopsidae > Lepidurus > Lepidurus packardi. The sequence continues at coordinate 7,874,821 of JAKZAN010000005.1, read as the reverse complement.
CTTGCAATAGCTTTTTTTTTTAGCTTTCTTTCTTCACTAACCGAAAGGAAAAAACAGTAGCATCATTCTAGGGCAGTCTAAAAGAAGTCCCCTGAAGGTTTCTTAAATTTTCTATGGTGAAAAATTTTTAAAAAAATGAAAAATTTTCTATGGTGAAAAAAATCCTTAAAAACCAACAGTTGCGAACGTAAACGTTTTGGCGCGATAGGCTGACACTAGCTCCTTTGCTTTCAGTACGACGTGCTTAACTTCTTCCCAATAAGGAAGCCAGGACGACGTTAACATTTTTCTTTTGAAATAAGATAACCCTTTTTTGGCGAAAACCCCTCTTGGCGAAAGGTGTACGCGATGGTCAATGGCATTAGCCAATGGCTACCGCCAATGGCCGGTAAAAACCTTCCCGTTTGCCTGCCGCAGACACGGTAGCAGGTCGATGGCCTTCTTCCTCTTCTTCGGTGTTGGAACAAGTTGCGATAATCTACTTCCTACTTCGTTGCTTGACGTTTCTAGTCGTCCCCTACTATTAACGATACCCATTTAATATGTAGGCGATTGTCTAACGTTCTCTATCCCAGGACCTATAGTCTCTCTCACCGAGAAGTTCAGAAAATACCCCTCTCTTGCAACTAATAGTGAGGTATTTTTACCCCGACTGGCACGAAAGGCCAATTTTAGGTCAAGTACACGAAAGTGTAATCGGAGCCTGTTACCTTGGTAAATTCAAACCTTCCAACTTATTTGACTTATCTCGACCAGTTTAAAGAAGATGCATGGTCACGAAAGAAAGCCCCACAATCTCTAGAACAATGCGACGTTTAACCTCAATTACCATTAACGGACTCTAACTGGATTACCGTCTCCTTTTTCATCTCTACGAATGCAGCACCCAAAATTATTGGCAAGACAAGAATTTAAGACAAAAGAACCGACAAGCGTCCATCACTTCGTTCGATTCTTTTGACACTCAACAGGAAAAACGTCTTGTGAAATGCGAACAATAGATTATTGTCTATCCATAAATAAACAAAAACAAAAGATTCGTGCCAACTACACCGTCCGCATTCAAAACACACCTTACTTACTTAATTTATTACACACCTTTCCACTGTTCCAGATAAACACGATAAAAACTGAGACATAAGGAAAATCCCTCAAAAAAGGACATGAATTAGAATGAGCTAGGAAATGACCCAACGACCATCCCTTTATTGCCCCGCCAACTTATCTTAATCTCACGCCGTAAAAACGTAACGTTTGCTTTCCAGAATCCGGGTTTTTGTTTCCGTCACAGCTCTGGATAATGTCTTGTTTGCTAAAGGATCTACTGCGCCTCAATTTTCGACATTATTTTATGTTTACTATATCTTGGAGCGTCGCAACATAAACTCAGAATAGCTTAACTTATAACATGTAAATCCTGCCCATCTCCGCTCTCGCCAAAAATCGAACATTTTCAAGAAAATGTTTTTTCCAGAAAGCTTTCAATAAATGTTCAAGAAACGAAAAAGGATACGATTCATTCTTCTCTTTTCTAGTCGCCAGAGAAGCCCTTGGGAGAAACCTTGATGGAAAATGCTGTCAAATTCGGCTGGATTAAGGGGGTTTTGGTGCGCTGTTTGCTCAACATCTGGGGTGTCATGCTTTTCTTACGTCTGTCGTGGGTTGTGGGACAGGCCGGTATACGTAAGTGACTCTCACCTCACGAAAACGAAAAAAAAGTCGAAAAAATAATCGATTTAAATGCTCGAAATGATTTAGTTGAAGGAGTAATTATTATCGGTTTGGCTTGCGTTGTTACTACCATCACCGGCCTTTCCATGAGCGCCATCAGTACGAACGGCAACATCAAAGGAGGTTTGACCCTTAAATCTTCAGTTAGCTGTGTCTGCTACTTAAGAGATTGTTTTTCTTCATCTAGGTGGCACGTACTACATGATATCAAGGTCCTTGGGACCCGAATTTGGCGCTGCCATTGGCGTTATTTTCGCGGTTGCCAACGCGGTAGCCGTGGCTATGTACACAATCGGCTTTTGCGAATCGCTCAACGATTTGCTGAGGACTTACGACATGAAAATCTTAGACAACGGCCTTAATGACATCCGCATTATCGGCACCATCACCATTATCGCATTGACGGGCGTCGTAGTGATTGGCTTGGAATGGGAAGCTAAAGTATATTCAATCTGAACTCTTTTAAATCATTTTCCAAAACTTTGCTCCTTTTTCCCTCGGATGAATAGGCCCAAATCGTGCTGCTCTTCATTCTCGTGGTTGCTCAAATAGACTTCGTGATCGGAAGCATCATAGGACCCTCGGATGACGAGGAATCTGCCAAAGGTTTCCTGGGATATAGCTGTAATCTTCTTTAACTTAAAAAAAAACAAGCTGGCTTATAACCTAACCTGTCTATGCAACGTAGCTGAGCTATTTGTGGAGAATTTTGGACCGGATTATCGCTGGAGCGAAGGTACTCAACACGGCTTTTTCACTGTCTTCGCGGTCTTCTTCCCAGCTGCTACTGGAATCTTGGCGGGAGCCAACATTTCCGGCGATCTTAAAGTAAAAGTCTTTAACTGAATCTTTCTTCAATGATGTTTTAATCGCGGCCTGCATGTTTCAGGATCCCCAAGAAGCAATCCCTAAAGGCACCCTGCTCGCTATCGTCATTACGTCATTAACTTACGTAGGGTTTGCCATCATTTGCGGCTGCACCGTTGTACGACAAGCTTCGGGCAATGTTATGGATTTCTATAACGGCACTTTCACCAATTGCAGCGAGATTGAGTGTCAATGGGGGATGCACAACAGCTTCCAAGTAAACAACGATGAAAAAATGCTCTACTTCTACAAGAGTATTGCTCTCAAGTTCGGGATCTTTTAGGTCATTGAATTGGTATCAGCTTTTGGTCCCCTAATCTACGCTGGCTGTTTTGCGGCCACGTTGAGTTCCGCTCTGGCGAGCTTAGTTTCCGCCCCTAAAGTGTTCCAAGCCCTTTGCAAGGACAATATCTACCCGTACATCGGCTTCTTTGGCAAAGGCTATGGCAAAAATAACGAACCTGTTCGAGGCTATGTCCTAACTTTTCTTATTGCTTTGGGATGCATCATTATCGGTAACTTTCATACGGTTTTTGTCAATTTTTGTTAATTATAAAGTATTTTAGCCGAGTTGAACGCAATTGCGCCCTTGATATCCAACTTTTTCTTGGCTGCTTACGCTCTCGTCAACTTCTCCACGTTCCATGCTTCAGTTGTAAAGCCTGTGGGTTGGCGGCCCACTTTCCGAGTAAAAAAACAACCGTTTATTAAGCCTTTCTAAACAACATTTAAAATCTTTTTTAAATTTTTCCTCAACTCTAGTACTACAATGCCTGGGTTAGTTTGATTGGGACCGTCCTATGCGTCGTCGTCATGTTTCTCATGAATTGGCCCACCGCCTTGGTCACTTTTGCTTGTTTATTCGCTCTATATCTCGTGGTAGTTTATCGCAAACCAGGTAAACCCCTCGACACACCTCTATCTTCGAAGGCTAATCAATTTTACCCGAGCAGAAGTGAACTGGGGCTCGTCCACTCAAGCTTCAACCTACAAAGCTGCTTTGAGCAATATTCAGCACTTGGTGAACATTGACGACCACGTCAAGAACTATCGGCCACAGATTTTGGTCCTGTCCGGCTTGCCCAGCGTTCGTCCACCCTTGGTTGACTTTGCTAATCTGATTTGCAAAAACTTGTCGCTCATGGTCTGTGGCCACATTATGACAGTAAGTTGTCCGTACCCGCGACAATCTAATAAGCAAGAAAATCTTCTCAAAAATCAAAAAATTCTTGATTTTATTTCTGAATGTTTCATAGACGCCTCAGTCGCAACGAGTGCGTTCAGCATTGAGTCAGCGCATGTATCAATGGCTGCGAAATCACCGCATTAAAGCTTTCTATTCGTTGGTGGACAACGTGTCGTTCCGCGAAGGCGCTGTTGCTTTAATGCAAGCGTCCGGTATTGGCAAAATGAAACCTAACCTTTTGCTCATTGGGTACAAATCGGACTGGGATAAATGTTCCGAAATTGAGATCAATGACTATTTTAGCGTAATTCAGTACGTGACAGCTAATCTAATTTCAATCTCAATTTCATTCACAACCTAACCAAGCTATTTTTTATCGCAGTTCGGCGTTTGATAGGCATATGTCAGTCGCCATTTTACGCATCGCAGAAGGATTTGATTACTCGCACGTTTTGGGTGACATAACTGCAATGCAAAGCGCAAACGACGCAGGCACAGCAACTACGCCAAGCGGAGAAACACGCGCTACCACGCCTTTGCCCACAAACGAGAAAGGAATGCCTGCCTTGGCTGGATCACGGGAATCTTTACAATCCCAAAGTATGTTTACGAATTCTTCAGTCTCTATTTTCTTAACTATTTTGTATTTATTTTTATTGAAATTTGTGAGAAATTCCGAGTTGAGTTAAATTTTTACACATGAATTAGAGACTTTTCGAATGCGAGTTTCATCTCTGCTCTCTCCCCGAGGTAAACCTGCAAGGTCCTGCATTGTGTCATGCACTTCGAGAAAAGCTTCCAAACTTGAGTAGTTTTATGTTAACTGTTAAATGTTAACCAGTGAAGTGGCATGTTGACTAGAAAACCGAGCTCTAATTCTTGGTTAACTGAGCCAAACGTTTAACCCAAAGCAGTCTGCTAGCTGAATGGCACGGCACGCCCTGCAACTCAGAATATGATCCCAAATGTGGCGTTTTTCACTATTTTTGGTTCTGTCAACCCGTTATCGCACATAGGTAGTGACTCCGAGCACACGCCCCCTGGCACACCCATTCTCAAACGTTCTGCTTCTTCCGACCCTTCAGGACAAGGCAGCGAACCATCCACTTTGAAAAAGAATAAGCAAAAAGGATCGGCAGAACAGCTTTACAAGTGACTTAACTCTTCAACTATCTTAAATCTTTAATACAAACGAGGAAAATTCTTCTTAGGGATGCTAATGGTCAAGAATTGCCCAAGACTATACTAAACAATTTGACGCAATTCCAACAGAAGCACAAGAAGGCTATAATTGACGTTTACTGGATCTTCGATGACGGTAATATTCGAAGAGAAAATAAAGAAGAGAAAGGGAAAAGAGGATTGTGTACCATCCACGCATTTCTTTAGGTGGCTTGACGCTATTGATGCCTTACATCATTACCACCAGATCGAACTGGGCTGGGTGCAAGATGAGAGTGTTCTGCCTGGCAAACCGTAAAGAAGAATTGGACGGTGAGCAGCGCAGGTAAAATAACTTTTAATGAATTCATACAGCTAAATGCTAATCAATTCATTTTTTGTAGAATGGCCGCTATGTTGTCTAAATTCAGGATTGACTACTCAGATGTGATTGTAATTACAGACATCGTTAAAAAACCACAGCCGTCTACAATGACATGGTTTGAAGATCTGATCCGCCCCTTTGTTAAAAGCGAGAACGGGGAAAGTAATTGTACCCAAGTTCAAGTGTTCCAACTAAGATCTAATTGTTTGAACTGACCTTCCAGATGCTCGCATTACCGAATCAGAGTTGATTGCTCTGAAGCAAAAGACTTATCGTCACTTGCGTTTACGTGAATTGCTACGCGATCATTCAAAGACTTCGGATTTGGTCGTTATGTATGTACCCATTCTTTTTTTTTTCACCTTTCTGATAACAATTTATCAATGAACTATTCATTCCTAGGACTCTGCCCATGCCCCGTAGAGGGACAGTATCAGCTCCGTTATACATGGCCTGGTTAGAAGCATTAACCCAAGGAATGCCACCCTTTTTGCTCGTCCGTGGCAACCAAACATCCGTCCTTACGTTTTACTCATAAACCCGGCATTCCTCATTGGCTAAAAAGAAAATGCAATATTCGAAAAAAAAGAAAATGAAGCAGAAAATTTATATTCGGCCTTACATTTAGAATTTCATTTTTGGTATATTGTGCTAGATTTACGTAATGGGCTATGAATATTTCACTGCCGTCCTTTCCCAGTGACGTTAGGCCTTATTCTACATTATATGTAGCATTGTACAATTTCTGCTTAGTAATACTAGGGCATACCTTTTTCCCCTACCGATGGAATGAACCTAAGAGAATGGAATCATGTATACCACATTCCAATGCATTTTTTTTTAACTTTCTTACTTAATGCCTTAGAGTGCTACACCTAGTGACCAACTGTTAGTTAACTTAGTTGCCTTTGTAATGTTATTTACAATCAACTACGGGAATTAATAAACCGTATGCCTTGGATTTCTCAATTTGCAACACACTATTCTATTATATAGTTCCCCCACAGACATGTATATATTTAAAATCACAAATATTGGCGGAGAGGAGAACGTTAATTTCTTTTAGTGATCAAATGGAGATAATGGGGAGAAGTGTTCATTTCTTTTAATGATCAACATCCGGAAAAAGCTGCTGGAAGACAGAAGGAAGTTGCTCAATCATATGCGAAGTTAGCGTTCCACGTTTGTGCTGCGCGTATCCAGCTTGACTAGAAGTTTTGGCCAAAACACAGGCCACATAAGCCGCGCTCAAGGTTGGGTTTACTGGACGGTAAGTCGGCTTTTCAACATTGATGGTCCAGTTTAACAAGGTAGCCAAGACTCCGGAGAGCATATCACCTTGGCCTCCACAGCGTCGAGGGGACCCAGGTACTTTACAGAGTACAATATCTCGACCATCGCTAATTACGTCCACTTGCCCCTTGCACAAGATAGTTACGTGACCTAATTGGGCGGCTAACTGCTTAACAATATTGGGATCAGCGTTACTTTTGTTGGGTAATTCTTGTTTCGTTAGCTGCTGGTACAAGCGAGCAAATTCGATAGCGTTAGGGGTAAGAATGGCACGAGGGTAGTTCGTAACGAGTTCAGGATGTTCGTTGATATAGAACAAGCCATCTGCATCAATGATAATGGGGAGATTACGAAACATGCATTGCTTAACCACGTCAGCGAACGTGTGGAGAATAGACTCTTCCCGGCCTAAACCTGGGCCCAAAACAACTGCATGGAGTCTGGGTAACCATTTATCGATTTCCAGCACCGCATTCGGTTTGTTGAGCAACGGATGAACGATCAGTTCAGGCGAATAGGTTTTAATGACTACTGCAGCTTCCTCCATGCAAAAGACATGGGCCAGATCTGCTCCCAACTTCATGGCCGAAATAGCAGCAAAATAGGGTGCACCTGTATACTCCAAACTGCCTCCCACTACACCTACTCGTCCAGCTTGCCCTTTATAGCGCTCTGCAGTCATGGGAGGTATGGCTCGGCGTACTTGCTCATTTAAAATGGAAGGGTCAATGGTAGAAATACCCAAGCCCATAGTGGTGCTTACGAGTCGAACGTATCTTAACAGAGATGGATGAAGTAGCGATGAGCGATAGCTAAACAGAGCAACCGAAGCCAAAATCATGGAAACTCATCCAACTTGGACCATAGAAAATTATGACCGCCTGGCGTACAGGAGTTCAAAAGTTATGACAAAATTGGACACCAAATAAATCTTACCTTATAATGCAGTCAGCAATTTAAATTTAAAGGGATTACGAACTAGACAACGTCGTCACAATTTCACAACAACAAAGTGCCGACGTCACGACAACAGCAGAACAACAAGAACAGCCACATCTTGCGCCACTGAGCCTCATGGCCAGATTTTGATAAGCTAGCTAATATGTGCTGCCATCTAGTATCTCACATTTACTATCAGCCCGAGTGGGAAATATAAAAGCTAAACGTATACTTATCTGTCGATACACTGGACTTGTGATTGGATAAGTTTTTCCTGTAATCAAACTTACCTTGAAAATGTGCCTAATCATTGATTAGAATACGTTTTTTAAAGACTTGATTAGAGATTAACATTTGATGATACCGATGACCTTGAATGTGTGGTACGGTTTACAGAAAATCGACTTATTTACGCAGCTCTATTATTTGTGTGGGATCATTAAATATTTCCTGTTTGAAAAGTTGGGCTCAAGAAGTGCGGGAACTCAAAATTCGACGAGCAGACAGAAGTAGACAACAGAATTGAGTGTAAAGCTAGCATGCAAAGGCGGTTGTACAATTTCCGTGGCCTAGGGCGAGCGGGAATTGGAGAGTTGTTCCTCAGTCTGTCCCGGATGTGGTGGTCGTTACAAGTCCTTTAGGCGGGAAACGGAAAAAGCCACCAGACGTTCTTTCTTCGAAAGCACCTAATTAAGCTACCCTCTACATAATCTTTAGTATGTGGGTAGGAAGCATGTCTCGTTTCCCTCAATTCACCCTACAGAAAAAGATCCAGTTTGTCAGAATCCACGTATAAAAATGCAGTCGTCATTTTTCAGTTTCTCACGGGTTTGTTTTCCCACCAGCTTAGCGCTCTATTAGGGATCGAAGATGGAAAATAACAAAATAACTCCATTCATCAAAAGCGCAGTCGCAGACAATTTTTTGCTCCATTTTAAAAGAGGAAAAATACGGGTGGACTAGTTGTATAGTAGGAGGGGGTTGGTTGGCTGATGGAAGTTTTCTGGATCCTTGGGGTGTCTAGACAGTAAAGTTCTGAAAAGACGCAAAAGAAAAACAGAGAGGAAGCAGGGGTCCAGAGTGGTTTCGGGGGATGAAAAAGGAGAAGACCGGCTGGGTAGGCTTTTGCGTTCGATTTTACACCCCTCGATCTAACGTGAAACTGGAGATCACGTTTTCTGCGGCTGAACCCTGCGCTTCGCTCTATTTGTAAGAGCATCGACGTGGCTGCCGGCGTTGACGTCGAGGACGTCTAGACGCCGAAGGTTGCGCGGGACACGCAACCCCCGTCCAATGTCTATACGGGGTGGGGGAAAAAACAGCAGATATGGTAGAGAAATAGGTATACGGCTCTAGCATGCTACCAAACTGCACGACGAAATACCCACCATCGTTTCCATGCTCTAATAACAGCCTTGAAGCGTTTGGAGCACGAATGGCTCTCACGTTGAAAATATCAGCAGTAGTAGTAACTAGGTTTGCTTCCTACGATTAATGGAAATAGCAGGTTACACAGACCATGATCCTCATGCAAGGCAAACAGACCAACTTTCTAGTCCTAGGTCACACGCTACTTTATCCGGTCAGAAAACTAGTGTACCCACCATTATTTCCTTTAACCCCACCTACAAGTACAAGTGGGTAGTTTCTTTCTGCGATTTTTGCGTGACATCGTCTTCTTTTTAATAGAATAAAGAAGCGGGTAAATAATTACCTGTTCTGGCTAGCCAAACGCAAGACGCAATGCGGTATTAGCCAGAAACAAGGATAAAAACGACGTATATTTATACAACAAAAAAGGAGCGTTTTCGTTTTGTCAAACTTTTTTATCAGGGAGTCTGCCCGACTGCCGGTGCCGCGCTACTTGTCTGAAAAAGAACCTACCCACCACGAGACACAAAAAAATTACAGAAAAAAGGAGAGATCGACTGTGGGCGTCTGCAAGGCGTCTGGTGTGGGCCTTTTTCGTCCCAATATTCCTACGTTTAATATCGTTAGTACCCTTACAGAGACACCACTAGCGCAGACAGGACCAGTTGACAACGTCGTTATTGCAATCTTTATGTACAGTATTTACTTATTTATTATTATTATTTTTTTGCTAGCTTAGAAAGCTTCCCACCAACCCTTGCCCTTTCTGAAACGACCAAGCGTTCGATACGTGGCGCCCACAGGACTAGAAGATCAAAGATCGCGCGCCCTTAACACTCTCTTATTCGCATTAACCGCTTACCCAGGCAAAAAAAGTTTGACTCGTGGGAAAAGCAGAAATTCTCAGGACGCATTGAATAGCGTTACTCTCGGCGTCGCGACGCCTTTCTGACACCCTTGGTAGAACCCCTGAACAATTCTTTCTCGTTTCGCGCGTTACACGGATACTTCTGGCCTGGGTAAAGCCACCAATAATACCCACGTGACTCAGCCAGCTTAAAAGCAAAAGACTTTTTGTAAAAAGTCCGGAACGCGGAAGAACTGACCGACCACTTTTTCTTTTCTTGTTCTCTTGCTTCGTTACGCTAGGACTCCCCAGTTAAATGAGACAGAGAAGGGGTCTTCTGGGAAGCGCAAGGAAGCAAGCAGATGCTATTTCTAGCACCCAGGTTTCTATTTGTGTCTGGTAGAGGAGCCCAAACTTTGCCTTACTGTCTCCGTTCCTGAAAAAAAGGGAAAGAAAAAAGCGCGGGCTTTCCAATTGTTTCCTTTTGGCGTGTTTTATTCCTTCATGCAAAGTTAGATAACAGAAAAGACAGGATGCATATATAGGAGGCAGATGGTGTTTTTAAAGTGCCCATCGACTCGGGCTTTTACCTCTGCATCCACCTTTTCTCCACACAACAGCCCAATACTTAAAAACTTGTCCCGATTTCGAAATTCCTGTCCAAAAGCCTATGGTTTGCGGGAGCAGGTGTTGGCCATAGTCGAACAGACGCTTGGACTGCAATGTCGACTTTAATAGGCTGCATTGTGACGCGGCTCTATACCTGCAAAGGTTATGAAAAATATCTAACCCATGATCTTGGGCATGAGAAGAATTAGGTAGGAAGACCAAGATGGCCGCCCTAGACGTACACAACGCGTGCACGCTTTTGTCGAACGAGAGGGGAAGAAAATTGAGACCTTTTTATGATTACGAAGAAGGCCCAAGAGCAGCTGTCGTAGATCCCAGGCTGCAGTCAGAAAATCAGAATCTTCTAGCGTCAAGAAAAGTGCACGTGGCACATTGTGTATAACATGTACCTTTAAAAGTAAACCCATAGGAGACGAGCACCAAACAGCTGTCGTGACGGAGCCCAGCGTGCGGATTTCTTATAAAGACCTTTAAATTATCCTACAGCCGCCATGTGTTTCAGTTAAGTCTAACTCCCCAAAAATTTTGGCGCGCTGTAAAAAGTAGAAAACAACACAGGACCATAATGTCCAATGCTTGAAAATCGATCATAATAAAAATACGCAACACGAAATACAATAGATGTCGCTTATTGTGATCACTGGTTATTAGAATAATTCGGATTTTAGATCTTTCGGATATTAGAATCAATTCCAAAAGAATCTTCATATGTACTCACTTCGTCGCATAGTATAGTATACGAACGTAGTACATAGTACAGTAATCTTCACATCGCTACATGAACTTTGCATATTGACCAATGACATTGCTTGCTGTTTTGACCAATCCTGCATTTACAACCTACTATAATAGGCTTAGGAGAAATTCCTTCTAAACTTCCCAGTCAATTAAATGAGCATGCAATTCAATTGAATGCTCCTTTAATTGAATGGGGAATTTAGAAGGGCTATCGTGTTGAGAACCCTACCTTAACGTAGGAATAGTCCTAGTTTGTTACTTTTGTTCATTTTGTAGACAAGAAAATAATTTCGTTCTGAATATCATTGTTTTATTTGTCTTAATTACATCATAAACAACCTACACATGTCGGTGCATATTTCCGATTTTCGGTTATTGGAATCTCCGCTTAATATAATCAATATTTACTTGACAAATCTGATCACAATAAGCAGCATATACTGTAATACTGATAACAATAAAAACCACACAAGTGAAAATAATAGTACAAATAAGCAACGGATAACTAAGCGCTGATTTCAAGCCAAAACAGATGCGAGCAACTCGAACGTGACATTTCTCGTGTTTAAACAATATGCTAGTACTCTAGTACGCCACGTGTAATTGCGTTATGCTGGCCATGCGTACCCAGGCACCTTTTCTCTTCTTTCATACTTCCCATTCAGCTGATTTTTTTTCTCTACGAATAACCTTGACTGAAATTGCACACCTTGTATGCTCCCCACTGCATACGAGTTTATGACTTGGGATACTTAAAATCGAGAGCCCCAAAGGAAGCGACACTCTTGGCACCCACCCAGCTTACCCCCCTTCACCTTATCGATCCACGACCCATCGGTCACTTGGTTTTTTCTGGCTGCGTTTTATACCCGGGTAATCGAAAATGTCGAGACGCTCTTCTATCCGAAGAAATGAACCCAGCCAGGCTTTTCTCTGCCCTTTTGCCATTTGATGCGCTTTACAGCAGTGTTGCAATGCGTCTAACGCAGCACAATCCAGGCACACGAGTTGCTTGTCGTACAGAAAAACATCAGAGATCTCATTTCTCCACGTTAGCATTTGCGCCGGAAGTAGGAGCTTTTCACTTTTTGTCATCGAGTAGCCCCAACCAAGCTAATCACTCTTAATTATTTCGACCTCATTGGCTGGGGGTGAAGGGGGCACGCTGACCTCGCTTGTAGTCTTTCCGTTAGACGCCGCTCGTACGCCGAAACGAGGCCACCGTTATATGGACTTCTCTCAGTGAAAGCGGTACATGTACGTAAAAACCCGGGGAAAAGAGAAGAAAACGAGAGGAATTACGGACTCAAGTACTTTTACTACAGAGTACGCCATGCATGCGCGAGTAAACACCCCTCCTTATCTGCCCTCCAGACAGGGCTGAGAACGTGAGAAGGGGTGTGGGTATGCAGGGTGGGGCTTTACTAAGGGGGTGGAAGAACAAGCTAGAGAGTAGGTCACCTTCTCAGCTCCACTCGGCTTCTAACCAGCACCAAGGGGTGTTGCCATGGCAACGACGTCGCGTACGATACGTCGTAGGCCGTCGAGGACGTCTGGTTTCAGTTCATGTGAACTCCAAAAACTCGGCGCGTCGCGACCGTCCCTATATACCTTCATTGACTTGTCTCTTTTTCTCCCCTGCCCCCTCGGCCCACCCTTCACCCAGAAAAGTTTCAAATCCCGTTTTTCCCATATCCGCCTTCTCATCCCTCTACACACATGCACCCTCCCCAGCGACGCCCAAGACGCCGGAGCGAGAGCGAGAAATTTCCTGGGGGCTTGCAGCAGCCTTGCTTTATCGATCTTGTTCTATGCCACTCCTGAACTCAATATTATGAGGTGAAAATTTACAACTTGGCCATTTGGGAGAACCCGTTGAGAGTCTACGTTTCAGACAAACAGGACTTGCTATAATTAATATGAAAAGGAAAATAAGTGATAAAGATTTCAAAGGTAGTCAGGAAAATGAGATGGGATGACCTTTAACTTGTTTATCTAGCACGGAGAGTGGGTTGATGGGAAGAGATATTAGCAGAGCCACGCTAGAGCTATAGTACAATTTTGTGCGGCATCTTCTGTTTTTGGAAAGAGGACGACTTCCGCGGACGGTGCAGGTGCGCGCGGGAACAATTTGGCCAGTACACGGAAACGAGAGCGCACTAGCGCACACAGCTTTACGCATGACGCAGGTAACCTGTTCGCCCCCACGCTCAAGGCGCCTTTGACGTCAATTCCGCCCACTTGGGCTCCAACAGAAAGTACACTATTCATGCCACATGTGTTTTCCGTACAGGTAATGTTTATTCGATAATCCCACGCGAGTCCTGCTGCACTTTCTGTTTTCCGTAAACGACGAAAATAAAAAATACTATATGCCATTCAACCTACTCTTTACTTGCATGCAACGTTTGTAAAGGGAACAAACTTTTAGTTCCCTTACTACGAGGAGGAAATCAGTAATTTATTTACTCCCAAGCCTACGAAATACAAGGGGAAATACCGTGTGTTTCTTTTCCGGTTTTTTAGGGGAAGGAAAAAGCCAGACAGAAGAAGGACGCTCTACGAAAAGAAAAAAGACGGCTAAAACTGGTTAGATTGAATCGATCGGCAGAGAGATTCTCCTCCCGCCAAGCTCAAAGTCTCTGCACACACATGGGCATAGTAGCAGCTAGGCCTGGAGGGTGAATCGGGGAATTTATATGGAACGCTTGCTTGCTCACACCCAAATAACACAGTCTATGCATCATCTATCATTGAGCCATATCTTTATAGGGGGCCTATGATGATTTGTCCGGAAAATTGGGGCTCAGGCCCAAGTGACTTACACGAAGGATGAAAGAAAGAAAAAAGGCGACTTAAACCTCATCTTATATAACCGCGAGTACAAATGCTGATCACGGGAATGTAGCCCATCTCCTGTTCACGTGCTAATAAATAAAACTTGCAAAAGACTTTGTCTAATCACCATTTCCCAAGCCATTCGCATCACAGTCTAATCCTGCCACCCTGACTCCCCCCCTTTCCTTATAGAAAGATACATTTCCGTTAGAGATGTAACGGAAAGTCCTGTTCTCTGTCTTTAAATCTCTAGAAATTTCCCTATCGTCTTAATCCCCTATTGAGTACACGATCGACATCCTTCATTTGGTAATTTATCCTCTCGACACGTTGGTCCTCTCAATTGCCAGTCAGTTACGGTGGGGGGGGGGGGGACAACAACAGAGTTTATGTGGACTTTTGAGTTCTTTAAAGGCTGCTAGAACATATCTTAGCTTCGACCTTTACTTTCTTTACGGTCTGGTTTCACCTTGGGCATTTCAAAGTAGAGATTATATGGAGACCGACCTGGTAGATTTTTCTCCTTGAACGTCTCGTAATTATGGGTCAGCCATTGGCACCGCCAGCTGGCAAGACAGACGATATAGGATAGGTCGGTAAACAAGCGCAAAGAAGACGAAACATCTACATCACCCCTGGAATACTGATGGACTTAAATTCTGGCGGCTAAATTCCGGACCAAAAAACTCGAAAAAGCTGGAGAACATGGTGACGAGGCAAATTGGCATCACGTGGAGGCCTTATGGTCCTGGCGCAATCAGCTTCCCGTCCCAACATCCTATAGGGACTATACAGCTTGCTATACAGAGTCTGTGCAGACCAGAGAGGAGAAAGGTCGCCATGACGTTCCTATATCGTTATCGGGTTTGACAGGGAAACCGCGGAAATTCATTGTTGTATAACTTGCAGCGTTCCCACATGGAATAACCCAGGGGAAAAAAACGTTAGGGGAGGGGCAGGGAGCGACGTATGGAATTCACGATCCGGACTACGCAGCATTTAAAAATACGAGGAAATGATCCAAGCGTCTAGCAACGCACTGATAAGATTGATAACGATTCCTAGTATAGATCAGGTGGGGTCTATTTGCTGGGATAAACGAACTTGGGTAGCTAAACGGACTGCTGAACTAAATAGCGAGGATGGGGCATGATTGATCATTTTTAGCTCAATGTTTATGTCTGTCACTCGAACAGAAAAATAACGAGGCTATCGGTTACAGCCGTCCAAAGGTCCTGTTCCGGACTGCTGAGCTACAGACGGCAAGGTATTGTGCTAGGGCGAGCAGAAAGAGGCATAGAATTGCAATGTATTACCTAAGTGGGCTCTTGGCAATGCGCCAAAAGACGGCAACTGACCTTTGCAGTGGCTTGTGTCCTACACTGGTACAACCGAATGAGATTGAGAGAGGGAAATGGCATGGCAACCGTGTTGATCGGTAATGGAAGCAATGTCCATTGGCGACAAGCTGAGCAAGTTTGCGACATACCAAGTGTCCTACCTGCCACAAATATGCTAACGAGATCAGTTCTCAGAAATCTCATTTTGCTCACAGCGACAAGGCCCCAAATGCTCCATTTCCTTTCTAACGCTTGTCGCTATGAATGGAACAGAAGGCTTGCTTGCGCATAAGGTCTATCTTTCGACTCTTAATACTGCAGTAGCGATATAAAAAGGTGCATTTTAGTATAGTCAAATGCGGAATATAGAGCAACCTTGACCTTTGTTATAAAAAGTTATGGCCATCGACAGGCGGAGGGAGGCTCCATTCTATACGCATTCGACTGTCACCTCACACGCGAACGAAAGTCACGTCGTTTGCAGTGAAGCTTGTAATAAGGTAAACACTGGTGCAATGATTATGCGCTATATGCACCGTTTTGTAACGGGAAAGGTCAAATAAAGCAAACTTGTGTGTCTGTTTACAGACTCACGTTATTTCATGACGTTTTTTTTTCGTTTCTGTTCTGAAAGAAACACATTTCAACTTTTAATTCAGTTATTCTTTTATTTTCCCTCGCGCTTGTTAGCTCATTCCATGTCAAAAGTTATTGCAAAATTGGGCACAAATGAAGACTGTAGAGGAAGTGCTTTCGAATGGGCTTTCAACTGCCTTCTTTTATTTTTTTCTGGAACAAAATATTAGCTGTTAAAAAGGTGGCGACTTGTAAAAACTGACGTAATCAACAGTAATTTCAATATGTCGGAGTCACTTATTTACAAGCCCACCATTATGAATGTTTTTTTTTTAAGTACAGATGTGCACGTAAGCAGCATTACATCCGGCTAAACTCATTCAGAGGTTTCAGCCTATCTACTACGCCTTTGATTCATTCATGAAAGCGGTAAATGTCTCTTTGGAATGATGGACGCTGGAAAGCAACAGAACCCAACTTCGCTTCCTTATGCATAAATCTGTTTCCCAGCAGGCCGTAAACTTTTCAAACATTTTCCAAGCCTTAGTAGGCCCTTGACTAGGCCTGCACAAGGAATGGGGGGGGGGGGGGGGTTGGAATGCTGGCTTTTGTTTATTTTGGCTCTTTTCGGTACCTTTCCCTGGGCTACTTTAGTCAAGGTGAGTCCAAACTCTGTGATTATCAGCGAGCGAACGAAGTCGAACAACGAAGTCAAGAACCGAACGCATTTGACCACGAAGGAAAAAAGTCAAAAATGCGGTCTGGAATTCCGGGAAAAATAAAAGTCTTTTCCGTTAGTCGGAAAGACAGGGGGCGGTTAGCATAAACTAGCTCGAGACCCGTTCTCGTGTTACCTAGTAATAACCAAATATTATCAGCGGCATTTCTCGCAACTCATTTGAAGCCAGTATGTACTGGAATTTTACACACGCGAAAAGTCAGAAAGAGCTGAATTTTCCGAATCCTGGATTTCACGATAACATCTAGTCAACACAGGAAAATAACGCGCAAAAAAACCCCCGAAAAAAAAGTCATTTGATAACAGCAGTTATCTTTTTACTCCCCCGTAAATTGAATTATCAGTTAATGAGGAACTCACCGTAGTAAACAAAGTACTTGGCCAACTTTGACAGGACCTGTAAGACTTGCAGTAATAGAAGAAATTATGTAATTATCCACGAATAAAAATTGCAACACACATCCATTTTTGAATTACTGGTGTATTACCATGAGCTCCAGGCAAGCTTAGTTGATTTTTTTTCTTTTTTTCCACGCAAGTTTTATTGCAAAAATATAACGGATCTTATGGCGTCTCGTCTGCCAGCGGAAACAAACTCCAAAACGGGGGAACCAGAAACAGGTGGGGAATCGGAAGGGAAGGGACCTGGTTATTTGCTTTGCATCGGGTATCTGGATCATTTATATTATTTTGCACTGACGACAGCCTATCATAGGAAAGCAAACACATTGTTCGCCAAAAAAGGGAATAAGGTTTTCAGACGATGACCGTCCTAACCAGGATGCAATTGTTGCTCACAGCTGATTTTCCTTCCATCAATATCCCCGTTTCCAATTCCCACAGGCTTGGAACACTGTTGCCACTTGCAAGCATGATCGACCCTAAGTACCCAGGGAGCTCACAGCATACATATTGCGTCAATCAAGAACTGTTACCACATTCTGCCCGAGGAAGAGACTTTTTAACAAATGTCAGGAGAGAACAAAAAAAGAAGGATGACAGAATCCTTTCTTTGCATATGCACAGTATACAACGCTATAGGTATGTCTAGATTTATATAATACAGTAGTGACTTGTCACTGACATCTTGTTGAGATGGTGGTTATTATTTTTTTTAGCTTGGATCATGTCGATTTTTTGCCTGCGTCAGAACGATAACAATGGCATGAATAATTGGGCTTACATGGACAATAATTTAAACGTTAGCTACATAAATAAATTAGGGCGAGATTAGCGACAAGGCGAGGCAGTCGTGTCCAATGGCTCTTTTCTTTTGCATCTCTTGTAACGAGGAACGCGGTACGTCAAATAAAAAAACAAAATAAATCGCACCAATCAGAGGCAAATTTTTTGCAACGGGTTTTCCCTACCAGGAAAATAATAATAACTTAAAAAATCACGTCGGAACAGGAAACCACATCTTACTATTGCCCAGCCGAGAAAAAATCACCACAAATCTTGGGAAATAATACCGTGAAAAGTGTTTGGGATCAAAGAAAATGAAACCGTTTACAGATGAAAAAAAAATATTTTCCATTGTCGAAGAGAAACGCACAATACACAAGGAGAGGGAGGGAGTAGGACTATAACAAAAGGAACGCAAAGATTCAAGAACGTCTCCATCTTTTCCAGAAGCGAAAGGAGTTGTCTAGTTGGCAAACGTTTTCACCCCCAAAAATAAAAAAAAATAATCGATTTTTGGATATGTAAATTTGTCTTTGCCAGTTAGTTAGCTTGTATGCAGCGAAATCATCATCATTTTTTGGTTTTGCGTGGCAATTTTGACTATAGATGAGAGCTCTGGGACGAGCCCTCTCGACCCACTTTGGCTTGCGACGTCAAGTCCTTGACCCCGCCCCCTTTGGAAAGCAGAGACAAGAACCCACGCGTATTACCCATCCAACCCTAAGTTAGCCGAACACACAACCACGATGACCACACTACAAATACACACACCAACATACGCCCCACCGAAAAGTCCAGGATCCCCACTCCTCACTCGTTTGCTATATACAGTATACAACAAGGCCCCAACCCGTCAGGCTAGTCGTCAGAAGGCAAAGTCTGGCGTACTAGAAGGCGTGGCTACCGTGACGGTACTAGCACTATGGCTATGGTGCAGAAACTCGAAGGCTTCGACCACATCGTCATCCGTCTCTAGATGCACCCCCAGCTCGTCTCTACTACACGAAGAAGCTGCCGACGACGCGGAGGAGGACGGGCCGGACGAAGGTAAAGACTCCGAAAACGGTGCTTTCCCATTACAGTGATGATGTGAGCCGGGAACGGGAATGCCTGTCGCGGCCCCTCCGTGTTCCTTGACAACCAACGTGGGGTCGGGTTGCTGGTGCTGGGAGGCTTTGCTGCTGTTGTCATTACTACAACTGTCCATGGCAGCTGCGGCTGTCGCCGAGAGGTCAGCGGCTGAAAAGTCGGGTTGCATCCACGGATGGAGTAAAATATGTTCCAGGCTGGGTCGGTCCGCCGGTCGGTAGGCCAGACAGCGTAAGATGAGGTCTTGGCATTCGGACGAGAGCCGTACTTGCGGCCGAAACGTGACTTTGCCACGAATGATTTGTTCGTCTTGTTCAAAAGGAATGTCACCGCACACCATATCGTAAAGTAGAACGCCCAAAGACCACACCGTGGCTGGCCGTCCTTGGTAACGCCGATGTCGGATCCATTCGGGCGGAGAATAGACTCGCGTGCCTGCATACCAAAAAGAAATTCGAAAAAAGAAATGTAATCAGTCATCAAAGTAATATTAACGACTCAAGCGCGACGGATTGCTAACCGTCAAAGCTATATGTAAGAAAAGAGGTTATGGGGTACACTCCGTCAACAAATCAGGCATTCCCATCTTTATACGAAAACCTGTCCTCTCTCTCTCTTCTCACTCTTGTTTCTTTTGGCGCCGGAGCCGCCTTTCTGAGAGAAATTCAAAAACAAGGCCTGGTACTTTTTATTTATTTTTCTGAGTCGCTTGGGTACGTCTTAAAAACACCACACAGGTGCTTATATATGCGACTGGCTATGATAATGAGGTCGAGTTCTAGGAAAACCCTCTTCGAAGAATCGTCCCCCCCAAAAAAAAAACTTGTCAATCAAGTTATTCTGGTCATTGGATTGTCGTATTGTCACGGCAACTGCTTCAGTAAATGTGTCTTGACTGGTTAAAACACTGAGCAAGGATTTCCGAGAACAAGTACCGGGGAAGATTTCTATATAAAAGAAAAAACGTCACCTGCTAGTTGCAGGATACATTCGCCAAGGCCGGTCAAGCTCGACCGTCCTTGGTAAGGGTTTTACTAGTTGGCCGGGTGGGTCTAACTAGGTGCCGTTCCTGCTAAGAAAGTCCATACAGCCAAAAGCCAACGGCACTCGATTTTTTTAACTATTTTTTTTATCTCGAGCGCTAGACGGTGGAGACGACCTGGAAAAACCCTTTCCTTTCCCGCCATCCTACTGCGCAGCTCCGTCTACATCGTTAACCGACCGCAACAGCCCGAGTTCCTTTCAACAATAGCTTCAATTCCAGAACTGCCACTTGCATTAGCGTATCTGGCCCATTACCATTACTAACCACGAGTCTATATCTATAAATACAGCATATACTTCAAAAAGTCTGTTCGACGGAAAACGTGTGCGTCTGTTACTGTTCCGCACAGTTGGCTAGTACTACTACTGTACATATGAGGGTTGCCGGTCCACAGGGGGTAAAAATAAAAATATAAAAAAAGATGGACCGAAGGACCCAGCTGTACCCGCACGTTTGGGGCTTTACAGTACCCAAAAATGCACTCAAAATTCCCAACGGAGATATTGTGGGCTAGCCCATATATATTCCCTAAATTAAGCAATATGTTCACTGGGAGGTGCACCGTATGCAGCGGGTAGGTCGGGTCGTTTTTAGTCCATTATCCAAAAAAATAAAATAAAAAAATCTCGATGTCTTTCTTCTTATCTCCTTTGGTCTATCCTGGGAGAGGAATTTCTTCGCCAGGAATCGGCGCTGACAAGCAATTGGAATAACCTGACGGTGACGGGCACTTATACCTCATCGCATACAAAAAAAAAACCTTGGGCCACACAAAAACAAATAAAAAAAAAACAAAACGTTTTGCCCACACGAAGTTTTTGAAGCTTGCCCTACGTCATCCTGTACACCTGTGGGGCTCCTATCAGTTCAAATTATGTGATACGAGTGATTACGGTTCAACTTCGGGGACTTGACTTTTCTTTCTTAAATTCTTGCGAAAAAACCATTATAGCATTATAGGTCAGATGGTTGTTTTCCTACGCGCATTACGGTGATGTGGCTCTCCAATTTTCTTGTGTCCTAGACTTGAGTTTAGGCAAGATCTTATCTGCATTGCTCTGTTTCCTTGTAAACGACTGGAGCGTGTGGATTCCGAGAATCGCATACTGGTGGCCACACGTAACGTCGTTCACTTCCTTTTCACGTGAACACATCTGTCGTGTATCGACGCGGTGAATATGGCATGCACTAGTTTCATCAACTTTTTTTAATTTTCCTGATTATAAAAATTTCTTGATTTTTTAAATTAGAAACGCGCCTAGTCAATAACTATAAGCAAACTGTGAATAGTGGGGAACGCCCTTTTTGACTCACTCACTCGAAAGAAAAACATGTGGAGCTTGGAGAAAGAATTTTTTATCCTGTTCCGAGGACGATTGAAAAAAAAGACACAAAAAAAGGAATGCAGACGAAATCCTTTTCGAGTTCAGGACCGTGCTTGGCACCGTGCAGTAAAATGTACAAGGCAAAACGGGGGCAGCGACCCGGCCTTGCCCACGGTGACTCCAGCTTATTTAGCTTGGATGCTATGGCATACCTGGGTATGCAAATCACATCCTCCTAGCTAGTTTGATACAACCATGCATGGAATTCCTCAAAATAAGAGTCTGGGGTGGCTTAGGAGTTCCCACGGAAGGTGGGAAAGAAAAGTAAGCGGTCCGAAACAAGGCATCCAGGTAAAAAGGGTTGAGGAGGAACGAAATAAACAAAAAAAAGGGCAAATAACTTACCGTCAAATTCCGTGTAAATGGTATCTTTGAGATAGTCGCCCGAGCCGAAATCGATAAGTCGTAGGTTATGTGACGACAGGTCAACAAGGATATTCTCGTCTTTTATGTCCCGATGGATTACGCCCGCACGATGACAGCCTTGTATGGAGTCGACTACTTGACGAAAGAAAGTGCGGGCCAGGTTCTCGCTCAACGGACCATGGTCGGAGATGAAATCAAACAAATCCATGCAAGATTCCCATCGTTCCATAACCAGGACGAACACTTCACCCAAATCGCAGGCGTCTAGAAGCCGGACGATTCCTTTGACGTCGCGGACTTGCTTTAGTAAGCAAACTTCCAAAGGAACGGGCACTCGGTTCAGCTAAGAAGATAAACATTTCAATCAGTAACCGTAATACTTCCAGTCACTACACCATTCCAATTTAGACGCTAAAATCGACAATAATAATAAAGATAAGAACCGTAAAAATATTTTCTTTTTTTAATTTCTCAAAAATTTTGATTTTTTTTTAAGAATTCTAAAAATTTTTGAAAAATTGAAAATCATTAACATTTCAATCAGTAACACTTCCCATCTTTACACCATTTGCAGTTTGGACGTTAAAATAACGACAATAAAAATAATAAAAATAATAATAAAAAAATAAAGTAATAAAAGAAGATCCTTACCTGTCCCCAAGCTGAAACGTTCGACTTGTGAATGTGCTTGATGGCCACAGGAAGTCCATCCCGAAGCCGCACTCCGGCGTAAACTGTCCCAAAGCCGCCCTTACCGAGTACATTTTCGACTCGATATAACGCGGCGAAAGTGTCGCGCGGAGTTAGAAACTCCGGCCAGGCGCTTCCACATATTGCTGATCCGCAAGTGGCAGAGAACGGCATGGCACCTGCAAATTAACGCGAAACCCAAAAGAGAAAATTTTAGCCTTTATAAAACTTCTTCGCAAGGTTGCAGCCAGAAATTAAACATCAGAACGCAAGTTAAAGAGTCGTCCCCGTTCTCTTTCCTCCATGTTGCCATGAACGCAACGTACCATGTGGGCCAAGGCAAAGGACTTGCCTCAACTGTTCCCATTTCCTTCCCGACTCTGGTTTTCTCGATGCAACAACCAACGTTTACTGCGGAATTTCAGGTCCCGTAATTCGTGCGCAGCGTGACTGGCTTCGAACGCCAACAAACTTGACAAACCCTCCTCCTCCTCCCTTTGCTTTGTCAGAACTTCAGAGCCCAAAAGCCCCGTCAGGCTGGGCACGTTTAGAAAGTTGTAAAATTCCGTGAAAGGTCTCTCTCTCTCTCTCTTTCGTATGTTTGTGTTATATCCCGATATCCACTATTGCACCCTCGGTTATAAAATACCTGCGACTTTTACACGCTTGAAAAACAAGGTGGTTAGGGTTTTAAACTAACCCATGGGCGTTCTGAGTTCTAAGATTCCGTTGTGTGACTTCATCTGCCCGTCCTTACATGGCGAATTGGTAAACAGCTCCCTGCCCATGCAACCCCCTGCAAGTCCCTAGAAGCACATGGAAGGGAAGGATATCGGCAAAAACCAAGGGAAAGACAGGGATGGATATCGTAAGAGCAACCACCGCCCCCTTTCGGGTGTTGTTGTGACGGCGAGACTAGCTCACTGAAACGGGGGTGAAGAACGTAAGCAAAAGAAGGGATAGGGTGCAGCACAGAATGAATTAGGTGAGCGCTCTTTACGTCAGAGTGTGACCTACTCTTGAAGCTTTCCAGGGCAGATAAACATACACATGGAGCACCCATTGACAAAAAAAAAACGAATGGCAGATAGACGCAACCGAGGGGTCTTTTACTTTTTAAAACTTTGCAGGGCATTGGAATAGGTATATCGTATGAATTGTTAATACAGTTTCCTGTCAACAAGGTCGTGGCGGTGCGCAATACGCTGACCGACTTGGTGACGTCACGGACTCCACGACAATGGATTGTTGAGGTTCGTAAGCATGACAAGACAGGAGAGCGCGTAGCCTTCCAAGGCTTTCACTCAGCAAGGGACTTCAAGACTTCACATTGTGCTGAATACGCCATTCTTCATACTTCATTATGACTGGATATTTTTGTTGTCTAGCTATTTTTGGTCATATAATACGCCGAGAATAGCTTTTGATCTTCTTAAGATTAGAAAGGCTAATACATTTTTTTGCTTCCTTTGGCAACGCAGTACAATTTTTTACTAGCTAACTCGCACTATCCACTATTTAATGGATTAACCAGAATATTCGAGAAGAGTTATGTAAAGGAAAACAAATTCTCTTTCCAAAGTTAAAGAGGATTTGTTCCAAATCCGAAACTCAATTAATTACCCCCTGCAAGTGGTAAATCAAAGACTCGTTAAGCTTATACACATTCCATAGTTAGCCCATGACCCGAGGGGGGGATTTAGCGAACAAACAGAAAAGGGAAGTGAAAGAAAATGTACAGAAAAGAGAGCGTTCACCCCCTGCTTGATCGCCCACACGAAGCCAATACAATGGCAAACAACCCAAGATGCGGGGTAAACGCCCTCCCACCACCTCTCGCCGTTCCGTGTTATTTTTGTTTGTAGTCAGGAAAACTAGCACAAACATTGAATGAAATAATCACTGCGTTATTTACCTGTGGGTTGAGATTTATTTTCTATTGAATCAGTCGAGATTGTATCCATAACGTTTGTCAGGGTGCGAGTACGATCATCGGTACCCACGTTTTTCACGCTATCCGCGAACAGTAACACAAGGTTGCAAACAACAAGTTCGCCCTTAGTTTAAGCACTGCGAAAACGTTTCAAACTGAAGACACATGAACACGAGAAGCTGCACTAGATTCGCGCAAACGTGACACGTTGCGTTACGTCTTTCAAAGTGTTCCGTTGCACACACACGGGGAATATGCAGCTGAATGATCAACCGAACTACCATTCAACGAGACGCTCGTTGCTAACTGAACTGACACTGCCTCTGCCTCTGGCAACCCCTGCTTCAGAGTTTCAGACTGGGACTATCGACCATATGACTAGCCCGCCGCCTACCTTCGTAGCCTGCTAGCCTCGTATTTGTCGCCCGCGTCCGACCCGTAGCGCCTGCTTTGCTAGTGTATTCCTGCGCTACGAGGGGGCGGACGACCTTTACCCAGCTTTTCTTAATTTTCAGAAATTTTTTGCGTAATTCTTTTGGAAATTTTTCTGTCAAACGTTTCTTTAAGCTCTTCACTAAAAGTTAAACTTCCGAGAAAAGGCGAGCGTCTGTACTAAAAAAAAGATCTAATGAAATGGAACTGCATAACGTCCGCGGACGCTAATCGTCTGTGTAACGGAGTCATACGGCCACGGAGCTTGTACTATTATATACTGGGTCTTATGACGTCAGAGATCCCGACATTCCTCGCCGTACAACGGGCGGGAGGGCGAGGGAAAAGACTAGTGAAAAACGAATAAAGTCGGGAGGAAGTAAGAAAAGAAGGGGAGGTATGATGGAGGCGCCAAGAATGGGGCAACTTTTCGCGCCAAACTTGGGCCTGTTGTCCTTCTCATCTCGTCTCTCTCCCTCTGTAATAATCTTTTGCTCGGGTACCGAGCAAGACAACCAACTCGGAACCGAGATAGCTAACGCCCTTCCGGCCTGTTACAGGACCTTGTCGTAAGTCTTCCGACATTTATAAACAAGGCATACCGAAATGCTCACACTTGGGGAAAAGCCTATTTACTAGTCAAATGTGGCGGTCCAGCCGCTCTTCCACCCTGGCGTGAGGGTAATTTGGTTGCCTTTGCCCATGCTCGGCGGTTTTCTCCGTCTGCATTCCATCGACACCTACTCAGACTTCTACCATAACCACCTTCCATCGCCATTGCCTTGCCTTACAAGGCCATCGACGCCCACCAACAAGAGCGGGGAAAAGGGAGGAGATTACTCAAGCAACGCAAAGGCCAGCAAACTCACGAGGTCGTCGAATTCTGGAGAAGGATGGCGTCTTTGCCTTGGACTTGCTCATTCTTCCATTCCAAGTACGGGAAATCCCAGGCTTAAAGTTACGCGAAAACGTCGACCTATAGTCGATGCGCATTTCTGCTGAATTCCGGATGCTACAACCTACAACGTCGGACTATTTGGAGGGCCCTGCAGAATTGCTCATTATTACTTCCAAGAACTCAAGTAGCCTATTTGTGTGTTGACATTCTTAACCTGTAATTAGCTACGCAAGAAGGGCGAGGTGGACTGACAACGGTTGTTGGGGAGAAAAGAAAACTACGCAGTGGCCTTTGCTTTGTTGGTAAGGTAACCATGGTATTGTAGTAGGGCTTTGGCATGCCACACTGCAAAGTGCAAAAGGCCTCTGGCGGCCAGGTTTGGCAGCGCGGCCATGTGGTTGAGATTAGGAAATGCAAGGAAGTAAATGAAACGACTGCCACATGCATTGCGCGTCGAAAGGGCAATGAATTTTGCGAGCGGTGCATTTTACTTTATTTCCATAAACAACCTTGAGATGCAAAACATGACCACGATTATACCAAATGGCGAAAAAAATCAGCAACAAAAAAACACCCTCTTATGCTTCTCGTTTTCCCGCCAGCTAACACTTGCGCCCTCCATGCATCCACGGTTGCACGACCATCACGGTCCGTGTCCATGTCCGGAGTTCACCAACATCCTGGCCACTTGGTTTTCACGCGAGTAGTAACGCTTAAAAAATCCTTGTCTTATCTGGTTGCCAATTAGGAAAGTTGCAGTAGTCATTACCATAAAAAGTTCCCTAAAAAATTCGCAAGAATTTTCCCCTGGCTTCTCTGGCTCTCCGTTTATCACATTGGCTAAGCAACAAGGAGGATTTTCCGACATGACGCACGGTTTCACGGAATCTGGGGGAAATAAAACATGGCATGTAGACCGATTAGAGAGCCAGCATTCTCAAGAGAGCAGCTTTGGATCCTTTCCCAGATTCGTGGGTTCTCAGAAAACTCGAAATATTATGGAAAGAGAGGCTGCTTGAGTTGCCTTGCATGCTGGTACGGAGCTGATCTTGTCAACCGGGTTTTTCGTTCTTTCTCTTTCTAGGAAACACTATATTGCCCAAGCAAGCACGCATAATTCATATCATTGCATAACGTGAAAAAGGTTTATCATATCTTCCTCCAAGCAAACAAAGCGTGAAGGCTTCAAAACGGTTTTTCCCTTTAAATCTCCCACCTGTACCATCTCGGAGACTCCATGGGATTGGGAATTTCGTGTGACATGCAGCAGAAGGCAAATATAGCAAGTTCTCAATGTGGCCGGTTTCACGTGAAAGGTGCTCGGAAATACCTCCTATTTGCACCTGCTCTGTGACTATAAGTAGAAAAGCTCCTTGTTTGAACTCGGTTATCATGAACTTAAAAAAAAAAAATAATAATAATAAAAAAAATAGGCGTGGCTGCCTTCTTTATTTTGGATATCAGCCCGTGAGTCCCGGATTGCCGGGAAAATCCGTCCAGCGTTCCGCATTCTCCCTTGCCAATGCCACCGTGTGGCGAAGCATGACTTGGCACATGCATTGTATAGCGGTAGCTTGTTCACCATTACTACGCAGCGACGTAGTAAGTGTGCATATACGCTAAGCGGTAAGTGACCACGCCCATACCTGGATCCGGATTGCTTTTTGAACCAGCAACCTCTACCAACAGACGTTGCTTTCTTCACCTACTACTTATCCTTCACACTTTCCGCACGACGATACAAAAAACCTGTCTAATACCTCACAGAGTTCAGGAATGGGGCCCAGGAGATAATTTTATCTACTACGGAGTCCAACAGGACTCATACGTGTGTACAAGTGTGTCGACGAACCCTCCAAATTGTAAGGGGCGTTGAATTAGGCCGTAAAAAACGAGGAACAAGCAAGGGTTAACTCACATAATATGATGGTCCCACCCCCAACACGTAAACGGATTCCAAACCAACCCCCTGAGCCCATCAAACGGAGGCCGCGTTGAACTATAAAAAGGTAAAGGGGCAAGTTTGGGCGGGAGATGGTTTTTTTGCGTTTTCACCCTGGGTATTTTTTTATGGAGACGTAAAAAAGGGTAAAAAGGGGGTAAAATAGAGATAGACCGTATAGGCTTAATTTAGGAAGAAAGTTATTACAAGGACAGTCCATATTCTAGTATGTAGTGCAGTATCGGGTACGGCGATGGGTTGCTGGTAGTAAAGTATGTCATCGAGGTACTGGAACAGGGAAAAGAGAAAGAGCGAGCAAAAGAGCAAAGTAAGAGAGAGAGGGGGGGGGGGGGAGAGCGAGAGACCAGACGGATCAATGTCGTGCACAAAAGCCTTCCCACGTCCACGTTACACGAACCCTAAGTCGCTCATTTGCATATGTACGGGGGCGAGAGAATCTAAAGCTCTCGGGAACCAGCCAAAGAGAGAGAGAAGAGAGAAACATAGGAATACTAGACAATAGTAATACAAGTGAGCCCATGCCAGACCACCACGAGCTGCTCCTTCCAGGTCCACCCCTTCCGAAGGGTCCACCCCAAGAAAAAGAGGGTAACTAAAGGGTTGCATAGCGTGTGATAAGTGTATAGTATAGTATGCGTAGGGATCAAGGTATTGATTTGGTGACGTAAACGCTTTTGGATCCGGGGGCTCAGTGGGCTGGTTTTTATGTCTATACTTCTGCAAGTTAATTTCTAACTTCTATGACTATAATACAGCTGGCGCTGTCTCTATTCCATTGCCTGCCGTTTTCTCACCCCTGATATTCCTCCCCAACGCTCTGGCCCAATTAATAGAACTTCCATAAGTCTAAGTAATGTTACCCTGGAAGGGCTTCTTCTGAAACGAGTGTCAATCTCACGACGAGTAGGTCGCGACGCCAAGAACTGCAAGGGCAGGCCTAGCAACACACGCATAGCAACACCAGCAAGTTACCTGCCAGACGATGCAAGGGAGAATTATCCGACTGTAAAACCACTCCGAGGGTAGGTCCAGGGTAACCTTAGGACTCTTGAAAAAGCCTACAAAATTGAAAAAAAGAGGGGGGACTACACCTTTTACCTTTGAGAAAACTTCCGAAACCCACGGGAAGTCAAGCCATGCCATCTCTTGTACTTTCATAACTCACCGTTTCCTTTGCAAAGTTGCCGCTTTCTTAATCGCCGAAAGCGGGGTTTATTTTATTCTATTTTTTAAAATAAGAGCTAGTCAAAAAAGGTGAATAAAACTAAATTTTGACAAATCTCGAACTCAAACGTTTAAGGGACGTACGTTAATGCGTACGTGATATGTACGGAGCCAGCATGTCAAATGATCCTATTTTCTCCAGCAGAGGTAAAACCACTTTTTTGTCATGGCTGGGGAATTACGAGGAGATAGCTGCCGTCGTGTGTTGCCAAGGAAAGGTCGTGAACTCGGTCCACTCGGTCCCGGGCGCTATGGCAAGCCAGCCAGCGGGTTATCATTTAGGGAAACACAAAACAGATCTTGTGTGGTGGTAGCTGCCTAAGAAACAAGATCCAATTACTAGATACATAGAAAAAATAGGAGCTCTATCTAAGTTACTCGCTACGCGGACGTGCGTCTGGGCACACGCACTGTTTGTTGACCACGTATTCTTAAGTCCAGCATCCTTATTTGGCTTCTCTTATTTGGGGACTATGTCATCCCCCTTCTCCGTAAGTCTGCAAGATTTTGCACGCCATCCCTTTAATTAAAAGGCTTTTCCAAGTTCATGCTTTCATTTGCCCGGATACACCGCAGTGTGCAAGCAAGGAGGGGGAGCGAAAAACAGACTTGTTTGTGTGCCCAAGCTGTTTTGCACAGCGAAATCAGGCTTCCAGTGCGTGGCTGACCCGGTTCGGGGCCTTTTTAAAGAGGCAGCAGAGGGAATATTTGCCCTTATTCCACATTCTTCGCCCACGTGTTGCAGCCCCGAACACTCCAAATCGGCTGCCGGCCTTCAAAACCTAAGCCATACAAAATATCTTATTATTCAGTCCGGGAAAGTTTGAACATGGCTGGCAGCACAGGTCTGGTTTCCCTGCCTCCCTGTATAGACACATCGAGGAAATCCGCATACATTCTTCCTTTGCATACATCGAAACGCACGTACACGCACATGCCCCCAACGTGGTGTACACCAGCATCGACAGGTGGTCAAGATTGTTTGGGAGGCGCAGTATCCCTGTATGCCTCCTGCAGCCTCCTTTTCCCACCACCTGCCTGTTGTCATTGCCTTGCAGCATAATCTCCATAGCGGGCTTTGGTATACAGTACTTGCCAGGTTCAATAAAAAGGCCAAAAGAATGACTTGGTCTTGAAAGAAGCAAAAGCAGCAGGTCGTTATCGTGGTCTGCTACATTTTCAGGATTTCAGTTTCACCTGGCTTGAGCAAGCACGCTGGCTGGCTGGCTGGCCGGTAGGTCGACTGGACTATTGGCCTGGAAACAAGGAGGCTAAGGAATGGAATGTCGGGATCTATCCGCGAGTCCCAAGTCTAGACTACAAAGAGCATAGCGACAAGAGAAGCCTTTCGCGCTTGGGAAGCCTTGTCCCATTTTTCCATTGTGGTCAGTCTGAACTGAATCGTGAGAGAGACCTTAGAGCCTGAACTGAAGGCTTTGCTTTTGCTTCTTTAGATGTTAGATCCAGTACCGGTCAGTTAGGCTGAGATAGGGGAATAAATGGCGGGGCTGAGCAGGTACTAGTTGTACCTCCGTGAACCGCGATCTCGTCCCCCATTCCAAAGAGCCATAGTAATTACACGATCCACAGCAGTAGACCCGGCAGTGGCCTTCTCTCAGGTCTTTTACACCAACAAGGCCGTGTCTGTAGCCTGCATCTTATTCATATTTCAAGCTTCTCTTCCTTTTGGAGATCGGCTCCTTTTCGAAAACAACTTTTTTTCCCCAAGATTCCGACATCGCTTCCCCATCTCTACACATTGTTTACTTCGAAAATGCTAACTCGGGCTGGAAAACATCAATGACTAAAAATAGGGACTAACGGAAAATAACTTTTCAGGATTTCAGGTTACCTTGGGAAATTCAGGAAAGTGAAACTAGAAGGACATACCCAAGCGTTCAAAGACCCGAAATAAGTTAAGGAAACGGGAACGACTATTCCTAGGCTATTTCTTCAGGCCCCAAAGTCAACCTGGCCGCGTTTTCAAACATGCCTCGTTTCGGCTAGTTGACCCTTCGTTTGGACTGAAACCCTGTATGCTTAAAAGTAGTCCTGCCAATTTCCGGCAGACAGCCCTCAGTAAACCAAAACCGACATTCGAACATATCAGTTGGGGATGTAGAACTGCCTCCCTCTAGCAAGCCAATGCCACATATACCGACATACTTGCGGAAGTTACAACAGCTTTCAGGGGTAAAATATACTTTTAGCTCTATTCTCGCTCCGGGAGGGCGCACCGTACACCAGGGGGAAGTATATGTATGCGACCGGGTACACAGCGACGGCCATATAGGAGTCCTACGTCGTGCCTTTCCCAACGTTTACGCCCTACATAACAATGCGTTCACCTCCCCCAACCCTTGTCACCATCTTCGTCCATCAGCTCTCTTATACTAGCTTGTGTGACAGTTTTACCCCTTCTACCCCAAGCATGCAAGTACGATGTTCACGGCTCAAAGGAGTCGTTTGGTAGTAATCTGGTTCCCTTGGTATTATTGCGGCAGTGCAGATGAAAGGAGACGCAACAAATACGTTGTTTACTCCACATTCTTGCCCTCGTCTACAAGCGTATAGGTTACGCATGACAGTAGTCTGCAAGCTTCAACTTCCGTAACAAACAAACCAAAGAGGCAGGCCTGAACGTTGCGAAATCCCAACCTTTGACTTTTTCTCTAAGTGGAAGAAACTGGGTAAGGGCCTCCCACACGGCAAAGGCGATTTATATATTTATACTGTATAGACGTCAACGAGGAAAATGCTCAACAATAACACGATGACGTAACAAGTGTCTTTCTATGTCCAAATACGAAGTGTGTATATCACGTCAACTTTTATGACAGTGCATAAAGGTTCTATAGAGGAACAGAAGGAGGTCACACAAGGACTGCACTTGTGGGGATTCCCCGTTTCCCACTAGCTTTAATTTTATCTGATTATTCCAAAGTTACCCGTACGGGAAAACGGATGCAGACGTTAAAACGGCGAGGAAGTGTAAAAAGAATCGGGGATTGTAAAATACTATAAAGTTTGAGAAGGAAAACGTTCTGAAACGTTGTTATGGTAAACACAAAAAAAAATATCTAACTAAATATCGCACGTTATCATTTTAAACACAACAAGAAATTACCACATCCCATCCTCTTTTAAGCGGTCGAAGAACTTGACTCATTGGAACGCGAATTCAAAATCCGTTGGCATTTCCTGATAGGGGGGAATTTCCACATTTCTTCGTATAAAGGTCCTTTAGCTGGTGCGTGCCACACCCTTCCCCAACTTCAACGGTTTGCAAGTATGCGGGAACCGAGGTCATAACCCTCTGAACCCTACGCCGCCATAATTGTAAAAAGAAGAAGGCGGACTAAACATAGCATATTTCAAGAGGTCAGCGTACTGTTGGTCATCTTCGTTTAGCAGTCACTGACGCTTTTTCAATTCGAACCTTTTCCAAGCGCCGTGGTTGAACCTTTTGGCCCAAAAAGAGGTCAACACAGGTCAGCCACGTGATCAGATCAAGGGTGTTTGGTTCATTGCACCAAGCCCTGCACGGTAAACGGCTGCTGGTGGGTAACTCAAATCTTACCCCCCCCCTCCCCCCTACAACGCCTGCTTGGATGCTGCCTCTAGTTTCCATGATCCCGTACCAGGTCAACGGACCACAACCTTGCCGGAGCGAGTGCTTTGGCCTCGCCTGATCACGCTATAACCCCCCATTGTTCTGGAAGATCACCAATTCATACGCAATCTACCTGATGGGCCCCTAATAACTTCATACAGTACAACACAAGAGATTAGGAGAAGATCCGATGGATTGGATCTGCACGCCCTTTTAATGACCTCGTTCTACAAGTTTCCTGTTCTTTACAAACAATACTTGTACCGTAGATGGAGTATAGCCACTTAAAAAAAAAGATCTTCCCGTCGTAGGCTTCCAACCTGTTGACGATTTCTTTTATTGAAGAATACTTTTAAGTTCTTTCATTTCTTTCGTGGATTGCCAGCTTACATAAGCACATAAAAAGATGTGGAAATCTGGGTGTGTCCTCCGGGATCTGATCTGTATTCACATGACTAAGGAACCTACCCGAAACTAGTACTGTGATGAATAATACCCTCTTGTGAACTGGACGGTTCAAAGTTTCGAAACCGGCGACTGATGACCCTGACCCAAGTTTTTTTCACCTCTCTCTTTTGAGTGACTACTTTAGTAACTGGGGAATTGCCTTCTGGAATATAGAGTCCCGGATTCAACCAAGTTCGACGAAAATACTCCAAAGACCCATGTTTGGTACTGTGCATCCCACGTTGAAGCCACGCTTTCCATATCCTTTTCTTACAACAACGTAAGTTGCCCGTTTTCAAAGGTCCTCGGTGGATTGGACTTTCCTGGGCTAAAGACCTACATAGGGTCAGGGTTTTTTGACCTGTAGCCCGACCTGGCTTAACCGCATGTCGCATGCCGACTAGCCTGAACTGGTAAACGTTGGCTAAAAACGTTCCGTGTCCTTTTTGTTGCCAAGTCATTCAGATTGCAACAGAAAGCGACCACGGGGACTTTCTTATTCTTATATAAACTACGATTGTCTCAATGCAAGCAGCCTCCCTCCCTTACATTGTATACACAATCCTTCTTGGGCTGCTTTCAACCTGATGTTTTGACGTCACACGCAAGGGCAGACAAATCACATGCTCAATTTTCCAATTCAAGTGGAGATGGGCTCTAGTCGCAATACGCTGGAATGTGCTGCCTTAGACCAGACCGCTTCTTTCCCGATTTTTGTTTCTTTTCCCTTCTCTACACAAGGAAGGAGGAAACTCCGGAATGCTTTTACGCTTACAGTATATGAAAGCTTGCAACTAGCTAGGATTCCCCTTAACGCCTTAATATCTGCCTATGAAGGTACTAGCTTTTTCGGCTCGTAAAAAGAGTCTGATAGCTCTTAATACACAGGATATACCTTCATAATAGGCAAAATAACTACGGTAACACGTTCTGAAATAAGTATATAAGAACTCGTGTTCTTTTAAGCGCGACCGGAGTACTACGTGACGTGTGGGCATGCATGATTTTCAAAGGCCCCTTTCGCCAATTCAGTCGTGTTAAATACGGTAGTCGTAAGCCCTTTCAGATTGCCTTTTTAATTGTTGGGCCTCTTCCCTTTACTGTCCGCAGCCAGATTCTAGAACATACTGCTTGACCTGCTAGGCAGAGTTTCCCTCAATCGCACCCTCTCTAACGCATAGTTCTTATGCAGCATCGCACGACGCTTTCCATCTTTTGGGGGTCTGAACTGGGTGCAAACAGACTTTCGTTACATAAGTCTGTCGCAAACAAGAAACAACCAACCGACCGACGCGTATCCCTCCCTCTCATACGAGAGGAGGATTGCGCCATGTTGAGCAACGGCGCAGGCTTCACGTGTGACCTTTCAAGGTATGAGTCGCCACAACTCAGAAAGAAAAGGAAAATAATCAAAATGGAGGTCAAGTTGAAGGATGCCATTGCACATTTGTACGGGATTCCCGACCGATTTCACTACAATATAGACAGAAAGCAGAAAAGGAGGAGGACATCGGGTGATGCCTACGTGGCTTAACAAGATCAAGAAAGTATGGGGTGCGTATGTACCGTATGGCAGTAAACAACAATCGATACAACCCACCTTTTGGGTCACGGTTGGGAGCTAACATGAGGGAGGCGGGAGCCTAGATGAGGGTAGGGAGAAAGTCTGCATGTGTTGTGTTTGGGTTCTAAAATGTTAATTCTTGGTTTCTGTAAGGTCTGCACATGCTTTCACTAACTATATATACGGTTTTCCCATGTAAATAGTTATCCTTCGATGCGCATCATAACATAGATCGCAGAAAAAAACTAAATGTCAAACGTTGAACTGCAGACGCGAACAGAATGCCAATGATTCGGATGACTGCGCGCAGTCGAGCGTTCGCTAAGACTCCCAATTGTTAATTATAGCTATTGCTTCAACATGAGGTAAAGCAGCAAGAGACGCGAACAAAATTGTCTAATTTTCATTAAGGTTAGGTGCAAATTCAAACCCCTATTCTTATTGTAGGAATTGGCCTCAACTTAAGAACAAGCGTCAAGAGATGTGGACACAATTATATAATTTTATCACGTTTATGTGCAAATTTAAACCCCGAGACAAAAGTATAAGTAAACGACTGTAGGGAAAACTCCTATTTCTAATTTCGACGTAGCTTCTCAACCTGGCATACACTTGAGCCTATTCTATGAAGACACGTTTCATTATTACGAGATTCTCTGAAAGGCCATTAGCAG
Organism: Lepidurus packardi; assembly: GCA_023053545.1. Classification (NCBI taxonomy): domain Eukaryota; kingdom Metazoa; phylum Arthropoda; class Branchiopoda; order Notostraca; family Triopsidae; genus Lepidurus; species Lepidurus packardi. The sequence continues at coordinate 7,839,672 of JAKZAN010000005.1, read as the reverse complement.
AGTGCGGACTACAGGAGTTTCAAAAACCCAATAGTTGCGACACCGCAAGGCTACGGCCTTGCTCCGATCCACATCAGAGATGTATTCCGGCACTATCATTGGCTTGGACCTTACGCAAGCTTTTCCCAGCAGTCCTGCAGCTTCACCAGCAAAACCCACGCTGGAAACGATGGTAAGGATGTTGGTATTCCTGTATTATTGCTACCTTCCAGCCCACCTATCAAGGGACTAGAAAAGAAAAAAAAGCTATTGTCCGGGTTTTCTTGCCTTGGACTTAACGGAATGTCGAAATGGCTCGAATGAACGGATGAAAGCCCCTAGTTTTAGCCATCCATTCTCCTCCAACTTGGGGAACCACGAGGGGAACGGGGAACGTGAGGGGAAATTGTTAGGGAAAGGGGATTTTGATTCCATCACGTCAAGGAAAGGCTCTCGGCCACAGAAATGGGATGAAAGAGCGCGGGGCCACGGGAAGCCCCACTCGAACAGCGTAGGCAGTGACTTTTTACTACGCGACGTTAGTTAGTACGTCATTCTACAGGCTAAAAACTGGGAATGAATACCCAAAGAGCATTCGAAATTTGGAATTAGCATTCCGGCATGTACATAAATAAATCTACGTCAACTGACCACACGACAGCTGTGCAAGTTGCAAACATTCTTCGCGTAGCAGGCATTGTTTTGCGGGTCCCTAAAGTTTTGGCGCCACGGCCTCGCATTGTAGAAACGCATGCGCGGAGTAGATCCCCTGCGCGCATGTTACTACGGATTCAGCTACGGTACGTTCCCCCAGAGTAGCAATACAAGGATCAAGGGGCCTCTCCTACTCATATAGCGAGCTTGCTAGGCCACGAGGAAGCCAAACGATCGCCGAGAAGCAAAGCAACGAGAAGTGGGAAAGTAAGAATAGTTGACAAGTTGTTTGAAAGTCTTGGTTGGTTCGGCCAATGTGCCCGTAAATAGCCGTTTACTCACTATTTACAAGTAACCAACCTGTGGTGGAAATTCGAGAACCCAAGTTTTATTATTCGTGTACTTTGAGTACTATGTTCACTCGCAAAATGTGCAACGCATTCATCAATAAACGCGCGGATACTTCCTCCAGGAACGGTAAGTTGAAAAGAGTTCTTTTTTACGCAAAAAGAACACCGCTGACTTATTCCTTCGTTGCGCAGTTGTTGAGGAGCAATTTAAGCTGACGGACCCAACGCAATTCGCCTCGTCCTACCGCGTAGGCCAAGTTTTGGGCAAAGGCGGCTTCGGGACCGTTTACGCCGGAGTTCGTCTTCGCGATGGGCTTGCTGTAGCCATCAAACATATCCATAAGTCCAACGTCTCATCATGGGGCCAGGTAAATTTACCATCTTTTTCTACCGTTTCTATGCTTCCGCATTTTTGTCTACGTTGCTTGTATAAGGAAGCCTGTCGTGAGGGGAACGGGTGGGTGTCCGTGCATGCATTAATGTTCATGGGAGACATTATCACGTGGGAGTGTGACGCCAGTACTGCACTGACGTTCGTGGAATGCATACTGGTGCACTGTCCCTTTTTATGAATGGCTCCGGGGTTACGTTTCAGCCGCGTGGGCTTTACTTCGTTAAAACTGAGCAGCGCGGGAGACTAAAAAGCTTAGCATCTGACTGTGGGAGATTGTTGCTAAGGGAAACTTTGTTTGAATGAGCAGCGTTTCCTGTCTTCGCGAGAAAGAAGACTAATGTCTCGTTTTCCCCTTCTTTTTCCCCCAACAGTTGAATGGAGTTCGCGTTCCATTAGAAGTTTGCCTATTGAGACAAGTAAAGGATGTCTTAGGGATCGTTCGCCTTCTAGACGTCTGCGACTTGGGTGACGTGTTTGTTTTGGTCATGGAGCGCTGGGAGTCGTGTGTGGATTTGTTCGATTTTATCACCGAGCGCGGACCCCTAGATGAACATATAGCGCGCGCATTCTTCCGTCAGGTCGTCGAATCCGTACAAGGCTGCCAACGAGCCGGCGTTTTTCATCGCGATATTAAAGATGAAAACATCCTCGTCGACCTCGCATCGTTCGACTTACGACTTATCGATTTCGGATCGGGCGACTACGTCAAAGACTCTGTCTACACCGAATTTGACGGTAAGCACCATTGCCCAGTTTCATTTTTATGTAACCCATCCCCTACCCAACGCCGTCCCTTGGCTAAAAATACGGACTGGCTACACACCTCCAGGGAGCGCAACTATTTCTGTCCGAAAAAAATCAAAAACGACATTAGCTTTTTTTGTCCACCTTATCTCAGCCGCCCCTCGTTTGTTTTTCAAGTTTTTTTTCTCTAGACAATGACGTCAATGTGTCATGTCGGGCCTCGCCCATTAGGTAAAGGGCACGATAACTAAAATTCCACGCATGAAGAATAGGAAATATTTCACTGTCATTGCCACGTGCTGGACCAAGTTAAGACTCCCACGAGAGCTTCCTTAAACAAATAATAAAAAAGAAAAAAAGCAAGATTTTGTACGCGGAACCACGGATTTTAAAAAGAAAAGCCTTGGATTCTATTTCTTGCCCAAGACGCGAAACGGGATCTCGGGCGCCAAGTCTAGCTTCGCCCGTCGAACCTTATTCGGCTATGCTTACCGCGTGTTTAGCCCTCCACTGTCCAGTCGATATTTTTCCCCCCATTTTTTTTTACCTTGTAGTACCTTGAAGTACCTTGTTGCCCTAGTTATCCAATACCCCTACCTTCTCTAAAATATATAATGAAAAATAAACAAAACAGTTGCTTATGTTTTATTTTCTTTATTTTCCAGGAACTCGAGTTTACGCACCACCTGAGTGGATTCGCCACCGACGTTATCACGGATGCCCCGCCACCGTCTGGTCGTTGGGTATCTTGCTGTATGACATGGTTTGTGGCGACATTCCTTTCGAGCAAGACGAGCAGATCCTCCGCGCTCGCGTTGCATTCCGTCCGCAACTGGGGATTTCCGCGCTTTGCCAAGACCTCGTCCTTCGTTGCTTGTCCTACCGACCGGGTGACCGACCCAGTTTGGAAAACATTCTCTCCCACCCTTGGATGCAGACCCCATTCCCTGCAGACAAGAATCTCGCCAGCAGTAGCCCCAATGCAGCCCAGCAACAGCAGCCGGAATCCGTGACCATGCAAGTACCGTCCGGCAATACTACTCGCAGCGCTCAGGCTAACCACCATCACGTCGCCCATTCCTTGCAGCATTCTTTACCCTCCTCAGTCAGTTCGGCTTCCTCGTGTTCCAACAGCCTGTCTCCCTTTTCTGCCCTCTTCCACGCACCCAACGTTTCCAAAGTAGTGGCTTGTTAGCTACCCAACCTCATTTTATTCCTTAACCAAAGGAAAACCTTCACCTATGAAAACAAATCCCGGTATTTCCTCTCCCTCCCGTAATCTACTCAACTGCCAAGGAAACCATGGGCGTAGAGCGTGATGTGGTAACAAGAGAGAGAGGAGGATGAAAACTCCGCCTCTAGTCAGATCCCCAAAAAGGCCAAACAAGGATTCGCGTTTGTATTAAGGGAAATCATCGGCACTCTGCGAAGGATTTGCTGCTGCCAGCTGACCAGCTGTTTTGGTTTGCCTTGCTGCGATGACCAAAAATAAGAAGAGAAGAAGATCGCGAGATCCGCGTTTTACAGTATTGAAAAAACAAGATGGTGGCTTGTTACGTATAAAGTCAGGGTGGCAACAGACAAGTTGCCAATGTCCTCTTTTGTTAGGTTTAAATATGTGATACGTTCGTCATTTTGGCGTGTAAATGCTGTACCGTGGCGAAGTTTTTACGTTCGCTAAAATGTCCTCCCTATGTTCCAATGTAAATTAATCCTATAAATGGCTATGCACCGTCGTATTATAAAGAAAGTTGGCGCTTGTTTTACCCAGCCAAACCCCAATTGAAGCTATCCAACGTGCCAAGCGTCTATTTTTATAGAAAAATCAACTATCTACCCTATTTCTTTGAAATAAATACGAAGAATTAAAATAAAACCTGCCTTTCAGTCTTAATGCTTCTTGATACAATCCTAAGCATGACATTAGGCACGGACTATTAACAGCTTTTAAAATCACGCTGTTAAGCTGAATTTTGAGCTCATCGATAAACTTTAGCCCTTGCTACCGCAATGCCTCAATAAAATCCCCCTATGCAATCGGACCTGCCACGCGTGTCGTTTGGCACAAAGCGTACCATTGCATCCGAACGACTTCTGGGAATTTACTCCGCAATCCGGAGAATTAGCCTGAGGTGCAACACATCGTAGTGAGACTTTTAAATTGAAGAAGAATTTTATGAGTCGACCGGAGAATACCCTAAGAACCTTCTAAACTGTATTTAGTGTGTATACTGCGCGTTTTTCCTTGTGGCCATTAGGGACTTGTTAGGGAAATTCGCTAGTGTCTATGAGTTCTTTGCTCACACTTTATACGTTTCATAGTGCACACACAAGCTGTGAAACAATAATACCCCAATGACGAAGCTTCTAACGTGCCTCTAAGCGTTATGGTTATGTAAAGTCGTATTGGTCATGGTTTCCTTCCACCGTGTTGGCAAATGTTGAGCAAGAGCTGTTCGCAGCAAACTCAAACAACAAAAGAGCGATCTCATAACGTCTCGGGCTACTTTCTTCAGCTATTGTCTATCTTTATAGCCTGGTCGGCATCTCTTCTGAAAATTGCATGCACAGACTCTGAATTACAAGTACGGAAAACGCCGTTTGCCGTGTGGCGTAATTCGACGATAGACTTCCTCTCAAAGGCGCCTGCTTGTCCGGCTCCCCCGAACGTTTCGCCAGCGTCAGGAGAAATTCAAAGCCAAAAATCTTGGCTCAGCAGCATTCCGACATTTGTTGCCAGCCCAGTAAGCTGAAAATTCAAGCAAAAGTAATCAAAAATATCAATCAGGCCCGTTCTGTGCGAAGCAAGATGTCATTTGCTTCCTTTCCTTACAAAAAATGATACGAAGTGAATGACTGTCAACCTACTGACGCTTTCATTACATAAAGTAAGATGCGTGCTCCATTTTTGACAATCTCAAGGTTATCTTCAATGTATCTGGGTAAACATTTATTTGCATAACCGGACTTATGCTTAAGAATTCTTTTATTTTTTGAATCTAGGGTGAGTTTTCGACTTGTTGGCATGAGTCAAGCGTGGGCGTGGTGCCAGAGGACGTCCCGCGTGACACAGTGAGGAGCCAACTTAAATATCCACGTGAAGAAGTCGCCGACGTCAATGCGCAAATGAAACCGAGACAAGAGGCACTAATTACTGCTCAGCTTTATTTCCAGCTTTTAGACCTTGGCAAACTCCTTGTCCCACACACATTGTTATCCCATTCCGAAAAAGGACCTTCAAGTGTATACTCTTTTATGTTTACAGGCGACAAAAAAGCGTGCGACATCATTGCATGTTTGTCACTCCAGAAGTGTAGAAACTTATTTGTCATTGGAAACTTTTTTCGAAATACTATCTCAAATACTATCTCCGAATGATGTGTGTTGGGTTATATACAGTACTATAGCGAGCAACAGCTGTCCCACTTGAGGCTGTAGGCAGAAGCACCTGTCTTTTTCATGCCCACAAAGTCGGCTATCCCGCAGCGTAATAAGAGAAAAAGTATAGAAGACACGAAAGAAAGTGAGTTACATACAGAAGCCTATCTCTATCACCTGCTCTACTGTGAGCCGGTGTAAACTATAGATAAATCCCAATGCCATAAACAAGAAATATTTCACTTACCAGTCCAGGCTCCATCGGTGACGTCTCCCAAGTCTGCTGAACTCTTTCCAGGTACAACAAACGAACGTTTGAAGGTTGCGCCAGCCAGAACAATTGTAGCATTATCACTAGGTAGGACAGTCCATAAGGTACCATCCCGAGACGCCAACCATACCCGTTGCTGGAAATCTTGGGCAATCACTCGTTTATTAACGGCATCGTAGCCGGCAATGTAGTTGACGAATGCTGGGGCAGCTGGGATAATAATGAAGGTTTCGTTAAACTAAAATCAACAGCAAAAACTATTACCTTTCCAGAGCAAGCCGTCAGGTGTGACCCAACACTGCAAAATGCTATCAGCGCGATTAATATCGCAAACATACAAGAAGCTGGTACTATCATCTACCACAAAATGGCGCCACTCGGTATTACTAGTCGAGACGCGCGTCACCAGATCGCTCGTGCAAGGGGCAACGGTAGACGGTGGGACAGTTAGGGTACCGGCCGAAGTGGTACTGGCAGATAAACGGCAGCCGTACCACTCCATGCGCACGCCCAAATATGGACTGCTACTAGAAGATACATTCATCGTGTTCAAAACAACCAAACGCACAGCTCGTACTTGCAAACGGTTAGTTAGCGCAAAGGTCCGGTTTGACGCTGACAAACTACCCTGTAAAGCATAGGAGAACTTGGTACAATTATAAACTTGACGACTCAGAATTTACCGTTTCGCCCTGAGCGAAATTAACGCCGTCGTAGCTATAATCTATACGGAAATCTTTGACGATTTGATTGGTAGTAATGAGCGCATCCTCAAAACCCATGATGATCACTGCGTCTACAAAATCAACCTGAAGGTACGGTTGAGCCCAAAAGCTTCCTGTACGCAATGCAGGTGTCCACACTAAATAGTGATGAAAACAAAGTAAAAGAAATAAGTTTCACCGAAAATACTGAAAAATTGTCTTCTTCTTTTCTTTTTAATGTAAAAATCGAAGTCGAACAATGTACAGTCTAGCAAAACGCAGTTTTACGTTGGTTAAAAATTGTAAATAAAAAATAAAATAAAATTTTAAAAAATAGCTTTTCTTATAAAAGAACGAAAAGCATCGAAACAAAGGAAAAATTCAAGCAAACTTACTGCCAGAACCTCCGAATCTGCCCATAGCAGGCATGGTGGTCGAATCCAAAGCGCTGGAGGCAGTAATTTGACAATCGGACACTGTAGTAGCTGAACCCATTCCCAAAGCCGACCAGCATCCTTTGAGAAGAAATGCAATTTTTAAGAATTCTATACAAGGGTATAATTAGCGTATAATACCTGAGCCTTTAACCATGAAGGATAGAGCGGCAACATTACCACAATACAGCATAGTAGTTGTAGAGGCTGGCCAGGAACTAAAAGGCTGTTGAGCGCAGATTACCCGTGCTACCAAAGAGGCCGGTGTTTCTGGCGAGCCGGGTGGACGTGAGTTTGTGGGATCCACGCTGAGGGTGAAGTTGACGGATACAATATCGGCGAAAAGGAACTCGGGAAACGTAATATCTAAGTAAGAGTCTGCGGCCGTAGTTGTAGCAACAGCAGAAAAGCTTTTATTGGTAACAACGGTGTCTGTGTTAGTAACAAAGGTGACGAAAGGTGGGTAGAACACCCGGATCGTGGTACTCAAACCTTCAGCTAAACTGCCCGACATATGCTTTATAAGCATTGACAAGTTCACTTGAGACCTGCAGGAAGAAAGTATGACAAACAATTTAATAGGTGTTTTCTTTACTTTTCAAAAGAAAATATGTGAATAATATACAAAGCTAAACTACTTACGTTGGAGCATACATGGTTGTAGTATTGTCAGTCAGCCACATGGTAACGCCAATATCAGCAGTTTCAGTTTCCCGACTAACTGCGCGACCTACTAAAGCAACAGTCTTTCCGGGGACGGTGTTGACTTTAACAGCATTTACTAGCAAGTCAGCCGTAGCCGTAACATTAATTCCAGCAGTATTAGCAAGCTCATCAGTCATCAAAACTTGCACGTCCACCCAGAGAATATCGTCCTCAATGTTATAATTAGGCTGACGGAAGGTAAAACCTAAAATATTAATGAAACAGCTAACTTTCCCAAAACTAGGCCAAAAGACGAAAGCAAATTATACCAGTATTGGTAACGTTCTTTAGATCAATCTTAGCGTTAGAAATCTGCTGAGGAAATAATGTTGTGCCAGTGTAATTCACATTGGTGTCCACAATATCACCAACACCTACGACATTCACGCCCGTCAAAGCCCGATTAATCCTCGCTCCTACGATTGTCATCAAGGCACGGTTGCTCGTAATACTAACTGGCATTTGAACATCCAACTAAACAAAGGAAAGATGCTTGGTAAAATAGAATCTTGTTCAGCTTCAAATCTTTTCCGTTTCAATCCAATCCTTTGCATGGGAATCAAGTTAGAACAAGTAACAAGGGCTAAACTTACCATCATGTCGGCTGTTAAGCCAGGAAGAAACCTGATTCCAAAGGAAATCCATCCTGTGGACCCTACGTTGATAGTAGGCGGGGTAAAAAGCAAAGGCGAGAATGCAATCGTGCCTAGAGCTGGAACAGGAGGAGTTGTTCCACTAACAGACAATGAAGCTGTTGCACTAGTAGACGTGATTTCAGGAGCTCCGGCTACAGTAACGTCCACAGACAATGGCGTTGTTGTCGAGCCTGGTAGAGAACGAAGCGCAATTTCCAGCCGAAACTAAAGTTGGACATACAAAATTAAACAATTAATACGTCGGTAGAGTGGAGAAGATTAACTTGATTAATGTGTGTGAATGTAATGTACATTACCTGATTATCTTCCACTGTCTTCGAATATTCATATCTGCAGACATCAAACTTAATGTTATACTCTGCATAGAATCCAGCACTGTTAATTAAAAGGATTAATTAGTTTAGTTTTAGCGTGGAAATATTATGTGATCTTTTACCTAGCAGTCAACGTAGAATTAACGATGGTACCCAAAGCAACAGCTGATGCGTTCAAACAAGGATAATTGCGTCCAACAGATGTCACCTGCACGCTGACAATCTCGAGTGCAGATACAGACCCCGCGCTTGGTTTTACGTTCACCGTCATGTTGGCTGTAGCCGTACCCGTGTACGTAACATTGTACCCGATCACAGAAATATAGCTGGGGGCGATAACGACAGGGTTAGCCGGGTTCATGGTGAATACTTCAAACGGCCCAGTCAGTACTGGCACGGCGGTCTGTTAGTATTTGATTAAGTTGAGTTATTTAGAGGAATTCTAAAATGAAAGAAAATAATACTCACCGCAGGCGTGGGTCGTGAACTGGATACATTGTATGTTACAGATGCCTCGTTGGTTGTCAAATGCGTGAAGCTAAGTATCGAGCTACCAGCAACTGCACCTTTGACGTATACGCCGAGTACAATGGCATTGGAATCCGGACGAGTATCTTGGACAAAAGGCTCGGTACCTATACACGCAAAGTCGTGACAAAATACTACAACTCAAAAGCAATCTCTACTGGTATCTGTGATAATGCCGAAATTGAGGAAGGCTGAGGTACGACTAGGGTAATCAGCAGTATTGACGTAACCAAATCCTCGTTTAATGGGAGAGCTGGGGTCCACGCAGCCGAAGCCATGACCCACGAAAATGAGGTCCACTTTGCAGATAACCATGTTAGCGTTGTTGAGGTTAATAGCGACCGTGTATTGTTGTCGAGATTGTGGGGCAAATTTCAAGAAGACGGGGATAAGCCCCACTTGGTCAATTCCTAAGGAACCCGAGGGCGCCGTCTGATTGAGCATAACACCTGTAAACAGCATATTCCCCAAGTTGACGTACGGAAGAATAGTAGCAGGAAACCCGGTAGTGGCTATAGTGTATGCTAAAATTTTCGTAGTCGGCGCCCCGTTAGCTGTGATTTTGGCTTGTAAATTATACGTTCCTATCATACATAAACAAATAAAATTTCTTTTATTCCGCAATCAAGTAATCTGGACAAATTTACCTGCGGTAACGGCAGATTGAGCTCCTAAATAAAAGGCTAAGTTGACTATCACTTGGTAGTCGGTCGTAACGTTCGCTACTGTCGCAGAACGCGAAGCGGCTGCACAGACATCTCCTGCCCGTAAATAGCTGTGGTTTGTGAACCACGGCGCATATTGGTAACTATAAGCAAGCAAAGAAGAACACAAATCGTAAGAAAAGTGTTATAAGAATTTAAAAAATACCACAAAGTTGCATTACTTGACCGTGTAAGTCGTAAGGTTGGTTGAATTCGCCACATAACGTTGCAAGCAAGGAACACCGTTACCCACAAAGCTGAGTTCGGCCCGGCAAACACGGATATCCGTTGTAGTTTGAGCGGGATCGCCGAAGAATTCAATGGTTAAATCTTGCGCTGATTGACCGCCTACTACGGTAAGCTGTAAATCAGCCAATGAGGTAGAGCCCACATATAAGGAAGTGCCCCATGGAGAGCTCAGCGTTGCTGTCGGTGTTGCAGTGGTTGCCTGGGAAATACCAACAAGCAATAAAGAAACATTTCGCAGCGAATTGTAGGAATCTTCAAAGAATGCAATAATATGTATACCACATCTACGATAGCTCAATAAAACATTTCTTACGGAGCCAGAAACCGTCACAGTCGCAGAATATGAAACCGCTCCTACTGCAATTTTTACAGCCTGCGAAGCCGCTGCCGTGGCGGTGGCACGGAAAGAAATTTCTAAGACAAACTGACTGTCTGCAGGTAAGGTGGACTATAAAAGAAAATACTAAAATCAATATCTTTTTTTATGAAGGCTATATTACCTCACTCCGGACTACCACGCGCCCAAAGTTAACACTCATGGTGGTGTTATCGGCGGAGAAAGTTTTAGTCAAGAAGACGGGTTGCAAGTAATGGATGTTGAAACCTTGTTTCACGATACGGACGTGGCATGGGAACACTAAAACCAGCCCAAAATACTTCATTCCTAGAAAGGCAAATAAAACATCCACTTACAGCCGCTGTCACCAGTCACAATCAGCGGAACGTCCACGTAGCCTGCTGGTAACGTAAATGTCACTTGGTAAGAGACGGAGCCCAGTTGGGTAATGCTGGTAGCACTTACAGGTACACCCTATTAAAATTGTAGTTCTTTACGAATTAATATTGCGATTTTCAGAATATTTATTTCTTAGAAAAAGCTGGAAGATATTTTACTTACATCAATACTTGTCACAGGACTCGAAGTTCGGGTGACGAAAGGATTGACGACTACGTACAAAATTCCAGTCCATATAATCGAATTATCCAGGATAATTTCCGCGGCAATCGTGAGATTAGTATTGGCTGGCGTGGTGGGGGGAACGTAGATACCGAATTGGTAGTAAATGCTATCTTCAGGATCAATCAGAGCATCTGCACCGTAATTAAGCAAATTGACTGTCGTTAGGTTGTAATTATAGACAGTAATGCCCGTGGAGCTGGGACTGACATAGACGGAAGAGTTATCCCCAGAAATATTACGGTAACAAGAAAAGCAAAATCCTGTAGCATTCACACGAATGTTGCCCACTGAGAATTTGTCTTCAATTTGGTCGCCAGTGTAGACCGAAAACATAACAGTTGTACGCGCCAGGTTTAAGGACGCATTCACAGAGAAAATACCCACATCGCCTTGTTCGATGGTGGCTGGGCCGGTCAAATTGCCCGCCAGCGCAGAGGAGTAGTCGGTGGTGGCATTCGGAGTACCAGTCGCGACTGTAACGGGCAGTTGGCCAATAAGCATATAGGTGGAGTTGATGTAGGCAACGCCAGCGGAAATGTTAAAAGAACCCAGCGTGTTATTCACGAGTTTTACAGCCATGATGAACGTGAGGTTGCAGGCCGAAGTGCAGGCCGTATCTGGTGTAGTTGCATAAACCCCAGCCAAATCAATGCGCACTCGATCAACCTATTTGGGGAGCAAACATCACTAAACGTTTTTCTCCAACTTGATAGCAAATTGAAAAAGCAAGCGCAACATAAACAACCGTGACGAATCTACTTTCGCTTAAAACTTTTTTTCTCGTTTTCTTAGAAAAAGTAGTGAAAGTTCCCAAAAATATTTGTTGGATGTAAAATGTACCCAAAAGAGAAGCTACTGTTAAAATGCTGTGATGCTTAAGTGCGAAAAACCGCACGTTTCCACAGCAACCACTTGTCATAAGACGCCGTGACGTCTTTCCATATTAGCTAGGCTTTACAAGATTCTACTTATCAGTTTTTTCCATATTGCTTTTTCTAGGAGGAATACTTGAAGGTACCAGCTCCTTCTTTACGATGCAAGCATTCCCTCCACCCACCCACCCCATTTCTTGGCCAAGCATATGAAAAACATTTCTGTCTGTCAAATACATATCCGTTACAGAACAGTGAAGGTTTAAAATCCTCCCAACGAATTTTTCATTGAATCTTAGACACACATCAGTGACGTTATGTGAAATTGTATCTAGTTAGTAATGCTTCGAAAATATAAAATTACCTGAGAATAGAATTAAATAGTATTAATACTTCTACTAGGTACTAACACTCCACTTCATACTGTACTGAAATTCTTTTAAAAGTTTAACTCGTGGTTGCTTAAGTTTCCACAGCGTAGTTAGCTTTACTTTCTGTTCTTATAATTATTTAAATAAGGTTAAGTTATTTACCTCCTAAAATATTCACAAGTCTCTTAAATAGCAAACATTAACTTGGAATGTAAAATTTTATACAGTTTATAGGTGATTGCTATTATGATCTTTACAAACGTGAGTACGAATTCCATTTTCGTAAGCTTTAAGAATTTAAAGTATAGAATTCGTAAGTAAGCTTAATTTAATGTTACATACCATCTTAAAAAAACATTAAATACCTAAATGTATACTCTATAAATAAACTACCCATCAACTATTAAATAAGACTTACAAAATTAGGCTTGAGGATATTCGTGTACTTGGTAATATTTATATTAGCAGGTTTTGCGAGAGAACTGCCAATTTTAGTCGCTTTAACGTCGCAAATATGAAACTGGGTGACATTGTTGGACGGATCCACGGTGAACATCTCTGCGTAGGCATCAGAATTTGCACTCCCAATACCGAACATATTGATAGTCAAGGCAAAAACGGCTCCACCGTCGGGTGAATAGACGGGAGTAGTTCCAACTTGGGACAAAGATGCCGTCAAAGCATTAATATCCACGGGAGGAGTAGCCTAGGAAATAAACAAAACAATAGCCCATTTATTCTTGGATAATTTTATAAAGTTATTTAGACAGGTATTTTATGTATGATTAATGTTCTCGAAGCAAAACAGGGATTTTTTACCCAGAAAACAAGCTTTATTTTGAAAAGCTTACCCTTTTGCGTCGAATATGCGGCTGTTGCTGTTGCAAGAATTCTTGTTCATTACGGAGGACGAAAGGTTTGGCTGCCTCGCGTTCTCCTGCAGCTTCCACGTAATCCCGCAGTCCATAATCTTCCTCGCGAGCAGGCAAAGCTTCTAGTGGGGGTTCCCGGTATGCTGGTTAAGAAACGCAGAAAAAAACAAGAACACCAAAGCTATAAATATGGATGTAACAACAAAATACCGACTGCTGGGCTATAAATCCAGACAAAAGATGGTAGTGGACCCATCTGTTTGAATGGCAAGCTAACGGAAAATCTGCCCGCCAGTCTGCCAGAATACATCGTAATACGCTTCGTCGAGTTAAATCATAAGCAGCTCAGCAAGTCGAGACAGCTCGGTACTTTCTCTGAGTTTTCCACTCTTTTTTAAAAAATGTTTTTTTTTTTTAATGTAGACATACTAAGGCTTTTTACAACACGAGATGGATGTGTCGTGTTAACTGCAGCTATGCACAGCAGCAATCACAGGCCCCCGCCCTTAAAATCCCACACATTTTCCCCTATCTTTCTTATAGGTTCTTACCCAAGACGGTACAGGAGTACACAACGAACAGGAGCAAAGCAAATAATTTGCCAAACGAAGAGTTCCGGTACCGGAACTGCATTTTGTGTTGGCACCAAGCTTTGTCACTGCCTGAATTTATTTTAGCCTCAATTAACTACCTAAGCATATATGATGAGGCTAGAGCAGTAGTCGTCCACGGAATGATGGTCCGGTAGCTGCCTCGCGCTACGCCGCGTCAAAAGTAGGACCCTTCATGGGTCGACCGTGCCCCGACCTATCAGGGGTCTCCACCGCAACTGTTGCTTAGGGCTTTCACGGGGTTATTTAGCTAAACTTCTGAAAAAAACTTTTGTTTCAGCCCTTGACAACGTTATTTCAACGAATATACAACCAAATCTCAGAGGTAAAATCTATGCTTTCTGCCCATTTTAGTTCGATATTTGCTCGAAGTAGAATCAACACGAGGTGCTTAGTTTTGCTAATGAGGCTAAGGGGAATAATTCTTTGGTTTGGAATTGTTTTGCGATCGTTGCTAGGCCAACCAGAGTTCAGGGTCAAACCACAGGTGACCCCATGACCACCCTTTAACGTCACTTGTACTTAAGCAACACGATCAACAAAACATGACCCCAAAAACTATTGAAAAATGACCCCCTAGGCTCAGAACGGGGTTCACTCTTTGCAACAGACTTAGGAAAAAAATTCAAATCTACTTTGCCATATCTCGAAGCCCGCCAAACTAGGATCAAAACTTTGTATGAAACGAATGAAAGGAAAAGAAAGAAACCGCAGAGAGCAAGCTTTCAATGCTTTTTACTCCAACTTGTGCTCAATGAACGGATTAAGAATGTCGATACAGCACCCAAATCTAAACATGGCAAAGAAGATTATCAGTTTCCCATGCAACTTCCTCGTAAGTCTTTCTTCCATTCACAAAATTAAAACCTGAACGAGGCAGCGACATCAGGATGCGAAACTGGCGCTTCTTAAAAGAAAATCATAAATAAAAATAACAAAAAAAATCATAATAAAAGCTTATAGCAGGACGCAAGAGCTGTAAAGCCTATCTTACATTTCTCCGCCTCTGGGCAGCTGGCCAGAGGGGAACAGACGCCTTCAGGGGCATCAAAAGGGCTACCTATCGATTCCCCCGCGGGTTTTGCGTTAAAGAGGGGAAAGTGCTGGTTGCCTTTTGGGTATTGTGGGGGTGGCAAGGAAAGTAATGAAAAGCTGCTGGCATCGTGCCTTTTTTAAGAGGAACCCAACAGCATTTACAACCTTTTCGCTCATACAACGCTCAGCACAAGGACAGGTTCCATTCAAGAAAACCCAAATAGGAGCAGCAACAGCAATACGGTCAAGGAATACTATATACCATCAAATCCAATAACGGCTCGAGGACAAATTGATTCCAAACCCATCCGCCTTTTCTCGTCTTTGCACCCATATGCCGACATCACCATGTGACCTTTGGGGTGCTTCCTATATCCGATCCGACCCAACGTGACCTCATCCATCTGGAATTTTTACCCGCCCTTTTCAGCTTCCTTGCCAGTTGGGGAGGCTTCAACTTTTGGTATATAGCTGCCCGTTTGGACTTGACAGGATAAATAAGCACTAACCGACCTTTTTTTGAGGTCTTATAAACTCCTTATACTAACACGATTCTGGGGTGACCCTGCTGTTTGTTGTTCTTTTATGTTCTATTTTTAAACGCATTATGTTAGGCTGTTCTGTATCAAAACTGGTTAAAGCCCGGAAGGTATAATAAAGTGTAAGAAAAGCGCTTGTTACATCATTAGCCTGTGGCAACTAATAAGGGTAGGCTTCGATAACTCACATTCCAAGCGCTTTGAATCATTAGTCATTCTATAGGAATCAATTACACGAAAAACTTCATGCGAGATAACGAAAAAATGGAGGTGAAAGCAGTTATTCGAATACGATAGTACTTTGCTTAGAACGATACTCCTGTTCAGTACCTTTCCATGGGTTTTGGTCATACACAGTAAATGGTAGAAACAATTTCTGTTGCATAACACAAGTATTTCACAGTAATATTCAATGATTGTACTAGATAACCTGTTAAAGAAATGGATACGAAAATAGCGCCAGAACTTACCCATTTTAAGATTCCAAACGACCAAACAATATTCTTTTGCATCTTCTGCTTATACCAAACTTATCAAAGCCTATGTAAGCGTGTTTTCCAACTTTCAAATACCGATTTATTGCGATCTCTATAAGTGTGTGTTTCTGACGAACGAAGGCAGATAGGAGGGTGCGAATGGTTTTCCCGACAAAAGAATTGTCTACAGTATATGTATGCAAAACATATGCAGGCAAACCCCGGGAAACTGCCGGTAGCAAACATTAAATTCTGGGAGATGAAGAAAGGAAACATAAGACAGACACACAAACTCAGCACTTATGCTCCGGCTGCTGCCGCTGTCAAAAAACTCTGCAGTGTTGCCAAGAGAAACCCGCAGAAAAGACGTAAAAGACGCTGCTGGGCAATCTTAGGTCAACAAAGAGACAAACAACAGAGACAATAATAGCCAGAAGAGGCGCTCATGACGGTGCATGGTCAATGTTAGACTGTTGACCTGCATAGAACATGGACCTGCCGAACTGATCATTACAGAGATCTTGGCCACCTTTTCGCTCTTTGTTGTCTGAAGAGGACCTTACATCGGCTCCGATGATGAAAGTCAAGTAGCTTTGTCAACCCTGCGACTAGGACCCAACTTCCTGGGCGGCTAACACACTTCCGTCGACACGGGCATGACGATAACCAAGTCAATCACTACCTTCCATTATCTCCGACTCCATATACCGATACCATGACTATTGCTTTTCTAAGGCCTGGAAAGCTTTTTGCCCTATTTTGTTTTTGCTATTGTATCCGACGTCAGCAAGAAAAGCGAAAGCGAGCCCCCTCGCTCGTCCTCCTAAAAAGCTTTTCTGCTGCTATATTGTATCCGTCTCGACACGACGACCTAATCGAAAGTGGCTCAATAATAAGTCAGTGACAGAGAAAAAAGGAAGAATCGGCAACAACCCAGCGGGGTGTGAACTCATTGAAAATAGCGTCAAACTGAATCGTTAACGGTAATGTTTGATAATACCGAATCTTCGGCAGACACAATCCATATACTGTGGGCCGCAACGTTGGACACCTTGGATGTTTCAAGCCAAGAATATTTAATACGAAATAAGCTCCTTAAGCGTAAAAAGTTTGCTATGAAAATCAACCACTTAGGAGGGATTAAAACGGTGCAACAATAGGACTACAGGTCCCGATCCGGTCTAATGGCCCGAAAAGCAAGAAAAACAACCCTACCTTGCTATCAGCATAATGTTTCGCAACAATGACTAATTTCTAAAGTTCCCTTTCCGTCCACAAAAGAAGGGAATGGGTTGTGGTAGTCCAGTGATCGAAGAGAGTTTTGGATATTAAGATCTTCAATGAAACACAGTGCATACTTCTCTACTCAAAAGTGTCCAACGACAGGCCGGATTTATGAAAGAAGATGTCCCATTTCACCACAACAAAAGCACGAACCCACACGCCCACAGCCATACAATGGACCCTTTCCAAAAAGCTTGCAATAAGGACAGAAATAAAGAAGTGGAGAAGCTTGAAATAAGTCGTACTCTGCCTTGACTACCAATTTGAATCGCTTGGAATCGGAATGACGACCAAATGCATCGACCCAGGACCGGCTACTCGTCAGTACTTGTCAATGAAATCTGGTTCGATCCGTGGAGAAAATATGGGCCATGGTATACAAGTTTGAACCCTCCCTTTCTCCCCTTATCTTCCGTGGATTCCACCCCTTCACTCACCCTCCTTTGGCCCACCCTTAGGATAGCAAAGGGAAGCGTGCTGAAACAAGCCCGAGGCGTTCTAACCCTCAAACTTTGCCCACGGGCCTTTTTACCATCTGTTATATTGCTGGAAGGGCAATCATTCAGTTTTGGTCCTGTCAGCTCAATCCATGGATGATGGAGGCGGAGCTGTCTTACAAAGCTGTATCTTGAACATGGCGAGAAGACGTTTCTGGTTTTTGCCCCTTCGTTATTGCTTTTCAAAAAAGAAAGAAAATACCAGAATTCTTTCTCATTTATCCCCATTGTTTTAATACACGTCTGGCTATCCTATCAATAAAATAAGATCTAGTGGCGAAATAGTGGTCGAAGGTAATAAGGAGGTTATTAGACGTGGCTTCGTTTCCCGCCAGAAAATGCTGGCGTAAACGGGTCGACGAGCAAGTGATATCGGGGTCAATATAAGTGGTGGTGGCAGAGAACGGCGGCTGTGAATGGCCTCGAGTGCCTTGAATGAAAGGGAAAAGTTTTCCTGGCCGAGGTTTCCGGAACCGGGACAGGCCCAAAAGTGGATGCTGTGTGTTTGGCTCAGCGCCCATCCAGATCCGTAAGCTGGAAAAAGGGCGTGGGTGGTTCAAAGGCGTGGTTCCATTCATGCTTTAAGCCAATGATGGTTCCGCTCTTCTGAGTCTTGCTATAAAAGACCAGCTGCCTTCTCGGCATGGCTCCAGACATCCTTCGCCACGCACGACATAAGTGTGTCCTCCCACGCCTCACATACCCTCATACATATCACTTTGAAATTCTTACGCTAAATGCTGACGAACACGGTCATAGCAGCTTGAACCAGATTTCGCTGCGCTTCGTTACTGGTGAACTCCGCCCCTTTAATGTAGTTCTTTTTAAAGTGACAGTCAGCGTAGAATCTCCGTACGGGACAGTGTTACATCCCCAAAGTGGTGGACAGAAAGCTTTGTTCTCGCAACGCCATTCCTTACCCACTTTACATACAGTGCGTTTCACAAAGTAAGAGACTTTAGACAGTGGTAATCCACTCAGTGCTCAACTACCACAAATTAGTTACGAGTGTACTTTTCTTGCCCCATTTTTGCTTAGGGATCAAGTGGGCAGCCCAACCGGCTTTCCGTACGGACGCCTGATCCAGGTAATTTATCTTGTAATTTATGTGGCTCACGCGTCAGCCATCTCTAAGCTCCTGCCCAGATTCCGAGTCTTTCTGTTATCCCCCTCTTTACTAGTACTCCTGCAGGGAGGACTCCTCCTTGCGGGTAAGGGAACTGGAGGGAATACCCTAGAGTCTTTTAGCGGTGGGACAAGAGACAGCGGCGGTAGAGGGTTCAACTCGGCGTAAAAGAGGGTGGGTTCGCCTGGTCGGAAGATGATAGCGGTTTTCCCGTTAGTAAGCAAGTAGAAGAATAGGAAAAACTAACGATCTGTGAGCTAATGATTGGCAGAGTCTCTTGGGGGTCCCCCCCCCCCTGCGGGGCCTACTACGAGGGTCGTAAACAAGGATTATACGATTCAGTGCCAAACTTGGTACATGTGGGGTGGCTTTTCAGGGATTTTAACTCTTCGCTGCTGTCGTCAGCAAATGGCTGTGTTACTCGGCTCTCGACCGACTATTGGATTTCTCGTCGTTCATATTCTTCTTGCTTATCAAACCTGTAAAATACTCAAAAGTCGTGAGGTCGGCTCATCGCAGTCTCTTATGGCCCAATTACGAGGACGCTGATTTTGCTCCTTGCAGCTTTCACGTTCTATATTGATTACATTGAGTCGCACTCATTCCTCACCGCCTTTGGTCCCGCTCAACCCCCAACCTATCCACCCTCCTCTTCACCGCACAAATCCCGCTATGAATGGGTCTTGTCAAGAGAAAACGAAGAACGGGTGGTCAAAATAAGACCAAGATGGATTTCCACGACGAAAAAGCTATCTTCGTCTCTCTCGCTCGCTCGCTTTTTCTCCCTAACAGGCATTCAGCAAGCCAGCACGGGATCACATCTTTCTATTGAGTTTTCAAAATCTGGATCTTATTACGAGCAGAGAATGGTATTAGCCATAACATAGTGCCGAAGTAGAACCAGGGCCCTCAACGTTCACCAGGATCAGGTTCTGCCGGTGCCCCCTCAGGACATAGTTTTTTCAATGTTTTACTCAGTTTATATTATGGTATTGAGATAAATATTTTTTCTTGAATATTTACGGGGGAGGAACATATTCCTTAGCAAGCAAATTCCAGTAAAAAGAAGAAGTGAAAAAAAAAAACAATAGCGGTGATCCTTTCCAGCTTTCGTCGTCTTTACGCTAAATGCTCCCTATTTACCACCTGCAGTTGACAAGTGTCAGAGAAACCCCGCGAAGATAGAGGCTATTGTCCCGGGCTTGATTACCTTGTCACTCAAGCTGCTGCTCATCCCTAAACTCCTACGAAAGCTTTTTCCTTTCCGTTTTACTTTCCCCTCGCATCACTAGTAACACCGCTATTTGCTGTCTGACAGTTCTTAATGTAATATTCTGTACCGTTGTTCCGTTTCAGACTGATTCAGTTCTTCTCTGCTGGCATTTGGGAAGTAATGGAAATTTAGATGTACATGGGTACCGGAACACCCGCTTAATTAACGCAGTTCCCCAGTTGCTTTCAAGGAGCCGCAGAAATTTCGCAGCAGTAGCCATCTTTAACCAATTTCCCACCATGTTGTTGGCTCAATGGACCACCGTCACGCTTGCACTTGTATGCCTGCAACAGGCTGGGCTAGTCGTCGCCAATACGAGCAGTTTGAGCAACGGCCATGTACTCAGTAAAGCCGGCGGTACGGCCGGAGGTGGCACTCGGGGCGGGTATCACTCGAAGAAACGCGTTAAGGAACGTAGCAACGTGAGCACTACCACAGCCAAGTACGCCGCAGGGGCTGGCGAGTTCGTGCCGGAGGACATAGCTGCGGCTGTCGCATCTCGCAACCCCAACTTCAACAACAAGGCCGAGCCCACCTGCGATCAGTTGCGGGCCATGTGGCGCCTTTCGAAACGTCATTCCCGAGCAGCTGAGGTCACCAACGAAATCCCACACTATTCGGATCCCTTTGCCCATGGTGTTCACTCCTACGCCCGGCAAATGATACCCCGATCGTCGCCTTCTGCAGTGGGCGAACCCACTTACGCGGTGGTCTCCTCATCCCCTGCCGCTGGAACCGCCACCAGTCGCCGCTCACCCCGGCCGGTAATTTACGGCCGAGTTCGACACGCCCCAGACACAGATATAGGTACCGGCCTTCGTCCCTTTGATGCACTACGGGTTGTAGCCGGCCAGACGCGCGGAGGAGGCGTAGTAGGGAATGCCAAAAACAAACTTGCTTTAGTCAACTCGGATTCACCAGTCTTGGGAGTACTTTCCACCTCACCCGCAGAGTCGACGCGAGTTCAGTCAACTACTAAGAATTCGTTTAACCACCTCCGGGAAATTGTGCAAGCAGAGCGATCCCGCGAACAGGTGGAATGGAACAGGGCTCGTCATGCGGTGGAAAATGCTCTTGAAGCGAGGGAAATGGCAGCCGCCGCCCAAGAAGCCGTCAGGTCACCATACGCCTTAACAGCTACCAATACAGGCGTCGATGATTCGGTCAGCTTTCCATCCCAGCTTACACGACCTTTTGACAAACTTCGATACGGTAGATTGCAAATCCCGTCCAATACACGCTCCGACACCGAGTCCACCAAAGGCGAGTTACTCAAAGCGGCTAGTATCCTAAAGGAGTTGGAAGGTGAAGCTGATACCGGGGTCTGGTCAGGGCCCAAAAGCCTCCGCGGAGGTCAAACGCTACTGGAAGAGCCGACCACAGGACAAGAAGATGAAAACTGGTACGACGGCGATGTGGATTCGCAGCAGAAAGATGAACATCGCGAAGTCATCAGGGTAAGTTGCCTAGGTCTTTCAATTTTCTAAGCGATTCCCATGTTACCCAATGAATCAACACTCTCTGTAGGACCAGGATGATGAATGCATCCAGCTCCTCGCTGAAGCCCCTTGCCGCACCAATACCGATTGTTTGTGTGCCAATTCAGGGTCGGGCTCCGCTTCCCGTCGTCGGAGTCGTTGTCATCGTGGTCGTTGTCAAGTCCAGCTTAGAGTCCAGTATGCCGGTAAGTCTCTATAGACCATTCTATCTCCCCTTCACTACTGACACTAGATCCTCAAAGATATGCAGGTCCCGCTCGAAAAACAAGCGCAGCCCAAAGTAACTTAGATATACATATATAGGGAGAGGGAGAATCTGGGGTCACCATTCTCATTTTTGGAGCATTTCATCTCCCCTCTCTGCATGCCAAACATTAGGCAGCAGCACATACGCGCACTCAGATATAGCTTTGCTTCAGCAGTTTAATCAAGGCAGGGGAGATGGGGAGGACGGTGCAAGATGTCAAAAGAGGATGGGGACGGGGGCAAATATTGTCAGGGAAGGCAGGGAGGGTGGGCAAACGATGCATCAGAAGGTGTGCGTGGGGGAATTTATGAAAGCCTGGTGTAAAAGGAGTCTTATCATCTCCACCCATGAGCAGTTTGGTTCCAAGATGAATGATGTCAACCAAGCTCATGCTGCTGTGCTCTGTTGCCGAAAAATCTGCGCTGAGCATTTCTGAACACACCCACGCAGTCCCTAAGTTATAAAGCTATAACATAAGTGAAAAGTCGTCGTTCCTAACTAGTACTTATCTGAGTCGAGTACCAAGAATTACACTAAATTATATCCTTCGCGTTCTTGTCGTAAATTTCGTCGACAAGGGTTCGTCGTGTCCCCAACCGGATTCCACGACGTTGCTTAGCCGAACAGCCAGACTTATTTGCTAAGTCAGCAAGGAATACGACAGGCCGTATAGGGCATATAAGGCTTCTTAATTGCACATTTTTCGAATACTGGCATGTAGCTAGCTGTATATGCTTTGGGAAAGCAGGGAAGGGGCTTTCCATAGATACGAGCTGGAAGCAAGACGGCGGAAATCCATTTCCGCGGCAACTCTGAGCCCATTTCCCTTTTCTCTTCGTCTCTCCTCATTTCTCGTCTTTGTCCCCCGCTTTGCATGCAACATATTAAAAAGGCAGGCAGACACACGACAGACAATATGGTTGTTTGCGTGGGAGGTTGGTCGAAATGTAAGAACACCCGTTCTCCGTCATTCCGGCCATAGCTTTCCGAAGATATTGTCCCAAAGCACCACTGATGCAAGGTAAACGCATTCTCAACCAACCAGGCACTAAAGTGGAAATCTATCCCCCCCCCCCCCCCCCACACAGTCAGCCTGCCAAAGTTAACGGTCGTTGTCCGGGAAGGAAGGACGGGGGGAGAATGCAGAGGGTGTGCTTTACCCTCCATCGCCCTGGACGAAGTTCAAAGAGGGATCAGGAAACAGCTGGTACACCACTCTTGCCAGTACCCAAACGTGTTCCTTTTCCCTTCGTGGCAACTCTATACCCCAGCGTATGCCAAGCGTATAGAATCTTCTTGTATAGCCCAGGAAAATGGTTCCACATCTAGTTAATGGTCGAAAAGCATTGATTTTGGATCCGGGGTCCTGCTGCTTACTCCAAACAAAAGGCAGCGTGAAGCAGCACTTCAACTCTGGATGGATGCCTCTTTTTTCCATATGTAGATTCTGTTACTGTTGGCTGCTGATGGGTTAACTCTCACACTCTTTCCGAGACATGGAAATCCACTCAATGGCAACTACTGTGATTTGCTCCCGTGCTTTCAAATCACTCGCTTCCATGCATTTAGCCGAATAGATTTCACATTGGCCATCGGAGAGAAAAGGTGTGTTGAAGAAGCACATTAGAAGAAAAAGGTTAGAAATGACGTAAGTAAGCTCATAACGCAAGGAATCTGTTTACACTGCCCCTTTTTCAGTCAAGATAAAAAGGAAGAGAACGAAATTAGACAAAGCCAGAGGCCAGCGCATTAGACGAGCCAATAACTCTGTACCCCGGAATGAGATTCTGTTTTTCTATTTATTTTATTTTTTAAAAAAGGGAAGGAAACTAATCTCATTTTACGTTTGTTGCCTGTTAACGACTTGACTGACGCCACCACCATCAACTTCATCGGCTTTTTATAACAACCGCGACTCCTTCCAGGATTTTTGCGATCGAGCCCTACCTTCCTTAGGTTTCCTGGGCTTAATTATCTCTTTTTGTTTGTGTTAAACTTCGGTTGAATGAAAAACAGGTCTCGGAGGCTGACGTAGACATAGCAAGTTTATATGGCAGGTGCGGAAATGACGCTATAAGCTTTCAGAAACTAGTTAAGGATCCGCGGTATTTGCAAGGGATGACTCAGAAGAGAACGTATTCGGCACTACGTAGATCAACCTATGCAAATCCAGTGTGAGCGACTCAATGGGGGGCCCAGCCCAAGAAATACTTGAGCCGCTATCTACCAACAAGGTTAATACCTTGCAACAGGTGGTGTTTGTGTGTGTCTGTGTGTAGAAATAGGCGGTCGTGCACGGTGGGATGCGTGAATCAGCAGCCTCCTGGGTAGAAAAGGGCCAAGAGAACCAATATATCCTTAACGCATCACGTTTTCCCAAGCAGAGGCGATGTGGATGATAGTGACACCTTCTTTTACACCCGAGTCGTCCTACAGGTTTGCTATGATGTGAGTCAGACACACCAAGCTTTACAGGAGAACGTGGGCTCGTGCCCTTTTTCTACCACACCTTCTTGTAGGTCTACAAAAATTAAAAAAGAAACTTAGGCAAGATTTCTCTCCGGAAACCAAACCCTGCACGTCAACCAATTCAAGCAAAACACATACCAATAACCTATACCTCTAGTGAAATAAAACAAAAGAAAACACTTCCAGTTGAACAGTCTCACCACGGAGGCACAAACCTTGCTTTGAACTTACAGATAGCCTTCTACAGCAACAATTCCCCCTGTAACCCACCAAAGTTGCTTGGAAACGGTAATCGAGCGTGTGTATCTACATGCTCCATTAATTTCATACTCAGCGCAACTTTATGCCCTTTTGGTTTGTCTTATTCGTTTCCAATTTCGGGAACATGAACCTGACACCGAACCGTCACGAGACTTCACATAATTTTCTTTCTCGATAAGTTTTACCTGGATGGTCCCCTAAGCTGAAGTTCCTCTCTAATATGGGTCTTAAGTACTGTACTAAGAGAGCATTTGATCTTAACCAGACGTTTGGTGACCCCAACACAACGTATTAGGTATCAGCATATACATCGGAACAGTCAGGTTACTCATGAAATGAATAGAATGGATAAAAATCTGCTTTTACGTGATTCTCACTTTTCCAGAATTTTCTACGAAAATTTCCCAAGAAAAATCGAATTTCGTTCAGGATATTAACCCACAAAGTTGGATACATTCATTCGATTACTTGAACATCAATGAAAAATTACGGGTAGAAAATTAAATGAAAGCCTATTTGTTTTCACGCGCCAAGAAAATATACCTAAATAATAAAATACAAAACAAAAGGCAATCTGAGAAAGGGGCCTTCACGAGGTGATGCGTGGGAATATTTTCCCAGTTCGTCCCTTGAGCGGGATCGGACACCGATCAATTGCATACCCTTCACCTCATGGCCTTCTGGCGGTATATAACCAAGACTCATTATTACCACGCAGTGAAACAAGTCCGATAGTCAACCCTGAAACAACTGACAATACACACCCAGATCCAAAGAAGGGAGGCTGAAATAACACTCCCCCGTGGACAACACTCGCGGTAGATATCGTTACTACGTCAACAGCCTTCCTGGTAGCCCCTTTAATGATTGGAAAGGTATAAAGTGCCAATCCCTTGGACTAACGTCACCCTCGAAGCAGATGCCGTCATCCCTCTGCCGCTTTGGCTTTCGATTCAATTTTCATGCCATAAAACGTGCTTTTAACACGCCAGCTTTGGTAAGACAATAATGTCAGACGCAGATCGAGATCTGAAACTTTTAGGAGCAACTAACAAACCGGACGAAGCTTGTCAAGTTACCCCACCTTAATCTTCCCCTGCTTAAAGGATTTTTGTAAGAGAGATAGACTCGTACACGCCAAGGCTCCTATACGAGTATCCAGCACGTGATCTTTTCCAGTATCTATCTATTGGGCAAATAACAAGTGTGTTAATGGGCTTATGAAAGGCTACTACGCTATATACATGGGAGAGCTGACATCCTGAAAAGTCCTCCTCCGGTTTGCGCTATTCTGACAAAGCTCTCGGGGCTTGTTATTATTGGCATACAAGAGAATCTAGCACAAGTCCAATTTCCAAGCAAAGCTTCTGCAAATCCCTACCTCATTTGCATCCCTAAGTAAAGTGAAATTGAATGGACAGAAATTCCTCTTTTAAAGGCAGTTCTATAACGAATGTGTGCTGGTAGCTCTAAGGATTTAGCCAGATATGGGAACTGATGAGTAGACAACTAATCGGAAGGCAGCTTTTGCATTTCCCCATTTCAATGACACAACAACCAAAAGGAGAAGAACAGCTTCCTTTCATGTACCTCGGGGTTTGTAGGCTCCCCCACCTACAAATTCATAAAGAAAGGCAGACTATTTTTTACCCAAACATTATGCAATTAACTACAGGATAAGTAGATTATAATTATGGGATACAATAATAATAATAATATTAACTTGGGGCATCATGCCATAATAGCAGCCTGCTGGTGTTGTCAAAGAACCTCTGCACCCTTCGTTCGAACAATTACAAAGTTAGTCAGAACGAAACGACCTATTATAACTACTGCTCCTTTCCTATACGCAATAAAGAGTTTGGTTTATGAGAGCCTACCGCACTAAAGCCAAGTTTGAATAATAAAAACTTGGGAACTCGGAGGGGGAAAAAAACGAAAAGATGCCCTTCTTTTTCTAACATATTGCGCGCTTTATTATCAACTGAGCGCTGTACAGCTTCCAAGTCTTCGGAACCAAGCAAAATGCAAATACGCGTATATTAAAAAATGTAGCTTAAAATGAGGCTGGTACGAATTATAACTCCAGGCACAAGTTCGTCAACTCGCAGCTAATTATAGTGAGATGTAATTCTTTATGTATTCTCTCCGCGTCTATCAAAACTTGTTTACCCGGGGAGATGGGACTCATATTTTTCGTGCCATTTTTGTTTTAATATCGTAAACAAGCTACGATTCTAGCTTCACGAATACTTGAATGATACAGCCACTTACCGCTAGGTTTACTTTGAAACGACTTTATAATCGTATTTAAGGGGTAGTTCATGGTTCGATTAAAGGTCCAAGAAACCTATTATTCTTCTGTCCTGCATAAGGAGGTAGCAAGCCTGGTTTTGACGTGTGCAATACCCGAAAGATTTAATTGAACGAAACAACACCTGCTGCTCCTTTCTCCACTATGAATATGTAATGACCTGGCCCAGCCGCGTCCCGCATATCCGCGATTCAATTGGGCTACGCTGAGGCTACAGGGATCACATGGTCCATAAATCAAGTGGAAAGGCGAGAGAGATTGATATTAACTTTTTCCCTTGTTTATTCGGACAAAAAGCCAAGACGGATGAGAAGAAGATAAATGTACACGCTTCTTCTGATCACAGATTGTAATAAGCTGGCACTTATCCTATTGTTAATAAGATTTAGCGTCTCAAGTAATAACGGCATTTTTTATTCTCCTTTCTGTCTTTTATTGCAGCGTACGACGACTATGGTTTATGGCACACGGAACCGGTGCCCAGCGATCAGCTTGGAGCGTGGACACGTCGACGGAGAACTTCAACCCCCGGGCACAGTGACGATCACCATCACCTCCACTGAATAAGTCGTGGTGTATTCAACCAACTCTTCCTTCTTGTTGCACCCGTTTGACAAGCGGTTATAAACTTACATATTACATATCTTTATTCAGGACAGAAGCAAAGATGCTGTTTATAGAGACACGTTAACCTGATAACTGGACTAATTTTAGCTTTCTCTCCTCGGATCTACTTTCTGAATGGATTTTGTAACCATTTGCCGTATTTTGTCCTTATTAAGAAACAATCTCCAAAATGCTGTCTATTGAAGTTTAAGATTCCTTCGCTCCTCCTTTTACCTTTTTTCTGCTCTCTTTATGAATATATCGCTGTGACTTTTCATGCGGTCCTTAATATCAGCAACCAGGGAATATTACATATCAAGATATGCAGGTGACGATGACCAGTGAGCCGCGGACTCGTCCGTTTTTCTATTGAAAAGATGAAAAAGTATTAACATTCCCATTATAGTCGCTTCCATATCCAATTGTAACATATTATGTAACAAATCTCTGCTCGATCGTTTTTCGTTCAATGCCCTTACAACCAACATATCCATATGGCTTCGTACTCCATTTTTTCGACGCCCGCATTGATGCATGTCGTCTTTTCTCTCCCTGTGAAATACGACAAAGCAAAATTATGAAAAAATATGGCCATCAAGATGTGTATAAATACAAGTGCAATACGAGGTTTATCTTTCTCTTCGTAGAACGCTGCAAAAAGCCAATAATCAGACCGACCGCTGCTTCATTGATTGCTAAAATTTGAGCTCCAGAGCGTCACCATACACTAACAACACACGATAAAGACAAATATAACTGGGGGGGTTGTCTAAGTCCTCCAATTAAATGCGACGCTAATGTTGTGTATGCTGTTACAGGAGCAACGAGAAAGGGGAGTATTAATTAGATCTCGTAAATACTAATCTTTCCCTGGGACCTCTAGTTTTACGTTCCAAAAAGTTCAGGATCATATTATGTCGCTGTACTTTTCATGGCAGCAACGCTCTACGCACCGCATTCAGCAATCGAGAATGCAACGAGATCGATAAAACACTTTAAATTAGGTTGAAGTTCATTAAAAAAAATATAGGCATTTTCATTCCAAAGGGCTGGCGCTAATTTGTACATTAGTACAGGATTGCTAAAAAACCGTAAAAATTTTAAGTGACTCGTTTTCTTTGACTTTCAAATTTTATTTCTTCGCTTTTGCTTGGAATCACCTCTTAAACGCCATCTACTACCAAACTTGTGCACTTTTTGAAGATTACGGGTTTACCGCACATTCACACGTAAGACAGCAGTAAACAGATGTCTTTCGACTAGCATCAAATGATTACGAGATGGGAAGGGGCCATGGTATTTTTGATAACGTAGAGTGAAGTAAACGCAGTGATAAGTTAAAGAAGTAAAGCTAGAATTTAAGATAATCAGAACATTTGTATATAAAGCATGGATCAAGCAGCAAGGACTAATAGACTTACTCGCATGCAAGCTGAAACGGATAGGGAAACAAGATCCGTCGTTGGAAGCAGCAATACTAAAAGTGAAGCCAGCAATAGCAATGATTTGACCGAAGAAATGAAAACCAAGTTTCTTTGTATGTGGAATAATATGAAGTATACTGTATCCTCCAACCTTAAGGCGAATATTGCCAAAGACTGTCCAGTTTGGCTACTTGGCCGAATCTATCATAAAAGACCTTCGTCCTCCAATCTCAGCTTAAACACGCCGCAGATGCAGAAAATTCCCCCTTTTCCATCTCTGGACGATGGCATTGATGCTTTTCAGCAAGATTTTCATTCTCGTCTCTGGCTAACGTACCGCAAATCCTTTCCTATATTGGGATCACCAGGCTCGTCTTATTCCACAGATTGCGGCTGGGGCTGCATGCTTCGTTCTGGCCAGATGCTTCTAGCTCAAGCTTTAGTTCTTCACTTCCTTGGCAGAGGTAATAAAATTTAAACGAATTTAGCTATTCATTATATATTCTCGTCTTGCTTTCATAGATTGGCGATGGGTAGCTAAAAGGGCAGCCAGTCCGAAGGCTAATCAAAACGAAGCCATACATCGTTTTATCATAATTTTATTTGGGGATTCCATGTCTCCAAGTTCTCCTTTTTCCTTACACCGCTTAGTCTTACTTGGTAAAGAAACTGGAAAGAAAGCAGGAGATTGGTATGGACCCTCATCGGTAACCTACCTTCTCAAGTATGTCTCACCCAAAACTTATGTTTGCATCCTAATTGGAAACATTTTGAGTTTCTAGGAGCGCTTTGCATTCAGCTTGGAAAACGCATTTGCAGTTGCGTAATTTAGATATTTACGTAGCTCAGGATTGTACCATCTATACTGGCGACGTAGATGCAATGCTGAGTGCAAACGGATCTAGCGTAATCATCCTTGTTCCGATGCGCTTAGGAGCCGAAAAACTGAATCCTCTTTACATACCTTGCATCCAAGCATTGTTCTCATTAGAACACTGCTTGGGCATCATTGGCGGACGTCCAAAACACTCCCTTATCTTTATTGGTTGTCAAGGTAACGTACTCGGTACTCCCAGTTATTTTTCGAGTGGCCTATATTGTTTTTCTTTGCCCTCAATAGAAGACCAATTACTACATCTAGATCCTCATCATTGTCAGGAATTCGTGGACGTTGATCAACCCAATTTTGACATTTCTACGTTCCATTGTCGACGACCTCGCAAGTTGAGTGCTTCCCGTATGGATCCTTCCTGTTGTGTAGGATTCTATATCAAAGACCATACACATTGGGAAGCATTCCGCGAACATGTTCATCACGTACTTACTTTCCATTCTAAAAACCAAGAACACAGTTTAATCTTGTTTAATCAAGTCATGTTTTTATTCAGTGTTTGATGCCGGCCCATCCATATCCAATGTTTGCGTTTGCAACAGGAAAGCGCCCAGAGCATGATACTGTTGACTGGGAATGGGTAGCTACTCCACCTTCATCTTTACCTGAAGATGATTGTGTTTTGACGGAAGATTTCGAGTTTCTGTGATTCAATGTGTATATTATAAACCGAATCCTTACGCCGTATACAATTTAGCGTGAAAATCCAAAATCGCAAAAAAATAGTTTTTAGTGCAGTTCTTTTGTCATTTCCCTAAGCCTATTGAGCGACTCGCTAGGCCATTTTCGCATTTGTTATAATCATGAAACTCGCACGCTTGGCCAAAATGGACTGTCGCATATTGCTCTCGTAAGGCTCGTTCCAGTTCGGCAGCGTGCTCGGAATCCCTGGTTTCGCACATGACACGGACTTCAACGCTAAAAATATCGGACTTGAGCCAAGCCCTTTCGTGCAAGATATCTTTGATTGAAACGCCCATTGTGGCGCACAAACGGCAAAGTTCTGCAATGCCTCCAGGCCTGTCCGATACGGTGACGCTGAATTTGACCAAACGTCCGTCAACAGCCAGACCTCGTTCCAAACACCTTCCGAACACAGTAGTGTCAATATTGCCTCCGCATAGAGGTAAAACCACTCTGAAAGTAAGTCTCAATTCAATTAACTCCCTTATTCTATTCATCTCGTTTTGGTTGTGTTTTACCGTTTGCCTTTCAGTTCGGGGAGAAGTCCAGCCAAAACTGCAGCAAGACCAACAGCACCAGCGCCTTCCACCACAGCCTTTTCAGATTCCACTAATCGGAGGATGGCCATCGCAATGAATTCTTCGGATACTTGAACAGTTTTATCTACCAGTCCTTTAGCCGTGTGAAAAGCGTTCACTCCGACACGAGGAACGGCCAAACCGTCCGCAAGCGTTGAACCAGCCTTGGTGTATACTGGCTCGCCTGCACGCAAAGCAGCTTGAAAGGAAGCACAACGCTCGGACTCGGCCTAAAATCGTAGCTTTTATGTCTATTTATTTCAAAAATTGTACGGGAAGGAGCTACCCCAATAATGGCCACATTTGGATACAAGCTCTTGACTGCCAAAGCCACTCCAGCGATCAAACCACCACCTCCAACAGGAATCACAACAGCATCGATCTTTTGGACTTGTTCCACGATTTCTAAGCCCATAGTACCCTGGCCAGCGATGATATGGGGATGGTCGTACCTTATTAGAAGAGTGAAAAGTTTCAAGTTAACAAGACTGGTGATTTCAAGTGTTCTTAACGTAATTACCCATTGATATACGTTAGTGGCTCATCCTGAATGATTTTCATGGCATGGTCTTTGGATTCGCCAATATCCCTGCCATGTATAATAACTCTCGCTCCGAACTGCCTACAGGCTTGGACCTAGAAAGGAAAATGTATCTCTTGGTCTTTATGTGCCCTTTGCCTTAAGAGAAAGCTCATTTGTACTTTCATGATTGGAGCTACAATGGGCATCACTACGGTGACAGGAATTCCGAGATCCTGACCATGGTAGGCCAAAGCCAAGGCGTGGTTTCCTGCCGACGCAGCAATCACGCCTGCCTTGGCTTCTTCCGGGCTTAGCATGAGCAATGTATATCGCGCTCCGCGTTCCTTGAAGCTGCCAGTATATTGCAGGAAATCCTTTTTGAAGAAGACGTCCATCCCAGTCAAGGAAGAAAGATGCGAGCGGGTGCAAGGGGTATTCATGATACCGGATTTGATTTTGAAAGCGGCCGCACTAATATCTTGGAATTGGATACGACGAGGGTTTTTGGGGTCACACCACGGATCCACACCACCTCCGTTGACCATAACCTCATTCAGTTTCTGTAATATTACGAGCAAAGTCCTTATCTGTTGCCAACTAAAATCGGCTTTGACTTACCGTTGACGGAAGTAAAGACGTTTTGTCCGCTTCTGGAGCTAAAGTAGGCGTTGCCATGATTTTCGCGACGTGACCGAGAGCAAAACCTGATTGAGAAAATGTCACCTAGATTAACCTTTTGGTGGATTTCACAACTTGGAATTGAGGTTAAGATAAGAGTACTTTTCTTGGGCACGTTCTAGGGCGCTCGTACTTGGGATTTGTACCAAGAAACAAATTGCAAAACGAGTGGGAGATACGTGGGGATATATGTGACACACCGGTGTGACTCCACTGGAGCTGTGGGCTACCTGTCTCGATGGGATTTGACCGATTCGGGGAATACACTGCCTGTTGAACAACTGTACCAATATATATCAGAGCCTCCAAAAACTTTCGAAAGGAACTCACGTACACTTGAGGGCAAGGAAGGGGCCCGACCTTACCTGACGTGCACAATTTACAAACTAGGACGTGTCATGTTACTAAAAGGGGCTTTTTATATTTTTAAAGTATTCATCGCTATGCAAACTACGATTATGACGTGCTGAAAATAAGAGATGGGTTCGGATTTTGCTTACAATAGCGTACGCGTCGCGGATGATCCACAATGAATATTGGTCTAAAACAGCTTCCACTTGATTATACAAAGAAAATTTTTAGCTGTGGGCAGCCAGAAAGAGGTGTGTTTGTTTTCCCTTTTTAGCTGTCGTCTTTGAATATTTAAGTATGTTTTCGTTCAGGTTTAAAAGGTCAACCTGCTTTAAAAAATTATTACGACGCAAGGAATCTGCATCTCTCCAGCACTATAATAGCATGAATACGTATATCAGCTCGTCATTTGTTTGCTATGCTTTGGCAACAACATCTTTAGATGAGGTCAAGCTTATCTATTTGCACGCTTGAATCACGTGTAGCCAAACGAGTTCTGCTTTGAGGATAAACTCCGGGTTCAGGCATAGTCCAGTTTTGGACAAAAGCTAACAATCTTCAGTTTTGCATAATGTGGTTGAAAAGTAAGAAGAGAAAGTCCCTTACAGATCACTGTGGTAACACGTGATGCAATTTCTATGAGCTTCACAGATGAGGTGCAAACATCCAAAGTGCTATAACTGTATACTTTTAAGTCGTTTAGAAGCCTAGAATAAGGCCATTCATTCTATTTTCTTTCTTTGAATATCACCAGCTACATGCAAATTAATGCTTGTCAGAACTAACACGTACTAAAAATCTAACACGAAACGGAACTAACACGTAACGTATAATACGAGAAAAATCAGAAAAGATCGTATAAGGGAGAATTTAACGTAACATGCTTAAAAGGGAAGCTTTGAATGTGTACAAATTAGGTATTTGAACAAGTGAGCGAGATCATTCCAGTAATTGATTCATCCGTAGGTGAAAGAGTTGAGAACTTTAATTTGAAATTCGAAAGTTGAGAACTTTAATTCGAAGGTTTATAATTTCGTTGTTGTGACCCATTGTGGAAAAATCAGAGGGAGAAGAAAAGACAATATACACTAGGGATTAAACGCTCAGCGAAACTTCGCGAAAATATTCAACGGGGAATCATATAATTGATTCGCGATTGTTCGACCAAATTGACGTTAATGATCCGAATAAATGGATGAGTGAAAACCAATTTAATTTATGAATAGTATTAGTAAAGGTCACGGAGGAAAGTTCGGGTTACATATTTTAGGCTTGCGTATTTCTTTCTGGAAACTCCGCCATTCGTATTTCCGTTTTCTTCATTACTGTGCTGCCATCTTCGCGTATAAAGGTTCAGTGTAGGTCGGAATCGGAAATACAAAATCACACATTAGTTTAGACGCAGAAACATTTTCCAGGTCATTTTTTTTCTTCCTTAGAAAGAGCAATTTTTAGCTAGGCAACGGTTCGACTGATTGCAGAGGTAGTTATTTTTTTCGTGTAATCTTTCTCTTATTTTTCCGAACTATTAAAACTCTAGTAAGACTATTTTGTATTTTTTAATCCGGCTAAAAAATATTAAGAAATAAGCATCGGCAATAGACACTTGGTGATATATAGTACTTGATGTGTCCATTGCTGGCCACGAAGTCGACCCATAAAACATACCGAAATTTCCACACCATGGCTATCGATCCCCAGGGTTGGAGCTCAAAAATCCTGACAAGATACCTCTTTCCAAGAGCGCCCTAAGCCACGAAGCGTCTCTTGGCAACGCTAGATGATTGACGACGTATACTGTCTTATTCTCCCATCAAAAGGTATTGCGTTTGATATACTCTGTCTGACCTCCAATAATACTCAATTGAATTCTTTGCTTCCGTAGGCGGCTTTTTCGGTGACCGGCCTTAGAGATTACCATATCAACCCCTCTCCCCCCCAATTGCCTTGCCTCTCACGTGCGGAAGGGGGAGGGGGGATTACCGGCTCGAAACAGTTCTTATTCCCGTGGAATTGCTGAAGCCTAATGTAAAAGTTTCGTTGCTGGGGAGCCGTGGAATTGTGTCCGATCCGAGAAACCTCTTATAGACAACCTATGTCAAAGCTTTTACTTACAATTGCTCCCTTCGTACCATAGAAGGACACTTCAGTTGGCGCACAACTTCAGAGACGAAACTTCAAGGTTCCACTCAAACAGCAATTTGAGCTACTGGCAGGGGCGTCGCGAGGGGGGGGTTTGGGGGGGTGCACCACCCCCCCAATAATTGGCCAAAAACCGATTCGGTAAAATTTGGGTCGCCGTCGGTAAAATTCGGAAAATGAAAATAAAACGAGTATTATTCAATAAATCTCGAAAAATTAAAGGAAATAACTACGATAATAACTGTTTAAATCTTTAATAGTCGATAGAAAATATAAGATAGAAACTATAATACAGTCGGTAAAATCGTCAACTACAGTCGGTAAAACTAAGGTCTCCACCCCCCCAATGGAAACCCCCTCGCGACGCCCCTGGCTACTGGCCCTGCTTTTTCGTTCTTCTCGCCTTTTTTACATCCATTGCGGAGTGTCTGTCAGCTGGGATAATACGTTATCCCGCAGAAGCCCAATTTCTAAACTAGAGCAGCTTGACAATATATTCTAACAATATGCATTGTGTAAGTGTGACCGCAATGCTGAGCTCGGGGCTTTTCATCACTAGTTTTTCTCATTTTTTTCGTTGCAGGAGGCATGTATAGTAGTCCATTTCGATTATTAAGTCCTTTGATCGCTTCATGAAGGAAGATGGGATATAGCGGGAGAAGATGGTAGAAGAAATTGTGTTCCCTAGATTGGCGATTCTGTCGCGACCGCACAACAGCCTTTTTGTCATGTAGCGCGTGCGTATTGCGTTCGAGCTACGCGGACTGTAGGTTGTGTGGAGCTTGTACTGCTATCAGAGACACAGGACACCAAGTGGACGAAAGACCAAGGCATCGTTATGTCCCCATTAACAATCGCCTAGGTACCATGAACCTGTGATACTCCTCCAAGTGTGGCTGTCTAGTCAATTCGCACCGCTAAAAAAAGAGATACTGTTAACACAGCGCCGTATTTGGCCTTGTCTGTGCGTTGCCATATCTTTCAACTTGTTGCTTTTCACTCCTCTCCCTAGCCACGAGAGAGCATTTCGCCCCTGTTCCTCTGTTAACTCATAAGCTTCCAGTGTGCCGAGTGCATCCATCAGGAACGGACAAACATTTATTGTATTGTGTTTACACTCCAAACTTTGACAGATTCCACAGACATGGAGCACGTGGAAATGATGGAAGGCACCGAGTCACCGGCTCCGGGACCCGGAGACCGACTTTTGTAAGTCTCTTTGATCTCTTTCTGTGTACTTTAGGTAACTGTATATCAAGCTTGCTGTTTTTCAAGCCTGTGTAATTAAATTGAATTAGATTTGTTAGATTTACATGAGGTAAAATTTAAATTTAAACAAGAGAAAGTTCTTGCAAAACAACTTCGTTCCAGAAGTTAAACAGTTCCTTTGTTACGTCAGTTTCGGCTTGACGGATGAGTTTTCGCAAGACAGAGGCCTAGGAAGCCATGTCTGTGAGATAGCTCAGGACTAGAAAGTTTGGGGGCTTCTCGTGTCTTCGTCGCAGCATCCGAAGCAAAGTAAGGAAGCGTATCTTGACCTCGGCGCATTGAAGAGTGAAGAAGAGATGCGAGCGAGAGATTCCTTTTCGAAGGAAGTGCACTGCTTTTTGCTGTGTGCCAAGTCGCCGAGCTGAGCTGCTTGTGATATGTGAGACCATCTTGATACAGAAAGACGTTTTCTCTCCTTTCCCCTTTTACACTCAATAGCCTTACTTGAAATGAATTCTTTCTTTCACCAAAAAACTTCTTTTCCTCTTATAATCTACGTAACGTTTTCATGTCCTGTCCCTGAAGATAGAGGAAGGATCAGGGATGAGAAAAAAGAAAATAAAGAGAAGAAAAACAAAATTCGGAAAAAATCACAAGGAAGCGTCTCAAGTTTGCGTTTACTGCGATGATTGCTGTGTGCGCAGCTAGGATTAGGTGTGCGACAGAATGATTGGGATCGTGATGTATGGGTCAACTAACGTCGATTCAATTGTTGACTTTGCGTACAAAGATCTGTGCTAGTATTGTCTTCCAAGAACTGTCCGAAGAGTTTAGGTTATGGTTATGTGATGGAAGCCGAGATGAAAAGTTGCTTTAAACTTTTATAAATCTTTTCTTTTTAGTTTTCTGTGAAGACTTGCAAACTTCATTATTCTTTTATTTTTGTAGTCTTTTTCCCGGAGGAAAAAACAAACGAAATAAAAGGAACCAGCGAACTGACGTATAATCTTAACAGGGAAAAGCCTTGACAAGCTCTTTTAATGCTGATGACGCGGACTCAAGTATTTATACTTAAATCTGTTGGTGCTATAGCTAACGAACTCTAGGAGCCTTTGTCAATTGTCATGCACATACACAACGAACGACGCAGCTAGTGGCAGAGACGCAGTTGGGCGAGGGGCTTATATGCTTTTATTCTTTTCGTTCGGTACCATTTCTAAGGCTGTTCTGCTATAGACGACTTCTTTTGTGCTTTTTCTCTTTTTTCCCTACCTTTCATCTTTAAGAAAAAATCAAACACTGTTGTAGGCAGTTTTGTGTACAGATCCTAAGCAAAAAGCTGGTCAGCAATATTGTGTAGCGCATAAGCAAATAAGGACAGTTTGCTTGGCTGGCATCGTTCTATAGCTCAAGCTGCATGGAGTGATGCGACTACGTCGTCTCAGATTCATTAAGCGTTAGAGAGAAATCGCGTATTACTGCTGATGAGCAAAATCGTTATCTTGTTACGGCATCCGGTGGGAATTAAATCACGAGGTAATGAGGCATTACGTACCAGCATCTCGCAAAGCCGGTGAATGGGTT
Organism: Lepidurus packardi; assembly: GCA_023053545.1. NCBI lineage: Eukaryota > Metazoa > Arthropoda > Branchiopoda > Notostraca > Triopsidae > Lepidurus > Lepidurus packardi. The sequence goes on along the minus strand of JAKZAN010000005.1, from coordinate 7,802,230 downwards.
GCCTAGTGCAGTACAATGAATTACGTATGTACGTAATAGCATTATGGATATGGAACTGAAGAGGGGTAGGACCGTCGTAACCAGCACGCACGACTAATTGCAATGATTTACTACGATCGGGAGAACATAGGCAATTATAGTTTCGGTTTTTCTTTGTCTGCTACAGACAACCGCAAGTTTAGAATTGGACTTTTATACGTCTGCGCATAACGTAAACAGGTATTGTGATTTAAAGCATTGTTCGCTAATAAAGTATTCTTCAGCGTATCTTTGAGTTTCGCGGACGGGTTGGATTATTGGGTTCACTGGGTTCATTGGACGTCTTCCAACGCATGGCGCGAACTATCATTTTAGATCATCTTTCTATTTATAGAGCAGAATTTCGGTTTACGGCGTGGAATCATAGCGTCGTCTGCCTTCTGCACCATTTACTGTGTCTAAGCCTTTAACTCTGAAAACAGACCGGAACCTGTTAGACATCGCTTTTTTGCTATCAGCCATGGAGGCTCGTCAGTATTTGTTCACAGGCTTCTCTACCGAACCTCTCAAATATATGATAACCTATTTGCGAAAAGAATGAAACATCTTTTTTCTTACCGAGCAAATACGCTAGCAAGAGTCTAAGCTTCTGGAAGAGCATCTTGACCTCGTAAACTTAGCTATTACTCAGAGCGTTCCGTTAAGAACGAGCTAACAAGTCTCCACCTTTTTCGGAATTTTAACACGGAACTCTAGAAGGACGTCTTACCGGCTTTCATTTCTCGGAAGCGGCACTGACAAAGTGGAGCCCATTCGCGTTCTCGCGCACGAAACGAAAGAAAGGTTGCAATAAATGTGCGGTGAAGTTTATGACCGCTCTTTCATTCACACAGTATTTGGCGTTAGTCCAGACTTAAATATCGTTGATGGATTTGAAACTGAATTGGAAATAGTTCAAAGGCTCCGAAGTGTTCTGAAAGCATTTCCAGGTCATTAGTGCATTACTACACATTTTTTAATAGCTGGTATAATTAAGCTGCACAGTTTTTTCTTTACAAAGCAGTTGCCCTTTAATGGAGGACATTTTTTTTCTTTTTTTGCTAGGGTGGTGCGTGGTGAATCAGATTTTAGTAGCTTACCGGTACATCACGTACGTTGCCAAGGCTACGTTCTCGGATAAAAGTTTGCTTTTGTTGTCTCAATGCAGTCCATGCGCGTAGAGGAATGCATTTCACTTTTCTACTCAAATTATGAATGTTACATTCTTTATGGGTCATTCTCATCGACTTGAAGAGAAAACTTGCTCAAGTAGTTCCCATAGAGCTATACAATATTTATTTCGATTAACACGTATCGCATTTTAGCACAAAGTCATTCGTATTGTATTAAATGAACGAAGAAAATGAACTCATTTTCTTAATAAAACCAATGTGGTATTTCTGTTCGCTCCTTGTTTAAACCTTGTATGGACTTGACACGGATAATTTGAAAGCAGAACGCGAATTGTTTCTTGTTGCTTGCTTCCTCTCGTGAGTATCGGGATTCGTGTCGGATCGCTTAGGGGACAAATATGGATCCGTATTTATCAACGGTCCATTATCGCTATTACATTCTCTCCTTCCCGTAACGTCAGATCCCACGAACGAAGTAAGGAACAGAAGAACAAAAAAATAAAAAGAAGAAAGCTAACCATAAGAGAACGACGCCGTAAACTGAACCAGCTGAGGCCTTGTCTACCACGTTGTATACGCTTTTTATAGACATCGATCAAGAAGTCCCCTGTGCTGACTAAATGATCGTCCCCCTGTTCCTTCCATTACTTACGTTAACAGAACCAGAATCGTCCTCCGGGGTACTGTGGTCAATATTAATGTCCCCTTAATCTGGTATATGATTTCTAAGGCGAGACCCTCTCGGTGGTACCATTCAGGTTCTTAGAAGAAATGTTCAAGAAAAAAAAATATCCGGGCCCATACTAGGTTGAAGGAGTTTAACTTTAAAAGTGAAAGCAGGCAAAAGGGGAACGGTAGACAGTAGAAGCGATCGATGCAGAGATAGGGTTAGTCCTGTATGGAGTGCGTGAACTATGTAGATGGGCTGTGCGTAGAAAATAGGCCAAGCTAACGGAGTATTAGGCGGAGTTGAGCTCTTCGCAGCTTGCTATCGATCACTTCGCGGAAGCTGTGAGCTTTCTTCCGCTTAAGCTTCTGCGGTCAATCTCGAACTTGATCGTTTCTATCTTCTTTTGGCTATTTTTTCTAGAACTTATTTTCCTTCCCTACCGTAAGATGTTGGTTCCGTATATTTATAATATAAAAAATTGCGCCAAACGCAATCTAAGGGTGGCCTCATATTACCGGCCGTGGTCGTAGGGAAAGTCCGGATATTGGTGTCTGTCAACTGCAGGAAGTTGCCTTTTCTTTACGGTAACGGCCTTCGCAACGGCTCAAGAGCCAGCAGAGTATCATTCCACGTTCCCTTTTCGCCTTTAATTTTACTTTTTACACGTTTATGGTATAAATAACCCTGTAAAAGTTCTAGACTTGATGCAATAGCATTTGGTAATAGGAAAATACCGTTTTTTGGGGGCTGGGGAACATGAAAATGAGAAGAGCAAGGAAGCCAGGTAGAGACGGGAAGTAATGGGCCCAACAGGTGTGCGCATATACGTGTTGCGCAGTTACGACTTTTATTCTAGGAACCATAGGCATTCCTTCTTACCTGGGTCCGTTGCAGCCATGTTTCCGGGTAAAAGGACAAAATATGCGTGCCTTTTCATGGGAGAGAAGAGGATAGGTAGAAATGGAGAGAAATGATACAAAAAGGAAATGAAAATAGGAAGGAGATAAGAGAGGAGAAAGGATGCTTTTTGGCGAGAAGCAAGTAAAAACAGTAACTGTGTTACAACATGGTCGTTAATGAGAACTGTGCGTTTGGCACACTGGGATTTTCATTTTAGTACTGTGGGGATTGAGATTGGAACCCCCAGAAAACGTTGGATGCAAGCACGCATGAGTCCCTTCTCATATGACGATCTGGCTGGTCTTTCTAGGTCCCTACCTACTCCACTATCTACTACTGTAGTATGTTACGAACAGCATCCAAAAGCTCTAGGCAAGTTTCCAGTCCGTTTTCGTTTCGAGAGTCCTCTGGAACGAGTTTTCATTTAGTCCCGAACTGGTAGTGAGTGCAACAACAACGCAAAAACAACCGCCGTGCCAAATTCGAGCGGACTCCCCCATCAAGAAAATATTGCTCGCGGTCGTCTCAGAAGTCAGTGCAAAGTTTCCTACATTACAACAACAACTTTTATCCCTTTTGGCAATAGCAAAACTTCCAAGGATTTGCGGGTAAATGAGTTGATAGTAGCAGAGTTGCCAAGGCCTTTCATTCGAAAGAGCGTCAATTGTACTCGGGACATAGTACCGTAAAGAAGTGAGAAGGTGACAAGGAAGCAACACATGCAGACGATTCAGCTCCACAAAGGAGTGGGAATTGTACCACTTCCACGCCAGGCTTGTTGATATAAAATACTTGGGATCAAGTAAGTGGCGCAGCTGTCCGGAACGTGTCACATATTTGCGATTTTTTAGTAAGGGAGGATACATATAAAAAGTACGAAATTTTGTTAATTAAGAATAGAAATTGCTCAAAGAAATAAATTACACAATAGGAATTAATTCACGTTCGCAGAGTGAATAAAAAGTAAAAAAGGTTTCGTATAAGGGACAATGTTCACGGTCAATTTTTTCCTTCTTATTCTTGTTCTCTGAAAAGCATGCATTTCCACATAGTCGCAGAGATACAAAGAGCACGAAAGTCTAGGGGCAAGATACAAATTATGGTTTAGAATGCTCGGTCAGTCTTTTTTAAGAAAAGTGGACTGTATCATGCCAGTGAGGTCTATAAGCATGTAAAGGTGCGTGGTACATTGTGTTTTACGTGGGGAAAACACGTGTAAGAATAACTTTATCTTTATTAAAGGTATTCGTCCATGGTCCTGACAAAGTATCTTTGTGAAATAAGTTAGGTTTGAGTAATCTAAATAATTTTATTGTCTATCTCAAGTTGCTCGGAAGCAATTTTTGCGGTCTCGTAATCAGTGTGACACTTGAGTAAAACCTTACTGGTCAGTTGTGACAGTTCTAGGTTTGAGCTAAACTTAGCCACAGCCTTCTTGGCAACATGGTGGAATTATTCTACGAAACGCACCTGAAACGCTCCTGCGTCTGACGTCTGACAGTTGAGAATATCTTATGTTTATGTATAAGTCTTGTTCTTGTTATCGATGTTGGACTAATTCGAATTCTTTTTACGCTTTGATTTTTGCAGAGGTCGTAATTCAGGCACCGATTCGACCGACTGTAAAAGAAGGAGTTGGACCGCTATCTTTACACCGGATAAACCTTCACACGTGCGGCACGTCAGGTAAAACAGATTCTTCAAGATTAAAATTTAATCCGAAATTCAAACGATTTAATCTAAAGGTACCTGCCTTTTCCTATAATCTCAGCTCCAGAGAATTAAATCAATTTTGCGATGCATCCAAGATTGTAATAGTATTTAATAATTATCATAGGGTTTGATAATGACTTGAGATTGAAAAATATTTTCTCGAAAATATTTTATTTACTTTTGTATGGCAAAGCTGGCTCTGAGGCTTAAAGTGACTTCTTTTAAGGCTTTACTCAAACCTTTTCGCTCCTTTGTTAGTAGCGTTTGAGGAGAAAAAATAAAAGGAGTAGGCTAAAAAGCCCGCGCAAAGCTCGAGGATTAGCATTTTGTCCCCTGGAAAAGCCTTGGATTGACTAGCAGCAACGCAACGGGGACTTGTTATCGTTGCCCCTAGAGGGAGTGTTATCTTGGGTGATTTAGCTACAGGAGGAAGTTGTACGCAACCTAAAGCATCTGCCTGGGGCATCCGCCTTTAGCAAATAGAGGGTCAGGAGAGAAATACGCCAAATGAGGCCAAGATCGGGGGAGGAACGTCTGACTAAAAGGACTACTCGCTTGCTTCATCACTGTTTTAGGGGTGTCTCATGTCAAGAAATGAATCCTGAAACGCAGCGAGAGGAAAATCTAACGAAGATGAACGACCACCAGAAGTTGGAAGGGAGGTGTTGTGGGGGCCTTTTGGGGGCGGGTGACTTTTTTTCTGAAGAGGGAAGTACCAATAAGTGAAACACCCTGGAGCGCCTATATTACGAAAATTGAGATGGAAGATCGAGCCAGGAAGTTTAAAGCAAAAGCAAAAAAAATAAAAAATCATCTAGGGTCCACAATAAAGTAGTCACTCCAGCGATAATGAAATGACACCATCGCATCAAGTGTTGGTCGTAATTTCTCTTTAGCAAGCTTAATTAGCTGCATACTCATTTTTCCCCAGTGTTGTCTAAATTGCATTAATTCAAATTAAGTAAGCAGCTGACATTGCCTCTTCAAAGCGATAAATTATCACTTGACATTTGTGTTCGTTGCATGGGAGTCATCGTTCTTCTTGTTTTTAGCAAGAATAAGATTCCTTAGACAGCTGATCTCGTCTTATAAGTATTGGATGCTATGGCTTCGGTTGCTGTTATAATAAGCTAGGAGGAAATTGGATCTTGTTAGCTACTCCGAGTCCAAGGACTAGCGTCGTTAAATCTTATTTTCACACATCTCCAAGTGTAGGGGGGAAACCATAGCCTAAGGCGGCTACCATTAGCCGTGGGCCAAACTTTCAGAGCACAGAGTGGTTTCGCAGTGGGGCTTTTAAAGACAAGCTCGAGGTTCGTAAGCAGGCGGGGCCAGTACAGGAAACCATAAAGAGTTTTTGGTTGGCACAAGTGGGTGATGAGCATTAGTTGAAGGAGAAAAGTGGACTAAAGCACAGTGTTCTTGATCCCAGATCTTCTTGGCTCAGTCTTCCCAAATCATCGCCGGCGTTGAGTTTTCTGCAGTTGCAGCAGTTCGTCTTCGAGAAGACGTTCTCCCCAGCTCAGCCTTCATCTTGTTTTGCGTGCAAATTATAAAATGGCAGCTAAAGTGGGCGATGTTGGTGAGCAGAGTAGTGCAGGATGGGATCCGGAAGCTAGTAAAGGTGGTGATGAAGGAGAAAGTGATGGGAGTGGCCATGGAAACGATCCAAGGGGTGTAGCTCAGGGTGTACGTAGTACTCTCCGACGTTGCGAACAATTTTGCAGAGATGCCGTAACGGATGTCCGGTCGCGCGGCCGGCAATTTTCTGCTACACTTCGTCATCGTGTGTAAGCGTCTTTGTATTTCCTTCAAATATCCCTGAGCGAAATTAGAAGTGGCTCTTCATTTCACTGCTTAGCGCCTCAAAAGCAGGCATTCAAAGGGAAACGGGGAGGGCGATGGAGGGTGCAGTGGAAAGAAATCATTCCTGATACATGTATATGTTTAAGTTGCGAAGGATAGGGGCACTTCATTAAACCCACCCAAAGCGCGGTCGTTAATGTGCGGATACAGGATCTTGAATGTTGACTTGATAAGGGAGCTCAATTGCTTAAATCCCTTCTCGTTCTCTCGCTTGCTGTATCTCTCTCAAAGACCAGCTTTGTCTTACGCGAGACTCTTATGTGTGGATTCCCGTTGATTATAGTTCCTTTAAAATCTTTTGATAGTCCTTTCAACCGTTTTCATCGCGACCATCCGTTATTTTTAATTAATTGACAGTGTCCTCGGAATGCTAATTCCAACTTTTTTGTTTTTATTATAGATCTGGGTCCAACGCCGACTGCTCGGTACAGTCACCGACAGTAGGGAGTACTATCGAGGGTGTGGAAAGTGGCAAAGGTGGCTTAAAAATGCCCTTTCCAAGATTGAACAGAGGCAGTGATGGCGAGCGACGGTGTAACATGAATTCTGGCCGGATTCTGGGCTGCTTGCGAGCGAACGCCCTTACCATCCTGAGTTTACTGGGCGTGGTGAGTGGGGCCGTCATTGCGATTATAATGCGCTCTTCACGAGACACGCCGTGGACGCAGCGCGAGGTCGCGTACGTCGGCTTTGTGGGCGACCTGTTCTTGCGGATGCTGAAAGCACTCATCCTGCCACTCATCGTCTCTTCCCTTGTGTCGGCCATCGGCGGCCTCGACCTCAGGCTTTCGGGTCGGATTGGTCTCAGGGCTATCGTCTATTACATGTCCACTACATTTAGCGCTGTCGTTCTGGGTATCATTCTCGTCACTACTATCCATCCTGGAGGCGGATCCACTGAAGGTATCAAGAGGGCGGGAACGTCCCGGGAAACTACGGCGGCAGATACTCTCATGGATCTTATCAGGTAAATTAGGCCGAACTTCCCCTTCTTTCTTTCACATATTACGTATTTGAATAGTATAATTATAAAATAAGAGTTTCACAATTAAATTCTTTTATAGGAACGTGTTCCCGCCCAATTTGGTTCAAGCCTGCGTTCAACACGTGAGTCACTCTATTTTTAAACTTTGTTTATTGCACAACATCCCTTCATTCACACGACATGCCTCAAACCTAAAACGAACGAAACCGTACAAAATATGAGCAGATTGTGCAACACGGATGAGCATTTCATCCCAGAATTACAAAGATGCGTGTTACACATGCACATTTCAGTGGAACTCAGTTGACGGCTTCCATGGCTACAGACTAAAGGCCACTTGAAACCGGAAGCCGTGCGATCTATTCCACAACCTCGTACTGTACCGCCTAAAGTGTGGGAAGAAGGAAGATTAAACTGACATTTTGTTTTTTGGCGGTAAAGAAATGACTAGAGGCATTACCGTTAGGGGAGATCGTTTTAACACAGATATTTTCCGGTGGACAATCGACTTCGAATGGTTTCCACGTAGAGGCTATCTCAAAGGCGTGACAAGGGGGAATATCTGCTACTCCACATTGATAGCACTTGAGCGCCGCTCCGCCTGCTTGAGTAAAATGCAAGGCTGATTAGCGTTTCAGATGCTTGGAAACTCTCTTTTCACAACCTTACTTGGTAAAATGACTAGGAGTAGTGAAGTAGGCCACCAGACAATCACTTGCGGCCACAACCCTGACTTCATTTTGAAAAGTTTCACGCACCAAATTGCCAAAGGGAGAGAAGGGTACGCTTGAAAAGCGACGCACTTAACTTATCGTCCCTGTTGACGGACAGCTTGTTTTCTTCTGAATAAAGTGCACGGCAAAATGATGGACAGCTCTGTACAGGGGAACGTGGCTCACATCCTCTACGCGTGAGCCTCTTAGAAGGTGTGGAAAGAACTCCAGATAAACTGAGAGACTTTCAAACGCCAAAACCACCAACGCCACTTCCAAACCACCACTCGTGACGTCATGTCATCATCCGTGCTTATGCAAACTGACTGGCTTTGGCCCCTCGCCCGGCAAGTTACGCGTAATGCGAACTTTGGTCTAAAACTTCGCCTAAACCTCAGCTAAACAGGCCACATGTTAACTTCAGACATCGGGGTGACAGGACATAAAAAAGCGACAGGGCCATGTGTGATGGCTTACACATGTTGGAAAGAACGAAGTTGAAAAGGAGAAAGGAAAAACAAAATAGTTGCATTCCATTGAAACGTTTTTTGAGATGGCAAAGAGACGCATGTTTTTAAACCACTTGAGTTGTTCCCACGTCCTGCGACCCGACAAGTCGTAAAATCAGGGCCGTAACATTAATCTTTTCTACATCTTTCCTTCTAGTATCGGACAATCCTGAAACCTCCTGTTGCCAAGACGCCAGAAATGCCTCTTGATATGATGAATATGACTTTCACGGAATCCCCACTGATGGCTAATTCCACCATGCCCTCTTTCACGGACAATTTGACAACCGTCGGACCTACACCTAACCGTAATTTTGTCTTTATTTTTATTTTGAGCCATTTCTAATGCTTTATTGAGGGTTAAAAAGGACAAATGGAGCGTTAGCAAGTTTGATCGTTATTCCGATATCACCTTAATATTCTAAAGGGTTAGTCAATAAGCCAATAAAGCTTAGGGACAGGCGACACGTGCGCGTTTTCGGGGAGGACACCGTTTATAACCTCGCTTAGCATTGATCTTTGTGAAATCTTGGCAGCTCACTTTAATTAGTAACGTTTAGGGTTTCCTTTTTGTGATGTTTTGTTTAAAAAAGAAAAAGGAAGTTACGTGTGTAAGGAGTCTATGTAGAAATTCTTAGCTCATGTCTGCTTCATATAGCACTATATACATGGTCGATGGAGGGCGTGTTCGACGAAGGAACCAACATGCTGGGCGTGGTCACATTTGGCGTTGTGTTGGGCATCACGCTAGGCAAGATGGGACCTAAGGGAAAACCTTTGTTAGCGTTTTTCCAAAGCCTCTCCGAAGCAATGATGATCATGACAGGATGGATTATCTGGTATTTTTAAGAAAAGGTTTATTTCAAACGTTTTTAAACTTGGGTTGTATCAAGGTTGTCACCCGTGGGTGTGTTGTCGTTGGTGGCCGCCAAAATGCTCGAGATGGAGAGTTTGGATGCCATTGTTGGTCAACTTGGCATGTATTTTCTCACGGTCATGATTGGACTCTTTATCCATGGCTTTATTGTGCTCACGAGCATTTTTTTCATCGTTACGCGGAAACTACCGTTCCGGTTCATTTCCAATATGACGGAGGCGTTGATTACAGCTTTCACTACTTCCTCGAGGTATAAAAGTTATTAAAGCGTCTCTAAGTTTGGTGTTTGGTCACGACTCGTCGTTTTTTCATATTCGGTTTCTATAGCACGGCGACATTGCCCGTAGCTTTGGCGTGCTTGGAAGACCAAAACGGCATAGATCCACGCGTTACGCGTTTCGTGATGCCCATTGGAGCCACGATTAACATGGATGGCACAGCCTTGTATGAGGCCGTGGCAGCTATTTTCATCTCTCAAGTTCGGGGCTTAACACTGAATATTGGAAACATCATAGCGATCAGTATCACCGCCACGGCAGCCAGTATTGGAGCAGCGGGCATTCCACAAGCTGGATTGGTAACCATGGTTATGGTATTGGACACCGTCGGATTACCCGCTGAAGATGTCACCCTCATCCTGGCTGTTGATTGGTTTTTGTAAGTTAAAAAAAAAAATCAAGGCGTGAGAATTTTGTTCTGTATTCTAACATGTGTATTGTTTCATTTCTACAGGGACCGATTCAGGACCTTTACAAATGTATTAGGAGACTCTCTAGGCGCTGGCATTGTTCACCACTTGAGTAGAAACGAATTGGCCATGCAAGGCGATGCTACTAACAATCACGGGGAACTGGAAGCTGTAATAACCTCAGCGGACGGTGAAAAAGCCGAAGGCAATTGTATCCCAATGGGAGATAAACGTCCTTCGTCTGGAGTAGCGGATGTTGGATCTACCTCCATGCAATCCACTGCCATGTAACATAAACCTCGCTAGTTCTCCTGAGGAATGTTACAAAAAGGAAGTTCGCTGTATTGTACATACCCTTTTACCTTTTCTATTTTTTACCATTATAATTTTTTTTTAAATCTTCCTCAGCAGTTGTATTGCGGAAAGAAACTCGTTCGTTTTTAAGCAATTCCGGTGATTTCAAAATTTTAAGATTTCTGTCGTACTGCTCTTCTACCTTTTCTCGTCTGGTCTCTTTTTTTAGCAACACTTTTCAGCTAGTTTTTTTTTGTATGGTTTCTTTTTTTATTGGCGTGCTTGTTTTCTTTTGCATATCACATCATTGACATAAAGGGGGAAATGCTGTCGACAAACGAGGCGAATGTTTTTGTCATTGTTACTTGTTACTAGAATTTTGACTGAAAGCTGTTACAACAAATTTAAGGTAGGCCTTAACTTACCCCGATTCACTACCTGGTGATGGAAAACCCCCCGCAAAAGTACATTCTCTTCGATGTCCACCCTGTTACTGTCAAATGTGCAAGACAAAAAAAAAATCGTAGTTGTGTGGGGAAGCGAAGTTTTGCATTGTGACGGAGAGACTGGATTTTATGGGTAATGTCAACTCATCTTAAATTAATCTGGAGTCAGAGTTTATGTTAGTCTTGCTCTGTGCATTGCTTAAACGTTCGTTGGCAGGTTTCCACTTGTGTGCCATGGAACGTGAGTTCAAATATGGATTAAGCAACGAGGTGACCGTAATGATGTGCCGTGAATTTTTTCCCCGGAAGCAAACAATAAACCTAACTGAATAGTAAAGAATTTTCCGATACAATGTACCTATTTCGCTTACTAAGAAAGATTGTTTGAAGAACAACTAACTGTTGAATATTTGCTATAATAAAACTGGATCAGTAAGCGAACATTTAAAGCTATTATAAAATTAACCTAATAACATTTAACATTTAAAGAAATATATACTTGAAATTTTGCATATCTAAGAACTATACACATTAACAAATATCTTGTTCGCTTAGTAGAACAAGTAGTACGAAACAGTTTTTCGAGTTCATCGTTACGGCAACGACTCCGCATTCCGTATACATTACTTATCATTTCATGTTTCGCAAAAAGCGTTTCGCGTGTTATTCGAACTCGGAACTCAAAAGTCATGTGCTTCTTTCACGTGCAAGTTTTGTAAACATTGGTAAAAAACAGTACACAAATATGTGCCTATTGTTTTTATAATTTAGGATCACTATGGAGGTTTCGTCTCCTAAACAGCCTGAAATTCTGAGAAGTGCTCAGAAAGATGATATATTTATTGATTCCTTGAAGCAGAACCTTCAAAGCATAGCTCAACACATGCTTGCTGGTCTCTAAAAGCTAAAACCGTATCAGTGTAATTTCACTAAAACATTTCTCTTGTTGCTACAGGTACGGGAGATTGGTTACAATGGAGGTCTTACTTGGACTCACTGGCAGATGTAGCTTATTTTAGCTTGACAACTCTGTCGGCCAGGCAGACATTAGGAGAGGAATATACAGGCCTTATTACACTGGTTGACTCGTCCAGGAAGCGTCTTCCTTCATATATGGTAAAATTGTGTCCATATCATGCTCTAGTTGGTAATAGTAGATTTCATTTGCCTAGACAAGATTGGCCATGATTATACTGCAATGTTTGGGCCCTGTTGTAATCAGGAGATGGCTAAAATGGCAAGAATCCCGTCTTCAAAATTATGCAAACTATCCAGAACTTACTCTCAACGCTAGACTTACCCTCATTACATTCCTTCAATCAATGCATAAGGTCATTGCCTACGCTCAGCGTCTACATCTGATAATGTTTTATTGGCGGGGTGGATTTTACCACATGTCAAAGAGACTAACCAGGATTCACTATGTAATGTTATACATCAAAATTGATGTAAGATAAAAGCTTATGTTTTCTTTTTTTGCAGGGTTTGGTACGTCCCTGGTTTGGAAGTCATACCAGTCTAAGTGGTTTCCGTTGGCTATCGTATGGTTCGCTTTTGCAGTTGACGCTGATGATTAGCTATGAGATTTATCCCCGACTTAAGTCTTGGGTCCAAGCCCGACCTTCTGGGAATCCGAAAGATACCCAGCAAAACAGCCAAGAACTGCGCTATATAGAGAGCAAAGATCAGTGTTCGTTATGCTTGGACGAGCGAAAAAATAGCACCATTACCCCTTGCGGTCACCTTTATTGCTGGAATTGTATTTTAGAATGGTTGCAAACGAGATCTGTGTGCCCCTTGTGCCGTGATCCTGTAGTCATTTCTCGAATTGTACCTCTAGTGAACTACCCCTGAATGTCAAATTTAGTTATTATATTTGCAATACAATTACTTTAACTGGAACATAACCTTGTATATCTCGCTTTATTACTTGGGTATACAACCCAAACCGGTAGTTTCGGATACTTTGGGTATTTTGCCCGCCTTATCTAAACTAGTGCGGTAGCCACCACAGCGCTGCGAACGCTATATAATCGGCATTCTCTGGCTGGTCCTAACCTGGTCCTTAAGTGTCATCATCAGCTGTGATCACGAAGAATTTTCAGGTTTAGTAAACAAGTGAGTTGCTGAAGTTTCTGTAAGTTTTTAAAGATTACTTGGTTTTTTTTTTTGCTTCGATACTTTCGCTAACTTATAGTACCAGACTTCTAATTATCTTCTTAGCTCATCAATTCTTAGCTCATGTCTGCTTCATATAGCACTATATACATGGTCGATGGAGGGCGTGTTCGACGAAGGAACCAACATGCTGGGCGTGGTCACATTTGGCGTTGTGTTGGGCATCACGCTAGGCAAGATGGGACCTAAGGGAAAACCTTTGTTAGCGTTTTTCCAAAGCCTCTCCGAAGCAATGATGATCATGACAGGATGGATTATCTGGTATTTTTAAGAAAAGGTTTATTTCAAACGTTTTTAAACTTGGGTTGTATCAAGGTTGTCACCCGTGGGTGTGTTGTCGTTGGTGGCCGCCAAAATGCTCGAGATGGAGAGTTTGGATGCCATTGTTGGTCAACTTGGCATGTATTTTCTCACGGTCATGATTGGACTCTTTATCCATGGCTTTATTGTGCTCACGAGCATTTTTTTCATCGTTACGCGGAAACTACCGTTCCGGTTCATTTCCAATATGACGGAGGCGTTGATTACAGCTTTCACTACTTCCTCGAGGTATAAAAGTTATTAAAGCGTCTCTAAGTTTGGTGTTTGGTCACGACTCGTCGTTTTTTCATATTCGGTTTCTATAGCACGGCGACATTGCCCGTAGCTTTGGCGTGCTTGGAAGACCAAAACGGCATAGATCCACGCGTTACGCGTTTCGTGATGCCCATTGGAGCCACGATTAACATGGATGGCACAGCCTTGTATGAGGCCGTGGCAGCTATTTTCATCTCTCAAGTTCGGGGCTTAACACTGAATATTGGAAACATCATAGCGATCAGTATCACCGCCACGGCAGCCAGTATTGGAGCAGCGGGCATTCCACAAGCTGGATTGGTAACCATGGTTATGGTATTGGACACCGTCGGATTACCCGCTGAAGATGTCACCCTCATCCTGGCTGTTGATTGGTTTTTGTAAGTTAAAAAAAAAAATCAAGGCGTGAGAATTTTGTTCTGTATTCTAACATGTGTATTGTTTCATTTCTACAGGGACCGATTCAGGACCTTTACAAATGTATTAGGAGACTCTCTAGGCGCTGGCATTGTTCACCACTTGAGTAGAAACGAATTGGCCATGCAAGGCGATGCTACTAACAATCACGGGGAACTGGAAGCTGTAATAACCTCAGCGGACGGTGAAAAAGCCGAAGGCAATTGTATCCCAATGGGAGATAAACGTCCTTCGTCTGGAGTAGCGGATGTTGGATCTACCTCCATGCAATCCACTGCCATGTAACATAAACCTCGCTAGTTCTCCTGAGGAATGTTACAAAAAGGAAGTTCGCTGTATTGTACATACCCTTTTACCTTTTCTATTTTTTACCATTATAATTTTTTTTTAAATCTTCCTCAGCAGTTGTATTGCGGAAAGAAACTCGTTCGTTTTTAAGCAATTCCGGTGATTTCAAAATTTTAAGATTTCTGTCGTACTGCTCTTCTACCTTTTCTCGTCTGGTCTCTTTTTTTAGCAACACTTTTCAGCTAGTTTTTTTTTGTATGGTTTCTTTTTTTATTGGCGTGCTTGTTTTCTTTTGCATATCACATCATTGACATAAAGGGGGAAATGCTGTCGACAAACGAGGCGAATGTTTTTGTCATTGTTACTTGTTACTAGAATTTTGACTGAAAGCTGTTACAACAAATTTAAGGTAGGCCTTAACTTACCCCGATTCACTACCTGGTGATGGAAAACCCCCCGCAAAAGTACATTCTCTTCGATGTCCACCCTGTTACTGTCAAATGTGCAAGACAAAAAAAAAATCGTAGTTGTGTGGGGAAGCGAAGTTTTGCATTGTGACGGAGAGACTGGATTTTATGGGTAATGTCAACTCATCTTAAATTAATCTGGAGTCAGAGTTTATGTTAGTCTTGCTCTGTGCATTGCTTAAACGTTCGTTGGCAGGTTTCCACTTGTGTGCCATGGAACGTGAGTTCAAATATGGATTAAGCAACGAGGTGACCGTAATGATGTGCCGTGAATTTTTTCCCCGGAAGCAAACAATAAACCTAACTGAATAGTAAAGAATTTTCCGATACAATGTACCTATTTCGCTTACTAAGAAAGATTGTTTGAAGAACAACTAACTGTTGAATATTTGCTATAATAAAACTGGATCAGTAAGCGAACATTTAAAGCTATTATAAAATTAACCTAATAACATTTAACATTTAAAGAAATATATACTTGAAATTTTGCATATCTAAGAACTATACACATTAACAAATATCTTGTTCGCTTAGTAGAACAAGTAGTACGAAACAGTTTTTCGAGTTCATCGTTACGGCAACGACTCCGCATTCCGTATACATTACTTATCATTTCATGTTTCGCAAAAAGCGTTTCGCGTGTTATTCGAACTCGGAACTCAAAAGTCATGTGCTTCTTTCACGTGCAAGTTTTGTAAACATTGGTAAAAAACAGTACACAAATATGTGCCTATTGTTTTTATAATTTAGGATCACTATGGAGGTTTCGTCTCCTAAACAGCCTGAAATTCTGAGAAGTGCTCAGAAAGATGATATATTTATTGATTCCTTGAAGCAGAACCTTCAAAGCATAGCTCAACACATGCTTGCTGGTCTCTAAAAGCTAAAACCGTATCAGTGTAATTTCACTAAAACATTTCTCTTGTTGCTACAGGTACGGGAGATTGGTTACAATGGAGGTCTTACTTGGACTCACTGGCAGATGTAGCTTATTTTAGCTTGACAACTCTGTCGGCCAGGCAGACATTAGGAGAGGAATATACAGGCCTTATTACACTGGTTGACTCGTCCAGGAAGCGTCTTCCTTCATATATGGTAAAATTGTGTCCATATCATGCTCTAGTTGGTAATAGTAGATTTCATTTGCCTAGACAAGATTGGCCATGATTATACTGCAATGTTTGGGCCCTGTTGTAATCAGGAGATGGCTAAAATGGCAAGAATCCCGTCTTCAAAATTATGCAAACTATCCAGAACTTACTCTCAACGCTAGACTTACCCTCATTACATTCCTTCAATCAATGCATAAGGTCATTGCCTACGCTCAGCGTCTACATCTGATAATGTTTTATTGGCGGGGTGGATTTTACCACATGTCAAAGAGACTAACCAGGATTCACTATGTAATGTTATACATCAAAATTGATGTAAGATAAAAGCTTATGTTTTCTTTTTTTGCAGGGTTTGGTACGTCCCTGGTTTGGAAGTCATACCAGTCTAAGTGGTTTCCGTTGGCTATCGTATGGTTCGCTTTTGCAGTTGACGCTGATGATTAGCTATGAGATTTATCCCCGACTTAAGTCTTGGGTCCAAGCCCGACCTTCTGGGAATCCGAAAGATACCCAGCAAAACAGCCAAGAACTGCGCTATATAGAGAGCAAAGATCAGTGTTCGTTATGCTTGGACGAGCGAAAAAATAGCACCATTACCCCTTGCGGTCACCTTTATTGCTGGAATTGTATTTTAGAATGGTTGCAAACGAGATCTGTGTGCCCCTTGTGCCGTGATCCTGTAGTCATTTCTCGAATTGTACCTCTAGTGAACTACCCCTGAATGTCAAATTTAGTTATTATATTTGCAATACAATTACTTTAACTGGAACATAACCTTGTATATCTCGCTTTATTACTTGGGTATACAACCCAAACCGGTAGTTTCGGATACTTTGGGTATTTTGCCCGCCTTATCTAAACTAGTGCGGTAGCCACCACAGCGCTGCGAACGCTATATAATCGGCATTCTCTGGCTGGTCCTAACCTGGTCCTTAAGTGTCATCATCAGCTGTGATCACGAAGAATTTTCAGGTTTAGTAAACAAGTGAGTTGCTGAAGTTTCTGTAAGTTTTTAAAGATTACTTGGTTTTTTTTTTTGCTTCGATACTTTCGCTAACTTATAGTACCAGACTTCTAATTATCTTCTTGAGAAGAATTTCAAAGCCTTCTAAGTCTGAAAATGTTATTGAACTATGCTCCCTATTTAGTTTCAGGCGGAGGCGAAAATGGTGAGTCCAGAACAAGCTATTAAGCAGGCTTTCAGCCTACATGTCTCTGTACTCAGCTCACCGGACGTGGAAATCCTGTGCAAGAAAAATAATCTGAGCCTATCCGAAATGCTTCAGCCGTTCAGTCGCCTCACTGTTGAAGGTATGGATTCAGTTACTCTTCTCGAAGTATACTTGTATTAGAAGTACCGAGGACAAGGAATTCAATTAGTGATTAAAGGGAAAAGAGTACACATTAGCCAGGCGTGCGATTATCAAGCTGGGAAACTTCTTTGGGATTGGGAGATGTTGGAGCATTCAAAGTTAATACGAATTCCAAAGAGCTCTTGTCAGAAAATGGGACATAATAGCATCGGTCTTGTAGCTATCGCTTAATAACCTTGAAGGTTGAGATCATCAAATTTAGAGTCTAGCCGTAAGTAAATCTCCCAAAATTACCTTTGCTACCGCCGGACCCACCTCCATGACCACCGCCTCCGTGGCCACCGCCGCCTCCGTATCCACCACCTCCATGACCGCCACCTCCATATCCACCACCTCCGGTGTGTCCTACAATAATGGATATTAAAAAGACAATAGGCAGAAATAAAGATAGCCTTCGTACCTGCTCCTGCTCCAGCACCTCCGTGGCCTAAAAAAGGATTAGTTAATTTGAACATTAATGTATTAAAATTAAGATTAGGCACCTCCGTATCCGCCTGAAAACGTAAAAATACATGTAGATTCTGTTGCTTTATTTATAACTTAAGTATAAATTCTCAACTTACCGCCACCACTGCCTTTTCCGCCTAAAATAAGAAAAGCAGTTGTTAAGTTATCGGAATTTCGGTATTAGAATTGAATTCGTGTTTACCACCGCCTCCGTGTCCGCCACCGCCGTACCCGCCTATACAGGACAAAACAAAACCGCTCAGAACTTTCTTTTTGTTTATTTTTAAGATTTTAGCTCACCGCCTCCACCTCCGCTTTTGCCGCCTAGAAGAGAAGTAACTTTTATTAGATAGTGGAACATTTTTAAAGATAAAAGTTCAATTTAAGTACCGCCTCCTCCGTATCCGCCTAGAAAAAGGAACTCAATTAGTATTAAGTCAAATTTATTGTTCATAATGATTCAACTTACCGCCGCCGCCATGTCCTCCGCCTCCGTATCCTTTTCGGAGGAAAAAAGTGTTTAGTATTCAATTTGCCAACCAAGTGATAGTTTTACCTCCACCTCCGTGTCCGCCGCCTCCGTGTCCGCCACCGCCGCCTCCGTGTCCGCCACCGCCGCCTCCATGTCCACCTCCTCCGTATCCTGTAAAGACAATATCTCAGCCTGCAATCAGGAAAACAACCGTTCAAGATTTACCTCCGCCACCACCGCCTTTACCACCTCCGCCGCCTCCACTGCCTATAAATATATCATATTTCATTGCCTCTAATACTTTTTTCTTCAAAATAATTTGATTTACCGCCCCCTCCGTATCCTAAAAGAAAGAAAGATGTGTGCTTATTAGTTTTTTTGAACATGTAATCTTGAAGTAACTTACCTCCACCTCCGTGGCCGCCGCCGCCGCCATCACCTCCCCAGCCTCCAGCTAAGGCCACGCCTATCATCACGGCCATAAATACCCACGCCTAAATCGATGAAAATTAGCGCTATAATTATTAATTGTAGGGTTTAAGTGGTAAGCCATACTTTTATCCAACGCATGATGAGAATTTAAGACTTTACTAATAGAATGATCTTAGTTAGACTCTCTTGGAAAAGTGTCTGATACTTGAGGAGTCATTTCTGCGATGTATTTATACCCAGATTGAATGGTCAAGTTTCGTCAGAAAGTTTAGGAGAGTAAAATTTATGGACGATTGCGTTTCTTGCAAGCACGATCACTTTTATCGATCTACTTTCATTTCTTCATCGCTATTTCAGTTCTCCATTGCGAAAAATTAGTTGCGGTGAGCTTATTTCCAGCTCAGTAGGGATTCCCTAAAATTTTGCCAGTCACAGTCAGGTGCGACCTCTTCAACCTTTGCTAGCTAATTTTGCAGGAGATGAACCAGAAAAATAAAAAATGTCTACGCTTGCCTGATGAAGCATTTTAGCTTGTTATTCTATCAGTCTATTATCTAGACTCCTAATTGTCCAATATCTCAAAGTCATAACTGTCTAGCTTTCCTCAGTTTGAACGGCGGTTCAGTAATTCTTGATTGGAAGTACTGTACTTTTTCTCGGTCTATGGTTGAAAGGGGGCTTTGTTAGATAAAAGGACAAGCATTCAAGCGAAGTTATTGCGGCCTTGACTCTCTGTTCTCCATTTATTTGCTTCAGTCTTATTTTGAAAGAAGTCATTTGTATTTTTTTAAGACCACGGTGTACGGCGAGAAGTTGATTTTATTAAAAAAAAAAATATGGCATTGATGTCTTACCCATTTATCAAGAGATTGCAGCAGCTTTTAACAAAACTTCTAATTTATATGTTTAAAATTTTGTTTAAAGCTGCTGCATTCTCATAATATAAATATATGATATACTTAAAATCGCATAACTTATTCAAGTTAAGTAAGTTTTAAATAAATCATATATCTAAATTGTTTGACCCAGCCTACCAAGATATTTTTTATTAAATAGCTTTAAAAAGGTAATTTTTGAATTATGTCGTTAAATTTTTTTAATTCTTGTTTACATTTTTGTTTAAAGCTGCTGCATTGTCATGATAAAAGGGTATGACATCAGCGTCATCTTTTAAAAAAAAAGGTCAACTACATGCAGTACACCGTGGCCTTAATGGTAGCTCACTTTTTGGCTACTAATATCTCTTATTGCCCCCGGCAGGTCAGATAAGGGATCCTATGGGCGTTTCTGTTCCAGTACGCCAAATTCGTTTGAGTGTAGGAGAAGCCACAAGTACACCTATATCTCTTCACGTATCGCGAGAGCGTTTATGGGAAGCAGTAGCCCAAGCTGCTCCAGCTACTGGTTCGGTTAGCAGTCCTGCTCCTTACGTTATTTCCGCTGCTACCACGTCAGGAGCTGTGCTTAGCAACTTAAGCATTCCAGGAGCATGCCCGTGGTACGATGCATGGCGCGAAACGCAATGGTCGATTCTGGAGCCAACCGAACACGAATTTCACCGCCAAGCCCTAGCTTGCCTTTTGGCCGTGTCTTCTTCACATCCTGACCCTTTGTCTCATTTCAAGATGCTAGAACAGCAACTTCAACAGCTTGTGGTAAACCGAATATTGAATTATTTCTGCTCTTTTAGAGTCCCTTTTGCTAAATTAAACTTTGCTAAGTGTCGTTTAGGCCGCTGGAGGGAATCGTTTCTTTGGCCCTGACGTTTTGAAGTATTACATTATTGTCCATGATGTGATGGAAGGCAACGCCTCTAGGTACATTCACATGGTATTTTTCGAGTTAATAAAAAGATAATGTTTTATTTTAAAGGGCGGAAGCTGTGTATAAAACCTTGCAATCCACTCATGGCCTTCATGTCTGTCATTTGTTGAGTATCAATTCTCGTGCTCTAGAAGAAGGTAAAAGCGTTGCAGGTTTACCAGATCCCTGGCTGCGTTTTCTTCCCTTAACCCCTAGCCCAAATTCTGGCAGTCAGCCCGAGGTAAACTCTTATTTTTCTGAGTTTTTCTCTGAGTTTTCGCTTTACAGTTTGAAGAAGATATATCCTTGCCTGGCGTAGTACGAGAAGAAGTTCCAACGTCCGTGGTCATGAGCACTGTCGACACCAAAGATGATACGAAAGCAGCAGTGTTACCTTCTTCAGCTTCGACCAATGCGTTAGCTATGTTGATCAATGAGAAGGAAAGTGGCAACAACTGTGGCAACAGCCTGGGGCAGAAATGGGTGTCACCACTTGAAGTTTTAGAAGACCCGGCTAGACCGTTGTCTTCGCCGGAGGAAGATGCTTACGAAGCTTCAAAGCTGGCCAGTATTGGTGCAGGACACGGATGTTGTGTAACTTCAGGTGATCAGCAGCGCTTGCAGGCGATGATAAACGATATCTGTACGCGAGCATTGTTGCCCTACATCGAGCGCTGTATGCGACTCTTCCATGAAGCTGTAAACTAAAAAAAAAAAAAATCGAAATCTTACATTTAATTTTCATAACTCGTGTAAACTTACCAGGTTGCGAGCCGAAAAAGCAGCCATCGGTCCATTTTCTCAGCCACCAAACGTTGGTTGACTGGCGGAAAGGCGGGAACTGCTCCTGGTCCTGCAGCGGTGGCTGTTACTTATCACCCTGACGCCTACCCGTTGCAATTGAGACGTTTAGGGGATTTGGCGTTTCTAGTGGGTTGCTATGATTTAGCGTATACTTCATATCATACGGCCAAACGCGAGTTTGAAGCAGACCAAGCGTGGCTGCACTACGCAGGCGCGTTAGAAATGGCAGCCCTAGCGCTTTTCCTTGCTCATGGACAAGGTTTGGCTAATCAGAATGCAGGAAGTGGATTAACGGTGGTCTCGGGCCGTACTATTCCAACGCATTATTTAGATTTAGCAATTAGTAAGTTTCAGTTTGTAGCCTGGTTTATGTTCAAAACTTATCAGCTGGTTCTATTGTTAATAGGTACGTACTTAAGTACGTGTAGAAGGCCGGCGCTAGCAACACGATGTGCAGTCTTAGGCGCTGAAGTGTTGAGAGGCTTAGGGTTGCATAGCGAAGCAGCGCTTTTACTCATTCGGTTGACTGGAGAAGATGCAGACCTGCGAAGCGCCTTACTCCTCGAACAAGCTGCGTTGTGTTTTCTACGCTACCCCTCTGCTTCCTTACCTTCTTCGGCGCACCCCATGACGCCATCTGATGGGCGGGTTATGAGCCGCAAATATGCGTTTCATATGATCCTAGCCGGACACCGATATGGAAAATCTGGTCAAAGACGACATGCTGCTCGTGCGTATCGTCAAGCTTTGCAGGTACAATCAGTTCTTGGTTTTGATTTTAAAGTCACCGAAAAAAAAAAAATTTTTGAAATCTTAAAAAATAAAGTAAAAAAAGTGAGTCTTAAAAAATAATTTTCCAGAAGGTTTAACACTTTCACTCCCTGAGCTAAAGACAAACTTGTGTTTTTTCTTTTGGACATGTTTGCTTCATTCTTTTAACTTCGCGACTAAACATAAACTTGGCAAATTGGCTTAATTAGTATGTCGTCAACGGTGAAAGGTGAGGGTAAAGGGTTTTAGCTTTCTTTAGAATATTTAGATATTAGAATCAATTTCAAACGAATCTTCACATGTATAACGTAACTGTAGTAGTGATTAAGACAAGGACTTTGCATGTCGATCAGTCACATTGCTTTTACGTCGTTTTGACCAATACCTGTAATTTCCAGCCTAATAATACGCTTATATAGACGTTTGGTTATATAAAAATGGCGACGAACAAGAAAAGATCTAATTTAAGTGTAAAAGAGAAGTTTCGGCTCATTGAAACTTATGACAAGTTAAATTTAAAAGATTTGCCACAAAGGGAAGCGGCCGTTAAATTAGGAATTCATCAAAATCATTGAAAAATCGTTACAAAATAAAGAATAGTGGATGTAGTGAATCTAGGAAAAGGAAACGGGTGGGAAAGTTTCAGAACGTAGACGATGTTTGATTTTTTGGTTTACACAAGCCGGTAACCGATGTTCGGTTGTTAGAATCTCCGCTTAATAGAATCAATATTCACTTGACAAACGTGATCACAATAAGCGGCATCTCCTCTATTTTAAGCATGTAACCAAACGGTAAACATACACCAGCTGGAAAGCCACGCTTGTGTATGCCTAAGACATTATGATTACAAAGTGGCATATCAACAACTCGTGAAGGACTAATCCGTAGAGTTCTTCGTTCTTAGAATAATGTAGATAATCGAGTCGACAAAACTAACATGAGAATGTAGTAGCTGTTGTCCTAAAAGTAGGTTGTCAATCATTTTTATTTTATTTTGTTGCCTAGATATATGCGAGCACGGGGTGGTCTTTGGCAGAAGATCACGTGCATTACACGATAGGACAGCAGAGTTTATCGCTGGGGCTAGTCCACGAAGCCTTAAATCACTTGCAGAAACTGCTGACTTGTCCGAGAAGCCATGGTGATGGTCTCACGCATCAGCCGCCTTCCCAGATGCATACCTTTCTGCAGCATTTTATTCAGGCTTGTGCTGGGACGGTCGCGCATACGAAATTTGCTGAGGTAAATAGCGATTTGCCAGTTTTGCCAGTTCCGGTTGTAGTGCAGCGAGACATTGGTGTGATGCGAGAGTCCACCGTCAGCGAAACTGCTCGGGAGCTAGGCGAAAAGGCTGCTTCCCATGTCAGTTTTGATGATGAAGAGTCTAACCATCCGAGGTAATTCAGTCGTTGTATTACGTATTGAAATTATATTATTATTGGAGTAATATCTTGTGATGTCGCTTTTAGATGGTCGCGACTAGAAGAAAAGATTATTGGTCGAGTTCAAGGTCCCCAATCGTTACATCCCTTGTTTGTTGGAACACAGTGGGTGTTTGATAGCCATTCCACCAATACGAAGCCTGTTACTTTGCCAGCGAAAGGTTGTATGCTTGCTTCTTGAATTCTTAGCCTAATATTCGTTATTTCTTTACTAGATTGGCTGGTAGTCCGCGTTCTGTTAACTAATCCGTTGCCGGTTCCATTGTATCTGAGTCAGGTTCATTTACTGTGGAGTTTTGTCTCACCAGGTGCGAATGAATCGTCCATTTCCAATGCCACTGGTCAGAAAAATTTACAAACCAACTCGGTTGTAGAGACTCCTGGTATCAGTTCAGTGGATTTAGAGCCTGGAACTACACAGCAGGTATGAAGAGATCCAAAGCTTTTGTATATTTTACATTAACGGTATTGCAGATTATACTCCGCCTGCGTCCACTACTACCGGGGAAATTGTCTATCACTGGAGTGGCTCTACGTATTCACGCCAATACTGATTCAAAACTTCCCAGCGTAAATGGTATAGTCGGTCACATCCGTTATTCAATTACCAAGAGCTATCCGTTTTTACAGGTCAAGTGAAGTTGCTCGCAACTGGACCTCGCAGTAAAGCGCCCGGAGCAGCCACTTACTTACCAGATCACCGTTTGGAAGCTATAATTGAAGCACCCTTACCCTGTTTGTCGCTTTTTCTTCGAGATTGGCCAGTGGAGCCTGTCTGGTGTGGCCAGTTGTGCTGCGTGCCATTAAGGCTACACAACGCTGGGCCAGGAACTTTAGCCAACGTAGCGTTAGCCTTAGAACCGGCTTCTATGAGTGTTTTAGCTGTGCGGAAAAAGGAAGGCTTGGATTGGAATACAGCAGCGGGTAACATGCGGCAGAAGATTCTCTCCAGAAATTCTCACATTCTAACTTCTTGTAGACCGAAAGAATGGGATATACTATTTGGCCCAAACACTGGAAAATGGACAGTCTATTCACACGGAACTTTGGCTTCGATGTCCAGACGAAGCTGGGGCCAGTCATACACGTATATTGGCCTTTGGGCAATCTGCTGAGACTAGTACTCAGCCTAAACCTGTGTATCGTTTGGCCCGGCATTCAGCTACCATACAGACTATACCTGGACTCAAGCTAGCCATAACTGCACATAAGGCATTGGGGCATGGTTTTCTTATTGACGTGGACGTTCGAAATCAAGCACAGGTAGTGTGCTTTTTACTGTTATTCGCTCTGGGTCCTGTTGTCAATTGCCGCTTTCGTTTTGACCAAAGCTTAAGCCGACTTAAAAGTCTACCCAAGACTTTGCTCTTATAAGCGTTCGAGATTGGTAGATCGCCAGACTTCGGGCTTATAATCATTTTCTTTAGCTAGTCGACTTAGACTTTGGAAATCGACTTTTAGTTTTGGTCTCAAGTCAGGCAAGTCGATACCGGGTACTCTTGTGCCCAGACTTGAACTTAACCCTATCCCTTGTTTCTTTATCTCCTTTTTTGATATTGAACAATTCATATATTGCTTTTGTTATTTTCTACAAGCACCGCCACATGGGTGGAGCAGTTGTAAACTTTTGCTTATAAGCGTTCGTTTCGACTCTAGACTTTCCATGTCGACTTCGGTAAACTTTCAAAGTTTATGCTACAACGAACGCTTATAAGCGTAAATCAAGGAAGTTTGGCTAGTCGAAGTTTAAGTCGAAGGTGCAAAACTAACGCGGCTTTGGTTTTGTTGTCTTTTAGCTACTTTGTATTTTTCATTGTAGGAAGATGAAGTGGTCGATAGTATAGCTGTATGCAGCGCCAGTCCGGAATGGAACTTGCAGAGTTACGGTGAGCAAACGGGCACGACCATTCTCGCCGGCCGAGGACTGAAAGCTGCTTATGTGGCACGTCCTTCTGTGGCCGAAAAGGCAGAGCATATTAGTCTACCCGAGGCCCACTTTGCTGAACTAAACGGAATGTCTGTGGGTAATAGCTTTCCTAAGATTAATGTCGTCTTGCAGTGGAAGGTAAAAAAATAAATAAAAATATTTGGGAGTAATTCCGGTTATTTCGAATGATCTTCGGGTTTTTAGGCAAGGAAAGCGAGTGGACAGCATAATATTGTGATAGACGTGCTAGGCTCTACTTTGGCTGTACCCCCAGCTCCGCCCACTCCATCATCGTTGTTTTCTGAACCACGTCCAGTGTCTTTGTTAGCTCCGGTAGTTGCTGCGTTAGAACAAACTGAGGTACAGACAGTAGTCTTTCAGAAACATGTGACGTTCAATCTGGAGTATAAACCTTGTCTTAAGCACGCTTTTGGCAAACAAAGGTAGTACTAACGCTTCTACTATTTTATTAAATTGAGTGAGGTTACTAAAAACATATTTTTGCAGGTTATGCACTTTCCCCGTGAACGTACAGGTGTTTAATAGCGGACCTGAACTGCTGCAATTCCGAATATGCCTAGTCTCCTTACCCACGCTTCCAGCGACGCCTTCTGCGACTCAGCAAGTGCAAGTTTATATGAATGAAGCTGCTCCCGTTGCATGGATCGGTCGAACACTGGTTTTCTTGGACATTCCAGCATTTAGTCAGCGAAGTGTATCGTTAACGGGCATGGTAACTGGCCCCGGAGCTTACGCGTTGGCCCAGAGCATAAATTGGTGTGCTAAAAGACCCGAAGAGGATGACGATCATTGGATATGTCTCCCCAAAAAGTAAAAGAAATAAACAGATCAGTAACACAACAATTATTCATATTCTCTAATTATTCCGATTTCCTTAGACCTGATTGGGCTCTACTGGTGGCTGACGTTAGTGACAAGTGATGTGGATTAAAACAACCTATTCGTAGGTTAGCTACGAACGTCAGTTCAAGTTAGCACTGAATTCATCAAGCTTTTCCACTGTAAAGACTGTGCTTTTTATTGTATAGTCGTGACTTATCAGTTGTATAAAAGTCCTTTTCAATGAAACGTCACTTTTAACACCTGAAAGGAATTACCTTGATTTCTAGGATTAAAGCTCCCGTATAGCTTAGCTTATTGACGCGAAACAGTCACAGATGACACGGATGTTTCTTACTGTTTCGCCAAAGCCTTGCGTAAGAAAGTAACAAAAAGAAATATATAACTAATTGCCGACAAAGTTCCTACGCTTGTTTTGATTCGGAAAGAAAGACGCTGGAGATGCTGCGACATCAGGGGCTCTTAGCATTGTGGCTACAACTCCTGGAACCGTGTCTGGAGGGATTAGCTGAGTATCAACCCCAACGAGGTAAGGTAACGAGGTAGATTTTTCAAAAAAATGCGCTGAAAAGGGTGTGTCCTCCGCAAAAAAGGACAAATCCTATTGGTGAATTGGGCAAAATGGGGCGTGGCTCCTTTTCGATTTGGAAAAACGTTTTCAGAGCTTCTTTCCATAAGGATCCCTGCACAATCAAGGGGTGCAAAAATTTCGAAAAATTAAAAGCCTCGCCTCCTTTCCTTATTCCCAACTCCCCTGTTCGATTTCCTGTCCCTGATATTCGAGCTCGTGATGCCGAAGCTTCATGATTTCGAATGTGTGTATAGGAACCTTGCCGGGAAGGCACAAGGTACAGAGAAAGGAAGCCAATTGATATTTCTTTTACGAAATAAATTGCCTCGACCAGGTTTTAATCCGAGGACCTCTCGCACCGTAGGCTTGCGCCTTAACTACTTGGTCACACGCTTATATTTATAAAGCGTTAAAGCCTCTATAAATGCAACATATGAAGTAAGCAGTCAATGTAGATAGTGATCCATCTTTTGTTCGATTTATAAAAATATGACGGTCTCACCTATGCATTATCACCTTAATAGAAGTAGGCATGATTATATTGTAGTTCTTTGTATGTATTTCAAAATGTAATACAAAACATCAATACTTACTTTTTGTTTACAAGTCAAAACCCCTTTAAAAATCTTGAAAAAATTAGAGCCTCCCCCTGCTCGGTTTCCTATCTCTGATTTTCCGAAGCTTCACAATTTCTAATATGGGTATAGGAACCGTACGTGGAAGAGTAGGAAGCCAGTTAATAAAGTGCTTCACCAGGGTTTCGATCCGAGCACCTCTCGTCCCACACGTTTGTATCTTACCCACTTGGTCACACACATATAATAAAGCTGTGCTGATCTCCTATAAATACAATATAGAAATAAGTTAAACAGCCTAGCTCGCCGCACCGACCTCTTTTACTGTCGTTTTTGGAGCAGTCGAGACACAGCTTCATAGCTCCCTGGTAGCTACCCAGAAGCTTGTAGCATGTCTAATCCCTAATAGCGACTGACTCAAAGCCTTTCAGGGAAAATTATTGACTAAAAACGGAGCACATCTTAACGTTAAAACAAGTGATTAAGTGGGATGAAAAATCTTGTATTAGGGTAAGAGCACGGCCAAAGACAAAGAAAAAACACTCAAGCCTACAACAACCATTTCTTTAAAATTCTACATATGATCCTGTTCCATGTCTTAATTTCCGCTCTTCTGTCGCTAATAAGGAAACCAAATGTTCATAAAAAGCGACATCACCATACCCCCTTTACATATACAATATGGTAACCCTTTTTCTAACATCCTTCATCTTTTCTCTGGCTTTAGCTAACGTTTTACGGTAATCTATCCAATTTTACTTTTCACTTTCAGGTGACCCCAAACCCCAGCAAAAGCTTGGTCAAAGAGAAGCTGGTGAAATTAATTAAAGGCTAAAGAGAGGGAAACGGTAAAGGAGCGATACATTTAAATATATGAACGCAATAAATTTCCAAGTGAATAAGGGCGACTCTCATACAGGGGACTAAAGCAAAAAAAAAATATGCACCAGTCAATCCATCCTTCCTTTCCTTTTGTGTTGTCGAGCATATCATTTACTAAGAAGAGAAATAAAAATAGAAAAAAAAATTGGCATGTGCGACTGAAAAAGGAGGGCGAAGTGCAGCGACGAAGCTATTGCTAAAAACTTTCCGTCAACTTCCATGGGGGCAAAGTTAGAAACAAAAGAGGCTAAAACGGCAAGATATATAATCCCAAGAAAGAAAGAATGGATAACAAAAATATTGGTTTCCAAAAAGAAATTCCCATGGCAGTGAATAAACACCGAGGAAGCCGTCAAAAGGATGTCACCAGCTGCTGTCACTTGACTAAGAAAGTTATCAATACCAGCTCAAAAGACACGAACGTAGAATATCTGGTACTAAGTGTTTTCTGTAAAGCGTCTGATTGCTCGTCTTGTTAACTTTCCCCCAATAAGCTTCCTTTCTGGTAGCAGAAACGTTTTCTTTTTTACTTCTTTTTCAACGTGAAGAAACCTCTCTTCTTAGGTTCGTCTTTTGATGCGGGAGGAGCGGGAAGAGTTTGTGCCCTATGAACAGAACTATTCATTAGAAACCCGTCACGACAGTACAGAAAGAGGGCTAAGTTACCTTGAAGGACCAGCACCTTCTTCCACGATGTTTAAGGCAGTTTGTAACCTGCCAACCCAAGCGTTCATTTCTTCATCGTCTTTAGCTTGGAACAAATATTCTCCTCCTTGGGCCAATTTCAGACGGAATACATGCTTCTTCTTAGTATAATCGGCTGCGACTTCCACGACAGCTTTAGCTAATGGTAATGGGGCTTCATTACGGTGTGTCACATCCGGTGTAGCTCTTGCTGTCTTGGAATCCTTATAGAAGTTCACAATTGCACCAGGACGCAATACAGCAAAAACTTTCTCCCAGGACCTACGCAATAAAAATTAAAAATTAAAGATATGTAGTTTTTTTTAGTTTTAAAATGCAAGGCCAGGGTGGAGTTCAAGTATTTGATATTTTTTTGCTCAAAAGATTGGTCATACCTCTATATCATAAGAATTATGCAACTTGAACAAAACTTGAAACCGAAATTCAAAAGAAATTAACGATACAATTGAAAAATTATTTTTAAGAAATAGTTTAATAAAGATATCTTAAAACACTGCAAAAACGATTTAGATTTATAATTTACTGAAACTTATTCAAGTTATGAAAATTGTAAGTAAATCACATCTAAATCTTTTGACGCATCGTTTTAAGAAATTTTATTAAGAATATTTTAAAAAACGAATTTTTCCATTGTATCGTTAACTTCTTTTGAATTTCGGTTTCCAGTTTTCTTTCAAGTTGCATAATTCTTATGATATAGGGATATGACTATCAGTGCCATCTTTTGACCCAAAAAAGATCAACTTTTTTAACTACACCGTGGCCTTAAGATTTGCAAATGTAAACACATGTAAATCCGTAACCAAACTTAAGAGAGTTGGCGAAAAACAAGTTTTACCTGCTGGAAGCTTTCTTGGTGGTGGATTCCCATTCGTGCTTCCTCTGCAAGAATCCTTCAACGCTATCGTCAATGCCAGATTCAGATCCGTGACGTTCTGTTGGAGAAATAAACACACAATTAGAGCATCTTTGAAATGCATTTTGAATTTCATCCAAAACAGAAAAGCCAATAAAAACCACCACCTGCCTGTACCCATCTCAACGGGAATCGAGTTGGGTGAAACGAATAAAGGGACTCTATGAACTACCTGAATCATCACGTGACAAATTGCCTTCGTCGTCAGAATGGTAGCCGAGAGCCGGAGAGGCTTCAGGGTTCTTATTTTTCTTCCAACGGAAGGAACGGAAAGGCGATTTGGAGCGAGAGCGAGAGCCTCTCTTACTTCCCGTTGACGAAGTCGTCGCTGGGCGGGGCGTGCTACGAGGCGTGCCTCCAGACACTGACGGACCAACCAAAGTAGGACGAGCACACAAACAAAAAATTGGGCCACAAGCGAGGCGCAGCAACAAGGAAAACCAAAAAACGAGTATTTGTTAGAACAAAAACTCATGCGTTCACAAACACGATAGACCCACACGGGAAATTTTAACATCCGAACAGAAAAGAATCAAACTACCTGGATCATGTCTCAAAGATACGGGGCTCTTGGGTGAACCCGGGGTAGAATTACTCGAGGAAGAAGCTCTAGTAGACGCCACTACAATTGACCCAATGTTTTTGTTTTCAACCATGCAAAAAAACAAAAAAGAAACAACGGAAGAATGAGCATGCGCCTTCTCTCCCTTACCTCCTCAGAACAAACTCCCGTCTCAACGACTTTTTGGGAAGGAAAAAAAACGATAATCAAAATGGAAAATATACCTTCGGTAGGTTGCTTCGAGGGCGTGGCCATGCGAGGTGAGCCACGTCCTTTCGATACTTGCGACGCTGAAAACGCGAAGTCAAGGGAAGAGGGAAAAAGAGACAAAAAATCAAAAGATTCCAAGTTAGTCATGCGCCAATCCGATGTCACCCCACAACATGCCCGTCTCACTCATTCTTTGATTAATATTTTCAATAAATCCCGCAATGTTCAAGACACTCTTCACAATTCCGACTTTCTTCACAAGTTCACCACGATAATACTAATAAATGATAGTTTACCTTCTTGGCTTTCAGAAGTGGTGGGGTCGCGTTCAGCACTGGACGAATGGGGTTCTGATTGCGGTGACATGTCGCCATCCATCCTGTTAAAAATTCACGAAAAACCTGACTAACTGTCCAAACAACTCAGACATGGATAACCTTATTTTTTTTTTAAACTTGAGAACAACTTTCAAAAACTCTAACTAGTTCGGTTATACGATAATTAGATAACATTATATTATACAGTTATACCAGTAGATTGTTCAGTATATGAAAGGGGTTGAAAACAATTAAAAATAACTTGAATTGAGAATACAGTAAATGCCGCTCATTGTGATCACGTTTGTCAAGTGAATATTGATTCTATTAAGCGAAGATTCTAACAACACGAACTGGTTTGCTTAAACCAAAGAAACGAAGCACCGTCTACTTTTTCAGACTTTCCCACACGCTTCCTTTTCCTAGATTCAGTATACCGACTACTGTTTGAATTTTACCCTTTTGAATCGTTCCTTTAAAATTTGATTCCATAAAACGGCTGATTCTAATAACCAGTGATCACAATAAGCGGCATCGACTGTATATGAAAATAATTGCTAAAATAATTGGCTTTAGAAAGTAGTAAATCCTATAAGTGCTGTTAAATAACAGGAAAACTTCACTTACTGATCTGTGACAGGTTCATCAGGTGAAGCTTGCAATTGAGCTTGGGCTTCGGCCAAAGCAGCAGCTTCCTCATCTTGTCGCCGCCTCTCTTCTTCTTCACTACGCCGTTTCATTTCCTTTAACTCGTACTACATAATCCGAATATTCCCCCAAAGAGAACCAATTAGTACACCACATCTCAACGTTATGCCATCAAGCTATTAAAAAAGGACCGCCAAGCCCATGAAACAAAAACAATTCCACTTGTCATCAAATGTCAATTTGAAATGTCATCTCCTTGTGCGAAGCAAAGTATGTTTAATTTGTATAGCTAGCATAGCAAGCTCCTGTTTGAATGTCTTGTTACCTTCACCTTGACCACATCCCAGGGAAAAGAAGTGGAAGACGAGGATGACGAAAGACTCGACGTAGGTTCAGTTTCATAAATAGGAGGTAAAGTCGGGGAGAGAGGCATTATGTCTTGCATAGAACCAGGTCGACGCCCATAATTGGGTATGTTCTGGCCCTCATTGTTGTTGTGGAAGCGCAGCCAAAACTGTTTGGGTTCAGCTTGGCGCTCTAGCCAATAACGACATGCTTGGAGCTGAAAATCCGGGGAAGAGCATGGGGAAGTGGGTGACAGGGGCAAAGGGGAAGCTGACCCCGATGAAGATGATGAGTGTGAATCGGAGGAAACGTTAGGTGAGGAACAAGGATCGGGCGTGACTAATAGTCCTTCCATTGATGGTGCCACTGATAGTCGATTGCTATCGCTACCGCCATGCAATTGTTGCAATTCAAACTAAAACCCAAAAAAAGTGTACACCCCACACCGAAGGCACATGCAAATTAGAAAAGTAAACACGAAGGGGGCGGAAGGAATAAACATTGGGTTGTTTTTCAATGTTGTCTAAAGTGGAGAGGAAACACACAAAGGGGCGTGGCCACACATGACAACGCCTACCTCTGACGTCATTGCGTAATGGTCTTCGTCAGAGCCCAGTAAGTGCTTCTCTTGCTCTCGCAATTCCAACTGAAGAGCCAAAAGTGATTGAAACATGAAGAACCAAAGAAAATTCAAGCAAGAACAAAGAAGTGTTGAAAAAGCCACAAAACCCTCTCGTACGCCCAACGACTAAATTACACCCCAAAAAGCGACAAAAACCCCAGTGCAAAATACAGAATCCTACCCCAACAACACTACAATAGAGCTTCTAGTTATCTGAAGATATTTACCGTTGTCAGACGTTCCAATGCCGCAAAACGTTCCTCTTGGGCTGCAGCAGATTTCTCAAAGGCTTCATGCTTCTTAATGAGGTTTTCCACTTCGTCAATCGTGTGCTAGAATCAATGCAATTAACTATCAGCTGATATCCTTGGCGAATAGGGAAAGCAAATCAGGTCAATACTTACTCCTAATTCTTGTGATAATAGATAGGGTTCTTGCGCAATTAACCACGCTTCGGCAACGGCGGCATCTCGTGCGAATTGGTAAACTTCCAAAACTGCGAGAAAACAGATAATTTTGACGTTAAGCCTTGACTAGAAGGGCGTTAAAGCCACGGCGAACTGCAAGTAGTTGGTAATTTTTTGTCAAAAGATGGCGCTCATGTTATACCCCTTTATCGTGCAAGAGGTTTTCCAATTTCCAAACCCGGTGGTAAAACGACACTCGTGTATCATATTGTTGCAACAAGTACTCCAGAAAAAAGTGACAAAATGGAGTCATATATCACGCTGGTGGTTTTATCGGAGAACTTTAGTTGAAAATTCGGCTTGAAAATTGGTAGTTGGATTGGAAATGATTAAATTAGGTTAACGATTATTATCAACTTTCGTTGATGAGAATCGTTCAAAACTTGTACTTTCTTTTACTCCCGTTAGCTGAACTACAGAAAACTGGCACACTAGTGTCATTCGTGCTGATCGAAAGAGACACACTAGTGTCCTTTTTTACAGCAGTTTACGTGACACCTGTTTGTCATTCGATTCCCGAGAACGCATTGCCTATATCATGAGAATGCAGCAACTTTAAAGAAAACCTTAAAAGAAAATGTAACGATATAAATGAACAGTTACTGCATTCTGCATTCTCTTGTAGCTCACCGTGGCCTTAAAATAACAAAAATCACGAAGAGCGAAAGACTGCAACAAATCTAGATAAAAAGCAAGTCAGAATGTCAACTCACTGAGCTGCAAATGCTCCCAACGTTCTTCCCATCGATGCAACATGGAGTTGCGCTGATTGGTCAGGGCCACCAACTTCTCTTTAATTTCCGCAGATGCGTAATGACTGCGCGATAACAATTCCTTGCCTAAGGCAATACAAGCAGAGAAGTTCTCGCCTCGGGCGTCAATTTCTGCCTTTAAACTTTGATGGTTGTTCATCAACAGTTCCACACCACTGACATCCCTATACATACAAAAATAAGAATAAGAAAAACAATTCAAAACATTTTCTACGGGCTAACCGAAGATAAAAAGAAAAATACCTTGGCTTCTCAGACGTGTTCATCTGGCGAATGAGGTCGTCCATCCAAAGGAGCAGTGTGCGTACCATGGCGAAAAATCGGAACAAATCGCCTGTATCGGTAAGTTTGTTTTTACGCTCTTCGCACAAGCCTTGCAGGGCGAGCCAAGCTTGGACCACCTCCGCTTCGCGTCCCGTAATTTCCCGCGCTTTCTCGCCCGCGTACGCGGCACCCAATCGCGATGCATCTTCTTGTACTTGCTGCACCTGGCTCTGCAAAGTGGCCAAGTCTTGCAGGAAGTTGGCGTGTTTGCGCTGCAACGCCGAGACGGATCCTGCGTCACGGCCCAGTTCATCCGACATGGCGTGTTGTTTCTCCACAATGCGACCCAGGACGTCTTTACAATCATGGAAGAACTTGTGCAATTCACGAGAAGCAGCCAACATTTGCGTCCGGGTGTCGATGAGCTCCAACAGATCAGCCCAAGCTTCATTCAGGTCGTCTTTCCATTCCGCCATCATGGCTGCGTCTCCGTGACGCGCCGACATCAAGGTATCGGCCATTTCATTGACGGCCGCTACGCGCTCCGTGCCAATCGTTTCGGTGTCCCGCGCAAACTCCTTGAAACGCTCCCAGAGCAAGGTCACGTGATCGTAATCTTGACCCAACTCGTGCGATCCAGCCACCAACTCGCGGTCCGCGATCCATTGCCGCAGATCGTCCACTTCGCGGGACAACATAAACAACTGCAACGCTTCTTCCAAACGCGCTTTGCGTTCTCCTGCCAAATCCTTTAAACCCGCGTATAATTTGTCAATCTGGGATTGACGGACGGCGATTTGCTCAGCTTCGGGGTGACCTTCGGCTAAAAGTTGCTTGGCGGTCTCACCCAACTGGCGAATGGTGGCCGCGTAGTCGTCGACGGCGTTTTCGAGTGTTCCGTGCTTCTTCATCAGGTTCTGTGCCGAAATTTCGTCCTTGCCGCGGTCTTCTACCATCATATACAGTTCTTGTTCACTCATCCAGCTCTCGGCTTCTGCTGCATCAAAGAGATACTGCTGGGCCCGTTCGGAGACGAGTAATTTGGCTCGTCGCGCGTCCAATGCGTCTTTCAGGGCTTGCCAGTGATCCAGGAGCTCTTCAATGCATCGCTCAAACTCTTCAGAGTCTACGTGGTCTTCGCTGATTAATTTCTGACCATTGTTACAAACTGCGTGGATGCGTTGTTCGTGGTTGTCGATTTCCGTGCGTAAGGACTGGTTTTTCTTCTTCAACATGTGAACGGCGAATAAGGAAGAGCCGTATTCAGTAGCAGTAGCCAGAGGCATCTTTTCAGCGATCCACAACTTCTCATCTTCCACGTCACGGCGGAACTATATCAAGTGAACAAGGAAAGAAGACAATAGTTAAGCGATTTGGAAATTAAACGCCTTCTAGGGAAGCAGTACCTGGAAGGCTTCTTTCTTCTTCTCCAACTCGCGCTTGCGCTCCAAAAGAGGTTCGTTGAGTTGCTGGAACCGTTGTTCAACACGAGCCTTCTTCTCCATGATGTCAGGCACACTTTCTGGGGCCATGCGTTCCAAGTACTCGGCTTGGGTCTCCAATTCGGTAACTTGTTGGGCACGAACAGCCATCTGGGTCTCCATCATCTGCTGTTTCTGCATGAGGATGTTGACCGATGCCAAATCCATGCCGGTGTCCCCTGACACGATCTGCTTCTCTAGATCGCTGACCCACGAGTCGATATCGTCACAGCTTTGCTCGTACAGTACTTGACGGTTAGCATCAAATAAGCGTTCGCCCTTGTCTTTCGTGGTTTGTTCTAAATCGCTGAATTGCTCCATCAATTCCTTCACACGCGGGACAATAACTTCCGCCATTTCAGGTTTTTCGTTCATTAACTCCTCGCTGGCCTAAATACACAAACAACAATATTACTTCTCCGTTTCAGCAGACTTGAGAGGAACCTTACCTGTTGTATTCTGTATAAACGGTCTTTGTTGGCAGCGATTTCGGCGTCAAACGCTTGGTGCCGCGTCCATTTGGAGTGCACAGTCTTGGCTGAGCGGTAGGTTTCATCTTGGGCGGTAATATGTTTCTCTTGAATCCATTCGGTAAGTTCTTCGCAGTCTTGCAAGAACTGTTGCAGGGTAAGAGCGTCTCTAAGGCGCTCCATCAACAGCAACGCACGTTGGCGGTTAGCTTCGCGGCGTTCACGAATACTGTCCACTTTCTTACCCACTTTATCGGAAGCGAAGTGTCCTTCATCCTAGGTTAACACAATTACATTCATTTAACTTAATATTCAATGATGCAATTTACTAAATTAAGTAAATTTCTATCAGCCTTTCTACAACTGCAGAGAAACTGACAGAAATTCAAGTTAGGGCGTGAATTAAAGTGCAGGAAATCGAAAAATATCGAAAAACTCGTACTTGTAAACGGTCACCAAATTGGATAACGGCATTGATTTTATCATCATTAGCTTCCATGGTTGTAAGGAAAGCTTCATGACGCTTGATAAGATTTTCGGCTTGCTCCAGACTGGTAGGCATGTCTTCTTTGGATAAGACATGCTCTTGTTGTGCCAAGAGGACTTCAGCTTGCTTGGCATCGCGTAGGAACATTTGCAAATTCAAAGATTGCGAGAGCAACTGTTGTCGGTTTTCCCACATTTGATGCAACTCCTCCCAGCCATCGCGCAAGGCCTTCAGACGCTCGCGCAAGAACATGTACTGTGGATCATCCGACGTAGTTTCCTCCTACAAAAGGATTCAAAAAAAAAAGAACATAGTAAATTTCCCCTTTCTTGCTTTTTGAACCAAATAATTTGACGTACAGCAGTAACTTTCTCGCCATAATCCATCATACGCGCATAATCTTCAGTGTAGTTGTCAATTTCTTCCCGAATGCCTTGGTGTTGATTGAGAAGCTTCTCGGCATCAGCCAAAGAAGAGGGCGTGTCTTCTGAAGCCACATCTGTTTGTGTCTTGGTGAGCCAGGATTGGAAGTGATCCAAGTCGCGCAAGAAACGATGCAAATCTCCAGCCTCTTCCAGTTTGGCGTCTCGCTCTTTCAACTAAAATTTTGCACCACAAATTATGCATGAGTAAGCAAAAAATTTATTTTTTTTATTTCAAAGAAATATTACCATTTGCGTCAACTGATCCCATACGCCCCGAATGGAATTGATACGTTCTCGAATCAATTGCGCTTCTTCGGGGTGATCCGCCTCGATTTTGTCAGCTTCCATTTCCAAAGCGTTCAGTTTGGCTTGGATGGCTGCCAAGTCACGTTCCATTCCATACAATCGGCGCTAGTCATAGATTTACGTAAGTCTTAGAGGAAAAACGTACAGCACCGTTTTTCTTACTTGTAAAGTCATAATGCCAGTCAAATCCATCTCGAGGGCATCGGTGGACTGCAAAATACGCATTTTGTCTTCAATCCAAAGCACGGTCTCGCGGCATTCAATGTGGAAGGTCTGCACGCCATGAGCGGAGCCCAATTCTTCTCGTTTAGCTTCCGCTTGGTCGCGTAGTTGGGCCCAGCGGGCATTCAACTGATTCT
The DNA here is from genome assembly GCA_023053545.1 of Lepidurus packardi. Lineage (NCBI taxonomy): Eukaryota > Metazoa > Arthropoda > Branchiopoda > Notostraca > Triopsidae > Lepidurus > Lepidurus packardi. The sequence goes on along the minus strand of JAKZAN010000005.1, from coordinate 7,764,660 downwards.
GACGAGTAACAATATCATCCGAGTTGGGATGTTCTACGTGGAGCAATTGTCTGGCCAGCTGGTTGACAACAGCCACGCGGGAGGCATTCGCGTTCATTTCGCGGTCAAAACCGTCGTAACGATGCTTCATTACTTCCACGTCTTCAATATCCTTGGCAGGGACCATAGTTTCCAACATACGCTCCTAGAAACACACAATAAAGCCCCGTTTTAGTATTCCAGTCAAAAATACGTGCTACGAGCTAAAATACCTTCTCGCCAATCCATTGTTCCACTCCATCAGCTTCGGAGAACAGCTTGTACAATGACAAGGCATCTAACAAACGTTGTTTGCGCAATTTGGCCAAGTCCAAGAGCTCTTTGTAGCGACGGTCAATGGAAGCCAAGCGTTCCGTAACTTCAGGGGCCACGCGGTCTTGCTCTCCGAGTTCGCCAGCTTGTTCTTTCAAAGCTTCGATTGTCGAAGCATAGGACTTGAGTTCTTCGGTGACGTCTTTGTGTTTCTTCAACAAGGATTGCACGTTAGCCTCATCCCGACCAACATCTTCACTTGAAACCAGGCGCAAAACGTCCAACATCCAGGTGTCCACATCGTCAGCATCGGTGAAAAACTTTACAAGACCAAAACAAACAATACTTAGAAAAAACAACAACTTTCCTTCCTCTGGCCTCAAAAAAATTTACCATTTGGGAATTGGAATGTCTCAAGTTAATTAAGACAAATGCAACTCTTTAATAAACTTAAAAATAATACAAATAAAAATAGTTAAATGGATAAAAATATAATATTATAATAAAAATATAAAAATACAAAAATATCTAGCAAAACTTCAAATTGAGTACAATATTGTCTTCTTTTTACCTGGTGGTAGTCTACAGCTTCTTCCAAGCGTTTACGCCGGTAAGCAGCCAGGCTACAGAGATGATTCCACATATCCACCATTTCGGACAAGCGAGATTGGATTTGATCCGAGCCAAAATGTCCTTGGCCCACTAAATCTTCGCCAGCGCCCAATACAGCCTTCAAGGCGGGTTCATGGGAAGAGATGTCTTCTTCCAATGCCTTGTGCTTCGACAGCAGAAGATGAATGGTGGTTAAATCATGACCAATATCGCCAGTGGAGAGAATATGCTCCTTTTCTTTGATCCAGTTCTCTTCGTCAGCCACATCCCAGTAGAACTGCCACAAGCGGCGAGACTCTTCCAAGCGAGCTCTGCGCTCTACGGCCAATTTCACTAGCTCTGCATAGGCATCCTGTGAAAAGGCAAAGAAAATCCATTAATTTGTGTCTTTAAACAATAACAGTGAAAAAACATTTGAATTTATTCTTTTAATACAGGACAAAAAAGGATAAAATGTCTAGGAAGAATGCTCACCTCAAGTTGCTGGACGCGATCAATGATCAGAGCAGGATCACAAGGACGAAAGCCCTCAGCTTCTGGTTCCAAGAATCGTTGTGAATGCTGTACTACCATCTTAACGCGCTCGCCCAACACGTTAATGTCAGCTTCGAGCAAGGCATGCTTTTGCAGCAAGTCTTCCACGCCCATCAAATGCTTGCCATAATCTTCGGATAGCAAACGGACCTTGAGTTCTTCCATCGAGTCCAGGATGTAAATCATTTCCTGGAAGTTTTGCTGCAATTGCAAAGACAGTTCCAAGCGCATGCGTCGCGCACGTAGCAATTCCAGCAAATATTGCCACAAACGCAATACATTGTCCTTCCTAGAAAAAGCAAGCCCCAAGATCAAATCAAAGTCCAAACCCCCTATATTTGAGCGCCTTTTCAGTAGTTAAATACCTAGCATTGATACGGTCAATGTCGTGATAATTTTCAGCTTCTAATTCCAAGGCAACAGCCACCACAGCCTGCACACGTTCTTCATACGCCAAAATATCGGTTTCGATAGCTTCATGTTTCTTCGCCGCCGCTTCCACCGCGGCCAAATCAGTTCCAAAGTTATCCTGCAAGAGAAAAATAATTTCTCAAAAAATATGTACTCTTTTACCATACACATTTTTTTCTGAAAAAATCTAAAATATATACAAAAATCTCTCTCTCTTTCTCTATCTCTCTATAAATAAAACTTTTTCCATGAAAATCACGACAATAGGCGAAAGCCTACGTCGATCCAGAAAAAATAAAATAAAATCCAGGTATTACCTGAGATACCAAACGTTGATTTTCGGAGAGCCAAGTTTCTCGCATACCAGCTTTACGGTCAAATCGAGCGGCTAATTGCTCCAGCTTCTCTTGTCTGATGAGCTCTTCACGCAAAGCCAACTCCCTACGCAGAATTACATACATATTAGCATGAGCTCAGCACGAAACTCAAATTTTCCTGTTTAACCTTTCATGTTCCGCTTTCTCCAGACGCTCCCACGCCTTGTTGATGTCGGAAATCATCTTGCCTTCTTTAGGAAAATAAGGCTTTTGGTTATTGGCGCGCATCTTGGATTGCAGAGTGAAAAGTAGGACTTCCAAGTTGCCTTTTTCAACAAATTTGGGAGGTTTTTCAACGGTGCGGTAAGCATTGAACTGCAAGAGCTGTTGCTGAACGCCAGCCAAACTATTGACCCAACGTCGCTCGCCCAACGCCTCCACCGTAGCTTGAATCCACGCCAGCAAGTCCGAGGTCATAGTCTCGTATTCGCGGATCAAACGGTCGTTCTCCATAGCTATACCCACGACCTTGCCAATCCTCTTGCCTTGCACGGTTTCTTGCTTCATTTTAGAGAAATAATGGTAAAATGTAACCACGTAGGTGATAATCGACTTTTCATCTGGTTGATCCACGTAAATATCTGGAATATGAATAAGAATACAATAGTTTTAGGTCTTTTCCCAAGAGGTTATTTAACTGAATCCTTACCTTCCGCGTCGAGGAGCTTGGTAAGACCCAACTTTTGCTCAGCGATATTAAACGCGTTGTTAAGGTTGAAAATAGCGTTTGCTTTGGAAAGTTTTTCATATTGAACCAAGTCTGGTCGATGTTTATGAATGATGGCATTAAAGGCCAAACCGTCGCGCCAAGAACTCGTGAAATTGCGAATATTCACGTTATGGTAACCCGCCGTTTTCATCTGGCACCAGAGCAATAGTGCATCCTTGGCAGATCTGGTTTCTTGGTTATCAGTTTCTTCAATAGTAATGTCTTGAATCTGGTATAAAGAAGAAAACGTATGAAACCTTACAATACTCATTCAGCCAAAAATGCGTATTTCGCACCTGGAAGCGAAGGATGATGGTCCAAATAAGACCTAATGTCAATCTGGGGTTGCCGTCTACGATATCGTGCGAGCCCATGTTCTCCAAATGCACACGTTGATCTCGTAGGAATTGCAAGGCTTTGTCCACATTTTCTAAGCAATGAATCCTCATTTTGCCTTTGGTTGGACGTGGCAAGCGTTCTCCGCTCAAGATTTCTAGCAACTTCAACAACAATTTGCCGTCTCGCATGTCCACGTACAGGTCCCCAATACGCGAATTCAGCCGAAGCAGGTGCGAATTTACCCATTTTTGAAACGTTTTCTTTTGCACGGATTCGCGCTCATCTAACGAAACAAAACCAAGCATATTTAGATAAGTATAAGTCTATATTACATTAGGATATACACAACAGATTAGGCTAATCGAATTAGCAACCATGATAAACACAATTGCCAATCGGACCTTTCTTTCGAGCTTCGTTAATTGAGGGGAAACAAGCCTGGGTTGAACGCAAAGAACAATGCAATATTCACGCGAAGCTCGATAAAATTTCTTTTTGCATGAATTTATGTCATTTTTGACAAACACTTATCATGCACGCAATTCTGCTTTACAATTCTGAAATAGCTAACAGTTAATAAATTAACTTAAACTATTTAAATTGTTATCTACAGTACCTAACATGTCTTTTACAATAAAGAAACCGTCTTAAAATTGCTCAAATTATATAAACAAAATATATACCAAGTTATATTACGAATAGTCAAATTAATGAATGTCAGAATAAGTCAAAATAATGGCTAGAATGTAAATGAAATAAATTAATCCTACTAGCTTGTAGTAATATTACAAATAAATCATATTCTCAATAACTTGACAAATCTACAAAATTTCTCCCTAAAACAATAGGAAATTAACCGAATGCTAGCAGCAATTTGCTTCCAATCACAAAAATCGCCTCAAAAAGCTTCTTGGACACACACAAAAGTAACAGAAAAGGGAGAAAAACCTCTTAGTTCGCGAACCACTGATTCCATGTAAGTATCCACAGTAGTAGCATGATTGGCCGGGACCGAAAAGGGTCGTCGGATTCTACTGGGCACTGCGGCCAATTCGTCGTAGGTTTCATCCGACAACACGCTCAGATTTTGGACATTTTTGCCATTCTTGCCCTCAAGTTCAACCCCGCTTGTTCCGTTCAAACTCCACTCGGCCCGTTCTTCCACTTTCAGAGGATGTTCCATGAATACAGAGGTCGACTGGCGGTGATTCCAGGTGGCTAACGAAAAACTTGTGCAACGATCGTCCTCCTGTCTATGCCCTCGTCCACTTAGTGGATTACGAACCTCTACGTTCTCGTCCTCGAATTTACTGCGATATAAATCACGAGCTCTTTGAGGTCCATCGACGAAATCCGGAAAGGGGTTCGTGGGACTGACCGTTACCGAGCTATTTGTCGACTGTAAAATCTCGATCGAATATTCGCTGGAATCCTCAACCTCTGATAAATCCATTCTCGGCGGACGCAAGGACGGTAATTCGTCTTCTTCGTATGAGAAATAACGCAGCAAGGTAGCCGGTACGGGAATGGGCGTGGTCGGAGACGTCGGCGTCTCTTTTCGCTGAAATGACAGCCACGAACGACGCTTGCCGGCCGAGTCCGCGGGTGAAATCGGCGGCGAAGAGCTATCCAAATTGCTGGTACTTCTCTTTGTTGCAAACCAGCTCCTCCGCTTTTCAGCTCCTGCTTTTTCCCTTACACGGACACGCAAAACAGGAACTTCATTTGGCGAAGTAGATTGCAAACTTTCGTTCACGTCCATGGCCTGCTAGAGAAAAATTGCCTAGGACTGGTCCCCAGCCTATTCTAACTTTGTCAACCGTAAACGGTTCACTGAAAGACTACTTTTCTCGAATATACATCTTTGCTTCAAAACACCCTAAGAAACTTGTCACACCGCAAAATCCGCTGCACTCAGATTAAACTTCCACGACCACTTCCGGCGTTTGTCGTCTTCCTATCCCCAAAATTATAACTTTTTCAAGGAAAAAACTTAAATCTAAGGACTTCGAAACTGAAACGTGAAAAGCTACCATTCGCACCCAACTCGAATTTCTCGTTAGTAGGCTTTCAAGGGTACATAGAGATCAACAAGTCAGGCGGTACGCGTGATAACGCATGTAATTATCGAGAAATTAAAGAGTATGCACGTCGAAGAATCTTAGCTGCCCTAAAATTTCCACTCCAGCTTCTGAAATGCGGACCTCCTGTATTTCAGATTTCCTTATCGCCAAACCCAAACTTTTATCTCGTTATCGCATATGACAAGTGAAGCTCCGGTCAACACATTATTGTGCAATTTCGAGTCTTTTCTTCAATGGTTCCCGTATTGTTTACAAGAAACAGAAACAGACTATAGCCATAGATGGCGTTAACACCCATGAGATTACACAACAGGTTCTCCGGTTAAAAACCCGGAGATCTAAAATGACACTTGCGTGTCACTTGTTGGAAAAACGTTCTCCGGAAAAGAGTGGCAAACCGGTGCCATTCGAATTCAAAATTGATTGTTCAAATGGAAATGAATTAGGTTAGGTTAGATTAGATTAACGATTCTCATCAACGAGTGCGAGTTTTTACGATTCTCATCAACTTTCGTTGATGAGAATCGTTAAAACTCGCACTTTCTTTCACTCCATTAGCTGAAAAAATTAAAATTCATTGTTAAAAAGTGTGAGACAATAGTGTCACTTTGACAGCGGGAAACAGTACATACGTTTGTCATAAAATCCAGAGAAAGTGTTGAAGAATATATAGCCAAGGGCGATTTTTGCGATTGTAAACAACAATACGTCTTATTATATATACAAGTCTAATAAAGGCAAAGGTTCAGGGAGGGGAGGGGGAACAAGCTAGAGCATTGAGAGATAAGCCTACCTGCTAACGCCTTGATACGAGACCGCTCGAAAAGTCTGGAAGAAGAATTTCCTCCATCGTATTCGTAATCTTCAATGATTTCTTGCTGAGTGGCTGGATCCCATCGCAAGCCTACGCTGATGTCTGTCGTCATGGTTTAAAATAGTTTCCCCACCCGAAATTCCCAAAAAAGAAATAACAATTCGGCTGCTCTCACCAGCTGCCGCTCCTGGAACAAAAATAAAATAAAACGTAAATAAATTCCCCTAGAATTCAATTAGATAACCCTTTCAAGACTGGAAAGTAAAACCAAAGGCAACTTGAAACGAATAGAGAGAAATGTAAAAAGCACATGAAAAGTGGCGCATTCTTCTATCTAACTGTCGCAGGCATATAGTCCGGAGATACAATCACATTCCGAAACGTAAAACCGTCTGGAAATCCAACGATGGGTGCGTTTTTTATGCAATGGCGGCTGCAAGGAATTAAACTGTTGGCATGTTATCTTGATCACTTTTCAGTCTAAAGAAAAATATATACCCCTAACCTTATACGATTTCTCCGCACTACTCTCGTGACGCTAATAAGATAACTACAAACAAGAGCTGAGCACAATCACAACGGAAGGGTTTAACCTACAAACGAGAAGCCACACAAGTTCTCGTCGTTTTTCTATATATACATATAACGTATACATAATAATAACCTATATACGTATTATGTATACATAACCTATATAACTTGTCTATGTATACATATACGTATATATATATCATGTATTCATATATAGACAACATAATTTTAGTTGTTAGAGATACTGATATTTGCAATACTGATATTGATGTCTTGCAATTTAAATAGCTCTTACAAAATTCTATATTAGCTTTCCAAAATGTTATTACACAACAATATTTAATTTTTTCCTCAAATTTGCATATTAGAGATTTTCATACTAAGTATCTGCAATAAACATTTTTATTTACAACCTAAAAAGTGGAATTCAACGGAGAATTTCAATATATGCAACTTAAAATATGCAAATACAACTTAAAATCTTCCACACAATATTCCACATAAATATGTAGAACGCCTGAAGGCCCGCCCCTTGCCTCTTCTTTTTGGAAACTCCGAAACTCGTCGGTTGTATCCAGAGAAGTCATTTGGAGATGTGCTTGGCATTTACAAAACATCCATTTCAAAAATGATAATGCTCTTTTGCTTTCAGGTTTGGAGGCCACATCCATGACTCAGCCGAGTAGAAGAGCAACAGAAACCGTCAGCCAGATTAGTAAAATAGCATATTACTCACGCACGCCAACGCAACCGTAACATGATTCTCATAAAAACACATCCACACAAAAACACCAATCAACTTACATATACCTCGAGGGAACAAGTTTTTGTACATAATAGAAAATCTGAAGACAAAAATAATTTACCGTTTTATCTAGCTGTAACTATTGCAGATGCCGTCAGATCCAATAGGATTATAGGAATTAGCTGCCCTTATAATACCAAACTTCCGGTCTTCCTCGTCTCACCAATTTTGTACGCCAAGCTGCAAAAGGGAACGGGGGAGAAAAAGAAAAGAGAAAAACATTAGTTATGCCAAACCCAGATCCTTAGCGGTACAATGCCGGTTTTCATCGTTTTATGAAGAGTGTGGAGAGAGTGGTGGCCAAAACAAGAAGTGAAAACGACAGTGTTGGCCGTCGCTGGCGTCGGTCTAGAGCCGAATCGATAGGTTTTCCCCTATGGACTTCCATGTTCATATTCTAAACTCCCGCAAGCCAAACCCCACCCTCCGCAAGCCCAACCCAAAGGCTTTATAACAATAGCATGACGTCACCTTGACCTCCTGCACTTTTATATACAAACACTCTCTTAGACTAGCCGTATTACATTTCCTTGTTTTCCCCTCAAAAGCGGCACAAAAGCACAGCAAACAAAGGAAAAGAATACGTACACCCTAAACTTATGCACAAAAATATGCACATGTCGTCGCGCAGAGTTCTGCCCGTCTGGAATGCACTGATCGATGACAACATATGCAGCAAAATACAAAGAAGTGCCTTTTCAGTTTAAAAGATAACTAGTGCAGGATTGATTGCCCCTGGAGAAAGTTTGGCAGTGCTTGGTACCACATGCAATAAAATTTGACCCCCTGACCTTGATGACAATCGGCTAAACCTTATAAAAATAACTTAACAATAACTCATTCTAACCTTTTAAAATTTTTAATAACTCATTCTAGTTTTTAAACTATACAGAAAAATTGAGCAACAATTTAGCTAATGAAGTTGTCAAAGTAATTTCTAAGATTTATAAGATTCTAATTTCTAAATAATGTCTAAGATTTTCGAATAATTAAATACAAATTCGAATTCGCTAAATAATTTTTTTGAAAAAAATTTTGATATCGTGATGCTCCTTGTCCTTTTGATAGAGAAAGTAGGACAGCGCTAGTTTGGTACGAAACCGACGTCCACCAAAGTATGTCTGAAATTTGTGAAAGGAACTCGCCGTCTTGTGTGTTGGCTAGTTTGTTCTTACGTAGGTATGAAGTCATTCGCTAAAAACCACAACCAGCTCACTGTTAAATGCGCAAGTTAAATAGCGTAGGTTCGCGAAATGTACGTGGGAAGTCTTCATCTCTTATAAAATCAAGCAAATTAGTTTAAATTGATGAGTGGGCGTTTTGGACTCTACTCTCATGTCTGGTTGAAAAGGAAATGACCCCGCGCTAAATTCAGTTGATTCATTGAACCGGTTTCTCTAGCTCATCTCCTTTAGCACAGCAAAAAAGTATCGCAGCCCCGGGGTTGGCGAAAAGGACAAGCAAACGGTTTTTGCGATCCGTAGCGGTTAAATGACAACTTGGGTTTCAGGCATGGTTAACAAGTAACCCGTCTTACTTTCGAAGAAACTAATGTTTTGGGTTCGGTAGATTTAATGAGTGGTATGGTCACCCAAGCTTGTCGTCATTTAAGCTAAAAGTACAAAGGTTGTAGATTTTGTTTTGCTTTCAAGGTAATATTTGTTCTTCTTTTCTGTTTTAAACTGTCTTGCATAGTTGGAGGCGAACGGATACGTGGAACGTAAAGTGAATAAATGGAAAGGAAAGACAAGACAGTTTCCCTTTGCTTTGCCAAAGGCCCCCCAAAATAGACAAGCCCTTATACCATTGGATGATGCGGCGATCGCAGCCGAGCAGGAGAAAAGGCGAGCGAAAAGTTTTCGTCCGGCACTTCTTGGACTCGTTATTAAATATTAATTGAAACAAGAGTTCCCTGCAGAATTCATGGAAAATATGTTTTACGTCATTAGTATTGCAATCACGGTAGCTGTGATGATATAGGGAAGACTACCTGTGCAAGAGTGTAACCTATTCCGTCCTGCACACATATGGCATAGCCTACGCCCAGATTTTCTAACGCGGTTTCAGAAACCGCAATGAGGGATATTGGAGAATAATCTTTCCAGATATTTAGAGCAGTGGTTAATGGATGCCTGTTGAGCTCTTAACATAACGATAAGATAAGCCGGAAAAAGGGGGAAAAGCTAGAAACCGACATCAAAGTGAAATGCTTGTAGGGGAAGGAACGCCCAACGACGGCGATGACGCCCTGGTTTGGGAAGACTTGCGTCCGGCTTTTCGTGAATAACGAAAGAAATCCTTACCTGTTTGCGATTAATCCAGTTTCCAAATATGCACAAGTATTCCTAGTAAGCGTCAACTAACAATATTACCACTCACAGATTCGTTTGGAAGAGGTTGTAAGCCTCGAAATTATCGCTGAAGAAAGGGCATCCACCCGAGCCAGCGCCCATTCACTGCAACTGCATTATGGAGACGTCTCTACCCAAAACAAGAGCCCACAAAGTCGACGCCCCTGACATCTAGTGACGCAGACGATATTGATAAGGGCGGAAACCTTTTCATACAGGGAAAATCCCTTTCCCAAATATGCGAAAACCGGGTGAATCCGGAAAGCTTGTTTTCAATAAATTAAGCACTTGTAATTGAACGCTTCTTTACACTTGTAGATGAGTAGCGCCAAAATAAATTTCTTAATGGATGATCCATGTGTTTCCTTTTTCAATATTACCAAAATACAATTCGGTACGATACAAATTTTTTTATCAGAATAAGTTCTCTGAAGTATTTATTTTAAAATAAATTCGATGCGCTTTATCTACAGGACTCTTCTTCGGTAAGTTGTTTGAAAGTTTCGAATGTTTTCATTAAGCATAATTGTGTTTAGCATTTCAGAGATTTTTTTAGTATAGTTGCGGTAAGGACTACATTACGTACTCGGTTAAAATATACGTGAAACCTTTCCATGACAATTTAAATGTACAAATCGAAATCTGAGTATATAGAAAATGAATGTTGCTTTACAAACAATGTTTTATCTTAATTTCCGGATCCATCGCGGGCTGTATTTTCAAGGGTTCAGAATTTAGAAAAAATCAAATGACAGGGATACTTTTTGTAACTAATAAAAAGCTGAGATAATGCTTGTTGTTTCAGAAAGTTTTGAATTAGTTTGGCAACACCGCATTCAGTTGCCACCAATAAGTAAACAAAGTGTTCTTGATTTACCCTTGTTGATGTTTGTGTTCAGTGTATCCAGTCATCCTCAAAACACAACATTGAAACAGCATAGCTTGTAGTAAAATTTATCAAAAATGGTAACTAGTTAAAGCAACTAAAAATACGCTCATTTTAAGCTTTGGCTGATTAGGGGCAGAACCAATCAGGCACGGGTGGGACTGGTGGAGAGAAGAAAGATGACAAGGACCGAAAGAAGAAATACGAGCCACCGATTCCTACTCGAGTGGGTAAAAAGCGCAACAAGACGAAAGGTCCCGATGCTGCTACCAAATTACCGTCCGTTACTCCTCACACGCGATGTCGTCTCAAACTCTTGAAATCAGAACGAATAAAGGACTATTTGTTAATGGAAGAAGAGTTTATCCGCAATCAAGAACGTCTCAAGCCTCAAGAAGAGAAAAACGAAGAAGAAAGATCTAAAGTAGACGACTTGCGAGGCACTCCTATGTCCGTAGGGACGCTGGAAGAAATCATTGATGACACCCACGCTATCGTCTCAACATCAGTAGGCTCCGAATACTACGTCTCTATTCTGTCTTTTGTGGATAAAGATCAACTAGAGCCTGGCTGTTCTGTCCTTCTGAACCACAAAATCCATGCTATCGTCGGTGTTTTAGGCGATGATACTGACCCTATGGTCACAGTTATGAAGCTAGAGAAAGCCCCTCAAGAAACCTATGCCGACATTGGTGGTTTGGACACGCAAATCCAAGAAATTAAAGAATCAGTCGAATTGCCCCTCACACATCCTGAATACTATGAAGAAATGGGCATCAAACCCCCGAAAGGAGTTATTCTGTACGGTGCTCCGGGTACCGGCAAAACCTTATTGGCTAAAGCAGTTGCCAACCAAACGTCCGCCACATTCTTACGCGTTGTAGGGTCTGAGCTCATCCAGAAGTACTTGGTAAAGCTCTCTTAATTTCAAGTAATACTAATGAGTCTAAATCTTAAAACCTATTATTGTTGTTGTTCTTTATTTGCTAGGGCGATGGGCCGAAGCTGGTACGGGAGCTGTTTCGAGTAGCGGAAGAGCACGCACCTTCCATCGTGTTTATTGACGAAATTGACGCAATAGGCACGAAACGTTACGACTCGAACTCAGGCGGTGAACGAGAAATTCAGCGGACTATGTTAGAACTTCTGAACCAGTTGGACGGTTTCGATTCGCGCGGAGATGTAAAAGTCATTATGGCTACGAACCGTATTGAAACTTTAGACCCAGCCTTGATCCGCCCAGGTCGTATTGACCGCAAAATCGAATTTCCCTTACCGGACGAGAAGACGAAACGTCGCATTTTCCTTATCCATACCAGCCGGATGACATTAGCCACCGATGTTAACCTGGATGACCTAATTATGTCTAAAGATGACTTATCTGGTGCTGACATCAAGGTATATACGTACAGTCTTATTTAAAACTCAAGGTTTTCTTCGAGTTGCTTCTGTGATTACAACTTTGAATACAGATAATAATTACTGATCTGTCTACAGGCTATTTGCACCGAGGCTGGCTTGATGGCACTGCGCGAGCGTCGCATGAAAATTAACAACGATGACTTCAAGAAATCTAAGGAGAACGTGCTTTATCGCAAGAAAGAAGGCACACCGGAAGGACTGTACTTGTAATAGCTGGACAACGTGTGATGGCTCTGCTCCCATTTCGATAAATACACATCTTGGATTCTCATATGACTTACCTTGTCTTGTTTTTCAAATGCTTTTCCTACTCTAAGATATGACTAGTCGTACATTGCTAGTAATCAGCCAAGACGAATAAGCAGAAATTGGAACTTTGAAGAACAAGCAGATTCTATGCATTGGTTAATTTATGTTAGTTCTTGTGATTCTTACTCTCGTTTCTTTCGTTCCTTTAATTTTCGCTAATTTCTCGCTTCAAATCTCTTGTAATTTTTAAATTATTTTTTACTTTTACGGAATTATTACAAACCTTGTATATTTCTGAAGATAAGAACGCTGAATAAAAAATTCGGTTTCTTCTCTTACTACCTAGATGGAAACAAATTGATTGATAACGACGGTGCGGTGGTAGCGGAGGATCGTGAAACGCCAGCAGAAATAACACCACAAACGGTGGTACCGAGGATGACGCCTGTCACGGCAACAGTTCCACCCAAGTCCACAAGTCGTGAAAATTTTTTAGGCAAAGGGAGGAGTTTGTTGGAAAGAATGGTGAAATCGGCCATGCTGGGGGTTATTTTGTAAGACAGGATGAGTGCTAACATGTCAGTAATAAGATTTTTACGCAATTGCTTCTGATTACTTGTATTGTCGTAGACGCTCCGTGGCCGCTGCAATTCCTGTCAGAAACACGGGCATAGGGCCGCCCAACACTAATAGAACTAGCAGACTGTTCGGAAACAAGAAAATCACAGTACGAATCTTTGCTGAATACTGCTGATGTAACTAGTAGACTTTGGAAAGTTTAAATCGCAAAATGCAAAGCATACTATCACAAAAAGGCATGTGTGAATTATAGTCAGACTATAAGTTCTTACTAAACTAACGACTATGCTACTTACAAACCTATATGAGCAAGGCAATCAAATGCAAAGTCAAAGTCAAATCAAATGCAAATAAAATATACTACATTGTCCCTTTCATGAACACAAAGACGAGGCATTATAAATACTGAATATCATGCAAGTCGTGAATTGGTATATTACGTAGGCATAAACCTGGATGCTGTTTACTGCTGTGAGCGCAAGTTACATGAAACCAAGATTTGCACATAGCGCAATAAACCCAATGAATATCATTAAGGTCGTCATCAGGATCGTTTCGCTTGCTATAACGAAATCTTTTGTGCTTACTCTTTCTACATGCCAAATATAAATGCGCCTGGTGATAATCAAAATGTCAAAAATCTTCCAAGAAAGATAGAATTGATCTGTCATGTCACTCATAAATTCTGAAGTTTGATAATTACCAACTGTATGTTTAATTTTTTAAAGAAGAAACGATAACCTTCTCTATTATGTTTATCACTTAGAAAAAAAGCAACCAGATAGCCCGATCAATCTTCAGACAAGATGAGAAGCGTTTTTAGAACATATATATTGTTCGCAACTTCTTTGTAACTTGCTGAAGAATTGGGTCTTTTCCATAGCCTGCTTTTACTGCGTTGAAATCCAATTCACAGTTCGCGACGGCTTCAACGTGGTAACACCTCGCTATCTCGGAGTCTAGATCTTCAAATTCGCAATCGATTGAATTCCTGGATAAAGCATCTGCATTTCCATGACTGCTTGACTTCCGATACTGCATGTCGTAGTCGTAAGCTGCTAATAGCAACGCCCAACGTTGCATACGAGCGGCAGCTAATGGTGGAATGCCAATTTTCGGACCCAATATGGCTAACAGAGGTCGGTGATCCGTCACCAAAATGAATTTTCTTCCGTAAACGTAGTCATGGAAGCGCTTTACCCCGAACACAAGAGCCAAAGCTTCTTTGTCGATTTGTGAGTACATGCGCTCCGTCTTCGATAACGTTTTCGAAGCGTACGCAATTGGTCTCTCCGATCCGTCAGGAAAAACGTGAGTTAAAACGGCGCCTACTCCCACAGGTGAGGCATCGCATTCCATCTTCAGTGGTAAATCGGGATCGTAATGAGCAAGCACCGCATCTGATGATAGAATGCTTTTAAGTTTCTTCCATGACGACTCTTGCTCACTTGACCAATGCCAGACTTCAGAATTGCGAGTTAAGTTCGTTAAGGGTTCCGCCAACGAAGATAGATTAGGTACAAACTTCCCGTAATATTGGACTAACCCTAAGAAGGACTTGACATCCCGTACATCCTTCGGTCTCGGTGCCTCCATGACGGCTAATATCTTCGCAGGATCCTTTTTTAATCCGGATTTGGATACCACATATCCTAGGAATGGTACTTCTTCCACTCCAAAGTAACATTTCTTTCCTTCAAGCTTAACGTTGGCTTCTTGCAGACGAACCAAAAGCTGATTTAAATTTTCCCAATGCTCATCTTCATTCTTCCCAGCCAGTAAAATGTCGTCCAAATAGTTTTTTGTAAAAGGCAGGTCGCATAGCAGCTTCTCCATAACTAGCTGAAATTTGGCTGGAGCCGATGCTATTCCGTAAGGCATTCGCGTATACTGAAACAAACCCCAAGGTGTCGTAATAGTTGTCAACTCTTGCGATTCCTTATCTAGCTCCAACTGAAGATAAGCTTGTGACAAATCTAGTTTTGGAAACAGCTTCCCGCCATTTAACGTTGCAAACAGATCATTGGGTTTCGGAAGAGGGTGTTGATCAATAAGAAGCTCAGGATTAACGGTCATCTTATAGTCTCCGCAAATCCTCACCTTGCCTCCCGGCTTCGGTACCACGACCAACGGTGTCGCCCAAGAGGAATGCATGACCTTTCGGATGATACCCGCTGCTTCCAATCGATCTAACTCTTCTTTGACTTTAGCCTTAACTGCGTAAGGTAAGGATCGAGGACGTAGAAAACGCGGTCTTGCACCCGTCTTTAAGTCCAAATGTACCGTCGCAATCGGAGGTGCATCTTGCTCCATTTTAAATAACTTTGGATAATGCGTCGCTATATCTTCTTGCTTCAAAACCGTTGCGATTCTGCAGACTCGGCTCCACTCCAATTCAAACTGCTCCAGGAGATCTCTTCCAAAGAGCGGCGGTCCGTTGATATCCACAACAAACAATCTCGCTTTCCTAGTCGTTCCATGAACAGCCATATCAACGACGATTTGACCCAACATCGGCAGCTTCCCTTCACCATACGTCCTCAATTGACGCTCCGGTTCAGACAATTTGGGAGTTTTCAATCTTTCCCAGGTCTTCTTAGAAATTACGGAATGTGCTGACCCCGTGTCAATCTCCATGGTACAAGGTTGACCATTAATATTCACAACCAATACATAAGGATTTGGTCCTTTCCCGCTAATTGCATACAGCGAATCGCACGAGTCTTCATGGCTTTCGTTCATGTAGCAGGTATGGGAGTTCGAACCCGACTTCCTCTTCTGTTTGTCTGACGTTTGGCCTGCTTTAGGTTTCCCCGACTTTACTGTATCCCTTTCAGCCTCGCGGCAAACTGCAGCCAGATGACCTTTCTTCCCACAGTGCCGGCAACTTTTGTCCACGTGCGGACACTTGTTCGCCAAATGTGTAGGTTCCCCACAACGAAAACATTTCTTACCAGACTTGACTTCTAGCTTGTGTACTTCCGAGCTTGAAATTTCCTTAGCTTCGGCTGTAGCGGTTTCTTGCGAAAATGCAATGGCTAGCGCTTTGGAAAAATCCAAGGAAGCTTCTGCTAATAACTTCGACTGGATACGTGAATCCGCTAGTCCCAGAACAAAGGCATCTCGTAGGGCAGAGTCCAAGAAAGTACCAAAGTTGCAATCTTTCGACAGGCTTTTCAACTCAGCAACGTAATCCCGCAACGATTCTTCCATTTTTTGACGACGACGATAAAAATGAAAACGCTCCGCAATTTCGATTGTAGGTTTAACGAAATGCTTCCTAAGCGCTTCACAAATCTCGCCAAAAGTCTTTGTTGTAGGCTTTACAGGGGTGCAAACTTGCCACAAAACTTTACAAGCATAAGGTCCAGCCAATGTAAGGAAAATTCCCCTTTTTTCAGTGTCATCAACTACGCCATTCACAAAGAAATATTGTTCCATGCGTTCTATGTAAATTTCCCATGGCGTATCTGCAGTATAATGTTCAATATGTCCAATGACGCGGTCACGCCCACGCCCACTTGCCACTGCCATTGTATAATGCAGACTGTTCAAGCGATAAGTTAAAGAGACACTCTTATTTCAAGACACACAGTCTATGAAAATGCTCGAGGCAACTAGCTACAGAAAATTGAGCAAGCACCGCATCTGATGATAGAATGCCTTTAAGTTTCTTCCATGACGACTCTTGCTCACTTGACCAATGCCAGACTTCAGAATTGCGAGTTAACTTCGTTAAGGGTTCCGCCAACGAAGATAGATTAGGTACAAACTTCCCGTAATATTGGACTAACCCTAAGAAGGATTTGACATCCCGTACATCCTTCGGTCTCGGTGCCTCCACGACGGCTAATATCTTCGCAGGATCCTTTTTTAATCCGGATTTGGATACCACATATCCTAGGAATGGTACTTCTTCCACTCCAAAGTGACATTTCTTTCCTTCAAGCTTAACGTTGGCTTCTTGCAGACGAACCAAAAGCTGATTTAAATTTTCCCAATGCTCATCTTCATTCTTCCCAGCCAGTAAAATGTCGTCCAAATAGTTTTTTGTAAAAGGCAGGTCGCATAGCAGCTTCTCCATAACTAGCTGAAATTTGGCTGGAGCCGATGCTATTCCGTAAGGCATTCGCGTATACTGAAACAAACCCCAAGGTGTCGTAATAGTTGTCAACTCTTGCGATTCCTTATCTAGCTCCAACTGAAGATAAGCTTGTGACAAATCTAGTTTTGAAAACAGCTTCCCGCCATTTAACGTTGCAAACAGATCATTGGGTTTCGGAAGAGGGTGTTGATCAATAAGAAGCTCAGGATTAACGGTCATCTTATAGTCTCCACAAATCCTCACCTTGCCTCCCGGCTTCGGTACCACGACCAACGGTGTCGCCCAAGAGGAATGCATGACCTTCCGGATGATACCCGCTGCTTCCAATCGATCTAACTCTTCTTTGACTTTAGCCTTAACTGCGTAAGGTAAGGATCGAGGACGTAGAAAACGCGGTCTTGCACCCGTCTTTAAGTCCAAATGTACCGTCGCAATCGGAGGTGCATCTTGCTCCATTTTAAATAACTTTGGATAATGCGTCGCTATATCTTCTTGCTTCAAAACCGTTGCGATTCTGCAGACTCGGCTCCACTCCAATTCAAACTGCTCCAGGAGATCTCTTCCAAAGAGCGGCGGTCCGTTGATATCCACAACAAACAATCTCGCTTTCCTAGTCGTTCCATGAACAGCCATATCAACGACGATTTGACCCAACATCGGCAGCTTCCCTTCACCATACGTCCTCAATTGACGCTCCGGTTCAGACAATTTGGGAGTTTTCAATCTTTCCCAGGTCTTCTTAGAAATTACGGAATGTGCTGACCCCGTGTCGATCTCCATAGTACAAGGTTGACCATTAATATTCACAACCAATACATAAGGATTTGGTCCTTTCCCACTAATTGCATACAGCGAATCGCACGAGTCTTCATGGCTTTCGTTCATGTAGCAGGTATTGGAGTTCGAACCCGACTTCTTCTTCTGTTTGTCTGACGTTTGGCCTGCTTTAGGTTTCCCCGACTTTACTGTATCCCTTTCAGCCTCGCGGCAAACTGCAGCCAGATGACCTTTCTTCCCACAATGCCGGCAACTTTTGTCCACGTGCGGACACTTGTTCGCCAAATGTGTAGGTTCCCCACAACGAAAACATTTCTTACCAGACTTGACTTCTAGCTTGTGTACTTCCGAGCTTGAAATTTCCTTAGCTTCGGCTGTAGCGGTTTCTTGCGAAAATGCAATGGCTAGCGCTTTGGAAAAATCCAAGGAAGCTTCTGCTAATAACTTCGACTGGATACGTGAATCCGCTAGTCCCAGAACAAAGGCATCTCGTAGGGCAGAGTCCAAGAAAGTACCAAAGTTGCAATCTTTCGACAGGCTTTTCAACTCAGCAACGTAATCCCGCAACGATTCTTCCATTTTTTGACGACGACGATAAAAATGAAAACGCTCCGCAATTTCGATTGTAGGTTTAACGAAATGCTTCCTAAGCGCTTCACAAATCTCGCCAAAAGTCTTTGTTGTAGGCTTTACAGGGGTGCAAACTTGCCACAAAACTTTACAAGCATAAGGTCCAGCCAAGGTAAGGAAAATTCCCCTTTTTTCAGTGTCATCAACTACGCCATTCACAAAGAAATATTGTTCCATGCGTTCTATGTAAATTTCCCATGGCGTATCTGCAGTATAATGTTCAATATGTCCAATGACGCGGTCACGCCCACGCCCACTTGCCACTGCCATTGTATAATGCAGCCTGTTCAAGCGATAAGTTAAAGAGACACTCTTATTTCAAGACACACAGTCTAAGGCTCAACTTAAAATTAATCACGGAATTCAACAATTCCAATTGGCATAGCAACTATTCAATTGTATAGCACGAAATCCCATCCTCGTCGCCACTTTTGTAATGTATTTTAAGCTAGTAGCAAAACAAGCTTGTATTCTCAAAGGCCAAGGGCGGACTCGGCCTGTCATAGGGTTGAGTTCCTATGACAGGTCAGCCCGGGGCAATGGTGTACGTCACTAATGCCTCAAGCAAGTACACCACAAGTTTCACAGCTTTGTATTCTCTAAGGCCAAGGGCGGACTGGCCCTGTCATAGGGTTGAGCTCCTATGACAGGTCAGCCCGGGGCAATGGTGTACGTCACTAATGCCTCAAGCAAGTACACCACAATTCCTTCCCTCTTACTTTAGAAATCCCATCACCAACCCATCACCAACATTTAACACAGGCTAAAGCCACGAAACTCCATGAAATAACAGGACAATCATTTTTTACGTCAGTCATCATATACATACGCACGATCTTTATTACTCTTCCTTAATCTGCTTGAGCGGCGTAACTCTTGCGGATTACTGACTGATGATTCTTGCGGCTCTTGAGGACTTGACACTTGGTCAGGGACCGTTACTGGAACAGGAATAGGAGGTTCTTCTCTTGCTTGTGCCTCCACTTCTTTAATGGGTAAATTTTCCTTAGCAGCAACTGGTATGTTTTCCCTTTGAACAGCCGGAATCTTCATCTCCACTGGCACCGTACCATCCTCCACGCTTACATCAAATTGCATTTGGTCCACATGTCTCTTCATGACTATGGAACCCACTCGGACTTCATATAATACGGTTCCGATACGCTTCATAACTACTCCCTTCTGCCACCGTTTCATAGGACATCTAAAATCCCTTACGAGAACTTGGTCTCCTACAGCAAATTTGGGATTATTCCATAGTGGTGTTACCACTTTCCTCGTTGGCTGTAGTAGGTCTAACCGCGTACGTGGCTGATAGTTCAACAGCATATTAGCAGGGGACTTCCCTGTGACAGCATGAGGAGTCGTTCGGTATGTCATGAGAAATCTCAGGATTTTCAGTTGTAAATTTGCAGAGTTCTCCGTTGACTTTGAGAGGTGATTTTTCACTGTCTGAACAAATCTTTCCGCCAAGCCATTAGTTTGGGGGTGATATGGGGCCCCCATTAGATGCTTAATGCTATTCCTACTCACGAATTCCTCCATTTCTTTTGAAGTGAACTGCGGTCCGTTGTCCGTGACTAGCTCGCACGGTAATCCAAATCTTGCAAATACTCCCCTGAACGCTTCAATAGTCTTTGAAGTCCTGTTGTCATTCAGAACGAAAACTTCGGGCCATTTGGAATATGCATCTA
Source organism: Lepidurus packardi (assembly GCA_023053545.1). Classification (NCBI taxonomy): domain Eukaryota; kingdom Metazoa; phylum Arthropoda; class Branchiopoda; order Notostraca; family Triopsidae; genus Lepidurus; species Lepidurus packardi. The sequence continues at coordinate 7,744,460 of JAKZAN010000005.1, read as the reverse complement.
CCATTACCAGTAGCATCTTTCCATCCACTGGACCCGCGTAATCAGCATGCACCCGGTAAAAAGGTAAGTTCGGTGTAGGCCAGGTCGTATCTTTCACAGCTACTGGGTTCTTCGCAGCAGACTTGCAAGACGAACATTGACTTACTTTTGTTTCAATGTCAGAGTCCATTTTGGGCCACCAAAATCTGCTTCGAGCTAGTGCTTTCATCCGTATAATTCCAGGATGATTTTCATGCAGCAAATCCAGCACCGCTGGTCTCAAAGCTTCTGGAATAATCAATCTTCCATTCCAGAGGATAACGTCCTTCTCCATCGTTAGCTCAAATCGCTTGCTGTGGAAAGGCTGCAGCGCTCCTTTTGCGTCCTCTTGCGACCAGCCACTTCGCAACTTCTTTGTAACTTGCTGAAGAATTGGGTCTTTTCCATAGCCTGCTTTTACTGCGTTGAAATCCAATTCACAGTTCGCGACGGCTTCAACGTGGTAACACCTCGCTATCTCGGAGTCTAGATCTTCAAATTCGCAATCGATTGAATTCCTGGATAAAGCATCTGCATTTCCATGACTGCTTGACTTCCGATACTGCATGTCGTAGTCGTAAGCTGCTAATAGCAACGCCCAACGTTGCATACGAGCGGCAGCTAATGGTGGAATGCCAATTTTCGGACCCAATATGGCTAACAGAGGTCGGTGATCCGTCACCAAAATGAATTTTCTTCCGTAAACGTAGTCATGGAAGCGCTTTACCCCGAACACAAGAGCCAAAGCTTCTTTGTCGATTTGTGAGTACATGCGCTCCGTCTTCGATAACGTTTTCGAAGCGTACGCAATTGGTCTCTCCGATCCGTCAGGAAAAACGTGAGTTAAAACGGCGCCTACTCCCACAGGTGAGGCATCGCATTCCATCTTCAGTGGTAAATCGGGATCGTAATGAGCAAGCACCGCATCTGATGATAGAATGCTTTTAAGTTTCTTCCATGACGACTCTTGCTCACTTGACCAATGCCAGACTTCAGAATTGCGAGTTAAGTTCGTTAAGGGTTCCGCCAACGAAGATAGATTAGGTACAAACTTCCCGTAATATTGGACTAACCCTAAGAAGGACTTGACATCCCGTACATCCTTCGGTCTCGGTGCCTCCATGACGGCTAATATCTTCGCAGGATCCTTTTTTAATCCGGATTTGGATACCACATATCCTAGGAATGGTACTTCTTCCACTCCAAAGTAACATTTCTTTCCTTCAAGCTTAACGTTGGCTTCTTGCAGACGAACCAAAAGCTGATTTAAATTTTCCCAATGCTCATCTTCATTCTTCCCAGCCAGTAAAATGTCGTCCAAATAGTTTTTTGTAAAAGGCAGGTCGCATAGCAGCTTCTCCATAACTAGCTGAAATTTGGCTGGAGCCGATGCTATTCCGTAAGGCATTCGCGTATACTGAAACAAACCCCAAGGTGTCGTAATAGTTGTCAACTCTTGCGATTCCTTATCTAGCTCCAACTGAAGATAAGCTTGTGACAAATCTAGTTTTGAAAACAGCTTCCCGCCATTTAACGTTGCAAACAGATCATTGGGTTTCGGAAGAGGGTGTTGATCAATAAGAAGCTCAGGATTAACGGTCATCTTATAGTCTCCGCAAATCCTCACCTTGCCTCCCGGCTTCGGTACCACGACCAACGGTGTCGCCCAAGAGGAATGCATGACCTTTCGGATGATACCCGCTGCTTCCAATCGATCTAACTCTTCTTTGACTTTAGCCTTAACTGCGTAAGGTAAGGATCGAGGACGTAGAAAACGCGGTCTTGCACCCGTCTTTAAGTCCAAATGTACCGTCGCAATCGGAGGTGCATCTTGCTCCATTTTAAATAACTTTGGATAATGCGTCGCTATATCTTCTTGCTTCAAAACCGTTGCGATTCTGCAGACTCGGCTCCACTCCAATTCAAACTGCTCCAGGAGATCTCTTCCAAAGAGCGGCGGTCCGTTGATATCCACAACAAACAATCTCGCTTTCCTAGTCGTTCCATGAACAGCCATATCAACGACGATTTGACCCAACATCGGCAGCTTCCCTTCACCATACGTCCTCAATTGACGCTCCGGTTCAGACAATTTGGGAGTTTTCAATCTTTCCCAGGTCTTCTTAGAAATTACGGAATGTGCTGACCCCGTGTCGATCTCCATAGTACAAGGTTGACCATTAATATTCACAACCAATACATAAGGATTTGGTCCTTTCCCACTAATTGCATACAGCGAATCGCACGAGTCTTCATGGCTTTCGTTCATGTAGCAGGTATTGGAGTTCGAACCCGACTTCTTCTTCTGTTTGTCTGACGTTTGGCCTGCTTTAGGTTTCCCCGACTTTACTGTATCCCTTTCAGCCTCGCGGCAAACTGCAGCCAGATGACCTTTCTTCCCACAATGCCGGCAACTTTTGTCCACGTGCGGACACTTGTTCGCCAAATGTGTAGGTTCCCCACAACGAAAACATTTCTTACCAGACTTGACTTCTAGCTTGTGTACTTCCGAGCTTGAAATTTCCTTAGCTTCGGCTGTAGCGGTTTCTTGCGAAAATGCAATGGCTAGCGCTTTGGAAAAATCCAAGGAAGCTTCTGCTAATAACTTCGACTGGATACGTGAATCCGCTAGTCCCAGAACAAAGGCATCTCGTAGGGCAGAGTCCAAGAAAGTACCAAAGTTGCAATCTTTCGACAGGCTTTTCAACTCAGCAACGTAATCCCGCAACGATTCTTCCATTTTTTGACGACGACGATAAAAATGAAAACGCTCCGCAATTTCGATTGTAGGTTTAACGAAATGCTTCCTAAGCGCTTCACAAATCTCGCCAAAAGTCTTTGTTGTAGGCTTTACAGGGGTGCAAACTTGCCACAAAACTTTACAAGCATAAGGTCCAGCCAAGGTAAGGAAAATTCCCCTTTTTTCAGTGTCATCAACTACGCCATTCACAAAGAAATATTGTTCCATGCGTTCTATGTAAATTTCCCATGGCGTATCTGCAGTATAATGTTCAATATGTCCAATGACGCGGTCACGCCCACGCCCACTTGCCACTGCCATTGTATAATGCAGCCTGTTCAAGCGATAAGTTAAAGAGACACTCTTATTTCAAGACACACAGTCTAAGGCTCAACTTAAAATTAATCACGGAATTCAACAATTCCAATTGGCATAGCAACTATTCAATTGTATAGCACGAAATCCCATCCTCGTCGCCACTTTTGTAATGTATTTTAAGCTAGTAGCAAAACAAGCTTGTATTCTCAAAGGCCAAGGGCGGACTCGGCCTGTCATAGGGTTGAGTTCCTATGACAGGTCAGCCCGGGGCAATGGTGTACGTCACTAATGCCTCAAGCAAGTACACCACACTTACTCTTTCTACATGCCAAATATAAATGCGCCTGGTGATAATCAAAATGTCAAAAATCTTCCAAGAAAGATAGAATTGATCTGTCATGTCACTCATAAATTCTGAAGTTTGATAATTACCAACTGTATGTTTAATTTTTTAAAGAAGAAACGATAACCTTCTCTATTATGTTTATCACTTAGAAAAAAAGCAACCAGATAGCCCGATCAATCTTCAGACAAGATGAGAAGCGTTTTTAGAACATATATATTGTAGCGTAAATTGCGATTTACACTGTTTAGGAATGGGGAGATTACATAAGTTAATTATATAAAGCACGTATGAAGAAAGGAAAAGTAACTTTTGGCTAAGGACTTTAACTTTCGTATTTGAAACTATCAAATCTCGCGCGCTCGCACAATTGCTCCCGTCGTCTTCGATAGTCCCACTCGACTCTCCTCTCCGCTGTGCTTCACCCTTGCTGTGCCTCTCGCACTGCCTGGTGTCGGTTCGCTACAATATTGGTTAAACTTGGCTTCTACTACGTATACACATTCATGAGCATACTTTTTGAAGGCTTTCTGCTGATCTTCGTTCATGATGGCAAGTGCGAAGTTTGAAACATCTAATTCAATTTCTTATTTCTCGGCAATTCCTTTCTTATAAAGAAATGCCGGATTATATTCTTTTCTTGCCATTTCTTGGATCCATAAGTCAAGGCTTTGAGAATAAATCTTTATGTTTCCGAAAAAGCTCGGGTATTTCGGCGATGTTGCGAAGATCTTTCATGGTAACAAGGGCGGACAATCAGAACACCCCTGACATCTAGTGACAAAGACGATTTTGATGAGGGAGGAAACCTTTTCTTACAGGGAAAAATCCCTATCCCAAATATGCTTAAATTCATACTAAACTATGAATGCTTAAGATACGAACGCTTTTCTATGCACAGTGTTTTATACATTATATAAAAATACATCCTGAAGCATTTTGGTATATTAATTTACTTGTACAAGGATGTATTTGTAAAAAAAAGGAACACAACTCATAAAGGACTTTCCCTTTAAGCTGCAGTGGTCAATTTATCCAGTCATCCTGACATAACAACACTGAAACAACGAAGTTTCTAGTGTTGAAATTTGTTATAATGGTAAGTAATTAAACTAATAAAAATATGCTCATGCTAACGTTTGCCTGATTAGGGTCAAAACCAATCAGGCGCGGGAGGGGCTGCTGGAGAGAAGAAAGATGACAAGGACCGAAAGAAGAAATATGAGCCACCGATTCCTACTCGAGTGGGTAAAAAGCGCAAGAAGACGAAAGGTCCCGATGCTGCTACCAAATTACCGACCGTTACCCCTCACACGCGATGTCGTCTCAAACTCTTGAAATTAGAACGAATAAAGGACTATTTGTTAATGGAAGAAGAATTTATCCGTAATCAAGAACGTCTTAAGCCCCAAGAAGAAAGGAATGAAGAGGAAAGGTCTAAAGTAGACGACTTGCGAGGCACTCCTATGTCCGTAGGAACACTGGAAGAAATCATTGATGATACCCACGCCATTGTCTCAACATCAGTAGGCTCCGAACACTACGTCTCTATTCTGTCTTTTGTTGATAAAGATCAACTGGAGCCAGGCTGTTCTGTCCTTTTGAACCACAAAGTCCATGCTATCGTCGGTGTTTTAGGAGATGATACTGACCCTATGGTCACTGTTATGAAGTTAGAGAAAGCCCCTCAAGAAACCTATGCCGACATTGGTGGTTTGGACACACAAATCCAAGAAATTAAAGAATCAGTCGAACTGCCCCTCACGCATCCTGAATACTACGAAGAAATGGGCATCAAACCCCCGAAAGGAGTCATTCTGTACGGTGCTCCTGGTACCGGCAAAACCTTATTGGCTAAAGCAGTTGCCAACCAAACGTCCGCCACTTTCTTACGCGTTGTAGGATCTGAACTCATCCAGAAGTACTTGGTAAAGCAGTCTTAATTACAATTAAAGCTAAGAACCTGACTAAAATCTATTATTGTTGTTCTTTATTTGCTAGGGCGACGGGCCCAAACTGGTACGGGAGCTGTTTCGAGTAGCAGAAGAGCACGCACCTTCCATTGTGTTTATTGACGAAATTGACGCAATAGGCACGAAACGTTACGACTCGAACTCAGGCGGTGAACGAGAAATTCAGCGGACCATGTTAGAACTTCTGAACCAGTTGGACGGTTTCGATTCGCGCGGAGATGTAAAAGTCATTATGGCCACGAACCGTATTGAAACTTTAGACCCAGCCTTGATCCGACCAGGTCGTATTGACCGCAAAATCGAATTTCCCTTACCGGACGAGAAGACGAAACGTCGCATTTTCCTTATCCATACCAGCCGGATGACTTTAGCCACCGATGTTAACTTGGATGACCTAATTATGTCTAAAGATGACTTATCTGGTGCTGACATCAAGGTATATACGTACAGTCTTATTTAAAACTCAAGGTTTTCTTCGAGTTGCTTCTGTGATTACAACTTTGAATACAGATAATAATTACTGATCTGTCTACAGGCTATTTGCACCGAGGCTGGCTTGATGGCACTGCGCGAGCGTCGCATGAAAGTTACCAATGATGACTTCAAGAAATCTAAGGAGAACGTGCTTTACCGCAAGAAAGAAGGCACACCAGAAGGACTGTACTTGTAATAGCTGGGCAATGTGTGATGGCTCTGCTCCCATTTCGATAAATACACATCTTGGATTCCCATATGACTTGCCGTGTCTTGTTTTCAAAAGCTTTTCCTACCGTCAGCTATGACTAGTAGCGCATTGCAAGTAATCGGCCAAGACACATAGGCAGAAGCTGACGAAGGTGAAGCCAATCCCGGGCAATGCCTTTATTCGTCGTTCATGGGCATCTACAAACACAAAAAGACAATGACAAAAACCATTTTGCAGAAGCCCAACAAGGCAGTTTGTTTATTCAAAATATGAATTACATTTATATAAGTGGTTTTCCCGGAAAATTGTGTTTTAAACTCTGAACAAAAGTAACCAAAATAGCTCCCAAGCATAGTCTTCTAAATCCATTTCTGGTCCCAAGTTTTAGACTAAACCCAACAATAACAACCCCATGGGTACACTCAATCGTCAACGGCGTTACCTGTACTTGTACTCGTAGTTTCAGCAGTCACTTCCCAGCCTAGTGTGCGAGCAACAGCGTCTTTCCAACGTCCATAGCGAGTATCACGACCTAAAACACAAAAAATAACATGACAAAATCGTATTTTCGCTCTCAAAGTTTTACTTCGCTCGCTAATTTGGGGCGAAAACTTGTCCATGGCCATATCTTCCGTTGTGCTTTCCTGAGGTATTTGCCAGACTCCCAATGCCCTTCCCGCGGCTATGGCCACCCCCAAAGAGGTGGTTTCCATCATACAAGGTCGTACTAGAAATTACAAATAACTGAATTGATGCAAAAGGGAACATATATTCTTTTTCTACGCACAAATAGGGATTCCTAGAATATCTGCTTGAAGCTGCATGAGAAGATCGTTGCTAGGCATTCCTCCATCAACTTTGAGACTACTCAATGCAACCTCTGTATCGTGCTTCATTGCTTCTATCAAATCTTTCGTTTGGAAACAAACCGCTTCTAAAGCTGCTCGAGCTATGTGAGCGCGGGTCGTAAACTGAGTTAACCCACAGAGTACACTGTAAGCGAAAACGGTAAGATAAAATTAAGGATTATAGACAATATTATTTAACTTACCCACGGGCATCCATTCGCCAATAAGGCGCATAAAGACCCGAGAAAGCTGGTACGAAATACACACCGCCAGTATCAGTCACGCTCGCGGCCAACGACTGGATTTGTTCGACGTTATCCAACAACTGCAAATTGTCCCGCAACCAGCGCACCACGCCTCCTGCAACGGCTACGCTTCCTTCTAAGGCGTAGCAAGGGGATTCTCCCTCCCACTGATAAGCAACGGTTGTCAGCAACCCATGCTTAGAGACGACGGCCTAAAAGTGTTTACTATCAGTGTATGTTGTCTAAATGAGTCTTGTTTTCGTTATTTTAGCACTAAAAGTAGTTTCTGACCAAAGAAAAGTACCTCATTGCCAGTATTGTAAAGCAAGAAGCAACCGGTTCCATACGTATTCTTGGCCTGACCAGGGTTGAGGCATAATTGACCAACCAAAGCTGCTTGCTGATCCCCCAAACACTAAAAATAAAAAATTACTTATTTTCTAATAACGTGTTAACTAGGTTAGTTTTTACTCCGGATATTGGAACTCCTTTTAGCGAGCCTTTGCTAACGTGACAGTAGATTTCGGACGAGCTCTTGATTACAGGTAAAAGCGTTGAAGGGATTTGGAAAAACCTTGCGAGAAACGAACGGCTTATTTTAGGTGGAAATATAAGGAACTCGAATCATTTACTTGCAAAGTTCTGGATCCCATTGCAAAGTATGAATGTTCATGAGCATGGTTCGTGACGCATTCGTCACGTCTGTCATATGCAAACCGCCGGCTACTCCCCCGCTCAGATTCCAAATCAGCCAAGAATCCACCGTACCAAAACAAGCCGTTTTCTTGGCCACAGCTTCTTGTACAGGGCCTATTTTATCAAGAAGCCATCTCATTTTGAAAGCCGAAAAGTACGTGCTTAAAGGCAGTCCAGTTTTGTCCTTCAAAACGTCCATATTTCTGTTTGGAACCTTGGCGAGAAACGTATCGACTGTTTCTTTGGTCCTGCTATCAAGCCAAACTAGGATATAGGCAAAGTTTACACTGGGGCAGGAGTGAGGTAAAAGTTTAATGTCAAGTATGTTTGCATACCGATGGCATTGTGTAGAACCTCGCCCGTTTCTTTGTCCCAAACGATTGTTGTTTCGCGTTGGTTGGTAATGCCAACAGCTACAATGTCTCCTGGATCAATATCCAAAGCAATCAAGTTTTTGACGGTTTGCTCGATACATTTTTCCACGCTAGAAAGCAGTTCTAAGGGATCTTGTTCAACCCAGCCCTCTTGAGGAAGAAATTGCTGGACTTCTTCTTGATGGTAGGTCAGCAGTTCTGCGGTTTCCGCTGCGAACACCTGACAGTAATAAAAAATAAAGTTTTTAACTGGAATTAAACGTTCGCTTTGAATTTTGTAGATCTTACCAGAAAACGACTAGAACTTGTTCCCTGATCAATGGCCCCAATCAAGGGTCCATGCTTTCCCTTGCTAGTTGACATCTTTTAGCGATAATGTGTGACGCGTATGGCAGCACGGCGCCTACACTCTAGGACTCTACAGTTATGGGAAACTGCGATTCCTGTTGCTGTTTACAAATAGATCATCATCTTTTCATAGCGGTGGCATACGATATGTGGACGACGAACACACCCTTGGCCTTGAGCGAGAACTGATATAAGTATATTTGTGACTGATAAAAACGCATGCACATAAGACATAAATAAACATAACAAAACAACAAGTAAATAAGTCGAGTTAGACGCATTAAGAATAGTTTAAATCTTACAAGATTTAAAGATAATAGTTTCAAAGTGATGTAGCTACCTGGCGCTGTGTTTCAAGATTTTACTTGACCGTGAGAGAGAAACTGAGCACGAAGATAAGCAATCAATGAATGTGTTTGCGAAGAGACAATCGTGCACGTCACGTTGCCATGCTTCTTTATTTTATAGCCAATGGCTCTTGCGTCCCACGTTCGTCACCAACCGAAGTTCGAACTCGGGTATCCTAGGCTCGAGCTTTTGGCAGATTTCGAACTTGGGACTTGAAGCGGCTGCCCAAGTTCGACTTCTATGTTTGTCGTGATCATCGCAGTAGAGGCGTGCCTTTGGGCAAAAGAAGGGTGCTGCTTTGGGTATGACTTAAAGGAGGAGTAAGGTGCAAAAAAAAAATAACGTGTCATTTGGAGACCAAAGGAAGTGTTCTGGCTCAAGAACCCCTATGCCAGTTATGCACTTTAACCGAGTAATTAATTATTTAGCGGTTTAAGCTCCGCCCCTTTCCGCCAAAATTCAAATTTTCCTATCCTTATAACATTAGGGGACAGCTGGACGGAAGCCTATAGGGCCTTTACCTAAGAGCGCGTTCAAAATCGATCCCTCATAGAAGCGGCAGCATTATCTTTCTTTTGAGTGCTCAAACAAGTCTGTAGTTGCTTTGTTTAACTTAAAAACTCAATAATAAAATAGTGACTTTTTCTTCGCGCGATCGCCGTGGCTTGGCGTCCTGCCGGGCTGAGACCCGCACCGGAGAGCCTTTGGGAAAGTTTCGGGTCATCTTCGCTGTCGAGAGCCCATCTCCTGGCAATAGGACCGCACGACGCGGTTCCGACAACGCGGGTAACGCTTGCTGTATGGCGTTCAGCGGAGCCCGCAAGTCACGGCGCGAAGAAAGTATTTTTTTATTGAGCTTGAAAATTAAGCAAAGCACTGAGAGACTTGTTTGAGCACTCAAAACAAAGGCAATTGTGCTTCCCCTATGAGTCTAGGGATCGATTTTGACTGCGGTCGTAGGTAAAGGTGCTAGGCCAGCTGTCCCCCAATGTTATAAGTACAGGAAAATCTGAATTTTGGCGGCAAGGGGCGGAGCTTAAACCGCTAAATAATTAATCTAAATACTCTGAAATCAAAAACGGGCGCAGAAAGTCTCGAGTAAACAACGACAAAAGTGAGCATTTCAGCCACTGTGGCATCCGATAACCATTTTTTTAAACCAGGACATTCCATTCGAATACCAATAATGAGTGATAATGAAAGTGATCAACAGGAATATCATGACCGCTTTATTGCCAGTCGCGATGTGCTTTTGTTCGTCATTGATGCTTCGGCACCTATGTTCGTGAAACATGATACGGACCAAAAAAGTCCTTTTTGCTTAGCTTTAGAGGTAAAATTTAATTTCCTGTCTAAATGGTCTTATTTTATTTTTAGTTTAGTTTAGGCTGCGCACGGACTTATGGCAAAGAAAATAATTGAATCAGAGCGTGATATGATTGGAGTTCTCTTGTATGGGACTGCAGAAAAGAAAGCTCCAGAAGATATGACAAGTTTCGATAACCTCTACAGTCTTATAGACTTACAGCCTCCGGAAATTGAGAGTATTAAACTGCTCGAAGAATTCTGTAAGGTCCAAATTATTTTCTTTCCAAACACTAAATCCAAATGTGTCAGGTTCCGGAGACATGGGGATTGAACCCACTGATCCCCCGTGCTATTCCCTTGCAGAAGTCTTATGGCAGTGCAGCGATATATTCAATAAAAAGTGTAAGAAGATGGACCAAAAACGCGTTTTTCTCTTCACTAATGGAGACAATCCACATCAAAGCTCACAGGACCTCAAACAACAAGCGAGACTGAGGGCCAATGATTTGCACGACAGTGGAGTTGAGATATCGCTCTTTCCTCTTGGCCAAACTTTCAATATTCACTACTTTTATCAGGTAAGCCTATTTATACCCAAAAGGAAACATGTTTCCTATCATCCTTGTGTCATTCACAGCCGTTGATGGAAGAAATTTACGGCGAGTATGCAGAGAAACCCTGCCTTACTAGAACAATAGAAGATCTACTCATATCCGTACGTCGCCGAGCTACCAAAAGACGTGCTATGGCTAGACTTAAGTTCTCCATTGGTCCAGGTATCCAGTTAGCAGTCGGACTTTACAAATTAGTCGGGTAAACAAAAATGATATAGATTTACATTCAGTTGCCTTCTTACCTTACGATCTTACCATTACCTTCTTACGATTCTTACCTTCTTACATTCACATTCTTACATTCATTCTTCTTACATTCTTACTTACCATTACCTTCTTACCATTACCTTCTTACCTTCTTACGATTCTTATCTTACCATTACCTTCTTACGATTCGTAGGGAAGCACTTCCGCCGAAGAAAGTTTTCTTGGATAAACGCAGCAATGAGCCTTTACTAGTGATGAATAAGAAATACAACGCAGTAATAGCTCCTTATATTAGTCTGTAAATTACTAGTATATCATTATATTTATTGATTAGGAAACAGCGGAAATTCTACTCAAAACTGAGATAAACAAAGTACAATACTATGGAGGAGAACATATTGCGTTAACAGATGAAGAGAGAAAATCTTTAAGTCAGTTGGCCCAGCCGGGGTTAGAACTACTGGGATTCAAGCCTCTAGATCGTATAAAGAGTCACTATCATGTTCGTCCCTCTACTTTCATTTACCCAGACGAAGATGCTATCAAAGGTACAACTAGAGTATATTAGATTTAAACCTATATACTGTTCGTACGATGCATTACGTAAGTGAATTTATTGTACGTTTGTTGCAGGGAGTCGCGCCTTATTTAAAGCCTTGCTTCTCAGATGCCTTGCGAGGAACGTGTGCATGCTTTGTCGCTTAGTTCCTGGAACGAACAAGCCTCCTTACATTGTCGCATTGCTGCCTCAAGAAGAACTAAGGAATCAGCAAGGCGAATTGGATTTGCCCTCAGGCTTTCATGTCATTTATATGCCTTACGCGGGTAACGTGTGATGAAACTCCGAAATAATCTATCCGAATAAATCTCTTTGGATCCGTAGAAGACTTTCGCACTTTGAACTACAGTAAACTTCTACTCGGAACGAATCTTACCGAGGAAGATGGGACGCCTGTTAAAGACGTATGGAGAGCAAGTCAAGAGCAAATCGAGGTTGCTAAAGCCGTTGTCAAGAAACTGTGTCCCTCAAAGCCGTATCACCCAAGTGATTTCGAAAATCCCGTCCTGCAAACTTTGTACCGCAGTATTGAAGCATTAGCTTTAGAACGGGAGCAACCGGAAGCTGTAGAAGACACCACGAGTATTTTCCCAAAAATAAAATCTTCTTTAAAATATAGTCTTTTCTTTTCTTTTAGAGCCCCAATACGAGAAAATGCAAAAGCGTTTGGGTCCCCTATCCGACGAATTCTTGGAAGCTGTCTACCCTGAACACTATAATCCTGAAGTTAAACCTCCCGTACCTCGAGTCAAGCAGGAGAAAGTTAAGAAGGAAGCTAATGCTACAGATGTTGAAAGTGCTGCTCGAGCAGGCAACGTACGTTAATTTCGTTACTTGATACGTTTAATTTTTGCATATTTTCTTTAGTTGAACAAGTTAACGGTGGACGTATTGAAGAATTTTTGCAAGGAAAATAACATTACTGTAAACAAAAAGAAGAAGGTGGAGTTAATTCAAGATATTAATGCACATTTTGGATTGTAATAAGATAGAAAGAAGTCGTTTTAAGTTTTTTGTGTGAACAAATATTGTATTTTGTGGAGGTGTGTATCACCGAGGAGAGTAAACAAGTATACATTGCAAAAAAAGATTATAAAGCACTTCTTTCGTCGAATAACTTTTTCTTATAGTTGAGATACCAGTTGCAGTCCTTCCCGCCAACTTTTTCTGTTTCCAAGCTTGGGTATGTACAGCACGAAATTATGGTGCCTAAAAGGCACGCAAAAGGAACTTATAAATCATGGCCGAGTCTTTCGATCTCATTGATGAAGAAATCCATGTCGTCTCTTGTCACACCCGAACTTTGGACAACCAATCGGAAAAAGTTGGGCAGGGAACGCAAAGGCTGGTACGTGACCATCATCGAACCGCATTTAATCATACGTTCTTTGATCTGGGGCGCAATCTAAGATAAAGGCATCATTATTAACTTTCTGATATTCCTGGATTTAAAAAAGTAATATCTTACTCGGTGTAGTTTTTCTTCAAAGTCGGCATCTAGTTCATGGCCTCGCAAACTGGAAGGCACATACCAGAAGCATACATTGGTACATTGAGGCGTGTCCAAGATTAGCTTGAAGCCGTCTTTTTGTCGAATCATGTCCGTGAAATATTCCGAACTTTCAAACACAGTATCAATGTGTTTTTCTAATCCAGTAGTTCCCTGTAAACACGATCAAAATAGTTGTTCATCTTCTAGGTTCGGATTTCGTGAAGCTCGTAAACCTTACCTTGGCTTGCCACATGAGCCAGAACTTGAACACGTCCCCTCTGCGTCCACATTGCATGTACTTGTCTCCAGTATCCCAAGAAGGCGAGTAGAACTTGTCTTGTTGGAACAGATAAGTGGCTGCTGCCCCGTTGGCGGCTTGTAGAATGTTCTCGTCCTTGGTGAGGAAAACGGAGCATTGTTGGGGAGCGGCCAGGAGCTTGTGCGGATTCCAGGTAACGGAGTCAGCGCGTTCAATTCCTTGCAAAAGCTGACGGTATTTGCTAGACATCAAGGCGCCGCCACCCCAAGCTGCATCCACATGGAGCCACATATTGTACTTTTCGCAGACATCCGCGATTTCCGGGAGCGGATCAAATGCCCCCAAGACAGTAGTTCCTATACATAGCAAGACGTTAAGTTAAACATGTTCGGTAGGGGCTTAATAAAGCTTAAAGCTTAGGTTAACTGAGAAGGAGTCTCGAAGTGTTACCTGCGACTGCGCAGACCATGAAAGGCAAAGCCCCTTCAGCCAAAGCTTGTTGGACTTTTTCTTCGAGTTGTTTGGGATCCATGCGTCCACGTGAGTCAACTTTGATGAGGTATAGGTTATCTGATCCAATCCCCAGAAGGCACGCGGACTTTTTAATAGAATAATGGGCATCCTCGGATGTGAAAAGCACCAAACGAGGCATACCGAACAGACCTCTTTCCTGTAATGAACCAGTAGTAGAATCGTTAATGCCGTTGTCAACTTTTTTCTAAAACTCTCTATCCGACAAGCTCTTATGCAGTTTTGGTTGTTTCTATGGGATTAGAAAAAGAAGGGTTTTTTTTACCTTAATGTCGGGCATGTGTTTGTGCCTGGCACAATGCACGCCATAAGTGTTGGCCATGGAACCTCCAGGGCAGAAAAGTCCATCGCCTTCGCCATTAGGGTAACCAACAATACGACGCATTTCGCGGAGCATGTTCATTTCCATAAGAGTGAAGACCGGAGCGACTTCGTATGTGTACACGCTGGGATTGAGGGCGTCTGTGACCCATTGAGCAGCCAAACCGAACGGATCCACGCTAAAAGAGCAAGACAGAATTAACCATCTGGGAAATTCCGCCTTAAAAAAATCTAATTCGTAATTCTGGACTGGAAATCAAGGACAGAGGGACAACATGACTTAGCAAGAAATAATATTTGGTTGACGTGACGTCACAGAGCACGTTTCAGCCATTGCACGAAGTAGGAAAAGGTAAGAATTCGATATTACGTTCGAGCGAGAGAAAGAGCATCTATTGATCCTCGGCTGGATTATCGACTGCCGTTTCTGGTGGTGGTTTAGTATGCAACCTGGCTACTGGACTTCTTACTTTTTTAAACCTTTTGTGAATTAATATTTCATGTCACCCGAAGTGAAAGACATGGCTATGAAGTTCATCTATTTTAGGTAAATATATTGGCAGTGTGAAGCAATTTTATTTACCTGGAGAAAAGCTGGTTAATGAAGCGCGGATGTCCCGTTTTAACGCTGTAGCGAATAACTTTCTTGACCGTGTCGATCAGTTGATTTTCGTTTTGGGGAGTCTCGGAGAGTTGGAAGTCAACGAGAGTTTGCAATTGTTCCGGAGTACGCCATTCCACCACTTTGCTCTTCTCGCGGTCCGTTCCGTCAAATACGGCGTCGTTTAAAACGATTTCGAAGACTTGGCGCAAAAAACCCTCGTGAGCTGTGCGATTTGGGTGGGACGCAAACCAGTCTTGAGACAAGCTGCTTACTTCTTGATTCTTTTGCTTCATTGTTTTCAGAAAGTTGTCAATTTCGGGTTGTTCGTCATAGGTTTCCGTACAAACCTCGCTGTACTCGTCGATATCTTTACCTGGCATCTTGACGAAACTTTAAAGCGTGTAACTGTAGCTTATGTTTAAATGGTTGGAAGCGAGTTTAAAGGTGAGTTGCTGGGTGGTTTGGTTGAACTGACACCTGCGAAGTATATATAAAAATTCTAATATTAGACTCAAACACAAGGTGCAATAGCTCCGACTATGCCAAGTGCCAACTTTTGAGCGTTTACCAGCCCCGTTGTGTCTATTGCGATATAGACTCGCAAACAGTGTTCGCCTATACGGCTTGTATACAATAGCGAGCATGAATGAGCGAAAGTGATCAAGTAAATTATTCAATAAGGGTAGCTTCAGAAAGCGAGAGTAGCATACTTATCAAATGGAGCAAAACAAAAAGGTATGAACGATTTTTACTTTCGCTTGTTCAGCTTGCTATAAGGCTATTTCAGAATGAAGCTGCTTTTTAAGAAAGTTTAATTTAAAGTAAAATTGTACCTGTGTTAACGTTGAGGATTGCTGAATAACAGGGACAGGGAGGTGAATCACCTACACTTGTCCGTAGAGCTTATTGATCTAAAGATCGGCAGAGAACTGTCTTAACATGACTGCAGCGGGCCATTTTATAGGACCGTCCTGGGAAGGTTAAGACATAGGTTTTACACGTTTGCATGGTTTGGGAGTCCAAGAGCGGAAGGAACTTTGCAAGAGAGAAGGAGGCTGGGCGAAGGAGAAGGAAGGTGTTCCGGGGGAGTATTCTTATAACTACAGTTTTGAAACTCTCTTTTTGGAAATACAAATTTGTATGCAGCAAGTCCTTCCATTTCAGTATTTTTTTTATTAGATAAATACAATAGCGACTTATCGGAGCACTACCAAGGTACCTTTCTCGTTTTGCTCAAAAATTGAAGGTCAATCGTAATGGTGTCTGCCCCTTAAGCCTGTTGTCGCGTAAAGGGGGGACTGTACCTCCCTGTAATTTCTTTATAATTCTCGCCTTAATACAAGAAGAAAGTTGCCGAGCAGCTAGTCTGATGTGAAATAACTGATGCGAATCTCAAGGCAAATTAAAATCCAGGCCCGGATAAAACCCATCTTATGCAATGAAGGGTTACAAAGAAGCCATCTCTGGTTTTCCAAAGTGGCCGAGGAAAAGCTCCGGATATGAAAAATTTCCCATTTCCTGATTTACGCTTTGACGTTTCAAAGTGTTGTTTGACATGTTCACTTTACCAGGAATTAAGGGCTCATAAGGCAACTTCTACACAACAGAAATAAAAGCATTTGGTGATAGCTGTTTTGTTACAAAACGAAACCAATTTACGGTTTGCCTTGTTCGTTTCCCTTTCGCTGTGCTCTGGGCCACAAAGCTGGAAAAGTTAACCTAGATTCTTTTTTTAGGGTTGATTAAAACTTCGTCAAGGTCGGGCACTCTTATTACTCTCTTCGTTTTGTTTCACCCAGTATTTTCCGGTACCAAGGACCGAAGGGACTATTTTGTCCCCCTTTTTGTGCGTCTATTGTCACTGTGTATGTTCAGTATTTTTGTTTTGCCGGGCTTCTTTAAAAGCGCTCAATAGCCTAGTGGGAATCGGTTTGGTTGATTACTCGGAATGATACCGATCTAATTTTCAAAATAAGAGCACATGTTTTAGTGTCAAAAAGTTATATAAGCCGTAACATTGAAAGTATGCTGCATGTATTGCGAAGTAACAGATGGAACTATAGTTTACAGTTTGCACGATGTTCCCTTGAGAAATTTGGGTCAAACACTGCAGGTAATTGGTCTCATGCATGAATTTTGGCATTCGGGGATTTCCGCACCTGCTTTTTGCCTCTTGGTTATTATTTTTTTTTTCAGTAGCTCAGTTTCAAGGTTGAAAAGTTATTACTGATCGAAATTTCACTATTTTAGGTTTACCGCGTGCCTATCGTCAACGAAACAAGCGTGATGCAGCAGATTTTGAGGCTGATTCTCTGATTAATCATGTCAGCGATCAGAAAGAAGGATTTTTTGAAGAAACAGAAGAAGACTGGGATCTCAATGCGTTGAAGCAGGTGGTTGACCATAAAGCAAAGTAGACACTTTGAAAGAAAAAAGTAAAATAGCTTTAAGGCTGATTGCTTGTTTTTGTATTTATGAAGTAACATGAAAATTACCAAATCTGCCTTGAAGAAGAACATAATCAAGCAAAAGTATTTCAAAACGCCAGTATCGCCTAATCTCGTGACGTGGGCCGAAAAGGAATACCTGAAATACTTGTATAAGTCTGAACCCCAGACGTGGAGTGTTGCAGTGTTAGCCGAGAATTTTGGAATTACCACAAACGCCGTCAAGGTGTTTTTCTCGTACAAAGGTCCATATTTGACTTGCTAAGCTGTTTATGTGTTATTAGAAAATTATTCGATCCAATTGGAGCCCGGAAGGTGAAAAGCGCATTACCAAACATGATTCAGCTGTTGCAAGGCGAAGGCAGATATTGGGATTACCTACTGGAACAGGAACTGCAAGTTCTTCAAGTATTGCGTTGATTCCTGTCGTCTCTACCGAGATTGCCCAGCCTGCCCTAGCCTCCGGTCAATTTAGTTCCCTCATATGCAGAAATTCCAATCCCAATTCAGTAAAAGACAACCAGCCTTCGAGGCAGGCCAAGAATAATGACCCTGATACTCCCACAACGTCCCCGGCTTCACAACTTAAAGAACCTGTTTCCAGTGGACAGAACCAGGAGAAGGACAGCTTCTTAATTGCTCCAGTTTATAATCGACGACGCCTTACATTGACTAAATACATGCAGACGTTAGAGAAGAGCGTGACCAAGTCCAAGTCGGAAGTAGATCCTGAACAGATATGCAACGAGCCAGGAGTATTGTCAGATACATTCACGTTAAAAGTCTGGAAAGACAAGCAGGAAGCTAGGAAACAGTATGCGCAACATAGAAAAGATGGCAACGTTAATGAGTCGGAAGTGGATAACACCAATGCGGACGTCACAAGCGAAACTCAAGACCTTTGGAATGAATTCTTTCAGCGCGGTCGCATAAGTAAAGAACGGGTGTATAAAGATTTGTCTAGTAAACTTACTAAGTTGTAAATAAACGTCTATAGTTTAATCCCTATTATTTCGTCTTATTAGGGTAAAGGTTTTTATTTAAATTTTGAAACAAATCTTAAACATCTTTTAAAAAAATAGCTTAAATATATAGATAAATCTTAAAAGTTTTCAGACAGCGCGCGCGCTACTCTAGTGGCAAAATAGAGCACTAGCAGTGCCTGCGGATTATTTCCGGGTTAAAGCGCGGTTCGGCGTCCTTTTGTGTTGCGGCAGCCATGGAGCTTGACGTGTTGAGAGAGTTTGACGAGTTCGGTATAGTTCTAAACAAAGATCTAGCTTCAAAATGTAAGCACCATTGATTTTTTTTAATTCATCATAGTACTAAGAATTACTGGAAGATTTTATTTTAGAATTATGCGCCTGCTTTCTTTTTTATCAATAGCTGGAGTGCCGAGCGTGTTTCCCGCCCTTTTAGTCTTACCTAATGGCTTTGTTCGCATAGCGTGACCTCGTGGTCTTGGTTCTTTGCTCTTTTCTTTGTTCCCTTTTCTATAAAATCTGGTTATCCTTGGTTGTTTTTTGCTACGCGTTTGTACCCAGTATTTGGATTACGCACATCCGCTCATACTAAGAATTATATCTTGTTTATTTGCTTTGATAGGTAGTACTTTGTGCAAGCGTTACAACGTCAACGCAGAAGCTTTTGTTGAACATTGGTTGGCCTTTTCTACAAGCCGCTTGAAAAATGAAAACCCCAGCCAAGTTGGCTTGGATCTCTTGGAAAAAGAAGTTTTGAACAAAGTTGACACGTCTTCGCACAACAGAAATAGCCGGGCAGATACTTCCCTTACCAGCAACAGTTCATTCCATGAGTAAATATTTATATAAGTCTTTGTCTTCGTCTCGTTATGTTTGATGCATTTGTCTAATTATTCAAGGTTTATCCGGACTAAATGCAAATGTTGTTCTGTTTTAGTACCGAGGCGCATGAAGACCACCTGTTGGATTCCTATGTTTCCACGCCGAAGCGTGTAAGTGTGCCTTTTCTCTTTGTTTTTAACAACGTAGGGTCACGGGTTAGCAAGGAAAAAGCAGTGTTTTCTACTGGCACGTTCTAAATTCCCAGACGTGCTATTGTCATTATGTGGGTATTGCCATGTACAACTTTTAACAACTTGATTTGTCTTCTTCAAAGTAGAATATCTGTTCCATCAACATCAGTAATTAGTAAGGGTTCATCTAACGTTCTATGGAAGCAAAGGAAGAAGAGAGGGAAGGGAATCGAAGAGGGTAAATCGCGGTACTCCCTTGGGGCTCTAGGGTTGGCTTCTTTTATGGCTTTGCTGTTTTCTTTCTTCTAGTCGAGGATAACGGTCTAGTGGTTGTGACGATGTTATTGTCTAGTACGTAACATTTCAAAAGTTTTTTCAAACGTTTGAAACGAAAGAACTCGTGGCTCTTTTATAAATGTGCATTTAATGCTCCCGTTGCAGAGAGCATTTAAAGCTTGTTCGAAGCAATTAGTTGTTACGAAAAGTTTCTAAATTTGGGTACAGTTGAACCAAAAATGCTAGTTCCAGCTTTAGAATTAGATGTTAAGCTTGCCTTTGGCTAACCACCTTTGTGAATTTGGGAGGCGATCGTACCGGTAAAAGTGGGGGAAACATAGAGGTATTCAGTCTCTTTTCTTTCCCTCTTGGCTCTATCCCTTCGCTATACCATCGCCTCTATGAGGTGGGTAGTTTTATAGGCATCCACCTAGGACAGGTACAATAAGAAGGTTGGCGAGATTTCCAAAGCAGAGGGGAGAGAAATGAGGTGGAATGGTAGGAAAGCCACCAGCTTGTACTTTTATAAAAGGTAAAAAAAGGAGGAGGATCGGTGGGGTTGGGATGGAGGGGAATCTTTCTTTTTCGTTAGGCTTGAGCACTTCTTGCATGTCAGCGGTTAGTCCTCTCAGCGCTGTTGGCGGCAAGTCATCTTTTCGTGGAGTTAGAGTGAAGAGCGTCTTAGCAAAAGGAAAAACCGCGTTTATCATACCAGTCTTTTTACCTTGGTGTCTTTTTTTCCGAAGTGAACTCTAATCATAGTTTTGTTGCTTTTTTTAAGTGACCAAGATTGATTAAACCAGTGGCTTTTTTTCTCTTAGTGCGCGCCAAGAAGCTGCTCGTTGCGGAGGTTGTCTGAGACGCTAAGACCATCTTTTGTCTCATAGAGAAGCAAGGGAGCGATAGAGAGAGAGCCCAACCCTTGGGTTTAGTGTCTTGTCTCGTCTCCAGTTCGGTTGCCCCTTTTCCCGCCATGTCCTTTGTTCGGTTTGCCAGTTTAGGTTTCCCCCTCCTCCTTTCTGTTGATAAAGCTTGAGGGCTACCTTTAGGACACAACGGTCATCTACCAGCAAAGGGGGGTCGGGGGATCTAGAGGTGGTAAAGCTGTCGGAAGAGCCGTTACCATTTTACCTGGATGGGCTTGGCTGGGGGGTTAAGGGGACCGAGGAGGGTTTACCCTACTCAAGGCGCCTGACGGGAGACGCTTTTCAGCTTGAGAACTTAGATAGACGATGGCGTGGTAAGGGGGAAGGTACAGGTATACTATAGGAGCTCGAGAGTTGACCGTTGGGATATTTGTGGGGAGGGAAGAAAGCAAGAGGAGAGCGAGGGATTCTGCAGGCCCCAAGCCGCTGCCATTTTGTGCAATCGAGCGCAGACAACCGCCAGACCAAGCCAAAGTTGTTGAGCTGAAATAGTGAGGCGGCGTCTTTTCCGTTCTCTCTGTGCGAGTCGGTTCGAATCTTTTGTTGTTAGAAGGTTGAGAAGAGTTATTGTTAGGTTGTGTTCTATAACGTGCATTGTAAACCTGAACCTAGCAATGGGCGGGTGGGGTCTCCAGAAGAAGAATTTACTTGTTGATTTTTGCTGATGGTCGGTGGGCATGGCTCTGACGTCATGGAGAATTGAACGCGTGACTAGATCCATACTCACCAGCCATGGGCATACCATTACGCTGGTACTACTATGCACGGATTTGTACGATGCAGGTCGTGGAAAAGTAGGTCGCTTCTCTTCAGGTGGGTATGTTTCTAGTGCATGGGAGTTTTTTTGGAGGACATGACTAGATCCATACTCATCTAAAGCGAGACCTTGTTCGTTCCCTAGTTTGCGTGGATTTTTTTGAAATTGTATTATGTACATGACTGGATAATAAACGTTGATTCCAAGCTAACCCTTGACCATGTTATTCTTGTTTATTTTTTAAAAATCTAATATTGTGGTAGTTCTCAGCTTGTAAAACGGGTGTTCTTTGGCATTAGGCTACTGGAAGTTCCAAGCGATTGAAGACGCCTGATGTTGGGATCTCGAAACGCCCGTTTCAGAGTCCCGCGTTGCCATTTTCTCCAGCTTCTTTGTCGATAGTTACTGCTAGCACGTAAGTCAAAACTTGCATACGGCTTAGGCGTTGTGTATTTGAACGGCTCTTGGTGGCTTCGATAGTCCGTCTACGTTGGTGAGGGAGAAGTTTGAGAATCGGACCAATGCCTTGGAAGTGTTAGTCAAGCATAAGGCGGAATACGAAAATGTGACTTGGGTAAATGATCGTACTAATTTGGTCGTGGACCTCAAATATGACGCTGGGGACACGTCAAAGCCTTGGAAGTATATGCTGGAGAAGCTGCGAGATCGTGCTGCGATTTTGGATGAAGCGACTGAACGTTGGCGAACTATTTATGAGGACGAAGTCAAATTCTTGGCCGACAATTGGTTTCCTGTTAACTGCAGTACCGCTGTAAATTACCTTAAGCAGTCCTATACTGTTTTAAGTTATAGTATGTTTTCTGTGTATTATAGGAAACGGTGCGAGTTTTAGGGCGGATTTGCTGCGATTCCAATGGCAAGTTGAACGCAGCTTCGATTCTTTTGGAAGGATCCAGGGATGATAGCAATGGCGCCTTCGTCTCATTAAATATTCGAAGTTTGTCAGGATATGCGTTTTTCCCAGGGCAGATTCTAGCGTTCGAAGGGATTAACCCGGAAGGCAATAGTTTCGAAGTGACTCAATGTTTGCCCATACCATCTTTACCGTTTTCTCCGCTGAATTTGCAAATTCCGGATGGGGAAATGCTACAAATTGTTGTAGCTTCCGGACCTTACACCTTTTCCGATGAATTGTCCTACGCTCCCTTGACGGATTTCCTGTCGTACGTAGTTCAAAACAAACCCCACGTTTGCGTGCTGATAGGACCCTTTGTCGACATAAAAAACAAGATCATTGAGAACGGCGACTTGGATGTTACCTATCACGAGCTTTTTGTGCAACTAATGGATCGAGTTGTTTCGGCTTTGGATGGGTAAACCACATATTTTAACGATGGTAGAGATAATCGAACTATTTTCAATCAAATCCGCGTTTTCTAGGTTGAAAACTCAAGTAATTCTAGTGTCCAGTTCGAGAGACGCTCATCACGATGTTATTTATCCCACCCCGCCTTATCTCTTAACGCAATCTTTGGGAACTAATTTCCATGTCGTACCGGACCCTTGCGTTGTGGATATTGCTGGTCTGAAAATGGGGTTCACAGCTATGGACGTCCTTCTCCATTTGGGAAAAGAAGAGATAGCTTTGTATGTTCTCAACAGCCCTCTTAATATTAAATTAAGTCTATTATGTATGTTTAAAAGGGCACCAGCAGGATCGGATAGATTGGGTCGTCTAGCTGCCCACTTGTTGAAGCAGCGAACGTTTTATCCCCTTTTTCCTGCAAACGAAGAGGTCAGTCTTGATTTGCATTATTGGGAACAACGAGCTATCATAACAGAAAAGCCTCATGTCATGGTTCTGCCTTCGGATCTCAGAATGTTTATCAAGGTATAACTAAACTGTATAAAAAGGCGGTCGGAATTCAATCAATAATTCCATTCTTTCTTTGTAGGAAATCGAAGAATGTGTTGTGGTAAATCCGGAAAGGTTATGTAAAGGCAGTTCCGGTGGATCTTTCGCCAGACTGCAAGTTGATTCGGTACGCGGTATCCGAGGAGAGATCTTAAGGATATAAAGGACCTTTTTTTGTCATAAACCCTTGAATTATTATATTTTTGCCATGTGTCTGTACAAAAAAGCTTTCCCAGTGAAAGCATTACACGAGTAATTTGAGAGAATGTAATCCCGGAATAATCTGATAATCTATCAACGAAGGGACTTGGTGTGCTAAAAAGCAAAATAGAGAAGAAAGGAAACAGGCAGGAGAAATGTATTCGTTAAATTAGAAGACCCAGAAATAGAGAACGAAGACGAGGAAAACAACGATAGCGGCGCCGATCTTGGCGTACGTTGACTGTAGGTTTAAATAACGTGCGTCTTTCTTGTATTTTTGCGAAAGAACGGAAAGGTTCTGGGCTTTGTTGTCAAGTTCTGATAGCAAGCTGCCCCTTTGCAAGACATCGTCGATATTCTGAACCATAATTCGCTGGACATCTTGGAGCTCTGTGTTCAAGTTATTTAAATTCCGTCGTGTCCGAGAATCCAGGTACGATTTCCTAGCTTTCTGTATGTAGGTGTCTGTAAAGAATCGTGTTTTAAGGACCGTCCTCTAAAGGGCTTTTCTTAAGATTTACCAAATTCGATGAAGCTATACGGCCTAGAAACAGTGTGAACTTTAGTGCCGTATTGGGCATGGAATTCTTGTGCTAAATCTTCTAGGTATGAAAAGGCTAGTTTTTTGGAGTAGTTTTTGTCACACAAGACCAGATAACACACATCGTTCTCAATCATATAACTGCAGATGAAAATAAACACATGATAATTCAAATGTTTTCTGTTAAAGAAAATTACATATTACTGGAAAAGATATGGCCCAGTTTCTATGGTGCATCTTGACGGACTTTGTTGGGTTAATTTGCGAAATAACATTTTGGCCTGATTCTGGTAATCCAAAACGCTACGTCCCCCCTACGATAAACAAAGCATTAAAAATTTGCAAGAAATAAGTTTTAGTATTTCTTGTTTTACTTGTTCATCTTCTTGAATCGATGCTGCCAACGGTAAACCATCAACAACTCGAGCAATCATAGTCATTAGAACCATTTTACAAGAAGATTTTTAATCTCTAGGAGAAAGTCCAGCTTTCGAGCTGAGGCGCTAAATTTACCTGGCTTTAAATTACGTTGACATACAAATACCGGTGATGTGGCTGATGGACGCCGTTGTCAACTTTTAATTACAGTAATTGATGAAATTTATTCCACTTTGCCTATCAAATGATTCTTTAAACTGCTTTGTACTAAGAAATAAATGTAAACAGTTAATCTTGTAATTATTGTCGTGACAATTTGCAAAAAAATTTCATCAGGTAGGAATCGTTTGTTATTAAGTTGATCGCGCAACGCCGACTTAGTGAAAACGTCAGGTGAAGCAGGTTGAAGGAAAAATTAGTGCAAACATTACTCTGTCCTTTGCCTAAACATTAATTTCTGACCATTTAGAAAGTAAACGCGGTTTGCTTATAGAACTTTTCTGCTGATGCGTTTCTACCCTGCTTTTGCATTCCTACTTGGATTTTAAGCGGTAAAAAGTTCATGCTACTGTACAGAAATTTGATAACTTTATTGTTTATAACTTACGGAACAGGTGTCTCTGCTTTTACGTTTTTAACTTGACATGTATCGGCAAAACGCCAGGCTAGGAGCAAGTAACACTACAACATCCTTAACTATACTTGATTATCGTAATTCTAAACTCGTTTAGGCCCCCGTCCAAGTGTTCCGCCATCCACCCCGTACTACACCCCAGGATCTGCTCCTGTTCCTAATTTTGGAGCTGTACCTTTATACGACCCTAATAATTATGCCGCTGCTCAACAGCCCTCAACTCCACATCTGTCAAACGTAAAACTACCATATTGATAGAATTAGGAATCACAAAAAAGGTCTCTTTCTAGGGCACGATGGCTCCTCTACCACAGCCCTCTTTTACAACACCGGCACCTCCTCTTACCTGGAACAATGCTTCCGAACAACCACAACCTGTCTTAAAACACGAAAAAGATCCATGGGACTGGGATCAAAGTCTATCTCAACAGAATCTGTCGAGCAATTTGATGCAACCTGATCCAACATTGTATCCTCAGTATGCAGGCTATGATCAGCAACCCAGCTACCAAGACTCATACTACGGCAATCAACAACCCTATTATGGTTATTCTGGCCAAGAACAAGCCAACAACAACAGCTACCAACGTCATAATGCTGGTCCCACAAATGGTTCAGGAGAGCATTGGGAACGAGAAAATCAAATGGAAGAGTTCGCAAGTGACGACTATAACGCTAATATTTCCCAATCTGCTCTTCCTGACGCTGCACTGACAGACGTGAAAGACGTCACGCAAGCTTTAGATAATGTCAAGCTTAATGAATCATATTTAGCTGCAGCTTCTGAAAAGTATCCTTCAATCCACCCTCAGGTCATCCCTGAACCAGGAAACCGTGCTAATTCTGCCTTTACCCAGCCTGTATTAGAACCCTGGTCAAGAGTAGCCACCTGGGGTTCAGGTAATTGGATTTAAAATTCAAATCCCAAGTGTCTCATATTTAACTTAAATTCGTAGGCTCATGGGAGGTTGAAGAACCTTCTGCAGACGTGGAGGTGTCAAGTGATCCCAACCCAGGAGCACCACGGGGATTAGGAGAGCGCAGTTCCTCCTTAGATGGCTCCTCCTTTGTCGAACAACCTCGGGTTGCAGCTACGTCTGACTTGCCAAGACCTACAGTGACTCCAACGCCCGTTCTCCCTCCCGTCTCAGTACCAGATTCCTCAGCTAAGAACGAAAAGTCAGGTTCAGTCGAACGCGCTAATTTTTATATCGGCTCCCGACCGCCTTCTGTGGCCGCCGGAAGCGATCTTGTACCTTCTGCGGACGCTCCTTTGGCTATCAGAAGTCATGTACCGGGCTCAGGCGGACCACCAACAAGATTACTGCCACCCAACCGGCCGTTAGCTTCCGCGCTAGAAGGAGAAGAGCGAACTGACGCGGAGGGCATTGATGGCTTAAGCTCCATCCCATCAGCCCCCTTTGCCAGGCCCAAGACACTGAATCACCCTCAAACCACACCCGCGCCTTCCGTAGCCCCCATTCCACAACGTCCGTCACCTGTAGCCACCCCTTTGCAAAATCGTCAGCCACACGAGGCCGTTGGCAGCGAGTTTGGCCCCCCGAAAAGGTTAGTTGAACAATTTTATTTATGTTTCTATTTCCATTTATGATATTTTTCTAATTTTATTTAGAATTTTATTTTTTTCTAATTTTATTCTTTAGAAACCTATTTTTGCTACTATTTTAGACATTTTTTCTAGAAATGTCTGTCTATTTTTTATTTAAATTGATTATTTTTTTCATTTTTTCTAATTTTTCTCTAATTTTGTATTTTAGAAACTTATTTTTGCTACTAGTTTGGTCATTATTCCAGAAATTTCTTTATAGTTTTTATTTAATTAGTTGAACAGTTTTATTTATGTTTCGAGTTATTTTTTCTAATTTATTACTTTTTTTATTTTTTCTATTTTTTTTTTATTTTTCAGAAACTTATTTTTGCTATTATTTTAGACATTTTATAGAAATTTATGTATATTTTTTTATTTAATTAGGTATCCGAATGTGAGCATTGGTGGAAATACTCCCACTCCTCCCTTACCGCCCAGTTCAGAGCGTATGGTGCCTGGCAGTGGTAGTAGCGAACCTATCGTAACGACTGCACCGTCTCGTGCGAATCACCAGTCTGCTGGTGTACCTCCTCTGCCAACAACTGGAGCATTTTACCGAGAAGAAAGCCCGCCCGAGCCGCGTATCGTAACGGGTTACGCAGACAACGATCAAGTGATGGGCCCGCCTCCTCCTCAGACCTTGACGAGCCCTTCGATTAGTACCTCGGTTGGGCGGCCTCCGTCTGCTGACCGCAATCCTTCTCGGCCAGGATCAGTGAAAGAAGAGACTTTGAGTCCACCCCCACCTCCTCGAAGTGAAACTATCGGTTCAGAACAGCTCCCTAGAGACAAAAGTACCGGAACTAACATAATTGAGAATCTGTGTCATTTTAGTGTACTTTAGGTGGCTCTGTGCCAAGCGTACCTGGGAATGGGCTTATTTCCGAACCTGAACGGCCTCAATCTGGTTTAGAGCAAGTTCCACGTACCAATGACGAGACAGGACGGAGATTTAGCGATGAACGGGAACGCGTTGATTCCGATCCCAGGCCAGGCGATACCGGAAGTGGTAGACGTGAGCGCGAGCACCGGGATCGGGACGAGGATCGGCACCGTTCGCGCCGTTATGAGGAAGACGAGTATGCTAGACGAGACCGAGAACGTTACGAACGCGACGACCATCGAGATAAACGGCGTGATTTGCGCAGGTAAAAATCGTTGTTTTCTTTGAAAAATACGTTTGAAAAATAGGACTTTGACGGAAGTTGAAAAAGAAAAGCGCATTCTCACGTTGCAACAGCAGTGTCGGCTAAGGTGATGTTTATTTGCATGTGTGTTTCGTTTAAAGCACGGTTGCCTGGCTGGTTACGGATTTTGTGTTCTTTTTTTTATGACCTTTGTGTTTGTTATGCGTTTTTTTGTTAATATCGCAGCCGAACAGATTATTATCCTGATGACGAATTTGATGTGAGATCCTCGGGCAGGCGATCCGTTTTCGAAGAGGACATACCTTCATCAGGAGGTCCCGGCAGGTCAGATTACTATTATTATTACAGGTGGGCATACGGTTACCAGCACATTCTGGAATTTATGTTGGATTTTTATTTATACGCTTTTCCACTGCTTTTTCTTTTCTTGCTTCGTATTGTGTATGTAATTCGTTTCTAACATCGCGTACAGCATTCCATTTCCGCTAAATTTTTCTCAAGGTAAGATTTCGAGTAAATTCTTTTCATCTGGTTATTTCTCGGTTTCTGCAACGCTCAAAGCACGTCTCGTAAGAGAATCATGCTGATTTTTGCCACTTTTTTCCCCTTTCTAATAAGCAGGGATGGTCGACGTCGCGATTATGATCGAGATGGGCGTGCTAGAGATGAACGAGATCGCTATTATCGACCAGATCATCCCGAAGAACGCGAACGTCCGTATAGGTAATTATTTGTTTAACCTTTCTCAGATACAGTAGATGTCGCTTATTGTGATCACGTTTGTCAAGTGAATGTTGATTCTATTAAGCGGAGATTCTAATAACCGAAAATCGGAAATATGTGATAGAGTTAATAGATAGATTGATAGAAATATTGACAGAATTACGGTTAAACGGCGCATGAAACGAACTGGCATGTTTAAACCAAAAAAACAAAGCATCGTCTACTTTATGACACTTGCCCACACGTTTCCTTTTTCTAGATTCACTAGACCCACTATTGTTTATTTCGTAACGGTTTTTCAGCAGTTTTGGTAGAGATGATTGAGGCATTCCGAATTTAACTGCTGCTTTTCTTCGTGGCAAATGTTTTAAATTTAATTTGTCATAAATCTCAATGATCCGCAAGTTCTCTTTTACATTTAAATCAACTGTTTTCTTGTTAGTCGCCTTTTTGTGTAACCACATTGGAACAAAACTAAAACCTAGTCTAGACGGACAAGTTAATAATCATCAACTCCGAGTTAATCCTTCTACCTGAGTTAAATACGTTTAAGTGAGTCGTCTGGGAACAACAACGTTAAGGCTAATGATGATCAACTCTTGACGAAGTTTTACAATTGATGAAGTTGGTACAACTTCATTAACGCTGACCAACGTTGGTTTTTGCCTGTGAAAGTCCCGTCTAGAGAAGTTAAGGCTCATTAAGTTAGGACTAGGATGACAAATAAGCATTTCGTCACTTCAGAAAACGTTTTTCTCACATAAATATAGAAAATAACCAATACGGATAAAATCCAAATCGGTGTTCTCTTAACCGTCGTTTATTTTCTAGTATAGGCCATAACTGGTCATACATGCACGCAAATAATGCTTTGAAAATTTGAAAGTTTTGTTGGAATCTAGCTTCTGTAATTGTTGGCACTATTTGTACACATCCGTACGTCCATCCGTTGCCGTTGCAAAATACTTTCTGACAGGAAAGCGACAGAAAAGTGTTTAAATGTGTGGTGTTCCCCGTTCTGGGACTATTTGAGTAACTATTCCCCTTTCCGGGACTAGTTGAGTAACTTTACATTTTAATGATATTTAGCGTCCCGTCTAGCCTACGTCTAGCACTGCGCCTTTGAAGCCTACTCCCACGCTAGGTAGGGTTTTCAACGCGAAGTCCCTTCTGGTTTTCCCAGTCAATTAAAGGAAATGGTCATTCAATTGAATACCTGCTCATTTCATTGACTGGGGAGTATAGAGGGAATTTCCTCTAAGCGTACTAGTAGGCTGGAAAGGACAGAATTGGTCAAAACGACGTAAAAAGCAATGCCATTGGTCAATATGTAAAGTTCATGTAGCAATCACTCTGCAGTTTCGTTACTGTACTGTACGTGTGAGGAGTCGTTGAAATCGATTCTAATATCCGAAAGTATGATCCTAATAACTGATTAAAATGTTATGAATTTTATCATTTTAAATCGGCCCTTTAAAATTTGATTCCGTAAAACTGCTAATTCTAATTACCAGTGGTCAAAAGAAGCGGCATCTACTGTATTTGTTTAATCTTTTTCATATTTATAATGCTTTATCTGCAGGTCAAGGCAAGGTAGTACGTCTGAAAACCCCGAATTAGAACGTAGTGGACGGGAGCCACGAGATCGTGACCCAAGGGATCCTCGTGAATACCGTGATCCTCGTGATGCAAGGGACCCTCGAGATCCAAGGGATCATCGCGACGCCCGGGACCCTCGGGATCATCGCGACGCTCGGGACCCTCGCTATGATGCCTACCGAAGGAATTACGACAAACACGATCCCAGAAGTAGTTACTATCGCCCAGGTAAATTTACACGAGTGAGTGCTTCAGTATTCGTACATGCGTGGGTGTTCCAGGTTACGATTACTATGCTCGTGGTACATACGACCAATACCGTTACCCGTACGGGGCGCCTTACGATTACGAAGCGTATAAATACAACTATGCGTACTGGGAGCAAATGAAGAAAACTAAACCCGCAGCGTACGCAGAATGGTACCAACGGACTTACGGAGCTGCTGCGGTGGCTGCGGCCGCCCAAACGCCTGGACGGTACCCTGGACATGCTTATACAGCCTCTGTACCCGCGTCCGAACAAGACCGAGCATCTGTACACTCCGGTCGGTCCTCTGTCAATGACGACATGAGAAAAGAAAGGTATTTCGTCTACGGTTAATTTGGATTCAGTTTTTGTACATTTTGTCTTCTCTTTTCGTAGGTACAGCGGTGATTTTAGCCGTAGTATGGCGCCTTTGGGCATGCAACTGGACCAAAGTACCATCTACCCGGATCCTAGTCTTCTAATGCCTGGTTATGAACCTAATTTGACCACTTACACAGAAGAAGAGCAGGATCTAACACCTCATAAATTTACATCTCCACACGTCATCGGTAAGTCGTAGGTAAGCTACAAGAAGAAAGATAAAATTATGGAATTTTCTAGGCCGTTTTACCCAACAAGGACAATTCATGCTGGTACCAAGCCATGATCCACGCGATCCTGGCCAGCCGCAAGTAGAACTCTACGATTTGAAGAGTCTGTTGCTACACTGGCCTGAATTACAAGAATTCGAAGCATTCCCTGGGCCTTTAGTCAGTGGACAAACCCACAAACACAATGTGATCCAGTTTTGTCAACATAAAGTAAAGCAAGCTCAGCAAGATGAGCGGTTAATAGATCGACAGTCGTATATCTTGATATGGGAACTCTTAATGCTCCTTATTCGCCAAAACGGAGTAAGCTTTCCATTCTTTGAACGTTTTGTTCTTGATTGATACTACATTTGAATTTCGGTAGACTGTGGTTGGAGCTGATATCGCGGAATTGCTGCTTGGCAACGAAACCACGTCTCAAATCACGTCTCCTACCCAAGCTACTGTGCTTGAATCGACTGAGTACTCCGCAGGTGGTGAGGAAGTTGCAGAGGAAACATGTCTGGCGCAAGATCGCAGTTTGGTACCCAAACATAACGAGAAATCAGTGACGGAGACTTTCCGACAGCATTTGCTCTACGGTCACAAGAAAGAAGCGCTAGAATGGGCCATGCGAGAAGGCCTATGGGGCCATGCCTTGTTTCTCGCTTCCAAAATGGATAACCGCACATATTCCGGCGTTTTAAGCCGCTTTGCCAACGGATTGACCCTCACAGATCCTTTGCAGACACTGTACCAACTCATGTCTGGTCGCCAACCAGCGGCCGTTACAGTAACTTCAGTCATTCCTTTATTGGGAAGGGTTTAATCATGAGGACTGATACTTTAGTGTGTCGGTGAGGAGAAATGGGGTGACTGGCGTCCTCATTTGGCCATGATGCTATCCAATACATCCAGCCGACCTGATCTGGACAAAAAATCAATTTTGGCGATGGGAGATACGCTTTTGACCAAGAACTTGATCTACGCCGCCCAGTTCTGTTATCTCATGGGACAGTTGGATTGGGCGACTTATGGAAAGCAGGCGAAATTGGTCCTTCTAACGGGCAATGCTCAACTGCCATTCAAAGTAATTTGTCGAAAAATTTTAATGGGATTAATGGAGTAAATTTCTTGAATAGGCTTTCGCTACCAATGAAGCTATTCAGTGCACAGAAGTGTATGAATTTGCTCGACAGTTAGCTACGCCGGATTATCATATCCCTCACTTTCAAGTAAACTTGAGTTGGTAAAGGAAGCTGTTGCTATAGAAAGCTATTTTGTAGTGGTATAAGTATATCTACGCCTGCCGTTTGCTGGATGTTGGAATGGCAACGGAAGCTTTACATTACTGTGAGGTATTGAGCCGTGCTCTCTGCGCTCTTCCGTCAGCTCATCCTTCAAGCTTAGCCGACCAAGTTCACGCGCTGGCCAACGGTCTGAAACACTTGGATCCCTTGTTCCAGGAGCAAGAAGGACAAGAAGGACCTTTGGAAGACCCCAAATGGCTTCAGGATTTGACCCTTTTAAGGGAACAGCAGCAGGTAAACGCGTCTTTGTCTTGAACCAACTTGTATACTGTAGATGCCGCTTATTGTGATCACTAGTTGTTAGAAATCAGCCGCTTAATGGAATCAAATTTTAAAGAAACGATTCAGATAATTTCGAAAGGAAGTTACCAGATTTACAACATTTTAATCAGTTATTAGTATTACACGTTCGCATATTAGAATCAATTTAAAAAAATCTTCACATGTAAAGTAACGAAACTACTGTGATCGCTACATGAACTTTGCATTTTGACCAATGACTGGTTTTACGTCCTTTTGACGGCAATGCGACATAAGGACGACTCAATGAAACGCAGGGACGCCGGGCCCGGTCACAAGGTTAAGTTCAAAGAATAATTTAAAAAACGATTATTGAGATAAAAAAATCGTCAGAAGGTTAGGTTTGGTTAAGTTCGGTTAGGTTAGGCTTGGTTAGGTTACGTTGGTTTAGTTTAGGCGTCCTTCTGTCGGGTTCCCGAGTCCTTGTAACGTATTTTTTAATACGGCTTAGGCACTTCCTAATCTTGTTAACGCTTAACCAATGAGTAGACACTTTTTGAACTCAAAATTCTATTGGTCCCTTAAAATATTGTGGACCTAGCGTCCTTCTATCGGGGCCCGGCTTCCTTGTGTTGGGGCCCGACGTCCTTACGTCGGGTACACGGAGTCCTTTTGTGGAGTCGTCCGTGTGTCTACTTTCCGTTTTGACCAATCCAGCCTACTACTACGCTTATGGAGAAATTTCTTCTAAACTACCCAGTCAATTAAGTGAACAGGTTATTCACTTCAATGACCAGTTCCTTTAATGGACTGGGAAAATTAGAAGAGATATCGTGTTGAGAACCCTAGCTAAGCGTAGGAGTAGGCTTCAAAGGCGCAGTGCCAATTATGTTTTAGACGTGTGGTTATGCAAAAATGACAACAAAAAAGAAAAGAGTTGATTTAAATGTAAAAGAGAAGTTGGAAAGAAGTTGGCGGCTCGTTGAAACTTATGACAAGTTAAATTTAAAAGATTCAGCGCAAAATGAGCGGCCGTTAAGTTAGGAATTCCTCAATCATCTCTATCAAAATTGTTGAAAAATCGTTACGAAATAAACAATAGTCTGTGTAGTGAATGTATAAAACGGAAACGTGTGGGAAAGTTTCAGAAAGTAGACGATGCTTTGTTTCTTTGGTATAAACAAGCCAGTTTGTTTCACGTTCCGATTAATTGTAGCATTTTATTGCATATTTCCGATTTTCGGTTATTGGAATCTCCGCTTAATAGAATCAATATTCACTTGACAAACGTGATCATAAGTAAGCGGCATCTACTGTACTTCGTTTTCTCTTTACCTGAATCTTACGGCATTTTCGGCGCGTTTAAAACTGTATCCTTACAGTAGTAATTTCAGTTAAAAATAGGAATTTTTATTTTAGGCCGGTCTTGTAAGTATGGAAGCTCCTAGCTTTGGTTCCACATCCAACTTAACCTCCTCTGAGACTGGAGACACGCCTTGCAAGGAAACCGTGGCATTCGTTACTACGAATATATTACAACCCGGTGTAGCACCATTTCCAAATCTTGCCACTCTTTCGCAAGATCAACAAATGACTAGCACGCCCCAACCTGACCAGGTAGTAAGGCCCTGTTCGATTTGCTTTCTTTTATTTATTTTCTATTTATTTATAGCCACCGGCTTGGCAGAGTTACCCACCCATTTCTTTGGGTGTTGAATCACAATACCCATCTCTTAGTGGTTACCAACAACCGCCTGAGCAGCAATGGGGCCAAGATCAGTCACAACAACAAATGAACCAAAACGTCACTAACGATCAGAATGCGTATTGGAATTCAACTAATCAATGGAACAATCAGTCGTCTGCAGGTCCAGAGGCCATGTCTTCTCCGTACTGGGGAGAAAACAACATGCAAACTGTAAGTTTTGTGAAGATATGAAGATCTTTACGCCTCTTTTACTTCCTTTTACCCCTTTCCGGCTACTTTTTTGGACTAACATGTTGGTTGGAGTCTACGGTTGCGTGGTGCATTTGGCCAACTAATTTTATGCTTAATTTTCTTCGTCTTCTTGGGTTTAAAGGGCTTACGGTTGCGTGGATCTAGTAATGTAGGGCGCTTGGAATCCTCCATGCGTCGACACGGTTTACCTCAACCACGTTCCCTTCCTTTTCCCACCACCAAACCTTTAATTTATAACGGAACTTATCCTATTGATCGTCCCGAATTGCTGGAATTTTTGCAGCCAGCCAGGAATTTCCCAGAAAGCATTTGCGAAGAAGATCAGGAAGAAGAAGAAAATGAAGAAGAGGATGATGAAGAGGTGACGGTGTGAGACTCTTGTCGCATGTTTCGCCGTTTTTGCACAGTTTTTGGTTTGATGGCTTGGGTTATAGATGTCGTTATTGTTTTGTGTACTTTGCATTCGACGTTTGCACAATTTAACAACTACAAGAGAGTCCACGTTCTAACTAATTCTATGGTTTTAATGTCTTTTTAGAATGCATCGGGTCCTTACGATGGAGAGGATTACGCGAACCTACCTCGGAACGATTATGGCAATGACGTGCGGCATGAACGTAAGGAAGACTCCGATAGAGAAGGAAAGACTGCCAAGGAAAATAAAGAAAATAAGAGCAGAAAACAAGCAGGCGTGGACAATGCCCAAAGTGGATGGTTTGGTGGGCTGTTTAACAAGTTCTCCTTGAAGCCTAAGAATCAAATGAAGCTGCCAGATGACAAAAAACTGAAGGTTATTATTTTTTTTTAATGAATACCAAATTCTTATCTGTTTTATTTATTTTTTACTGTTAGATCGTGTATGACGATGTCAAGAAAAAATGGATAAATACGGATGAAGACGAAGATGAGATTAGCGCAGGTCCAGCTGCACCTCCCAAAGATAACGAGCTGATGAAACCAGCACACTTGCGAGCTCCAATGGCGAGTGGTGGTGCTAACCTGCCCATGGACGGGAATCCAGTTGGGGCTCCACCTCTTCCAGGAGGAAATTTGTATAAATTACCCAAAGGTCGGGGTTTGCGGCCTAGTTACGTCGACGTACTCAATCCTGGAGGCGGACCCAGTACTAACAGTAAACCAGCCAACGGTTCATTAACGACACCATTTGGCGCACCTCCAGTGCCCAGTTTCTTCGTACCTCCGCCTGGTAAACGGAAAAACGAGAATAATTAGGGAGAAATAAAATTTATCTATAATAGTTCCTGTGGATCAACCATCGTCCATGGACTTTATTACACCAGCCGGGCCATCTGCATCTCTTTCTCCCAATAATGATGTAAACTTGTTAATCTAGTCCTTATGAAAGCTTACACGATGGTTTATGTACGTTATGTCTTTTGTAGGATGGCGGTCAACATCAAGAGCCTGCCATGTTTAACCCTTCTCAGTTCGCAAACGCTGGACCGTCGCCCACTGCTGGACCAGGTCCAAGGCGTCGATACCCTCACTAACCTTTATGGATTTCATTACGGATGTGAGAAACAATGTGTTGTTCCGAGAAAGCAAAAGAGGAGGGGGGATTTTGTGAATAGCCTACTTCTTCATAACGTTACGTGGTTTATGTGTGATTCTTTTATTTTTGCTTTGCTCGACTGTTTGTCCTAGTTTTGTTAAGGGTGTTTGTTAGCTTAGGAGATTCATATTCACCCGATTTGGGACAAAGGATATTCTTATTTAGAGGAATTATAATTGGTGTTTATAGTAAATTTAGCTTGAATCGTAATTATTATTATTTCGGGAGATTCGTAGCATGTTTATTTCCCCTTTGAAGTGGTTGAGGGATGGAATGTAAGCAATGGTGGAAGTGACTAAATTTATTGTTTATCACAAAAGGAAGTGTGTTGGCATAAATGCGATATTTGAATTGGTTTCCAGTTAGCCTAGTTCAAATTTGGAGCGGCGCATATGCTGCCATTTCTGTAGTTCGCAGTTCGACTATGTCGAACGCGAATGGGAAGTGTTTTGCTTTGGCAAGTGGTCTGTGGCTGGATTCCACGAAATTAAACTCCTTAAGGGGAATAAAGTCAAATTAGCTCATGTAGAATGTGTTACAATATACTCCAGTAGCTACATTTTCATGTGATATCCATGGCGCAAAGTGGTGTAAATGTGAATACAAACCAAGCCAACGTTTCCTCGGAAATTAGTCGTCGTAACCCTCAGGATGAATATGAACTCGTTCAACGCATTGGTTCTGGCACTTACGGAGATGTGTATAAGGTACAATTGATATAGACCTGTGCAATATTTCTATATTTTTTCTCATTTAAACAGGCCAAACGCCTGTCTTCAAATGACTGGGCCGCCATCAAGGTGATAAAAGTGGAGGCGGGGGATGATTTCAATATTATCCAGCAAGAGATTCTAATGATGAAGGATTGCATGCACCCCAATATCGTAGCGTATTTCGGCAGCTACCTGCGACGAGACAAGTTATGGATATGCATGGAATACTGTGGAGGTGGTTCACTACAAGACATTTATCACAGTAAATATCTTTCGGCTTTTTCATCTATTAAATAAAATTATTTTGAATATGGTATGTGCTTTGTAGTTACTGGGCCTTTAACCGAGGCACAAATCGCATACATGTCCAGGGAAACTCTATACGGTTTAGCCTACCTGCATTCTTTGGGTCGGATGCACCGTGACGTCAAGGTACCTTTTTTTCTTGCTATCTCCTCTCAAGTGTGACGACGAATTTTAATGAGTCTGAACTCTCCAGGGAGCAAACATCTTGTTGACGGAATCTGGTGGAGTCAAACTAGCAGATTTTGGAGTGTCAGCCCAACTAAGCGCCACTTTAGGAAAACGTAGATCTTTCATCGGTACACCGTACTGGATGGCTCCCGAGGTGGCGGCGGTTGAACGCAAAGGCGGTTATAATCAGCAGTGTGATATTTGGGCAGTGGGCATTACGGCTATTGAATTGGCCGAGTTGCAGCCTCCCATGTTCGATTTGCATCCCATGCGAGCCCTGTTTTTAATGTCCAAGTCCGGCTTCAAGTCACCGACACTCAAAGACAAAAATAAGTGGTCTGAACGTTTCCATGCCTTTGTTAAGATTGCCTTAACCAAGAATCCCAAAAAGCGACCGACTGCTGACAGACTTCTTCAGCACCCCTTCTTGCTGGGAGAACTCTCGCCCAGAATAGCCTTAGATTTATTGCAAAAAGTCAACAATCCTGCGCACACTTTCTCAGACCTGGAACCTGACGAAGAAGGGGTGAGTTGGGGCCCCAATTGGTTAATTATTTAGGTTTACAGAAGAATCAGAAGTAAAACTGGGGCGCCAATGCGATTGTCCTGA
This sequence comes from Lepidurus packardi, assembly GCA_023053545.1. Lineage (NCBI taxonomy): Eukaryota > Metazoa > Arthropoda > Branchiopoda > Notostraca > Triopsidae > Lepidurus > Lepidurus packardi. The sequence goes on along the minus strand of JAKZAN010000005.1, from coordinate 7,706,801 downwards.
CTAACAAGTGTTTACTTTCCTTTCACTCAGGCCATCGCTGGTGTACCACAAAGAATTGCTTCCAAACGCTCCACAAGAACCCAAACTAGACCTACTTCACAAATTCCCGGTACCCTTTTATTACATTCTTTAGTCTTAGAAATGAAAGAAAAGAAATGAAAGAAAATTTGCATATATTTGCAAGTTTGTGTGCCTCAACTGGATAGATTTCAAGACTGAGCTTGTTTGACTTCTTGCTTTCTTTACATAACAGTCGGCAAGCTGAGTTTCGAAGCACCTTTAGTTACTCCCATGTCTGTCGCAGCTCCTTCTCAGTTACCGGATGTTACCAAAGCTTGGGGATTGCATGAGGACAGGCCCGATGAAAGCGAAGGTGCTTTCGACGTCGCAGCCGCATGGATGCGGAACGATGTCGAGGCTGAGGAGCTGCACAAGTAAGTGATACCGATTTTCTCTTTTTAAGCTTCCTTTTCTCATAGTTTTGTCGGGGTTTGGTTGTCGAGTTTTCATTACTATCCGATGCCGTAAGGATTTTCTCTCCTTGTCCTTGTCTTGGAGTACACGTTTTTTACGACCGTGCTATAAAAGGTTTCATTGGGTTGTAAAACCTAAAGATAGGGAACAAAAAAGATAGCTTCCGTATTGAGAACTTGACAATCAAGGGTTGTTGTTCCATGTAATCAGTATCCCGCCTTCTTGCTTTTTTAAGTTGAGAACTGGATTATTCGAAAATGTTACACCAACTTGCTAAGTGATGTCATCCGGTCCTTTCTTTGTACACGTTCTACCTTAAGAAAAAATGCGAGCGTCTTTAAAGTAAGAGATTCGCAACTCGTTTGTAAATTCGTTTACCCTATAGACCTAACACATAATTTAAACTTGTATAATTATAACCTCAAATAACTGTATAACTTTATAACTGAACACCTTAATTGTATAACTTCGTACACGAAGGACCCGAGTTATGGACCACTTGCCTAAGAGCAGGATCGAAAGGGCTATTTAACGCAGAACTTTTATTTAGTACGCCAAAAGGGTGCGCAGTCATGTGTGCGATAGAAAAGGGTCCTCTTAATGTTGTCCTCGGATTATACCATTTAGTGATTATCACTTTATTAGCTTCACAGCTTGTGCTTTGTCATTGTAGAAGGAGTCTAAAAGGGTGCTTGACGTCCACTTAAAGACTTCTTTTGGCGGCTAAGAGTTATTATGTACCTAGTCTATCTTACTTACGGTTTCTTTTTATCTCGAGGAAATTGCTGTCTGGACAACCCTTGATGAGTTTATTACTATCTACTCACAGGTTCATTTCTATGTGTTTTTTTAGGTACTTATTTCGTACTAGAAAAGGAAACGTAAATTAAACGAAACGATCGTCAATGACAGGGCTAATTTCAGCGTTTTCTTTTTTTTTTTGGTGTCAGGAATTTCGTGGTCTAAGAACGTCTATAGCAAATATGGGCTTCACGCAATTTATTTATTTAGCAATTAAAGAATCAGAGTAATTGAAGTTTAACTAATTCGAAGTCTAACCTAATTTTTTATTCTTAAAGGGAAGTAGACAACAAAAAACCATTTTATCTTTAAAAAAAAAGTAAAATAAATAAATCGATAGAATAAGCATCTAGCATTCCTCCTTCCGAAAGCGTTAGTGAAAGTCGCAAGATTGATAAAAATTCGCATTTGAACTGGGCGCGGGTTGTCACGTGGTTCGTTGACGTAAGCAAACAGACGAAGTCAGTCCTACCAGTTTCTGCCACTGAAGAAGCCCAAACCATCCCATGTGGATGAAATGTCGACAATGGGACAGACAAGTAGCATTATTGTTATACCTAGTCTTTTTGGCATAACATACATCCGTATTGGTAATTGTGGCATCCACAAAAATAAGCCGAGTATTTTGCACTGCTGTATCCCACTTATTTTTTTGGGAACGAGAGCAATCCTTAATCATATGCCGGACTGCTTTCTATACCCAAAAACGGCAGAGTAGCAACCTGTACATCTTTTTTTAACTTTCGTTTGCTCATTATTCGCCATTCGTGATCAAGATCAGTAGCAAAAAAATATAAAAGTCTCGACAGGGCGCGTGTTATAGCCATACCATTTGTTTATGTCACGGCAGTTGTGGCGTCAAAGGAACAAAACTTCACATTTTAATACTCGAGAACGGCTTATTCACACAACAAGGAGCAGAGTTCGTGATTCTTACAAATCTAGACTAAAAGATTCAATCAATATATGAAAAGTTGTTTTGGTGGCTATATATTGCCCTTTAAACTTAGTTACGTTGACCAGTTTATGCAAGCTTTGTTAACAAACTGAATGTATAGTTTTCGAGAGTAATGAATTAAGTGAATTCGATATTATTTTTATTTATGAGCGAGTTAGCATAAACAAAAACACGTTGTTTTTATGCCAGTTGACTTGGCAAACCCAATGACCGACCCACTTAAACTTTTGTTTGTTACGTTTCATTTTCTTCTTGTGTGACTTTATTATGCTGTAGGACACTACTCCAGCATATAGACGACGAATTGAAAACCAGGTAATTTTTGCAACGCTTTTTCAATTGACCCCGACGCAACCGACTTCTGTTACTGCATAAATATATTTTTTTCTGTTTTTTTAATTCTTAACTTGTCTTGTTTTTTCTGTCTAAAGTTGACACGCTTAGTCAGATAAACATATGTTGACCATCCTATAATTAGATAACGTTTTTCTTATGAGTCCCCTTGAGCAAACCCTCAGCTTCTTATTTGTCTGCTATGAACTTTAAAACCCCGTTTGTCACTGTCAGTTTACGCACATGGGTGGGCTTGGTATTTTACAGTTTTTTCTTACCTGTGTGGTGGTGATACCTCTTTGAGTTTTTAAACGGTTAAGGGCTACCTTATGTTTGTATTTCTTGGTGTTTTTTTGTGATGTCCCAGGCTTAGCTTTTATCGTTTACCGTATATTACCCTTCTAAGACTATCTCCCGTGACTTTATAAACCCTTAAACGCAGCTCATTACACGTGTATGACAACTAAAAAAAACAAACACAAAAAATGCTGACCTTACCACTTTAATTAATTTCATTGGCTTCTGGGGTTAAGTAATTAAGGTCAACCACTAAAACGGGGGTTTTCTGCCTTTCTAACTTACAGGGGTGTACGTTTGAAAGGTGGTAGCGAAGTTATACCAGATCAAGATAATAACGATCTTGACCTGAACGGACGGGACCTTGACTACATGCAATTGCAGTATTCTCAACAGTACGTCCTTTTTATGCTTATTTTTTCAAATGTTTGTGCTCGGTGGAATTACAGCTTCCCACGAACAAGAGAAGTTTGGGTATGTATGCCAGAAAATAACGCAACGCTTTGTTCGGGTAACGGGGATTTTTTCTTCTCCTAAACCAAACCAGTTTGTAATAACATATTCTTAGCTAACCTGAACTAGATATGTAAATGTATTTGTAGCTCGCGTGTCCGTCTCCTCTCTCGTTTGACAGGTCCACTTTACCAGCCGGAATAATTCCAGACGCAGAAGTTGACTTGGATTTCGAAGTCGAGGACGCAGAGTTGATAGATAGGACACAAACCCTGACACTTAACGAAGCGGACAGGTGGCTAATACAGAACGGTAAGTGGTGAGCTTGAAAAAAGGCGTGGTAAAGGCGAAATGGGCTTTGAATACTAAGCGAATGTTTTCCTATTTGGATTCGCTAACCGGATTAGGCGTCCAAATTCGTAATGGTCACCATAACCGCAGTTCAGACATTAGAGAAAGTTCGCCAGCCCGTGGTTACGATTCTCCGAGAGCGAGTGACCCGGTTTTGTTATCCGATGAATTCCCTCCGTCATTCCAACCGGACGCTAACACGGGGTACACACCACCCGTGCCACCGAGAAGAAGAGAAAGGAAGAAATCGACTCCGCCATCGCCCCGACTTTCTTCCAACGGTCTTCCCCCGACACCCAAAGTACATATGGGAGCTTGTTTTGCCAAAGTAATGAGGAAATAACTTTCCACAACTTCATGCTATCAGTTTAACTACTTGGCTTTTTCTATCAAACTTCTCTCTCTCTCTTATTTTTTTATGCGAACAGGTGTTCAATGGATGTCCCTTACGTATTCATTGCGCAGCTTCCTGGGTTCATCCGGAGACCCGAGATCAGCATTTACTACTCGGCGCCGAAGAAGGAATCTATACGCTCAATTTGAATCAATTGCACGAAACTACAATGGACCAGCTGTACCCGCGCAGAACCACATGGATGTACGTGATTAAAGATGTATTGATGAGTATGTCTGGCAAAACGCCACAATTATACCGCCATGATTTGCTGGGTTTGCATGGCAAACATGCACATCGGTTTAGCTTGGGGATCAATTTGCCAGTTGGGAAACTCCCCGAGCGCTTAGTCCCTCGTAAATATGTCTTGACCTCAAGAGTGGCCGATACAAAAGGCTGCACGAAGTGTTGCGTGGGCCGAAATCCCTACAACGGGTACAAGTATCTGTGTGGCGCAACGTCTAACGGCCTTTTTTTAATGCAGTGGTATGACCCTCTCAACAAGTTTATGCTTCTCAAGGTAAGCCATCATTTTTCACGGCTGTTGAGTCGTCCTTCTTGTTTCTGGAAAGAGTTGCTTTTCCGGTTCAGAGCATCTTTGTAACTATCTCTTTGTTGTCTTTGGTAATATCTATAGCATTACGAATGCTGGCTACCTAATCCACTACCGGTTTTGGAAATGCTAATGACCCCTGATCTAGAGTATCCATTGCTTTGCATTGGAGTACAGAGTGGATACGGAAAAAACTTGAGACTCGATTTGGTTCAGCTAACTGCCACGCAAGCCTTGTCCTCCTTGGATGAGCAAATGGATGGTTCAGGTAAAAGCCTCCGATCTGAGTCACGCTGTTATGGTCTAATGTATATATTAATATCTTCTCTGGGTATTAACTACTATGGGTAAGCAGCTACTGTCATTCCTAGACGGGACAACTTACATGTCGTGAACGTTACGCAACTGGAGAAAGACACCATCCTGGTTTGCCATGATAGTAAGTACTCTTTTATGTTTTTTTTTTTTTTTAACTGGGCTGTTACAATGGGAATTTGCACGTTTGGGAAAACACTGAAGTCGTCTTTGGTTTGACTGGTTACTTCCGTGTTCTTCTGATACGCATTTACGGTGCTGCGAGGCAGAAGAAAATTCGCCTGAGTGATTTACATACCAAACTTTCTCGTGCATTATGTAAATTGCCTGGCACTTGCACCTAACCCTTTTTTGGGGGTCACGTATTTCAATTTCAGATATGGTTAAGATCGTTAACGTGCAAGGGCAGCTCAAATCCAGTCGACGGCAAGCCGCATTTCTCCAGTTTGACTTCGAGATAGAGTCTATTGGTGAGTTTTGCTACAATAATTTGTACCTTGAATTTTAATTTGTACCGAGGAATGTTACAATGACGGTGTTAAATCCTATGCTGTGTACTAATTATGGACCTTTTCTTTTCTTGTCCTTTTGTACACGCAGTGTGTCTGGCGGATAGTGTATTGGCTTTTCATCGTCATGGCATGCAAGGCCGATCGTTTCGGGATGACCAAGTAACTCAAGAGATCATAGACACATCACGCATATTCCGAGTTGTGGGATCCGACCGAGTCATTGCCTTGGCTAGTAAATCTAGTCAGACAGAAACACCTGTGTCCAGCACGCCCACAGCCCAAGACGAAGGAGCTAGCTTGTATATATTGGCTGGACACGAAGAAAGCTATTAGGTTGATGTCATTTCGGAAGTTTTGCATCATGGCGACAAACTGTGTACCCAGAGTGTCCCCCTTTCCCTTTTACGGTTTCTTTCCTACCCGACCTATCTATTTTGATTGCGTTTAGGAAAACTTGCTTGCAATATCAAGTCGTGTATATATATATTCTTATTCTTTTCTTATATGACTGCTCTTCTCTTGTAATATTTGGAAGTAATTGTAAAATTACTAACCATTATTCCTAAGCGTACATTTTTTTTCACCAAATGCGCGCTCGTTGACCTCTCTCACGCCCTCTGAACTCGGTTCCCGTTAAGTTATTCCGCCATGCGTGTGTGCTTGAGAGTTTTGCGAGTTGCGTTGAATCGAGAAAGAAAAACAATGAAAGTGACATTCCCTTTGAGCTAGCGAAATTCTCGTTTCTATTGTCGTGGCTTTCTTTGAAGGCTGGATTTGAATAGGAGGTTAAGTAAGTTCACAAAAGGTTGATTTAGTATGTACTGGATTGTATTTCTTTTGGAATTTGCTTTTGCAAAGTTTCAGTTTGCGGCCAAACAACAGTTGCAGGCAAGTAAAAGTATATGGAACAATATCCATACATCTCTATAAAAGTATACACAACGATCAGACAGTCACTTTCCTACAGACACACAAAGCGGTTTCTCTATATACACGTTACATCACACATTTAGCTCCATTCCGTTACCGTGCTAAGTATTTGAGTCTCTTGGTTGAAGAACATGTCCAGCATGGTTGTGAAGGGGAAAAGGCTTGTGTTACAAAGTTGGGAGTTTTTTGTTAACATTTTTGGTAAGTAGAGTTGTTGATATTTTTTATCGAAGACATAAAACAACTTCTTTGGAATGAGAAGTATCAGGGGCTTCTCCAGGATTGATGGCATAACCAATGCTCCACATGCAAAGAACTTGTTTGGGGTTCTCAAGCATTGGGAGTTTTATACGCTGTAAGTAGCGTTATGAAAAACGTCAAACAAGAGTTTGTCTTGTAGGGGGCATTCAGGGAAAGCTGTCCTGCATAATTGCTTCATCGAAGGGTAAAAACGCCCCAGGGAAGCCGCGTAAACAAAAACGTCACGAGGACTTTCGATTAAATCAGCGTTGGGCTGCTCCGTAAGGTAGAACCTGAAGTAAGCGTGAAAAACAAATAGTTAGTGACGAAAGGTTGATGGAGCAAAAGTGGAGCAAAACAATGTACAAGAAAGGAAATCAAGAAGAAACTCACTTGAAAAAGTCAACGAGCACCATTTCTTCAGTTTTCAAATCTTGGCGGGTTTTTTGGTGCATTTCGCAAATAAGACGAGCTCCACAGCGGAATTTGTCTTTGTTGGCAGCGTCCACAACCAAAGATTCCATCACGAACAACGCTTGGGGAGTCAAAGCGTTGACGACAGGGACATTTTTTTGTTGGTTGTTTGAGATCGCCCGTCTGCCGCGGCTATAGGCTCGGCTTGCGTAGTCGTTGTAAGCATTGTTATTGTAAACAGAGTTGCGGCTATAGGCAGGAGCGGCAGCGCCATAAGTAGGAGCTGAGTAGGCAGGAGCGGGAGCCGCGTATGAATCGTAAGTGTTATAACTAGGAGGAGGGTAGTATTCCTCTTCTTCGTAGCTATATTCTTCGGCTTCCTTTTTTTTCTTGAGGAGGACACCGGCCGCGATGGCCAGACCGATTCCGGAAGCCAGAGCCAATTTACCCACGACTAAAAGGGGGAGAGCACCCAATGCGCCTAACCCTAGACCGAGACCTCCTAAACCCAGACCTCCCAAACCTAACCCTCCCAAACCTAACCCTCCCAGTCCTCCTAAACCCAAACCGCCTAAACCAAGACCCCCTAAACCCAAACCTGAAACGGGAAAAAACAGTATTACTTCTGATTTGTTGAACTTGGGATAGTTTGCCTTCTCTTACCTGTGAGAGACGGGACTCCGAGACCGATTCCAGCTGCAGTACCCGCACTACCCGCTGAAATAGCGACTGAGGGTAACCCAAAGCCGATTGCAAGACCACCAGCACCTGGAAATGAAAAATAGGAAGGTCAAAACCTTTTCTGTTTGTTGCCATTTGACACGTTTGCAGAATGGATTGTTGCACGAAAATTGACGTACTTGCACCGGCGGTTCCGCCAACCAAAGAGCCAATACCAGCGATGGTACCAGCACTAGCTGCGCCTCCAGCTAAACCAGCGTTGATGATCTTGCTAACGCCGATACCGGTGCCCAAGCCTGCAAGCTTGCTGAAGCCTATGCTAGTACCAGCAGCGGCACCGGTCCCGATTCCGAGAGGGATCGCAATGCTGTTTACAAAGCACGCAATGCACCCGATTATCACAAATGTAGATAACTTGATTCGCAACATATTGAAAACTCGATGAATTCTAACTTAAAAAGGAATCCAAGCTTGTATGTGTATAAAAAGTACTGTTGCTACGATGCTGTAAGAGCTCAGGAGTTGCTACGCACTGCTTGCAATGACGGTTTGATGCTAATACCGAACAAGTTTGACGTATTTATACGGAAAAGTAGGGCAGGGATGTAACGAGACTTATTTCACTTTCTTTCTCTTTCTCCAGCAGCCCCGCATGTGGCTTTTTCCGACAATTGCATTGGTCGCTGATGGATATAGGTCCTCCTTCTAATACAGGGGGCATTTTCTCCTCACTAAAGCTGCTACAAGAAAGTATTACAGGGCGGTCTTAACAGTTTCTCTTTCACCGTAGACGGAATTCTATAGGTGTGAGCCTGCAGTCAAGTGCCCCGCTCCGGAATTATTTACGAACCGCAAGGACTGACTGAACGGTAATCTTTCCGTAGTGTGTTCCAGTTTCCGGGTAGAAGATAGCAGTCTACTTTTCGCGAGGGAAAATTACCATGAAGATTTCTTTCAGACTTACTTTATGGAGCTAAAAAAGGTTTCTTTAAGTTTGCTTTTCGCCAAATAGTTCGGCCTAGTTCTCCGAGTTCGTTGGCCATTGTTCGCGTATTTAGGTCTAGAAGGTAACTACCCGGAGAATTCTACGGCATATTTTTTTATCACCAGGACGCTGATGTAGCGTTATGTAAATTGACTAGCTGGGATCCATGCATTTCAACTGGGCTTGGCATCTACGAATGGGTAGAAGTGAAAGGCCATCGCATAGCATCACTGTAGAATAGTATGTTACTTTTCGAATCTCTATATATGAGAGTTTTCTTTTGAGTACGTCGTGAATGTTTGATTAACGATCGATATTTTCAGGAGGTATATAACCTGTAACGGAGGACACCCTGGGTCGTTCGTTTCCCTTTTTTAGTTGAGATTCATGCATGCTTCTTTCTTTCATATAGGCTTTTAACATGCACACCTGTGTTGCTGACTTTAATTTCCCCTTGCTACCTAAAATGTTGGGAATGGCTGATAGGTATTTGGTCCATGTAAACTTCGTGGTCATTATATACGGAAGTTATTGTACGACTTACCCACTTCTTCCGTGCCCCCTTGAGCATACGAGTCGTCGATTAGTGGAATAGAAACTTCCACTAACCTTAGGAAGTGCGGTTTCATAAAAGCTTTTCTTACCATGCGACAAAGATTTTTTTCTTTAAAAAAAAAGGTGACAACCAGAAAGACGTTTGGACTTATCTTTTGTATCACCGACTTCAGTCTGAGGGTTTTCAGAAGCGTTTGTTTAAATTATGATACCTGCCCCAAAATTCCTTCTTCACACCACGATCAGCTTTCCTTACCCTTTCGGTTTCAACAAATTGTTGAGGAAAATTGCCATGGCCATAAGGCCACAAACATAGGGACCCAACAGGTAAGATCGTTTCTCATTCCTTAGGCCTAGGAAAGTCCTGACGCAATTCGGAAAATGAAACTTCAAGGTGCAAGTTGGCGGTATTTTGTACTTGAAGAAATACTGTGTCCTAGGCCAGGTATATGATATAACTAGGCTACTACTAAGGTTTGAAGTCGTGCCGAGCGTCATGTGTCAGAGGTGAAAGCTGGTCGAACCTGTTGCTGTAATTTGTTACGGTTACGGAGTTGACTCTGCTCTAGGATCTGTAACAACGGTCACTTTGGGGAAGTTTGGGGAAGTAACCTGGCTTCGTCTTTGGCCTGGCGTTTTTTATGTTTTTCTCCACGCGTAGAGGCAACGTCATGAAAAGAAACGTAGAGACTTCTTTTTATTACGTGAAAGTGACCGAGACTTTCTTCGGGTTAAACACACTTTCTTTGGGTCAAACACACTTTCTTTTTTTCGCATATGAGATCTTTTTTAGACTATATTATTAGAAGACTCAGTATTTCACACGGAGTGTATGAAACTCGTTATCATGACTTCTTCTATTGTCCCACGAGATAAATGATGACAAGCGAAATTAACATGCGTGAGCCGACTGTTCAAAAAGATCACGCCCTAACGCGAGCTCAACGTGTCTTAGAAGGACAAACTTATTATAGTACTCACTTTTGTTTAGATGCCTGATTGGAGCTTTTACCACCGATAAAAGGAGGCTTTCGAGCTTTGGTAAAAAGTTTAATCGAAAGGCTTAAAGTAACACTTTGATCTCAGTACCAATCGCAGCTTTCGTGACGGGAGTTTTACCTTCGTGAAAAAAAGTTATATCTAGATTACAAGCTTCACCTGTTTTGGTGCAAGCCGATCTAATTATCTCGGTGTGATGTCGGTGGCTTTGACTTGAAAGTGAAGCAACAGTTAAATTTTATTTTTAAATTTGTTTAAATTCTAAATTAAAGTGAATTGGTTTTAGATTTCCTTCGGCCTGCCTAATGCTTCTATTGCCTACCGAATGTCAAACCTGGACAACACGGTTTCTTTTCTCCAAAGAAATAGATGAATATATGGTTCATTCGACTCTTCGGCCGTGTGGGACGGCGTCTTCGTAACTTTCTTCTTGTCATGTAGTGCATAATCTATTTTACAAGCTCGACAAGTTTTGGAGCCAACAGATCTGATCTTCTCGGTGTGATAAGGACAGCTTTGACGAGAAAGGGAAGCAACAGTTAAAAGTTATTTTTACATGTTTGTATTCGAAATTAAAGTGATTTGGCTTTAATTTTCTTTGGGCCCGCCTAATGCTCCTATTAATGCCTCTACCTGGGCAACATGGTTTCTTTCCTCTGTAGGAATAGATGAATGTGTGGTATGTTAATCTATTTCTTGGATCATGTAGGACGTAATCTATATTAGAAGCTCTACCTGTTTTGGGGCCAGCAGGCCTGATCATCTCGGCCTGATATGGACGGCTTTGACGTGAAAGTATGAAGCAAAAGTTAAAAGCTATTTTTACATTGTTTCATTCTAAATTAAAGTGAATTTGCTTTAGGTTTCGTTGGGCCTGCGTAATGCTTCTGTTACTGCCTATACCGAATGTCAGACCATGGGTTCTTTTCTCCGTAGAAATAGACGAATATCTGGTTCAACAGACTTTCGGGTCATATAGGACGTAATCTTCTTACCTTCTACGTTTCCGTAATGCAAGCAAGCTGTTGTTAAAGTTTCCCAGGTGGTTGAAAGAAAGCAGGTTTTCAGAGCAACCGGTTGTAGGCTCAGGTAATGCGGGCTCAAATAACTATTCTACCCTAACCTACCAGAACAAAACCAGTTTGAATGATTTCCCCATGTTTTGGTTCCGAATCTTGGTTTCCGTCATCTGCTGCTTGTCAACAGGTTTGCCCTCCATAGGTTGGGCATTGCTAAGGCCCGCACACAACTGAAAGATTCGTCCTTTACGCAGTTCAGGAACATCTTTTCAGCTTGGCCGGTCGCATCGTCGGCGCGTTTCGTTGGGAGGTTTTCGCATGTGGAATTTCCAAGAGAAAGTCACACATATGATATGTAATAGCAAAACAACCCGGTGCAACGTTGAATTGCTAATATTTAAATAAGAGCTTTTATATATGGTACGAAGGGACAGACTTTCAGACCGTCCAGCTTTCGATATCTAATTAGGAAGGTTTCGGTCGGTATATACTTGATGTGCTCTCCTTATAGAGTCGTTGTTGGATATAGGGAAGAGTTGTTCGTTGGGAAAAGGGAAAGAACTGGTTCTTGTTTATTTATACACATTACCCGGATTCCTCTCCTGTAAAAGGGGCGTGTCATAGAGTATAAAACATGATTATGTATTATATTTTCTTCCCTCTTGTGTCAAGAACATACAAAATGGGCTTTTGCTTTCTTTTTTACGCCATATAAGAAAGGGATGGTAGGGGTTCATTAAAACCAAGATATAACGGATTGGTCGGGGCTTTTCTCCAAGAGAAAGTTTAGACAGGGCGAAATATTTGTAATACGCGAATTGCGTAGCGTGTCTTTCCTCGGTATCCTTGGTCATAACCTTAGTGCCATCATTGGATAAATCTCGGGCCAAATCAGGCCGACGCATTGCGTTTACTTTGCCTTGACTTCTGGAATCCGTTGGGCCTATATACAGTACCGGATTCCGGTTTTCTACCTCAGCAAAGGCCTTTGCCCTTTGCCACTGAAGCCTATAGTTTGTATTTTTTTATAACTTTTTTATGGGAGGCAAAATGTAGAGTGAAAGCCAAACGGCCAAGTTAGGCAATCTATTGAAAGTGCCACCCATTTGACAATGTCGTAGCTCGAACACCAAAAGCTGTAGCCTACCTGGCTATTGAATCACCAGGTCAAAGTGTATAACGACTCCGTCGTATAAAAATAAAGTAGCATGCTGTCAAGCAAAGACTTGAAAAGGCTGCCAAAGTTTGGTTCTGTGAAACGAAGCGTTTTCCCATCGGAAGGTTCTTTTTTGTAACATGGGAAATCTATATCCCATCGAAATACTGTTTATTGCTTTCAAACGTTTGAAACCGGTGGTCGGTAAAAAAAAGCTTCCTAAAAAATACATGAAAAAGCTTGCGATTTTCTTACAAAACTCATTATAGGGCTCTCTGGCTACGAATCAACTTCAGTTTAATTTGACGATAAAATCAAAGCGAGTTTTAATTCCGCGGAGGAATTCAAAGCTCAAGATCTGTTTTGGTCGACATACTTTCTTTGTGTGTCTTTTCGTAAATGCTTACCACACGATCGAGTTCCCATCATAAGACGTGGACCATGGTGAAATCCGTGAAATCTGACAAATGGTTTTCCATTTTCTCTTTGGTTCATTTTCCGAAAAATCTGCGAGTTTGCATTGCAAACAACGCTTACTGATGTCGCTATGCTGATAACGCCATGCTATCTTGTATCTAGCATCACAGGATCGTGAGGGGATACAAAAATGTTGTAGGAAATCAGTCCAATCTCTTTGAGGTGGAGGTGGAATAAAGTTTCTGTAGTAAGGTTGAGTAATTGGATTCTGTAGTGCGTAATATCCCGTTTGTCGTTAGGGTACAGAGAAAAGTGAGCCATCATTCTGTTGCCGCCCATCGTGACCTAGGTTTGGATTCCATTGTATTCTATCTCTGTTAATAGAGCTAATTAACGGTGTTTCTTTTCTCTTTTTAGTTGATCAAACAATGTCAAATCATGCTGTTCAAAGGCGGTCCAGTCAGATCGGCATGGGGGCCAAGATGATTAACAAACGTAAGACTTCCTGCTGCCTTGCCCAGGTTGCAGGCAAAACGCGGCAACAACAGCAACAACTGAAGGCGATGGCGCTGTAACGAATGTGAAGCGCAAGGTAGAGGGGCTCACATTTCCGACGATTGGGTCCAAGAGCTTCTAAACCTGCGCTAACCGACCAATTTGGGCCATTCAAGCTCTCCTTTTGCTGCAAGTTTCGAATTGTGATAATCTAGAGCGGCTCTCGTTCCAAATTGTTCTCCAGATCCCACGGCTATTATAAGGTGGTATATGGTTCTGCTGTCTTCAACGGCGCATAAACACCTCATAAGCAAACAAGAGCCTGGAACAGGATACTGTCCTACATGCGAAATTCCGTCTTTTTGGCTCATACTTTATTTTTATGTTTGTTCTTTTGTCTATAATTATGACCGAAGAGCTGAAATGGAAACCACAAAATCCGGTGCGTGCGCTGTTGTGTTTAACATAAGGAGAGCAGCGCTCCATTTTTATTATATGCGGAAGACATTGTTCTTCTCACAAATAAGGGGTACAGATATACATACACTTCTTAGCAGTAGTTTCGTCACATAACCATAGTAGCTTCATAGCTCATTTGCACATTGGCTGGCATCCAAATTTGAGACAGCCCCCCTTGTACTTACGCAAACCTGTCCTGAGTGCACCTTGCTGATGCTCACACGATTTCGCCTTCTGACAAGTCTTCAGAAAACGAGAGCAACGACTTACCTTATAAACCTTACATTAGCACACACGTTTTTCCTTTCCTTTCATTTCACTTTACTTGCAACATCCATTATTCATATTATATAACGTCGTGGTCGTGATTGTTTGCTGCGCGTTAATTTCCCTTTCGGCTCGTTGGTCAGTCTGAAAAAAAGTCGAAGCTTTTTGTTTAGATCTGATGTCCTAACTCTTGTACCTATGCTGGATACCCTGGCTTGTAATCACGAACAAAAAATTTATAAGGAAACTCGCTGGTCAGAGAAGAGGTCTTATGTAACCGTCTGCTCTGCTTATTGTCTGTACAGTAATAACGTTTGTGTCTACTCTGGGCTCTCTCGGTGTCGTGTTAACTGTGGAACAAAGGGTTCTTTGTTAGTCTAGACACTTCAATCACGGCCACGCTGCATTTCTAGCTTGATATTACGTATCACACTAGCTAGAAAGTGCATCAAAAACGAAAAGACCCACGAGAGCTCTGCTTTGCCTTGCGTCGTTGCGTACTTCCCTTACGGGAAGTAAGCTCTGCATTCCCCCGTGAGTTATTTTTAGGAGAAGATTTCGCTTTTCGAGAGAAAAAAACAAACGAAGGTGACAAGCTTACGCAACCCCGGGAAGCTTTCCCTTTTCACGTGAGTAGTTGCGTCTGAACCCGTACATAAAAAAATCCGGAGTGGAGATTAAATAACCTAAAGTTCCTATATAGCATTCTTGGATGCCTCTAGGTTTCCTGGTGACCAAGCCCTGAAAGAAAGTGCTATCATTTTAATCGCCATCGTCGGAATGGAGTCATGATTGAGAACGGGGTTGAAAAACAAGTCAATTATTTCCCTACGTTTCTGAAATATCGGGAGCAATTTTTGTCAGTAAATCATTTTTCCTCTTCGGCCGACCGGCACGCGGCCGTTCTCTTTAGGGGCATTCTTATCAACTGCTCGTTTCCGTAGATCAGATCCATGCATTTTTCCTCTGAGTTTAACCAAGCATGAGAGCTTTCAACGGAATGTCGTATTATTACTAGCTTGCAAATCGCGGTGCTCTAACTCGTAAAAAACTTTCTAGAGCGTACGAAAAAAAAGTCTGGGTTTATACCCTCTACTCTCGCAGTTCCTTTGCAAGCTAAGCTGTAATTAGCGGTATAACGTTGCTTTAACTTGGCTCCGGTCCGTCAGTCATTTTTTCGCTCGCGCTAGGAAAATTCCTAATTATGGTCACCTTTCTATTTAATTTTCTTGTGTTTGTTTGTTTGTTTTTTTAGCTTTCTCTACGTAAATTCGGGATGGTGAAATGCTAGCCAAAAATAGTTAGAAACCCTAATCGTGAAAATGAGGAACGGATATCTTGTGAATGACCCAACACCTGCTTTCGCTCTTTTTCAAGTTCGTTAAGCGCTCATTTTCATGTAAATTACACGCTTTGTATGGCCCAACATTTAACGAGACAGCCTCGCAGTGGGTTATCTATACTTTCGAATCAAAGACTAACGAACGCCGATAATGATAAGCCAGAAAAGTGCACGTTTTCTTTTTCGAATGAAGACAACTGGTGTATTAACGCAAAAAATTCCATGTTGTAAAGTGGAGCAGCCAACAAAATTTCTCGTGGAAACACATACTCATGATCAATCATCATCTTGCATTAAGGCGGCAAACTTATTAGAGAACGCTTTAGGCTGATCGTCATCAGGGTCAAGCCTTTCTTCCGTGTCTGAGTCGGATGAGACGGGTTCAGCTTCACCTGTGCCCTCCTCTTCCTCGCTTTCACTAATGACTTCCCAGTTCAGTTCAGCGTGTGATGAAGCGTGCGGTAAAGCTTGAATATGCTCAACTTCTTGACAGGCCGGATCCTGTTTCCAGCGCGTTTGTTCTAATTCATAACCGGGAGGTCTGATATAGAGAGGAAATCGAGCATCCAGGGCCAAACGTAATATGTGGTTGGCCGCACGATGGACGTCAGGACGAGCTCCTCTGGCTGTCATAAACCCACGGCTAATGGCCCAAGCTACATAAACACGTAAGGAAAAGAGTACAGGTCAACGAGGCATCCTTGGACTCCACTTTTATACTTTTGTTTTGCAACTCTAAAATGGTAATAAATCTGTTATCACCTTCACAGATGTCATGTGCAGACCATTCGTTCTCATCAGACGGGTGTTTGAGACTGAGGTACTTGGGCAGATCCAAATGCTTCGCCAAATACGCGACGGATGACAACGGTACACGTAACTGTGCAATGGGAAAGCTGCCAACTAAGACTTGTAATACTTTGGGTACTTTGGAGGGGAACACCAAGCCCGGGCAATCGCAAAGACGCACC
The DNA here is from genome assembly GCA_023053545.1 of Lepidurus packardi. Taxonomy (NCBI): domain Eukaryota; kingdom Metazoa; phylum Arthropoda; class Branchiopoda; order Notostraca; family Triopsidae; genus Lepidurus; species Lepidurus packardi. The sequence goes on along the minus strand of JAKZAN010000005.1, from coordinate 7,690,430 downwards.
GTGGGAGTTAGAAAAATGGTCTGAAAGTGTTTCGTGTGACCCGGCGTGCGGGACACGCTTACAACTTTCTTGCCCATTAACGCGTTAATGACGGAGGATTTACCCACATTTGGCTGACCCACACAACCTAATGTCAAGATGCCGTTTTTGTACCTTTCATGGGCGGCTTCGACAGTCCTCGAAGACTTGATCGGTTCCTCCAGTAATAACCCCACGTCTATTTCTGCATCGTCATCATTGTCTTCGTTCTTAGCACGCAACTCAGATGCAATTTTGGCTTTCCAGGATGACAGATCAACTAACGCATAAAACTTCGATAATTACACACCAAGATGCTGCAGGATGATTTCACCTTGATTGTGGCAGATTTGCTGACAAAGCTCGTACAGACGGTTTGCTCCTTCGGCGGCCATTCGCATTCGGCCGCGCCTTCTTTGCCCTTTGGCTATCTTCCCCTTGGCTACTGCTTGAGGATCACGAAGATTGTAACTCGGCATTGACGTGAACGGCATCACTTGCAAGCCTGGGAAATGACTTTCAAAATACCGCATCCATGCTACAGCTAATGAAGATGGAATAGCGTCGATTTTGTTGAGAACTAGTATCATGGGCACATTTAACTTATCGGTGACATAACGGTACAGTGATGGCGGGAATAAGAGCGACTGCGCTAACCAGTAAGGCAAAGAGAAAACGCGAAACTAATTATTTTTAAGAAGCTACGAAGATTTCCAGCAATTACGGGAAACCGGGCATCCACTACGACGATGAGGATATCGGACATTTCCAAAACACGCCACAGCTGGCGCCATGTCTCCAGGTTCAGTTCAAAGTAACTCAGCTCATTACTAGGATATCTACTCTGAATCTCGTCCACATACTCCTTGAGGGCGAAAAACGTTTTAGATATGGAAAACTCTAAGACATTAATAGGCTATTACTCTAAAGTACTTGTTTTCACGCCGGTCCAGCTCCCCGGCAGACAAATTGTAGTCCCAAATAGGCCTGACAGGAAAAGAAAGGCCTGAGTCGTAAAACACATCGCTGCCTAATTCTAATTTCTCGTCATTTTCAGGCATTATGGGCTTCTGAGCTAATTCTTTGAGAACTGCGACTTCTTCAGTCGTTTCAGAGTGAAATTTCAGATTATACCTATAAAATCCAACAGGTGGTCATGCCAATATGCGACGAGGTGTGCTAAGATAAAGTTTTGTACCTGTTAGGGTCTCTAATAGACCTGCCAACGCCTTTAGGCTGAGCATTGAGACTGCGAGTCCCTATAGTAGTAGCGTCACGGGCTTGACCAGGTTTTTGGACGATTTTGGACTCGGTCTCATCTATTAAAAGCATGACCGTGCTTTTATCAGCCGACAGCCGCTTTCTTTAAGTCGAATAAATTTGTAATACCTTCATCAGAATGCTGTTGCCTTTCTGCTCTTTTCGCCTGCAATTGCTGCTTTTTAGCTTTGGTGCTGAACGGAATACGTCTCTTCTGAGTCATTTTCAAGACTTGTCACAGGATTAGCGAGTCCGAATACCGCAAAACGAAAGATCTTGCGTCGAGTAAAAACACGTGACTTTTGTTTGTATCGTGTGTCGACTTTGCTATCGATTTGAATTCAGGCTCGTCAAGTTTAATCATGTAATAAATTGTGCTGTAAATTACAGGAATTGTTGCACGAAAACCGCTGATACATAGTTGTGTCTCTATTTTTATCACCATAAAAGCAAGTTAAGAATTTTATCGCCTTTGTCTGGTCCAGAAGTTTAAGATTCTGTGTTTATCCTTTGTTTGTATCGGGTCGATATCAATATTAACTGGTTCCCTGAGGGTCTTGGCTGGCGAAGGGGAGGTTGGTGTCAAGTTTTGTCAAGAAACTCGCGTTCTTTATGTAAATGTAACCTTGGTAGTGTTCTGTTTAGTTTTCTTAAAAAGCTACAGGTAATGTTATTTGATACACCCAAAATATGTGCACTACGTTTTTCACTGCTCTGATATGATGTGCTTGTTTTGTTTGAACGATGATGGTGTCGCAAACCTGCTTCCCCATTTATAGACGTTGCCCATGTTTGGAGTATTGCTTTGTTGTTGTTGTCCAGTTCGTTCATTATTTAATCATTATTTATTTCTCTGTATATTTTAAAAACTTTAGATCCCGTTGTCATCGCCGAGCACTGAAATGACCAAAGACCTATGCTGTTCAGCAATATGGCTCGCTTGACTGGATCTGAGAACAACAATGACAGTTCTGGAACAAGCAACAAAACCACCAATGGCAATAGTAGCAATGGAGATTCCACCGGGCATAATTACACACCGTGTGCCCAAGTTAGACCTCCACATTTACCCTCCTTGGACCTTTCCCTACATACTTCGTCCAGTACAACCAGGAAGTCTGCGCCTAATCCTTTGACCCTGACAACGCGTCTCCAAGATGCTGCTTCGGAATCCAATGACTTTGTATCGTTGGACTTGGACAGTAGTTCTTCATCATCACCCCACGTTTCTCCAGACGTATCAGTCACTCGTACGTCTTCCACAGCCTTGATTCCTGGGCTGGAAAACCTGACAGAAAGTGGGGAAACTGGAGCTCTTCAAGCTGACTTGAAAGAAGAACTTAAAGCTCTTCTATTTTCCGAACACTTCTGGTCCATGGGGAATGTCAGCATATCTCAGCAGCAGCAATTGCATGACATGGTTGAAAAATCTATAAGGTTAGACCTTTTTTCTGTTCTTTTTTTGAGTAGTTTGTTGATAAAATCCATTCATTTTGCAGCCAAACCTCCAAGGACACCGTAGACCGCATGTTACAGCAAGTTTCGGACTTATCCAACTTGGAAAAGCTGCTGCTTATGCTAAAACTACGCAATTGCCATATCCAAGAAGATCCACTTCGTCTGTAAGGGTTGCTTACGCTACTGACCTCTTGAAAGAAAAGTAACCGTAATTGTTTTCTCTTCTTTTCAAGCCCCGTCAACCCTCTGGGCAGTCGGCCGGAGATTTCATTAACAGTGACGTGGATTAGCACTCACTTGGAAGAAGACGCCTCCACGTCCTTACCCAAGCATGAAGTCTATGAAGAATACATGACCCATTGCCAAGCTAACAATGCTAAAGCCTTATCAACTGCGGATTTTGGCAAAGTTATGAAGCAAGTTTTTCCTACTGTACGACCCAGAAGGCTAGGGACACGAGGCCATTCACGCTACTGCTATTCAGGCTTGAGGAAACGGATGAAGGTGAATCCCCCTCTCCTTCCAGACTTGGATACACACATCTCGGCCGTAAATATGCCTCACACGCTTATTTGCTTTCGTATTGAAACTTTTTTGTATTCCCAAATTAGGGTACCTCCACTGAGGACATCTTGCAAGACGCCTCTTCTTGTGTTATACGCGAATGGTCGGAGAAGTTATTAGCGTCCAGTTTTCCATCAACACAAGCCCTGGCTGTGTATTTAGTGGATAAGCTGTACGTGGATCATCGCTCCAAAGCTGCGAAAGTGCTCTTGGAACTCACCGCTAGCAAAACTTGTAAGTTTGATGATATAGCATTGGTTGATATTGCAGTTTTAAAAACTCGTATACTCGTTTTTCTTAGCTATGGTTAGTGGATCCCCTGATCTGGAGCCCTTGGAGGTGAAATTGCGAACATCCAGCGCTTCAGCACCCAGCAAAGCCGTAAAAGGGGCTGATAAGGAGCATATGAGGGAACTGAAGCGAAAGTTGCAGGTAATGTAGGTTTGCTGTCTATGTAACCCCATTTCTAGGGCTGTTTTTCACACGTTTGCCTCGATTTGATGAGTACTGTTTTTTTTAGGAGCAACATTTGGTGGCTACGAAAAATCGGGTAACAACAGGTAGAACGACCAAGAAGACCAAAGTGTCCGGGCAAGCCAAGGATCCTATTTGCAGTGAAAATGAGTCTAATGAAGTGGCCAATTTTTCAAGCACTAGCGAATCGGCTGGTAATAGCAGTCGCACCGTGTCGTTGGATTCTTCAGTTGTCACTCGTAAGTGTCACTTCTTGTTTACAGTCTTTAAAGTCTATCGTTATTAGTGTATTTCATTTTTCGACCTTTCATTCGATGATTTGTTTCTTTTTAATTTAGTTTCTTTTTAATTAATTTACTTTTGCTGTATTTAGTAAACATTTTTTTCTTATGGTAATTCAGTTGAAGCAATTTTGTAGTACAATAGATGCTGCTTATTGTGATCACTGGTTATTAGAATTAGCCGCTTTACGGAATCAAATTTTAAAGGACTGATTCGAAACGATAAAATTCATTGCATTTTAATTGGTTATTAGAATCACAGTTTTAGATATTATAATCAATTTCAAAAGAATCTTCACAGTACAGTAGCTAAACTACAGTAGTGATTGCTACATAGACTTGGCATATTGACCAATGACATTGCTTTTACGTCGTTTTGACCAATCCTGGCATTTCCAGCCTGCGCTTAAGGCGTCCGTACACATTGGAAATTTTAGCGCAAGCTCCTTGACGAAACTTCCTTCCCGATTGGGAAAAAAGCTCCCTCTGGAGCTTTCTCGAAGATACAAATATGTTATCTTTGAATTGGAAGTTTTTAGTCCGCTGAGGCAGAGTCCCAACTACTTGTGATGTGTACGCGTAACTTTCCCGTCTACTAGGAAGTTTCTAAATCGTCAGCCAATCAGAATCGACCTTCACTTTTATCGGGTTCTGTTCAAAAGTAAAATGGCTTCTAGAAGCGCTCCCTTGTCTACGGGATTATGGTCACAGAGGCACACAATGCCTAAACGCTTGCACATTGGAATTTCAGTCGGGAAGAAGTTCCTGGAATGGACTTGCGCTAAAAATTTCAATGTGTATGGCCGCCTTTAGGGATAAATCCCTTCCAAATTCCCCAGTCAATTAATGAGCAGGTTATTCAGTTGAGTGACCAGTTCTTGTAATTGACTGGGAAAATTAGAAGGGATATCTTCTTATGCTCCTACTTGAGCATAGGAGTAGGGGAACTAGACACAAGGACGACTCGACAAAAGGATCTTTTAAGAGAGCAATAGAATTTTGAGTTTAAAAAGTATCAAAAGTTTAAAGTCTTTGCTCATTGATTAAGCGGAAACGAGATTAGAAAGTGCGTAAGCTGTATTACAAAATATGTCATAAGAACTCCAGACCCCGACAGAAGGATGCCTATCCTAACCAAACCTAACCTAACTTAACCTTGTGACGTATTTTTAATACGGCTTAAGTACTTTTAATTCTCGTTGGCGCTTAACCAATGAACAGAGACTTTTTAAACTCTAATTATATTTGACCCTTAAAAGATTGTGGACCTGGCGTCCTTCTGTCCGGCCCGTCGTCCTTCTGTCGGGTACACGGAGCCCTTTGGTCGAGTCGTCCTTGTGTCGCGTTGCAGGAGTAGGCTTCGAAAGCGCTGTGTTAGTTGTGTTTTAGATGTGTTGCTATATAATATGGCGACAAACAAGAAAAGAGTTGGCTTGTAAAAGAAATGTTGCAGCTCATTGAAACTTACGACAAGTTAAATTTAAAAGATATGCCACAAAGTGAATCGTCCATTAAGTTAGGAATTCTTCAATTATCTATATCGAAATTGTTGGAAAATCGTTACAAAATAAAAAGTAGTGGGTTTAGTAGAATCTAGAAAAAAAGAAACGTCTGGAAAGTGTCAAAAAGTAGACTATGCTTTGTTTCTTTGCTTTAAACAAGCCAGTAACCGATTTGCGGTTATTAGAATCTCCGCTTAATTGAATCAATATTCATTGACAAACATGATCACTATAAGCGGCGTCTACTGTACTTTACATGTAAGAACATTTGTGTTATAAATTGCAGAGTTGTTTCTAAACGATTCTTGGTTTTATTTTCCAGCTCCAGCCAAAGAAAGTAAGAAGCGATCCCGGAAAAACCAAGACAAAGCACCTCCAACGATCCCCAACTTGGCTACAGGTGTTCTGCAAGAGGAAGTGGCTTCTTCTGCTGCGGTTGTTGGGGCACCAACTGCCTACAACACTGCAGAGATCACCTGTGGGAAGATTATTTCACCCGTGACGGTATGTGAAGCTCCAGAAGTCTTGGCTAGTGCCAGCACGAGGAAAAAATGCAATCCCGGTAAAGTGGCTATCCCTCGTCTGCATAGCCAGCGTCAAACCCGAGCTCCCCCAGCACTATCCTCCATCATTTTAGTAAACCCCACTATTTCGCCCAAGACTGCTGGGAAAAAGTATGTTCCCATCCAACCCAAGTACAAAACTGAGCCTGAGGAGTCTGCCACGTCCTCCAGCCCTTCGTATCAGGACTCCTTACCCCACTTGACCATCGAAACATCTTCCTCTATAAAACTCCCCTCCAAAGAAGCCGACGAGGAACTTATGCGCTACCTTGGCGATCAAAACGATGCAAATGACACTGGATTAGGCCAGTTAAGGGCTCTGTTGGAGCAGAATTTGAGCGAAAAACACTTTACCAGCTCAGCGCATATTATCCCATCCAATAGTTCTACCAAAACGGTGTCTGAGGCCATCAAGGATCCTCTCTTTGCTCGGCGCCGAGTTAGTTTTGATACGCTGGCAGTTAGTACCACCTCCAATACCCCCTCTTTGGTTACAGATACTTCCTCCGTGCACGCAATCCCGCCCAGTCCCAACACACGACGCAAAGCATTCAACTTCACCCCCATTTCACCTCGCCATACACCCATTTCCGACGCCACTCCCTCCTTAAGGAATCTATTGTCTTCGCAGTCAAGCAGCAGCACCAATCCGTCGCCTTTTGTCTCGCCCAGGACTACTCCCGGACCAGAACCGATTCACGCCAACCTATTCTTACCACCGGCGAACGCTGTACTGTGTCGCTCGCGACACAATTCAGCGTCGAGCTTACTAGTTAACCGAGCGCGACATTCGTCAGGTGCGTCAGTTACCTTACGCCATGCCCCTTACCCCAGCAATCCTTACGCCACAGCCACGAGCGTAACGGCAGCCTCGCAAGAACACGAAGCAGCGTTGGCTCGGTCGCGACATAACTCGGCGGGCTCGCCCAAATCGGCCCCTTTGTCGCCACTAGTAACCAGCAACGATATGCTGGCCAGAGGGCCGGGGAGTCAACCCGCCGGTGATCTGAGAAGACGGCACATGTCAGCCGGTACAATTTTGGGGCAAAATCGGGTCTTGTCCACCTACCAAACTATGGTAAACAACAACCCATGGAACGATCCTTTTAGCCACGAGATTGAGAAGTTGTTAGCGGAGTCTACGCCGGTGCCCGGCCCTATGTCCACACCAAATATGCTGCTGCGGTCCCAATCAGTCCCACTTCATACGATGGGGTACAATCCGGCTGTCCAAATGAATCCGACGTTTCATGGGATGCACTGCGCAGGGTTCAGTAGTCAGGACAACAGTAGTCATTCCTACAGCCCGTATACTCCAACGCCAGTGCCTTCTGACTGGGCGGACTTTAGTACCAGTAGCAACGATGCCATGATGACTAGTCATGCATCGACTGTGGACCCCAGGTCGGCGACGGCTGCTGGGAGCGGGACAGCTGAAGGTAGTGAGGATGACGCGGTAGCCTTGGAGTCGTTTGATGCGGAGAGTTTACGTGAATTGGTCAATCAAGTCTACGCGTCAGAGTCGCTGGATTTTAACCATTTAGATACTGGGGTGATGGGAAACGAGTTGGTTACCGCTCACGCGACTGTCGATGGAGCGTTTGGTGGTGAAGATCCGGATCGGAATGATCCTTTAGATGCGGCGGTTTTAAATGGGTTGGGCTCCTTGGGAAACGAAGACGTCGTTGCTGCGCTCATGTCGTTGAGGGAAGTTGCTCCTGGTAACGCCTGTGATTTACAGCGACTAGTGCAAGATGTATCCCACAGCGGAGGTTAAATCCTGGCAAGTGCTTTTGTTATTTTTCTAGTGTTTTTTTTTTTTTTTTTTTTTTTTTTTTTACTATACATTGGAATTTTTTCCGTGAAGGCCACGGTGTAGTGCATTTACTTGCTTTATGTCAAAAGATGGCGCTAATGTGATACCCCTATATCATGAGCATTATGCAACTTGAAGCAAAAATTTAACGATACAATTCAATTTTTTTTATATTTTAATAAAAATATCTGAAAACACTTGTATCAAAAGATATTTAAATTTACTCCAGTTATAAAAATTTTAAATAAATCGTTTATCTAAATCTTTGAGGCTGCGTTCTAAGATATTAAAAAATTAATTGCATTGTTAAATTTCTTTTAAATTTCTGTTCAAGGTTTGTTTCAAGTTGCATAATTCTCATGGTGTAGTGAAAGTTATGGATCTTTTTTTGTCAGAAGACGGCACTGATGTCATACCCCTATATCAAAGAGGTATAACATATGTGATTTATTTAAGATTTTCATAACTTTAATAAATATAAATAAATCATATACCGAAATCTTTTGACGCAGCAAACCAAGATATTTTTATTAAGATATTTTTTAGAAAAATAATCTTACAATTATATCGTTAAATTTCGTTTAAATTAAAAAATTTCGGTGTACGTTCTCCGGATTTAGTGACGAACAGGTGCAACGTGTCCTCTGTTAAAAGGTGACACTAGTGTGTATGTCAATTTTCAAACAATGTTTTCTTTTCCTGCTAATGGAGTGAAAGAAAGTACAACTTTAACGATTCTCATCAACGAAAGTTGATGAAATCGCTAACGTAACTGAGCCGAACCTAACCTAAGTCGTTTCCAGTTGAACTACGAATTTTCAACTCGAATTTTCATGTAAGGTTCTCAGGTAAAAAAAAACCACCAGCGCAATAACTGACACTCGTTTGTCACTCTTTTCCGGAGAATGTGTTGCAACAATATCACACATCAGTGTCACTGTTAACCGCCGGATTTTTAACGGAGGAACCTGTTGGATATAGGGGGTATGACATCAGTGTCATCTTTTGACAAAAGATATCAACTGCTTGCACTACACCATGACCTTCAAATTGTTGTTAATTGCATTTCAGTTACTTATTTATTTACGATTATTTCGTTATCGTGTAGATTTTTTAAACCCACAAAGCATTGGAGATGATTTGATTGTGCGGGAACACCTGCAAAAGAAGAATTGGATAGCAACTTTACTACCTGAAGATTATCCCATCGTTGGTTAGAAGCTAGTTTGACGGAAATTTCTATGGTGTTACAGTAGACAGTGCAAGCATACGTATATTATTGTTATAATCATCAAAGGCGTGTAACTTTTCCGAACTTATTTGGCAGCCTCCTCCCTCAGACCGTAAGTTTGGAGAGCTGATTCTTTTTCTTTCCCCTCCACTTAGTTTAATTTCGGAACTAATTAAAGTCATGTTGCAGTTTCTGTTTCTGGACTTTCTACTGTGCTTTATTAAGTGAAGGACCTTCTCCATTTTCAAGAGTACAAATGAAGTGGCGCTCAAAGAACGACCCCACGATCTCTGCGACAAATGAAAAGCCCCACCCCCTCCTTTTGAGAAGACGTTTTTGGCCAAGATTGCAGTTTATAATTTGGACGGTTTTTTCTCCTGGGATGTATTAGTCCAAGGAAACCTGGGCGACCAATGTGTATTGCTTGGTAAACGGAGGTGTGACGGCATTGGAGAGTTTTTACGCACAATTTTTGGGAGTGCTTGTAACAGAACGAAAGCGGACTTTCGTCGTAATTCAGATGTTCTTGCCTCACGTAAGTGCCTTGTGTGCGTTTCGTTGAACCGACTTCGAAAATCACTGAACCACTTTAGTGGCAAAGAATGCCGTTATTTTTTTTATTTATTTGTTTTATTTGGGGGGGGGGGATCATGCTAGGAACGTCTTACTTCTTAGTTTTCTTTTTCGTTTATTGTAGAGTTTTTCCCGAATTCAAGTGGGTTTTTAGTGAGCTTCGTACGGGGATTTATTTTAAATTAAAGTTATGGGGAATTTTTTCCTTGCTCGTACCTTGAAATAACACATGGATGGCCAAGTTAGCGTTGTAATGTTGCTTCATAGAATTTTCTGGTCTAGAATTTTTTGTGCGTGTGTATGTGAAACGGAAGAAATTCATTGAGGGTCAGGGGTGAATAGCATTTAAGGCTTGGTAGGGTAACAAACTAGTGTTATGTCTTCGCTTGTGCTTATTTAATGTTGCCAAGCAAGTTTGTTGTGGCAGCTTCTTAACACTCTCTTATGAAAGGGAAAATGCGAGCATTCCCTTTGCCATTTTGCCCGCCTTGCTCCCCGACACAAGTTTTTCTCGTTCTTATTTAGTTCGCAAATGTAAGGCAAAGCAAAGGGTATCGGAGAGGCTGATTTTTCGTTTGTGGAAGCTCTGTAGCTTGGTAAACAAGCTCTTACGCGTCATTTATTTTAAATTCGCCCTGTATGTCATGTATTCGTGTCATAGTCTACTAATACAGAAAGATGGAAACGACGAAAACTACGTGACAAAAATTTCGTTTCGAAGCTCCATTCATGATTAGGGAAAAACTTAAGTTGAAGTGCTGCAAACTGCCGAATGCAGTTGCACTTTATTATGTGGTCATGACCTGATAACAACCTTCGTTGACCTGAGCTACCCAAACCGTTCCCCGTAAAATTAAGTCTCCCAAAGAATTTCCTTTTTATTGTATGATTTTTAATTTGTTGAAATATAGTGAAAATTTGGGAAATTTTTACGTTATTTTTCAAAAAATCCACTAAGACAGAGTGCGTAATATTCAAAAAGGATGAATCCTATAGGTTGATTGGGCCAAAAGGGGATGTGGTCTCTTTCCGATCTGGAAACGCGCTGTGCTTTTTCATAATCTTGACTCGATCTCACAGTCTTAGAATTATGCAAATAAGACGTTTTGTTTCCCCCAATATTCCTTATTGTTGTACCCAGAACGTTTCTCGTAAAATCTATTGTACGATTTGCAATTTTTTAAATAAAAGCGTAAATTGGGAAATTTTTGCGAGATTTTTCAAAAAATCCGCGAGAAGGGGTGTGGCCTCTATAAAAAGCAAGCATCCTATTGGGGGATTCGACAAGAAATGGGCGTGGCTTCTTTTCAAGCTTGGAAAAGAGTTTTCAGGGCTTTTCTCCATAAGGAATAATGCTGTATCAAGGGGGTCCCCTTCAAAAATCGTGAAAAAATTATAGCCTCGCCCCTTTTCCCCGTTCCCAACTCCCCTATATATTCGAGCTCATGATGCCGAAGCTTCACAATTTCCATTATAGTAACCTTGCTGAGAAGGCATGAGGTAGGTACAGAGAATGAGAGCCATTTTAATATTTCGTTTTTTTTACGAAATAAATTTCGTCGGGTTTCGAAACCACGACCTTCTGATCACAGGGCTTGTGTCTTATCCACTCGGTCATACGCTTACATTTGTGTGTCGTTGAAACTTCTATAAATGCAATTTATGAACAAGGCTGGAGTAGAGTGCACGTGGGTACCATCCATCTTTGGTTCGTTTTATCCAATTGTGACGCCTCGCCTATAGCATATGGCCTCTAGAAGCTCGCGTTACTATATTATATTACTTTGTATGTATTTTTAAACGTAATAAAAAAATCCTTCTTAGTTCACGAGTCAACATTAATTAAAAAATTATAATAAGGGATGTGTTTGTTGAAGTTATGTGTATTAAAAACCCACAAATACAATACACATTTTTAAATTTCCCTTTGAGTCCTAAATTCAAATAATATGGAAAAGATTGGAATTACTCAAGTGGTGGGGAAGAATAATCACATAGTAACAACGAGGATGACGTGACTTACTTTAGGGATGTCGGACACCGTTGAGCCCTGAAAAGGGAGGTCGCTAGTGTCGGAGCGCTTCAAACTTTTGACATCTATGTGTCAGCTTCATAGTAGATACTCCTTCATTAGGCTTGAAAAACGTTAGGCTAGCCCGACCGTTTCTTGTTTACATTCTTTGAACTTTCAGCAACCACAAAAAGCCTGGGGCGGTACAAGTAAAATTTTTTCTTCCCAGGCTTTGACTCGGTCTGTGCCGCAGGCTACTACTAACCATTACAATAACCTTTTTTAAAAAAAATCCATTAGAATAACCAACAAAAAGAAACGGTCGGGCTAGCCAGTGCTCATTTTGGGAACGATGCGAAATGTATTACACTACCTGTGAGGCTCAATAGATGGCGTCGTTGCATATCAACACAACTTATGAACAACACAAAGGCAGATAAACAAACACGCATCGCACTCGCAGTAATGACCCTGTGAAGCTGGAACTACCCAAACGTATTACTGTACAAGAGTAAGCTACACGCAGCAAGTACAGAAAAAAACCGAAACGAATTTACTCCGTTGAGTGAAACGTTTCAAAATTCTCGTCAGTTTAAATTACGACAAAATTCAAGTGAAAAACTGTGTAACCTACTTGTAGTAATGGAAAATTCTTTGGAAAACAGCTGGAGCAACATGAAGCATACGGCCCATAACCTAGAAGATGGCCAGTCTGTCGCTGGCTCTACGCTTCCGACATTACCGTCTTTCCCCCCTCTTTGTTACCCTCCTCAACCTTCGCCTGTTGATGGAACTACTTCTTACTTGGTACCCCCATCAATGGCTTCCCCTTCGAACTGTTTAGCTCTTCCTAGCCAACAAACGTACCCTTACTCTTCCCATCCTCATCACCCTTATTACAGTGGTATGTTGGCATCCCAACAAGGCTACTTCCCACCGCCTCCCCCGTTTTACTCATCGTATTATTCTACTAGTCCACAGCTGCCCACTTCTTCGGCCCTAACCTACAATCATCAGAACACGATATCCAACTTGGCTTCATCATGTCCTGCGTCTAGTCCTATAATCCAACCATTGCACTCTCCGCTACATTTACCTCCTGTACCGATCACCTTTCCCGTACAACTACCGCCCAAATCGGATAGCTTAGCCATGTCCAACTTAAACGAAGAAAGTTACCTGTCTAGCACAGCCAATTCGTATGCTTATCCCTCTTGGAATTGCACAGTGGAACACGAAACTCTTCGGCTAGCACAGTATTCGTCTTGCCAAGTTGAAGAAGCTTACCGTAACAGCCGAGACACGAATGCGTGGAATCCTCTGCTAGGCCCTGATAAAGTAATAGACGAGCCTCCCAAGATCCTGCCACTTACAGAAGTAGAAGCGCCTTTGCCCGATTCGCAGTCTCGCTTCAAACAAAATGAGATCTCAGCCTCCAAAGACCCGGGAAACTCTTCTCAGGGGAAAGCTGAGGCACACAAGGCTGCTTCACCTGAAAACGATCACAACGACAAGGAAGACCGTGAATCCAACCATTCTTCCTGTACGTCTTCGAAAGGCAGTAGCCACAATTTGCTTTCCCCAGGAGCTGAGTCGTTTCTGTCTTCTGAGAACGAGTCTATTGATTTGGGATTTGAGCACCTCTCAGAAACCGAAGGAGTCGATTTGCTGCAAGATTCGCACTGTTTTAATGACCTGCAACACGGTCACGTTACGTCGTTATCCAACTTGCCCAACTTTGATCTGATGCCCGCAAGTCGAAATGAATCCGAGAAATTCGACGCCTTGTCACCCATCAATGACGGAACAGATCCACCGGATAGTAATACTGCTGCCGTGGAAGAATCATCTGCAAAAGAAGTCACTCAGATATACTATGAGAACCACCAAGGATCAAATATCAATAAGGAAAATTTGGTACCAGGAGATATCGAAGAATCATCAATGCTGGTTTGCTATTTCTGCCAACTGCATATCCAAGCGTTCCAAGATATAAATGAGATCCATCGAAGCGTCCCAGCTGGTACACTGACTTCGGCCACCAGAACACCCGTACTAGGAAAGCTGTCGACTATCCTCGATTGCGCCTTGGTTTACGAGGAACATGGCTGGGTTTTGTGCCGCAGATGCTTTGTCTTGATTGACCGTGTTGATCTTTTGGAATTAGAACTCTTGTCAGTTAAGCGCGAGATTTACCGAACCTATGATATGGTTTACAAGCGGAACGACAACGACTTGGCGCCTGCCCCGTCTCCTCTGGTCCAACAGCCCACGCCTGAATCTGTACCTCAACCATCAGACGTCGCTAATTCCGTTAACCCAGTGAACGCTATTCATGAACCAATCGTGTCAGAAAGCGAGCCTTCACCGTGCAAACCCCGCGTGTTGAAGGATCAAAGCCAAGTAAATGTTGTCAAAGGGGGAGTAAGGTTTCAAAATGAAAAAAATGTATGTTATAGACGAGACCAAACTACATGTTCTGGCTTAAGAACCCCTGTGTCAATTATGCATATTAACCGAGTAATTAATTATTTAGCGGTTTCAGCTCCGCCCCTATCCGCCAAATTTCAAATTGTCCTATTCTTATAACACGGGGGGACAGTTGGCCGGAGAGCTAGCGCCTTTACCTATTAGCGCATTCTAAAGCGGACCTTTGATTCATAGAGAAGGCGCCATTACCTTTCTTTTGAGTGCTAAAACAAGTCTCTAGGTACAAGCTCGGTCACAAACAATTTTCTTTTTCTTCGCGCGATCGCCATAGCTTGCCGTCCTGCCGGGCCGAGACTCACGCCTGAGAGCCTTTGGGCAAGTTTTGGGTCGGCTTCGCCATCCTCTGGCAATGGGACCGCACAAGGCGGTTCCGACTATGCGGGTAACGCTCGTTGCATGGCGTTCTGCGGAGCCCGCAAGTCGTGGTGCGAAGAAAAAGTAATTTTGTTGTCACCGAGCTTGTAAATTAACCAAAGCACCTAGAGACTTGTTTTAGCACTCAAAAGAAAGGTAGTGGCGCCGACCCTATGAATCGAAGGTCCGCTTTAGAATGCGCTAATAGATAAAGGCTCTAGCTCTCCGGCCAAATGCCGGAGAGCTAGAGCTCTCCGGCAGTTTTTAAGGACAAACAACTCTCAGTGTTTTAAGGAAAGGAAAATTTGACATTTTTTGGAAAGGGGCAGGACTTAAACAGCTAAATAATTAATTACTCAGTTAATATGCATAATTGACATAGGGGTTCTTCAGCCAGAACATGTAGTTTGGTCTCTTCTATAAAACGTATTCTTTCATTTTGAAACCTTACTCCCCCTTTAAGAAGAGTTTAGTAAAAAGGAGCCCGAAGGTTAAAAAAACTCACTTGTGCGACGTTTGTGGGAAATGTTTCTCCACCAAAATCTCACTCAGACGCCACATGCAGTTGCACGACGGGAAATTCGAGTTCGGCTGCGACCAATGCTCGCAAGGCTTCACGTCTAAAAATTCTCTGGAAAATCATCAAATGAAGCATACTGGCGACCGTAAATACTTCTGCCCTGTCTGCTCTAAAGGCTTCATCCAAAAGGTTCACTTCAAAGCTCACATGACGAGCCATGATGGCAATTATGACTACAAATGCGAAATGTGTGATAAGGGTTTCACAGCCAAAACTGCCTTGCAAGTCCATATGAGAAGCCATACTAACGAAAAGCCTTACGTTTGCCATGCCTGCAATCGAGGATTTACGGTGAAGAGTAACTTGACTACGCATATCGCAGTATGTTCCGGTAAATGTGCGTGGCGATGTGAAGAGTGTGGGAAAGGATTCAGCCTCCGATCTTTGTACGAAAAACATTTAAAAGCGCACAAAGGCAAGTTTGATCATTGCTGTAACCTGTGCGAGGCAGGTTTCCAGAAATTGAGCCAGTTGAAGACCCATTTACGGACGCACACAAAAGAAAAGCCGTTCCTATGTCATATATGTGGGCGAGGCTTTGCTAGCCAGAGTAACTGTCGAGCCCATGAGAAAACTCACAGTGAAGAACGTCGCTTTGCCTGTGACATTTGCGGGAAAGGCTTCGCTCGAAGATACGCCATGAATTTGCACGTTAGTCGCCACAAGCAGGACACAAATCACAAGGACCAGTCTGAATAACCTGAACATTACCTTACCCTTATAGGATACATGAATGTTTATTATAAATACAACAAATACCACACCTAAGGGTTTTTTTCATTTTGCAAATTATTATCTACAAGGTCACCAACGAACTATGTCTAGGACGGGGAAAGACGACACGACATGAAAACGATGAAAAATGTCAAAGCTTTTGGAGAAGTGAGATGTGGAGACCAATAAAATGTGAAGATACAAAACGACCCCCAACCGTAGAAACCTGATAATTCGGGAAAACTTACATCTGTTACCGTTTCTTACGAGTAAATTTATGCCATCACCGCTCATGATCCAACCGGTGTACATATTATACTAGCCATTCACAACATCCAAAATTTGCGCTCTCTTACCACTCCCGCAAATTTAGTATATCGACGCGCATAACCACACTTGACTAGTTATCCCATTCCCCACAAACAACCTGTTTTACTCCCACGGTAAAACTTAGCATTTTCAGTTAGTAGTTTTGGTTCGTCCAATGTTTCAATTTTAGGTTCGTACGCACTTATCGAACTACACGAGTTTCAAGTCCACGCTTGACAAGCGCGATAAGAAACCAGACATTATGTACAATATACAGATTCCGTGCACTGGGGTTATGTCAACAATGCTACTTCTTTTTTTTTCTATTTCCCGATAATATGTATGTATAAAAAATCACAATTCCATCAAGCCCGTACGGGAGTGTGGAGGTCTGTATGAGGCAGTTTGTCTAACTGCAAAGCTACCGTATGACTAATGGTAACCACTGGCAGGCTTCGAAGATTGTTGGTAGCTTGTTGAACAGGGTCCAATGAGGGAGCCCCGTCTGTGGGGCCTGTCGCGGGGGCAGTGTTGTACCTCCTTCCCAGAATATGAATCGCAGACACTTTGGCCCTCTGGTAAGCCAAAACAGTATTTAAACCCAGAAACCTATTAAAAAAGGCAGGTATAACTCTTGTACCTTTTTATTAATTATTGATTATATTATTATAATACATTATTATATAATATTATTAAGGCTCCCGTATACCTTAGCTTATTGATGTCAAAGAGTCACAGATGGCATTGATGTTTGTTATTGTTTTGCAAAAGCTTTGCGTAAGAAAGTAAGAAAAGACAGCTAATTGACGCAAAGTTTCTCGGTTGTTTTGTTTCTGAAAAGTGCAAATTGTCACCACAGTTTGCTGTAGCAGCACAATGCCCCAAATCAAGTCGTCAAACTTTCGTAACAAGATTTCTCGAAAACCGCTTTTCAGATTTGAAAGCAATCTTAAACAAAAGTTTTCTTTTGTTAGCAGCTAGTTCACAACCAAAGGACAGATTTTCAGGCAACGTATTTCTTATAGTTGCGAGCTTCATTTGCATATTGCTAATTTATTACTCATTGAAAAGAAATGTGCATTGGTTGTGCACTACCTGTTAGGAAGTTCAAGATTGCTGTCAAAGAACTTTTTCATTAAATGTACTGGTTTTCTCAAAAAGTTGTTCCGAAATTTGCCACGGTAACCGCCTATACCGAGCTACGGTATATGAGAGCCTTAATTTTATATATTTAAAATTATTGAGATGTAAAAGAACGTACCTTAAGCAGACATACTCTATAAGCAAAGCCACGCCTACTGCGAGCAGTCTAATTCCAGAATCTTGGTAGATCTGAATAATAGTCCAGGCGGCTCCTGCTGCGCCGGCCATGGTTGCCATAATAAAGCCAGTCTGTAACCAATGCCGAAGAGTCAAAGCGCGTCCCCAACTAATACTGACGCCTTTTTCCACACAGTAGGCTTCCTGACACACTTTGCACTTTAAAGCGTCCGGATTCAATGCGCTCTAATAATCAAAATGAAGCCATGGGTTAAGTACTTTCGCCCATTTCTTTGCCTCCATTTCTATCACGGTTACCTCAATAATCCATCGTCGAAGACATTCGTGGTGAACCACGCTCACGTCGCCTTTGCAAGCACAAGGTTGGATCAATGCTCCAGCATCTGTGCGGTCAGAATCGTAGCAGATAAAACACTCTCCCTTGTCAATCTCTGTGAATACAAACGAGAAACACAAACGCGATTAAAAAACAAAACAAACGGTTTTACAACAAGTAGAATAAATGCACCATCACTGGGTAAAGCTGACCAGCGCCATCGCAAAGTCAAACTCAGCGTAGACGTCCAAAAGGACTTTTGTCTCGACGTCGCATGCCTCGATCCAACTTGGTCTTCTTCTAATTCCATCATAGAACAACTGATGTCATTCAAACAACTGATGTCACAAGTAACACAAATTTAAAATAAAGGCGCTATGGTTTCCCTCCTGCTTTACTGACTGTCGCAACATTGTGACTGAAACTAGCGGACTGGACGCTTAAAAAAACTCTTATCATCCTTCCAACTAGGACGTCGGGCTAGTGCGAGTACACAAACGTATGTGTCTACAACCTACGAGTTATTTGCCTTTTTAAAGCATACGAAGAAAGTCACCGATTTTCATCCTAGAAGGCCAGAGTGAAAGATTAAGACTGTCGAGACTTGGCCTTGATAACAGGCGAATTTTACAGCTACTCACTTACACACATACACCGATATCTATGCATGGTACCCAACTGAAGTACATCGCAGGTTATTGTACATATTAAGAAAGATTCCAAACTATCGTCCAAACAATCCTGTTACGCATTTCAATACAACTTTTTATGGACCGTAAATTAAAACTAATAAGTTCTTTTGTCTGGTTCAGGGTTGCAAAGAGGGTGCCAGAGCCTCGTTTTGTACGCGCCTGGGTGCTGTTGCTATGTTGCTTTGTGTGTTTCTTGGCCTACCTTGTTCCTTTTTTCAAGTTCACGGCTCAACGGTTCCTTTCCTTCCAGAATTTAACTTGTGGCCTCAACACTCGCTTGCATATGCTAAAAAACGAGTTTCATCGTACGGTGAAACCTTGCCTCTTTCGCAGGTATAACAAATGTGACCCCGTTAGAAAAACTATTTACGTATTACCCAAGTTTACGTATTAGCCCAAGGACTATTATACCCTTCAGCTAATATCAATTCAGTCTCCTGAAGAGAAAACAGCTCAGGCTGAAGCAAGCTTTTCCATTAAGAAAAAAAGACACAAAAAACTGGTTGTAAACTTTCTTTCTACTCAATCTATCTGCGTTATCTTCCTCTTCCTATATAATGAAACTAGAACACTCTTAAACAACAAACGTCCAAGACACGCACTTTGCTCAACGGTAAATGCAGTGACAAGGTTTCCCGGTGTTTTTAGCACAGCATGCCTATAAGGGAGTCGTTTGGGAAAAAATAATGGTACACCAGCGAACGAAGTCAAGTGGTAGTTCCGCGTTCAACGTAAGATAAACAAGGATGAAATGCTGCACTTACCAGACTCCTTAGCGAAATCTGACGCATGGGGTGCAGTCAGAGTTCCGGCTGATTCTTTTTCTTTGCTGGCCAACTCTTGCTCCAAGTCAAACTTCTTGAGGATCTTCTTAGGATTCAAGATCCATAACTGGTCGGGCCGGATGCAATTCCAGAGCACACACGGAAACCACAACGCCACGCTGAGTTCCACCACGCGGAAGACCACGTCGTGAGTATTTCGGCTTTCCAAGGGCACCCTAATAGCGTAACCAAAAACCAAGATACAAGTATTTCGAAACCAGGAAGCGTAAATAAACAACCGAGAAAAAGCCACCAAGGTCAAAACTTACTGCTTTTTCCAGTAATCACCAAATATGTCCGAGAAGAGAAAGGCAGACATTCCAATTAGCATAACTGCTTGGAAGACTAGTCCAAAGCGGGATTGATGTAACTGCCCCATATCCACCGACAAGGACACGCCAGGTTGGAAGCCTCCACGTATCTGTTCATAAATATCAAACAAATTAGAGTAAGTACTTCCAATTACTTTTTCAAAGATACAAGTGTTTGAACTGAATACTGAACCAAGACAAATAAAGCCAAGCAACAAGGGGCAGTCGGGTTAAAAACGAACCTGGGCGTCGGACATAAGCCCCTCTATTTCCGCAGGAACCTCTGACGGTAATCCTGGGGTCAAGGGCTTCCGATTATGGTTGCGGTGGGCCGGGCTTGCTGGTAAGGAGTTGCATTCTCCCAGAAACCCACCACGAACCTATATAAACCACAGTGTACGCCAGAATCACAAGGATAAACCAACATGGTAACTAAAGCTACATGGTAACTAAAGCTACATGGTAACTAAAGCTACATGGTAACTAAAGCTACATGGTAGCTAGCAACATGGTAACTAAACTCCAAAAGTCTAAACACTGCCCACGAATCGACAACAAAGGTAATCAGCGCCATCTTTTGCACACGAAACCAGGTTAGATTACCTTGAAGTAGACTTCCACACCATAAATGAGGAAGAAAATCACTACGATGAAGAGCAAAACAGCGTAACAGCCATTAAACACTGAAGAGTAAAAAATCTAGAATCCAAATTTTTAGAATCGAATTTTCTTTGAAAATAGTGACAATGACAGTGTTACCCGATCTTCTTCCGTGGAATTGACGCTCGTTGTAAGTAACATTTCAGCTGCAAGTAAGGAGTAAGTCAGGCCGTTAAAAATAAGAAATCCTAGCATGGACTTGGAAAGGAACTGTCGATCATTTTTTCCATCTTCTCGCAGGTGGAAGACCTCAGCCCAAAAACAGACAATCAAGGACGAGACCGTAAGTAACACCGGGTAATACGCACTTAGAAGACTAGCAGACCAACCCTCGCTGGTAGACTGGAGAAAGAGAACGGTGAATGATTAATTATCACTGGATGAAAAATTCATATAAAACGTTAAATCTTATAAACCTCTTGTATTGCTTACTGGGTAGGCAAAGTAGATTCCTCTGAGTAAAGCCGCAAGGAAAACCAGAAAGTACATGAGCTTCTGCGTCGTAATACTGCAAGCTTTAGCTAAAGATGGCGTTTTCTGTCTCAAATATTCTGCATGGACACACATAATAAGCTGAATCAAGCAAGTCAGGGCAACCAGCAGGAAAACCACAGCAAATCCGGCGTGATAACCCATATTCGGGGCTCCACATTCTACGCCATCGTACTGGACCTATGATTAAAGTAACAGAAAATAGGTAAGACCATTTTCAGACTAAGTAAAAACTTAAAAAAAAATACAAAAATAATTACCTCGCACAGGCAAATTCCGTTCCAGCATTCGCCATGTCCCGAACAATTGGCCAAACACTGGTTAAGACTTCCCAGTCCATCCATGCCCATGGCTGACTTCAAAGCACGCACCCAGTTTCGCAAACCCGAAGTTGGGCTGGTGTATTGCGAATACGATGAAACAGGCATCAGCATGGCCAGAAGATAGAAACGGAGTTGCCAACAGAACAACCCACCCACTTCTGCAGCCGGGGCTGTTTGTTAGAAAGTTATGCTTTCGAAATGGTGCAATTTGGTCGACTAGGAAAGCACTTTAGTAGTTGACGTAACGATACTGGGGCTCATCACAATAAGGGACATTAGTCTATAAAAAAAAACATAAGAAAATGACCAAAAATGTTAGAAAACCACTCCTTAAATGTTTCCTAGCTCGGGTTTCTAGAACAGCTAGGTATTATCGCACAAAAAATTCTTGCACGAAATGAAAAAGCTTTTTTATCACTAATAGCGTTCGTCAACATACGATAACTTATCAATGCTGGCAGTGGCACTTTTTTGATTAAGGCGTATGGGTAATTTGAGTAGGGAGCTGATTGTCACTCTCTTACCTCTTTATCTTATTGATACAGTATGACTCGTTATACCGCTAACATGAAATAATTCCAGGTACTCTCGCGGGCTCAAAAATAACTGATCGGATTTCAAAGAGAGTGCTGGGTGTGTGAGGGGGAGGTCGAGGTACCAGCCAAAACGCAGTGCATGTGCACCGAACAAAGGCAATCGATAGTGACATTGAAACTATGACGCCAATTTCGCAAAGCGAAAAAGCACACAACGATGACGCAATGACATCATGTAAAGAAAGTAGAAGGAGTTTTAACTTTCAAAGAGGTCAAATAAACTTATACTATAAAACTTAAAAGACTCATGGATTATACACTGCGTCATAGGATTTCCCCTACACCTTACAGTAAAATGACAAGTAATATCAGAATACATCCCTCTCTAGATTATACTGTACGGATTAGACTATAAATAAACTTGAAAATGTGAAACCAACTACCAAGTCCACAAGACAAGGACCTTGAGTTGCACTTTATTTAGGTAAACTTTGGTTGAGTCACTTGAGTTTGAGTGAAAGGCAGGCTGAATGGAAGGCTACCCTCTGCAGCGTTTTTCCAATCAGAGTAGCAAATTAATTTTGTTACCTGGCAGGTAACCAGGCACTGACCAATTGCAACAGGATAAGCAAGGGAATAAATTACCTAAAACTCTGCTTTTTTCCGGCAAGAAAACCCCCGCAGTACACGTTCACTTAAAAGAAACAACAAAGACTGCTATGATATCGTATCGTGGGATTCACGTTATCAAATCAGGATCAAAATAATCGATACTCTGTAGCCAGAAGTACATCTTGCCGCGGCACCTTCGAAGCTTTTTACTAAAATTAATTTCAGTAAATCAACAAGAAGTTTAACCCATTCCCGATGTAGTTCTGTCATATATACAACATTCTAAATCTTCGCTGAAACTTTGCTTGTTTCTTGTACTAATGAACGAAATAATGGAAACACGGATCGTGGCATACCTAATCCGTTTCATGCATGTCAAAAATATATGGTCATTGTCCGAGTTGGGGATTTTAGAAAGCTGTAAACATGGTCTCAAGAAATATTGCATCCGGATTTTTCCTGAACATTGCCATCGGCTTTTTCAATCTCCATGATCATCCGTTGAAAAATTTCCATTACAGATTCGTTGGAGCGTGCGGACGTTTCCACAAACGCTGCTTTCCACGAGTCGGCTAATCGTTTTCCTTCTTCAGTGCTTATCATTCTTTCCCGATGCAAATCGGTTTTGTTTCCAACCAAAACGATAGGTACACTATAAAGTCAAACGAAAGCGATCTTACCATACCATATTTTTTGCAGAAAGATTGTTTTACTTGGCTTTTCCAGTCATGTCCAAGATCTTGTCGTAGATAATCTGTACCACTTCGAAACTCTTCGCTGAGGTAATGGAATAGACTAAAACATAGCCGTGAATGTCCATGGCATAATGTGCAGGAAAGATGGAATATTCATCTTGCCCAGCTGTATCCACCAACTTGAGTTCGTACTCTTGCCCACGGATCTTGCAGTTCTTGCTAAAAGCTAAACGCCACGAAAACTTTAATAGCTTCACTGTAAATAAACTTAATGTATTCTTCACATACTATTTTCGATAGTGGGGTCGTACGAATCCACAAACTGCCCTTCAACAAACTGAATTGTCAGTGACGATTTTCCTAAGAAATAGACATTATTTTGAGCATTTATAGTAGGGACAAAACCGAAGCCTTTCCTTTGTTCCTCCCTAAAAATACGAAAATACACGAGCTTTTTTTACCTACTGACCGGTACCCCATGACTGCAATTTTTCTTTGTTTTGGTGGCATAATTTGTTTGTTTCTTTAATTCAAAGTTTGAGTTCTTGTAGTGCAAGGAATAAAAAGCTTTCTTGCGTAATTTACTTCCAAAACTACGCCTAACCCAAGCCTCCACATTCACGTGGTCAGCGAATGTTTTGATTGTTCGCAAGTGCCACCTACGGATGACGCTTGAACCTATCCTATTTCACTTCACGTAGTAGTATTTTAAAAAAGTGCAACAAGCTTAACAACCATATTACTGGTCCGGAACAGGCTTTTTATTCGGCTAGCGTTTTTTAAAAACTCGACAAGTGCTTAGCATCCTTGTCGTGCAATTCCTGCAATATCGGGTACAAACTAGGTTGCTCAAACCGTACATTCCACGATTGAATAAGCCCCGCATGGGAACTATCATATGTCGCCAGCTCCACTTCTTCCCCGACAATTTTCGTATTAGCTTGTACAAACATTTTTCTTGGTTGCTTTTTAGCTAAAATTATGGGTCTCCACAATGCAAACGGAGTAGCGCCAGTTTCTTCCACCAGTGAATAGCGATCATACATGGTGCGAGCTTCCTCCACGTTTCCGGTTGATTTGTAAACCTAAGTAGAACATCATGAGCCGAAACAAAGCAATAAAACGAGAGGCCCTACTTGAAGTTTGCGCAGAAACTTTCCTAGGGCTTCCATTCCTACGGTTTGGATCTTGGTACGATCCAGGGTGAATATCAAGTCATCACTTCCTTGATCATCCTTAACTTGCTTTATTTGCACTAATCCTTCACCGGCTTCTAGTAAAACTTGGAGAATAACATAGCGGGCTTGAGAGTGGGCTTGGAGCCAAGTTTTCGTCTCTGGCTGGTACATTTCCAAGGCTTTCGCTACGCCGTTCCACAAAAGGCTAAGCCAGTTGACGTACAAAACGTCTTCCGCTTCTGTTCCCTCGAAGCCAAATATCCTGCACGGAAATACGCCACCGTCTCGTCAGCTTAGTAGATACTCAAAAGAAGCAAATTTTACTTGAGGACATCTTTGTTGAGACTCAAATAAAGTCCAACACATTCTGCCCTGCATTCTTCGTATGACGAAGACATGGTTGTAAACTTGGAGTCGTACGACTCACCGTCTTCGTACCAGCACAGCTAGCCAAAAACAAAAGATCGTCAAACTTGTTTTTAAAAGATACTTGTAACTAAAACCTACAACCTACCTTTTCGTCACTCGACAGAGCCTTCTTTACTTCCTCCTTCTCAAAGTTGAAAGCAATCTCCCCTGTTTTACGCAACAATTTCCCACTACCATGGCCCAGTAGCTCGTGAAGGCCAACTTGCACTTCGAAGGCAGGCACTCGGTATTTGTTCAGTAGATCTTGGTCCTCTTGGCTAACGAAAGGCACTACTGGATCTTTGTAACTGGCTGGAATGACATTGCCCAGGGAAACGTTCTTAAAACCTTCCGACTGGCGTATTTCGTCGTCTAAAGGCGCCCAAAGGAAAAGGAAAAAGCTGGTTAATGGAAAATCAACAAGATGAGTAAGGACTCGCAATTTGGAATGTTTATTCCGGCTGGAATACCACTTCCGGCAAACGTCAGGACATCCAGCGACGTAAAATCTGGTCTCAAGAAGGTATCCTTCTCCAAGCTACTATGCCAGGGCAAGAGCGGTAAGAGAGTTTCCGCCTTGTTCACCAAATCAGCAAATTTGGCGGACATGGCCTTATTTACCATGGCCACAAAGCCTTCAAACTCGCCTCGCATTCCAGCTGGATCACGATACGTTTCAATAAAGCCAATATACCTATAGTTACAACAATTTTAGGGTCCGACAAATGCTTGTTTTTAGACAGAAATTACGTTTCAATAATGGGTCCCTTATTCTGAATCCAATGACGAGAACCGTCTTTGTGAGCATTCAATGAACCAGTTCGAAAGCTCTTGATGTACTCGTCAATCATTTGCGCTTCCCGGTCATTAGACGTAAACTCCTAATAAATCACAACCAGTCAGTTGGCAAGTTCTACTGTTAAAAAAAGCCTATTCACTTTGGCTAGCTCGAGTTCCTCGATAACTAGACGCATCAAGGGCCCATAATCACCACGAACAACTTTAAAATGGGAATTCTCAAAGACGGTGTCGTTTAGGGTAACATCAGGGAAGTCTCCACTGTCGGCAGAAGCTACGAGAACCTATTAAAAAATTTGATTAAATTTTATACTGCCAGTGTTCCCTCGTTCCATGGCTCTTAACCTCGTAATGAACCGAACCATCCTTTTCGTATTTGGCAACGCGATTGTTGTATGCATCCATGCTGCGAGCTTTTAAAAACCTGTTGATAACTTCGGCATCTTCCAAAGTACAGTTATCAGAAAAGTAAGTGGAAATTCCCTACGACAATGGCTGGTAACCAGGAAAAAAAGTGTTTACTTTGCGCATTACCTTTGAACCCAAGCCCAGTTGCCGTCTCCTAGGATTCAAATCGTACACGGGACCTTTGACACCTTCCCAAAGTTTTGCTATAGACGGTTCTACAGCGTAGGCTTTGCAATTCTTGATCAAAGCTTCCAATTTGTCCACTGAGAGGTTGGGAACAAATTTTGAATCGCCAAAGCCTTTGTAATTGCCCATATTGGTATAAAATCCAGAGGTATAAACCAAAAAAGCTTGAAATTCGTCTTCAGAAATTCCATTCTCTAATGCAACCTTCTTTAACTCTTCAACCGACTGGTGTTTGTGCACTTGATGTAGCAAGGAAAACAATAAAGGTGATTCTGGCGAAGTCTGGGGGTAAAAGAGACAGTAAATCAGCTGTTTTCTATGAAAAAGGTAGACATTTCATTACTTGAACAAGGACAATCAGACCACCATACCAAGATGCCCGACTCAAGTGATGAGCGTACTTCTTCTCCCGTGTACTTAAAGCTTGAAAAGCATCAGTACACTCCAAACCCACGACTGGCTGATCATTAGAGAATGTAAAGTCTTTCAGGTCGACAGCCATGGCTTTTTGAGAAAACGACTTTCGGAACGAATACGATAAAGGGTCCTGAAACTACATAAAAATGTATGTAACCAAGTTTTAACAACCAGCACTCTAAAATGTAAAACATTCTTTTGGAATTGAACAGGAAAATGAAAATGGTAAAAAAAAAACTAGACTGTGCTCAATCGTCTACAATCTACTAAAAAAAACATGTCTTACAGCACTTCCAATGCAAGACGAAGAAGGAAGGAAGACTAATTTAGATTTTGCACAAGGAACCGAGTATTTCGTATAGCTTCGTGCTGATAACGGTGATAATGATTTTCCACTTGTAAAAATAGTGAACGTATGACTTTCGAAACTATTATTTGTGCTTGGCCTGACAACCTGGTTTGCTAAAGTCAGATATTCTAAGCCATGGTGATAACAATGTAAGCGTCTGGATACAAACAAAGCTAAACCCATTATTATTACCAGTCGCACTCTTTGCTTATGACAATCTCCGCAACACCGGCAATCCAAAAACCCACAAGACTCTCTGGCAACAAAAATGGCCCTGGACGCCACGCCACCAAACGACAGATCCTGAACTACGATTGCCAAGCAGTCTTTCAATTTTCTTTGACTTGATTCACCTTGACCTTCTTATAAACTTAAAAAATTCAACACCAAAATTAGTCAATAATTTAAAATTGTTCTTCAGAAGGAGTTGAAAGAAAATCTCCATTTAGAATCCTTTTTTTGTTTTACCTTTCTTTGTTTGATCATATTTTCTCCTACAAACTCTCAAATCAAGTAAACAAAAAACAAAAACTCTATAATAACTCCTCGCCAAAGACTCGAAATGGCAACCCTATTGAGGGGAGACCACAGAGCTATGATACGGACTCCCCTTATACCAATTTCCTCATATGGATGTTAAATCTCGTCGTAAAATCCTGCTACTCTGGGGGTGACGGCTGCAGTGGCATGTAAAACCAACTGGTTCTTATGCCATATCCCCAGTAGTTGGCGTAATCCCGCCAAATCTCTATGCATATGTGGCAAATTTATTTAGCGGACAGGGCACAGAATTCATTACCGAGCCTGGCAGTTCTTTTGTGTCTCTCAATCTCGATCTCTTCTCTAAAGGGGATTCTGCCAACAACCACACCCCTCGAGTTATATTCTTCTCCCCTTCCTTTTTTTGTCGTCTTTGCTAACAGACATAAAAGACGACTTTTTATGTGCGAATGTAACGTCTGTACTATACGTTAGGCCAAAGACTTTGCCGACTTTACGACTTTTTGTTCAACAGCAAACCAGCCTTCGTTTAGGGTGAATAGCTAACAGACCCAAACTTATATTCGTGGACAACGACTGGGCCTCCTTTCGCCAATGCAAAAAGCTGTCGGGTAAAAAAAACGACAGGTGAACGGTACTGTACATATGGCAAAGCTACCACCTCTTACTCGTTAGGCTGGTAGAATTTAGCAATGAAGATTGAAAGGGAAGAAGAGTTATGTACCCACTATACCCCCAGCCCGCTGTAAAAAAAAAAGGAAGGAAGAAAAGTACGCTTTATTGGCTAACATGTACGGGCATCGTTTTCTGCAAAACAGACTTGGTGGAACGGAAATTGACCTCTTCCTTGATGGACATTTTCACGCTTTTTCTTTTCTTTTAGACCTCGGTTTTCCTATGGCTTAGCTGTACCAGGCCTCAGCTACATTACTTCAACAGTTGGCATGTTTCGTTTAACGACTTGACAACTCCAGCATAAGGCTGGAAGATTGCTTACCGTCGCAAATTCTTTTAACGCCCTGCGCCTTTTTTTAGCCATCGAAAAAGCATACTTTCAAAGCAAAATTACGGCTTTGTAGGCCCCTTTTTCCGGCCTTTTCGCTCATTTCATCCCCCTAACCCATAAACCCAGGCCACAATTTCACAAATTGTACGAGCTAAGTTTTTCTCTGGAATAGACGTTGTGGTGCCAACTTCTCTCAGTGTGCTAGTAAGTATAAAACTGTATGTACTAAAACAGGCAAAGCGATGAATTATAAGAACACGAAGCTTAAATCCACGGTGTATTAGAACTCCTTATGGTGCTACAGCATGGCAAATTTTGATTCGAATTTCCCATTCTCCGTGCAATATAATTAATTTGTATTGTGACTGTGAGGGATGGAATATATAAGTCTACTTTACCTGATGGTTTCCTTTTTTAATATCGGTTTCACTAATCTTTTCCATGGTGTTCAAACAGTGAAAATTTTAAATACATTATTTATTGAAATCTTAAGCAGCAGGCAAAGTAGATTTTGTTTGTAAGATATTTTTTGAAAAATTTCAACTATCTCATCTTTCTGTTTCTTTTCATTTCTTGTTTAAAATTTCTGAAAATACAATGAGAAATGGTACGACATCAGTTTCATCTTTTGACAAAAAATGATCAACTACTTGCAGTACACCGTGGCTTTAACAGGTGGAAATTTGACATTCAGACTATCGAATTAGGCAAATGTTGGTTTTTGTTATAAAAGTTAAAAGTTATGAATACTAAGCGTCATTCGTAGTAGTACTGGCAGGTGTATTACATCGCATTAAAGGGAATAGCACAATTTTTCTACGCAAGTCAGCATCTGGCATCTGGCAAGCGTCATTGAAAGGGGGGAAAGTAACAATGAAAGACATCGGCCTCTTTATATCCCATATATACACAAGCGAACAGCGACATGTATAGTTTTATACTTAATCCGAGATCGGGGTGTGGGTAAAAAGCAAAAGAAATTGAAGAGGAGACAAAAAGATACTAGAAGAAAAAGTGATAATGCGGATGTCAGGTTCTCGTGTTTCTGATGGCCCAAAGTTCACGACATTTTAACGGCTTCCTCTTGACTCTCGAGGCATGGAGGGTGCTTTTGCTGTTACCTTTCACAGCTAGGAGCCTGCTGGAAAGTACCAACAACTTTTGGTCCAATTTCTGACGACGACATAAACGACCTAACGCAACCGCCTCGAATTCTTCCCCGTTTTCTGCAACGCTCTAACACCTTGTAATGAGGCGTCTGCCGTGCCGATTGGTTTCTTTGTCATTAAGATATCCCTCCCTTATCTAACGCTCAGGCCTAACGCTCAGCAGCTGGTTACTAGCACGATCGCAGGCCTGCAAAAATACTGCAAGACCATTTTTGTCGCCTTTAAAACTCGCCTACCTTGAAAGAAAAAGAAATTAGAAAAATCATTAAAAAGAAAGGGCGTTGTCGAAAGGGGGGAAGCCCGGCATAACCACACACGAAAAAAAGATCCAAGAGCGTGCCAAAGCATTGCAAACTTGCACATTTACGTCACTTCATATAAATAAAAAGCTTTTTTGTTCCCACATGGTTCTTTTCACACCTCGAGCCTCCCTTCAAACTCGACTTTTTTCCCCTCTACATCATTTGTCTTATTTTAGGCTCAACAAACGCCCTAAATTTCCCAAGTGATGACATGTGAGGTTCTTCATGGTAAGGAATTGTTGGGAAAGTTGGTCTTTGCTGGGCTAGGAGCCTCCCTCCCCAGATATACCTACGTCCATATGAGGTAAAACTGGAAATCTTCTCTAGCTGCACATTTCTTTTTTAAAGTACACCTGGTTTTTCAAACAGGCTTTTTTCCTTTAAGTGCTGGAAAGGCGCATAGATTATAAAGTGTTGTTCAACAGTTTCAAAAGATGTGAAACGGTTCAGCTGCCATCAATTCCCAACACATCACACATGGTATATCACATATGGTGTATCACGCTAATTAAGTGACCGAAAGTTCATGCTACCCTATCCGTTACTCTAAAGTTACCATTTCCAGCTAGCCCCTTAAAATGTTACCAAAAACAGCCCCTATTCTCTTTTTCCAAACCTTTTGTTCCAGATTTTAAACTCGACCCAAGCCCATATACCTTCATCCCTAACGAGTTTTTGACGACTCTTCATTAGTCCAAACATGCAAGCATCTGTTTACCATCTCATGCATCTTGCTGCTGCTCATACTCCCTACCCAAACTAATGCAACTAACTTCAGTCCCAAACATTCTAAACTCCCCAAAACAACACAAAAGCTTCAAAACGCTATAAATGTCTCCTTATTACGCAGACTGCCGATCCGATCCGAACGAATGCTGCAAAACTTCAAAAAATCTAGATCCGGATCTAAAGAGGTCCCAAACCGACTCGATCTTACCAAAGATCAGATCATTTTATGGCAACCAATAATCAAAATAAACTTCGAATAAAAATTAACAAAATAAAATTTAGTTGTGGCAACTAGATAGCCTGATATCATCGATAAATTTGACGAAAAATCGATCTGATCCCTTCCACTTTACGGTATAACACCGATGGATCAAATCCTAACAAAAGGTCGGATCTGATACGAACTTCTTTGAGAGATCCAGAACACTGATCCGTATGTATACACGTGCTAACGTCGCATCGCTTTTGTGAAATTCCTTACCCGGCATGAATATGTATTCTAATCCGTACCCGTATCTATCATAACGTTCTGATCGTCCGCTTCCCAAGCGAGAACTTTTTATGGTCGCATATCCTCGTCGGAAGGATGATACGATTATACATTCATTCATAAGGAGCGGTCTCTCTGCCGAGCGTAAAGCATGCACGCCACCTGACGACTACTACGCCTTTTACTACAGCCCTCTACGCAAGCGCAGCATTTTTTTCCATGCGTTTTTACGCTGAGAAACGGGCGGAGAAGGGCTGGGTGATTTCCGTATCCCTTTAGGCTAGCTAAGGGCATGTGGGTTTCATTCTCGCTTCCTTTTCCCAACCTCCCTGTTTTCACCTACACGCGAAGGAGAGAAAAGGCGGGAGGGCAAACAGCAATGGCGGCTATCGAGCCCGGGGCCAGTAGCGTGCGTTCCAAATAAGCTATTCCCTCCTCCCACCCAGCACCCTCCTACCGCCAACTTCCATTTTCCTAAGGTGCTCCAAAGCCCAGGGACCCCTGAAGCACCGCAGGAAGGAGAGAGACCTCACGCAACGGCGTAAGCAAAAGCAAGCCGGTCCAGCTGCCACAGCCCCGGCGTTACGGCCATAGAGGCAACGGTCTCTCCGAGTCATCTCGCCTCCGACTCCTTCGCAGCCAGTCGTTGAGAGAACTTTAGAGTATGCGGTACAGTCGCATGTGTAGCTACTAAGGTCCCTGTTCACGTGAATTACGCGTCTGCTTTTTAAGCACGGTCCGATTCCAGTGCAAACTGATTTGTGTTTCGACCTTATTACGATTACGTGTACGGAACACGTGAGAAATAATATTATTGCTGCAACACTGCTGTTCAGGTCACCCCACAATTCCTGGGGAAATCTTTGACCTTCTGGGGGTGGAAAACAAACACAAACAATTCTTCCCCAAAAATCAAACATTGCAGTCTTGCATACTGTACACTACAGTACGTGGAAACTCCATTTTCAGAAAATATACATTGGATAACTATTTTGTTTCCCCTTGCGCTTTTCACTGGATTGTGGATTGCATCGAATTCGAACGTCTTATCTTGGAGACCTAGAAAAAGAGAAAGCCTCCAAAAACCAAATTCCTGCTGGGAATTCCCCTTAAACTGGACGCCAATAATATAGTACCTCTCAAAGGAATTTGGCGAATAAAAAAGCAAAAGATCGAAAGGGATTCTGTCGTTTCTTTTCTTCCGGCAACGTTCTTATGAACCCAGTGTATGCATGTCTTCTGTGTGTAAGTGATTAAGTCATGGCCGAGTTATTTTCAAGAACACTTGCCAGATTACTCTTAGTTACCACTTCATTGTTGTGTCACCCCAATACCATTGGATAAAAAGCCAAAGCTGCATTCATTTCAGAATTTAAAGTATCCACATACGGTAAGTTTAAGTGTTGTGCTTCAATGCCTTCCTTAACATCCTTAAGGATCAAGTTGGAAATGGGGAGTCCTTTTCCTGTGGTTTTTGGGGGAAATATTTTTTTTCCCATTAGGCCTGCTGTGTACATATGGTGTGGCGTAGATAGGCTGGGTAGAAGGAACACCGAACGGCGCACTTAAAGGTCATGCGAGGTCTTTTTACGTTAACTTGTGGGTTCCGCAAGTTGGGAAAGGAGAAGAAGATGGCCTAAAAATGCCCAAGTCTGGATGTTGGCCATGGGTAATCTAATCCCCTCTCTCCGAAGTGTCTTTATGCTGAGCCGAGCTGTGACCCTGGCGGATGTCCCTTTAGCTTCTTACCACTACGCCACCTTTTCTCCTCTTTTTAAGTCCTTCTTCGGCTTCATTTCCTTCAGCTAAAATGGCGGATGAACCCTTACTTTTCTTTTCTCATTCTCTTATACTCCCAGAGCCAGCAACCTTAGCACAAGGCAAAGGGACTCAAGAAACCCAAATAGCACGGAATTCCAACATTTCTTGTTTTTGTTTTTTCAGTTGTCGCTTTTGTTCCTTTTTATGGAAGGGGGGAGTGCCTTTTAAGTGAGGGTCTATTCTCAAGAAGGCTAAAGACTAAAGATTATGCCAATACATACCAAACGATTTTTTGTGATTTAAGATTTGATCGAAGGTTGCAAGCGTACGGGAAAGTGTAAGAACTTTTGATGAATAAAGGATTGAGATTTTTGCTCATCGACCAGAAACGCAGCAGCAGCTTGTGTTGTGAGTTGAAGTTTCCGGGTAGAGCGCAAGAAAAAGCCAGAAAGGACGACGCAAGCGTGTTACGAATCTTAGGCAAGCAAGACAAGCAAGCGACAAAAGAGGATAGAATCGAAGATGAATGAAGACAAGGACCAGATAGCGTAGCTCAATTATTTGCCCTTTGTCGTGCCACGGTTTCGTCCCAAGTCTTCCTTGGCGGTTTCTGTTCATTTTTTCTTGGGGCGAGGCATCTATGTTTTCGCACTAGCTCTGATTTGTTACGCGCTAAAATGCCATGGCCAATCGTGGGAATTTTATTTTCGTAAAAAGGGCTGTTTTTCTTCTTGACGCGCTTTTCGTTTTTCATGTGTACAGGCTCATGCATAATAAAGACAATAACAAAGAGTCAGTTATTTTCCAAGCGAGTAAACTATTAGGAGTTACATTATTGCGTTACCCAAACAACAGTTAGGTGAGACGAGACAGGGAAAGAAAAACACAGTACAAAAGTGGCTTTTGTTGTCCTTGTAAATCAGGTTGCATGCTTTTGGTGCATTTCAAGCCTTTGGCACCTTGCAGTATACGTATGTGGAGGTAGGAATTAACCCACATGCTCAAGAATGGAATGTGGACACAAAAACTTGATTAGCATAGCCAGTTTGGAAGATCAGAACATCAGTGAAGCTGCTCACAAGCTAACAGGACAAGGGTTGGCCACCCAAAAGCTTAATTTTTTTCGGCCCTCAATTTCGTTCACCCGAGCGCAGTATTTTTTCATTACGTACTTTTTGTCTACAATTTTTTATATTTTTTAAAAATTATTCGAGTGATTCGAAAAGTACATTCCTTTACTTCCGTTTGCTTTTGTTTCGTTTTTCGGGACTTTGAAAAATATTTTTGGGGTTTTGAAAATCCGTGGTTTATTCACAGTTTGAAAAAATCAAAAGTGATGTTGACTTTAAGAATTTAGAGCAGACATAGGGGTATAAACCTCCAATAAACCAGCGCAATTTGTTTCAGAATTTTATTTCAGTGGTATAACCTTGCTTTTTGCGTTGCAGGCCTAAAAAGTACCCCACACTTTTTTTCAAGGGCCAAATTCCTATACCAAGGTTAACATGGTGTTTTGGTTGGGCCTCAGCATCACAATCTGATCAAGGTCCTGGGTTTCTATGCTTGTATCTAAGCCTATTAGTCCTTTAACTTGCTGGGCGACATTCTCAAGAGCGAAGCGTTTTTTCTCGTCTCTTTCACTGTCACCGTGAATACAGGGGATACCACGGGTTGTATATAAACCGGAATGATAAAGGCCATGTTAACTTGAGAAGACCAAGCTTTTTGCGATAAGAATCATTACACTTTACACAAACCTGGAACAGAATGACTGCAGACTTTTCTATTACAAAAAAGAAAGAAAAGAAAAATAAGTCAGTTTTTCGCACCCCATTCAGTCAACAAGCTCAAGGGGAAGCAATGGAAAATCAAATGATTATAAATACAAAACCATTCGTAGCATTTGGATCACTTAATCGTGAACGTGTGAAATCGCCCGCGTAGGCTGTGCATCTTCAAGACAACCAAAAAATATTAAGTCGAGGAAAAAGCTTTTTTGCACCACAAACGCCTCCCTTCCTTTGCCGCTTGCCGCCTTTTCTTCTCTGACGTCACGCGTGTGTGAGTGTCTGTATTGATTGACCCATGCTCTCCCTCCCCCCTTCCCGAACACCACAGCATCACAACCGGAGAGAGGCTCAAGCTACTGCGTATATTGTATATATTGTATACACATGCACTTGTGCTCTAGTTCCCAATACAGAGAACAGTGCAAGGAGACTTTAAGAATCTTAAGGAAAACAGAGGGAGGAAAAAAATTTAGCTTCGGTCTTCTCACCAACCCTTGGACGTTCTTCAGGGTGGTAAGACGTATGGTTGGTGGCATAGGCCTATCACTGGACGAAGAAGCTGTGTTAGCAAACGCCGAACTGCGCCGTGTAACACTATCGATAACAGCGACAGGAAAATCCCGTTAGCCGAGCTTGTGGATAGAGTACTGTTTTTTATGGAAGAAATAATGAAAATAAATAATCTTGGGACGTTTTTTAACACTAGAAGAAATGAAATAGTTTTTTTATTGAAGAAGTAAGGAAAATTGATACCTTGGGACATTTGTCAAAATTAGAATAGGTGAAATAGCTCTCGTTACTGAAAATAGATCAAGTTGTAGGAGAAATAAGGATAAATAAAACGTGTGAGGCTACACGTAGTACGCGCACATTGTAATAGTGAAGGAAGAAAATGTCCCAAAATTGTCCTTTAATTGCCAATGAAAAAGGGGTTTCTGGACGTAGGCCAATGGGAAGGCACTGACGCCGCTACGCAAATGCGTCACCAACAAAGCAATTAAAACAATGAGACTCCCAACCCAAACCTGAAGGATTTAATGGGCGTGAGATGCTTTAAGACGACGACTTGAACACAAAGTACAAAAAGACGAAAGAGTAATATGGTTTCTCTAGTGGTAATTAATCTTCCGAGTTCAAACGTTTACTCACCGAGTTTTCTACGAGTTCGAGTTTGCGCTGGTCCTCGTAAACAAGCATTTGTTTGATGCAGTTATATTTGCAGCGCCAATGTAAGAAATGACTCGGCATCAGGTGGTAATGAGACCGTAAGCGAAGCCATTAAGGCATATTAGTTGGTAAGCTAATTGAAAGGAGCAATCCAACGATGCAAAATTATAGTTTTTGTGGAGGTTGCCTCCCATTTTTAGGATCAGATGTGTGGCTAAACATGGAAAGAATGCGCATTAGCACATATAATAACAGTAATGCTCTTTGTATTCGTGGCAAATTGTTGGCTCTGTCTGGTTGTTTGCACACAAGAACCACTCCTTTACATAAGTTGTCCTTTGGTCGTAATATATCATGCATAGTGCAATACCATGTTAGAGTCACATTACTGCGAACGGAGCACAACTTATGGCGTCGAGAGGAATATTTATCGATCAACAGTCAACTACGTACCACAGTGCGTATTAGAAGCTCATCTTAAGCCGTGTGAGAGCTCATTTTGGCCATTGGTGGAGTCGAACCCTGGTAGATAACCCAAACGATGCCCATAGAATAAAGAAAATCGACGGTGGCGTGTTGGACACGGAACCCTATTGAAAACAACAGCTTTTGAAGAAAGAGAGCGAGAAAAAGAGCCGCGTTTTTAGTAGATACCTTTTGCTTACCTCTCACCCCAAAAAAAGAAGAAAGAAAGCATTTTGGGTCTATCGTAGTGGTGATGAAATGGAAGAAGTAAGTAAGCCACGATCCCTAGTGCTGACGACATAAAAGAACCACACATTGGCTTTGATTTGCTTTCTGCGCATAAACAGAGCTAAGCCATGTTGAGGTTGAAGTAAAACGAAGCGCTGTTTACCTTTGCCAGGCCAGCAATAGCGGAGGGCAATATCTACCATAAACGAAGAACTCTGTTCGTAAAAAAGTAAAGCAAAAAAGCTAGTTTTTATTCGTAATTGCCTTGCCATGGTGGCAACAGTACATAACAGTACATAAGAGTACAAAAATGTACATAATGGGATCATGACGTCACAGGTGTATCGGTCATCTATTATACGTGAGAGCTTTTGTTTACTCTTCCAAATGCAGGTAAAAAACTATGGTATAAAGCGCCTAAAGCCATCACAATGAGACCTCTGTGACGTCATGGCCGTCCTGACCCCAAGTTTACATGCCGACAATTCGTGAACGGGTCTACGAATACACTTTTGATCAAATAAGCCTCATTTTTAGGACAATACAGACGAGGGGTGTTAAGCCACATAATAGTACAACAAGCATTAAAAAAATCCCAACATACGAGTTTTGGTCACTTTGGTGGCTAATTGCAAATAAATTGCGGGTTCCACTGGCTGCATTGGTGCAATATTTGTGACACTCCGTGTGTAAGCATATACATTTTTGACACACTGAGTTCCAAAAATATTGCACCAATGCAGCCAATGGAACGCGGTTTAAGACAGACGCGATTACCCTGAATCTTTTTGCAGACGTATTGTAATTTAAAAAATAACTAAAGGCGGTTAGATGCAGTCAAAGCTAAAAAGCGAGAACTACATTCAGTAAATTACAAAACCTATATAGCGTACGTTTCCTTCTTCACACTTTTACTTGCTCACGTTCGGGCTTCTCACACCTTCGTGCGTGAAAATAACATATGTTGCGCAGATGGTTTGCAAAAAAAAGGGCTGTTCTCTTCCGTCTTCTTTTTCCACATGGTTTGCTGTAGCCGTTGGGGAAGCCAGCAGCTACCGCGTTATATTCAACACTGTAGGCTTTCGGAGCACTTGAAGCTGTCTTTCGCCAAGCCGCTACTACCAGAAGAAACGCTGCAAGCCCCATTTAACATAACGTAAATACTGCAAGGTCCTAATAGATACAGTGACTTCGCCATTTCAGAAGAACCATACCATCTTAACCATGGAAACTTTTGCTTTCACTGATAGGCAGTACTTTTGAGATGGTGCAAATCCGAAATAGGGGAAAAACTCTTTATATCATAGGAAATCTAATAGCGCGTTCCACTGGCTGCTCTGGTGCAATATCTTTGGCACTCAGTGTGCGTACACGATGTACACAGTGTTTAAGTATCTACCTGTTTGACACACTGAGTGCCAAAAATATTGCCAGATATTGCATCTCATATAGGAAGTAGATTCAGCCGAAGAATTTTGGATTACAACGTAACTTTTGAACCTAAACTCTCTGTTTTTTAATTGTATCTTATTTTAAGAATCTAAAAGTCAGGGAGGAAAGATTGCTTTTAAGTGTTGGACTGGCATTTGCCACAATCATATACTCAATCGGAAGCTAAATAGAATGACAGACCTGGGTCAAGAACCTGCATGTTGTGCTTCGGATGAATGCGTCAGATAAGCATGTTCGGAAACACAAATACAAACGTAGGTTTCTTACTTTGTCAAAGTTCGAAGACCGCGGCAACTTCCATTTGCTAAGCGGAGCAGTTCGGGATGCTAAATTGAACTGTGTTTATTCAAACTTCTCTC
Organism: Lepidurus packardi; assembly: GCA_023053545.1. Classification (NCBI taxonomy): domain Eukaryota; kingdom Metazoa; phylum Arthropoda; class Branchiopoda; order Notostraca; family Triopsidae; genus Lepidurus; species Lepidurus packardi. Next base: position 7,652,327 of record JAKZAN010000005.1, on the reverse strand, counting down.
CAACCGTGAGCGCAGTTAATATTATACGGAAGGATTCCTTGGGCCCGAAAAAACTGACCTTGCGCAAGTACTTTTATGTGTGGATGTGCCGACAGGCAAACTTTCTGAATGAGCCAAAGGGCATTGAACCGATTTAAACACACGCATCGGTTTGGAGAACCAGAAAGGATGGGATAGACTTGGGGCAAGACTTGGGGTTCGTCGTTCAGCATGCATAAGAGAAAAAAGGCTGGATTCCGGGGAGATGCCATACATAGCCAAGGTGGAATGTCCAAAAAATAGTGGTACCTACTACGCATCGCGGGCTGAAAATTGTGCGCGACTCACCAAATGACCAACACTCTTTCCTCTTCGTGTTGGCTACAGTTGTAATGGAGGATACAACTAAAGGAAAACAGAGAGGCAGAGTTGACAGGACAATCTGTGGGTGGCAGAAACGTGTTGCTGAGGAGTTAAATGAAAATCCCTTCTTCCAGGCCCTTTTCTGCCTGTGCCGTAAAACTTGAACCGGTGACCGGAATCTTTCGTCAAAGGCCATCGGTACAAGCTTGCTCATTCTTTCTTAGCCTTCTTTCTCCGCATTTAAGAAGTTCCAACAAGGGAAGCCGATAAGCCCCACAGATGACCTTCGGTGACCCACCCAATTTTAGAATGACCAGGAGGACAGTCCGGGCTCAATAGTTTAGTGTTCGTTGAGCAATGACCGTTTCTACAAGTCCTGACCGTCCCCGCACAATCTCTGTGGCGTGTGCAGTCGAATGTTTTATTTTGTTGCTGAATTAACAAGTGAATCTGTTCATTTCATTAAGCTGCGATAAGGATAAGAAGAGTTACCAAACCGGATTGTAGTGACATTCATGCAAGGAGTGTGCGTGTTCAGTGGTATTTTCGTACGAGATACAAAAACAAGGGATAAACGTGACTTGCAGCACGTGGGTGGGTGTGCTTGGCTTCAGCAAACCAGCAATTAAACTCCATGAACTGTAGTTTTATTTTCTGTTGCAAGACCTTTTTTCGCTTTTCACAACAGGATATCTTATCCTGCTCTTAATAGAAAGACGACGTAAGTTAACCAACGAAGAATGTCTCGAAAAGAATTCATTGTTGATATCATGCCATGTTAGGCAATTTAAGAATTGATTTCCTCCCTAGCGCACCAAAACGAAGTCGATCAAGGGGTCCATGTTTATTATTCCTATGGCTGTTTACTAACATAACCTAGCCTAACCTAACTAACCTAGGCCAACCTAACTAATAGTAGCACTAAAGGAACACGAAGCTATTGAGTTGCATTTTGGAGGGAAATTGGTACCACGGTTTCGACTAGTGGCGTTGCTGGTCCCGTCCAAAAGTGCAACGAAAAATGCTTCAGAAAATTCCTGAATCTAACGTAGCCTAGCCTAACCTAATCAATAGTAACACTAACAAATTTTGAAGCTAGTGACTTGTACTTTGGAGGGGAATTGGTACCTCCGTCGCTCTTGGCGCTGCTGTTTCCCCTCAAAGTACAACGAAAAATGATTCTCAGAAAATACCTGAGCCTAACCTAACCTATTCTAACTTTGCTTAGCCTCCTAACCAATAGTAGCACTGAAAAAACATGAAGCTAGTGAGTTGCACTTTGGAGAGGAACAACAGCGCCACGAGGCGACGCGGAGGTACCAATTTCCCTCCAAAGATCGCTCTAAATTGCAACTCAATAGCTTCATGTGCTTTGAGTGTTACTGTTGGTTAGGTTGTATTAGGTTAGGCTAGGTAAGGTTCGGTTCATTGATTATATGAGAAATATTTATCGTTACACTTTGGAGGGAACAGTAACGCCGTGAGTCGACGCGGAGGTACCAATAGCTTCATGTGAAGAATTATGGTACGGACAAAGTACAAAGTCAGCAAGGAAAGCCCGAAAGCTCCAGAATTTGCTTCATGATTTAAGATTTCCGTGTGGTTGGTCGCCTCACGAGACTTTTATGGCTCTTTGAGGGGTGAAAGAAATGGAGGAGAGGCAAATAAGTTACAAGGCGGTGGTAATAGCAACGGTAAGGCATAAAAGGCCGCACATACGGCTCGAAATACTGCCAATTGTAAAAGAAACCCGGGGAAATGGGAATGGGGGGTTACCTCCATCTTTACAACAAGGCTTTGCCAGATGGGCCTCCTTTTTGCCTTATGTACAAGTATTAAATTCTCTCCGTCATATGTTAGTGCGAATGATAGTGATAGAACTAGAAAGGATCAACCAAAGAGAAGGTTCAAACCCAATGTCATGTTATTGTTGTGCACGATAGGCCTCTTGGCCCAAAGGAAAGGAATGATATCGCCGAGTCGAATCACAAAATGATCAAAAGGTTTGCCGTCCCCCTCGCCCCCCAACATACTAACACAGCCTATGGTATCAGTAAAGCATTGCATTCGATTCCCATATTCTTTCTTTCATTTTTTTAGGGGGGGGGGTAAAAAATCATATTTTCACACCTTGCCGATAAATTTGGCCACATATAACGCTGCGACACACCTATTTAAAAGAAAAAAGAACAAATCAGTAGCCAAACCCAAGAGCAACGCAAGAGTAAGTAGGGTATCACAGCCCCCCTAAAAAAAAACGAAAGAGGAGCAAAGACCACCCATGTTTTCCTCTAAAGCTGTCAATCTGCAAAGACTTTTTTTTCAGTTTAATCTGGTTAAGTTCTTCTGAGTAAAAGAGGGGGAAGAAAGGTCTCTTTAACTCGTTTGGACTGGTGGAAAATGTAACTTTCCCATTTGCGTCAAAAGGATTTCTGTCCGCGTTTTGGCCCCGGTCAGATTTTTTGTTAATATTTCGAACATGCTGTTTGAAGCGGAAGATCACAAGATACCTGGAGTTCCTAAGATGGACATGGACGGACACATTCACATTCATCTAGCCAAAAATATCCAGTCCGTAAAAAACAAAAACAAAGAAAAAAATTTATAAAAAAGCTCGTAAATGTCATTGCTTGTTACAAAATCGCAAAAAGTTTTCTCGGGATGAAATGCCTTATTTTTTTTTTGCCTTGTGGTCAAACCCGGACTAATTGAAGGTGTTCTTTTATTTTTTCTTGCAGTGCAGAGCATCCGCCCGGCAATAGGACGGGGATAAGGAGAGACTGGTTCATTAAGAAGAGCATCCTGACGGAAGGAAGCAGGATGCTGGTTTCCTTGTTGTCAAGATTCTGCAAATTAGTCAGAATGAGCTCCAGCAGAACAACGTGCCTTTGGTTTCTTTTCACATTGTTGTTGATGGTATCGGCCACCATCAGCAGTTCATCAGACGTTTATGGTAAGTCAATAACCAATTTTTACTTCTAACTTCATTATCTTTTTTTTTATGAAAAGTAAAGCTACATAAGTTTAACGGTACGAAATTGGACTTCCATACCATCCTTTCATTTCTGTCGTTCGCCCCAACTTTGAGATTTAAAAAAAATTGAATCCGACTGAATGGTATGGAAGTAGCAAAATCTGTAAGAAGGCTCGCGACCTGGAAGTGCACCTCTTTTTGTTATGAACAGCCTGATCAGAGCACAGAAGAACGCACACCTAGGCTCTTAGAGAAAAGGGGGGAGAGGTTGTTTCAAGATTTATGCGTGTGCGGGTCTTGGGCAAGGGCAAAGAAAAGAATTTCCGTGGAAATGGGGGGAAGCTGGAAGTTAGATTCATGCTCAAAGAGAAAACTACAAGAGGGGGTCAATTTCGATCCCTTTTACTTGTAGCCCCCTCTTCTTGCGACTTTTTATGCAGGGTAACTTGGCCGAGTAAGTAATGGTAGTATATTTTCCCGGCCTTTATGTTAAAACTTTTCGAAATCTGTCCCAAAAGCGGAGTAAGTGGAGTACAGCCCAAGATTTGAAGGTGCGTTACGTTGCACAACTCGGATTTCCTTTGTCTCCTCCCTTTAGGGGGATGCAAGAGACCATTTTGAGAAGGCCTGTGGTAGTTTCTATATTGAAAAGGATTGTTGGAAGAAAATTGTGTCGTTTCGTATGAAAGAAGAAGACATCTGACCCCTTCCCCTCCCTCCCTATCCTCCACACCCTTCTTCCTCTTATATCCAGCAGGCTTTACACGCCCATTTTAATATTCGAGTACAGGAAAGCTTTTATGTTTGACTTTGAATTCCGAATCCGTACGTCCGGAATTGGAAAGTTCTTACAAATCCTGAGCCTGAATTCCAAAGCCCGCGAACGATGGGAATGTCGGATTCCATGGTACACAAATAAAGAGTCAACAGAATCGAAAATCTTTCGTTTCAAATGCACGTGCGTGTTACGTACGTATTTTAGTAATACACATAATGGCTCCCGTATACCTTAGCTTATTGGTGGAATGAAACTGTGTTTTTTAATGTATGTGTGGGCTAAAGGATTTAATAAAGACTTGGCCTTTAGCTATGGGACTCAATTCGAATGAAAATGATGAAAACCAAAGGTCTAAAAGGCAGATGAAAACCAAAACAAGAATATGATTCTCATCATGGTGAATGTTTTGATGAAAACAAGAATTACGTGGGGAATCCATTGTCCCTTGTAAACCACGCCTTAGCAATTGTCAGTTGTCGCCTAGTAATAAAAGTGTAGTCTGAAACTTTTCTCTCTCTCTATTATTGTCGTGAAAAGTCCCAAACAATTGCCAACTTGCCGCAAGAATAGACGATGTTCCGCTATTCCAGTACGAAAAGCGCCACATAATTTATTTTGTGGAACCGCGTCCAAGCTTGCTAAATTCGCCAAGACCACATTATTGCGGTTTTCCCCCCTTTTGCTTTAAACAGCTAAACAGTGCGTAGGGCTACCGATCTTTCTTTTGTGTCCTTTAAAATTTTGTAGGAAAATCTGCACAAAAGCCCATGACAGGTAACAATAGATTTTTTTTTCTTTAGGGAAGGGGTTCCCGGGGTTTTTCTTTTCTGTTATCCGAAGCTTTGGGAGGCTGTGGTCTTGTTAAGGTGCAGTTTTCAATGTTTGCCCGTTTGAGTTGGGGCAAATGACCGGATCCGGCATAAGGATCAAAACTTGACCGATATGGTCCAACGAGTATATCCGAACAAGAAGGGGAAACGACGAATCTCCTCAAATAGGTTACAAACTGAGCGGCAATAATGGGTCGAGCTAAGAGAGGTATTCGCACCAGGGAGGCTTCCGATTTCTGTCTTTCTCGTTATGTCTCTCTTTTTCTCCCCGTTTTCAGCGAGAAGAAAGGAAGTTAAGTTATGTCTTGGGGATATGTAAGACCCGGTGATCTCTCTCACTGACCCTTGTCCGCCCAAGTATTGCGGCATTCACCTTATGCTCCAACCCCCCACTCCCAATTTCCCCAGCTTCTACGACGGACAAAGAAGGAAGTAGAACTTGGAGGTTTCTCTTACCTTTTTTCCCGCGTTTTTCGGAGAAGGGAATCAAGATATTCGACCCAAGTTTTTCGCTTAGGCCTGCGATATACCATTGCGAAAAAGGGAAAGAACGAACCGCATTTTTAGAGCCCATAAACATCCATTTGAGTTATGCGCAAGGTATCATCTCCAGTAGGCTAAAGCGATGGGAAAAGGTAGGGAAAAGGTGTTTCCGCTCAGTTTTTCGGAATAAAAATAATAGATTGCTATCATACTCCACGTTATTCTAACAACGACGCATTTCATTCCAAGTTTCTCCGAGCAGCCGTTTGCGAGTTATGATCCTGCAGACCGTGGGTCGCGACGTCACGGACGTGTCGTGGGCTTGGCTTCACGCCGAATTTTACCCTGGTTCTGTTGTAAATAGCTTAGGTACTACTTGGCGTATGATGGAACGAAAAGGAGCACTGGAAGCAGGATTTTTTCTGCTTTTTTAAAGCCACAACATTCTTTTTCTTTTTTCAGCTGGCTATTGCTCTGTTAAGAAATCGACAATAGTTCTTGGGAACGATTCACTTTTAAGTGTATCGATGGTTTTCCTGTTTTCTTGAAACATTCCATTGTTTACTCTTATCGAATCGTGCAATGGAAAAATATTAAAAAATTAAAAAATCGGGCAATGAAACATTTTGCCTTAGAAACTAGAATGGGAAACTAGCCCACGCTCTTACGACGTTGGTTTCCATTGGTTGCGTGTCAGCCGAAGGAGTAGAACTGTAGTTAGCAAAACTTTTCTACGTTCGCGTGTTTTACTTCCTTCGTAGGTCCAGTTTTTGGGAGGTCAAGTTCCGAGAACAGCGACACTTCTCTTGACAAGAAAAAGAAGGATGGGTACGGGGTAAGGGCAAAAAGAAAATCGAGAAATTTAACTTCCCATTTTGGGAGGGATTACATTGCAGCCTCCGTAGTGGCGGAGTTCAATTTTATGTTTCAAAGCGTTTGTCGGCACCAATACTGACCAATTCACTCCTACCTCGCTAGCCAAGCCTCTCCAGGCGAACCGGAAAGGGCACTTTTGATTTTCCCGTCCTCTTCTCTTTTTCTTCTTCAAGCAGTAAAAAGGCAGAAAAATGTCAGATGACCGCACCTGCGGTCGAAATATTTCGAAAGCTTCGAGCTTTGGGTATCCAAAAAACTGGGAACTTGTCAAGACATGTCCCTCGCATACCTGTAGGTCTGGCATGATATTTCATCAGTTCCGGCGTCAAGTATTTTAATGCCCTAGGAATTTGGCCACTCGACTTTTTTTGGCCATTGTTAATCACAAACTCGTCGATGTTCCTTTTTCAAAACCGCGAAAATAAACGTCAGTAATCGCCCTTACTCTTTCATCACGCCAAGATGTGTTCAACAATGAAAAGTGTGGTTATGTACTGTGCAGTCGTGAACAGTGAAACCTCGTGAATTCTACCCACTGTATACTCTTCGAAGACTACAATCCCATTATTTTACCATTTGGTAAATTCGTTGCTCACTGCTGAACAGTACCTATAGGATTGATGAAAAGATTGCAAGTCTCAGGGCAACAAACTAGGAGCTAACTCAAGAGCCTTGTAAAAGATTTTTTTCATGAAATGCACTGGTTTTCTCAAAAAAATGTTCCGAAATTCCCCATGCTAACCGCCTATACCGAGCTAAGGTAACAGGAGCCTTAATTTTAAAAGGGAAAATTTTTCCCCTCTTTCCGGTGCGTATATCAGTTAGGGCAACATTACGCATAGATGAATCATAATCTTTTCTGTCGCAGAAGTAATCCGTTCTAATCTGTGAAGGCTGTAACATTATATAAGAGCTTATTCGGTGTCTTTCTAGCTGAACAAAGGAACGCAAATCATAATAGTTTTACACAAAGGAATTCCTACACTGTAAACTTTTTTAATTTGTCGTACCTGTAACGCCAATAAAGAATTGTAGATAATAGGCGAAAGTCGATGTCGTTTCAAGTAAAAACAAGAATTGTAAAGTTGCAGTAAAATAAAACTTGAAGTGAAATTTGTTGAAAGTTGCAATGGAATAAAGTAATACGGTAAAGTTACTAAATTAGTGCAGAATTTTCAAGCTAGTTTAGTGCCGAAACTTAATATAAAATATTAAGTTTTGTAGAATATTAAAATAATATTAAAACTAAATAGAATATTTCAGACGGCATTCCAATTAGCAAACGGCAACACGAAGCATAAAACTTAAAATTAAGTTGTTGACAGTTGAAATTGAGTACAATAATGTGGTACAATTACAACACAATTGCATAATTTTCAAGTTGTTTACTAGCGAAACTTGCAAATTTAACAAATAAAATATTCTAAAAACCATTGCAGTAGCAAACGGCAACAGGAAACGACAACGACGCCTATTTAATTGTAAAATTTACTGGTATTTTTTAACAGTGAATTAAAGACCTAGTTTTGGGTCGTTCTGACATCGAGCAAATAACGTTAAAGTTAACTCAACTGTCGGTACCGTCTGATAACAGCAGGTTATCGTATACCGTTTTGATGGAAAATGGATATAACCCTTGCATGACTGTCGTTTTTCCGTTTGCCCTTTTCTTAAGTGTCCGAACCAGAGGGGGTAAAGAAGTTTGATGCGCACCCCAGTTTCCACATATTGTTAGGCTCTTTCCATGCCCTAGTTCTATGATACGATATCGTGATGGGGGACACTAGAACTCGTTGAAGAGAAGCTCATTTTGAAGCATAGAGAGCTTTTCGATATTCAAGTAGTCATGTCATATATAGAGTATGCCAGATGAGCAACTGACGACTTAGTCTAGCTCTTGTTATATGCAAATGAAGCAGTTACGTTGAAAAGCCTTAATTTTAAAGGTATATGGTTTACGCGTTTAATATATGGTATATTGAAGGTATATGGTTTACGCGCCCAAAGAGCAGGAGGAAATCCTTCTGCATTAATGGCATTATGAAAACGTTTTTGCTTAGGGATCTTAATTCTGGTCGCTGTAAGGGTCCGCGACAACCTGCATGAATAATAGGACCGTCAAAAGACCATCACAAGTCCTTTAGGCATTCAGTGTCTTCAGTTGTAGAGCTGTTGAAAACGAAACTGATCCTTCAGCTTATATACGTGTCAATATTCTGGACGAGAGTGTATAGAAAGGGTGAGCAAAAGTTTTTTTTCTTTCTCCGGTTCCCCAATGAAAAGCTTGCTTCTTTTTCTTCTTTATATTAGCTATGCATGAGATCAAGGGAGCCGAGCAGACGGTTCTTCTAAATGGCCCCGTTTTTCTATGTATGTATCCTATAAAGGGTTACACGACTAAAGGTCGCTATCTGAGCTAATGTTCGTACACGGTGGCTACTGTCATGTCATTTCGGTCTTTCAACATAGGAATCTGAGAAGCGGCAAGCGTAACACAAACAATACCAAACGTTCGATCTCCAACGACAAGCATCTTTTGTTCTGGTGACATTTATTTTTTTTTAAGCATAGGCTGTCTGAAGTATTTCTTGTGGCCGTTCAAACCCAAAGGCATTTCTCGAAGAGTTAAAAATGTCTCGGCGGTATTTTTCCTCTGTGATTTCTGATTTTGAAGAAAATAGAAAGAAATATACGGAACTTCCCCATGCTTTAGAAAAGAGTTTAGTAATTGCTTAGAAGTTTATTTACGTCATGTAGCACTGTACTTGTTACGTAAAAGTAGATATAACGCTTTGCGAAGGGCCAAGATCCTTTTGTTCGGGTTATCCGGGCTTCCTTATTACCTTAAAAAGTAGATTGTAAGAGGCTAAAGGGGAATCTTGTAGGTCAATTCCTTTTCTGCAAGCTTCAGGATGCTTCAGTACTTGGCCTTGCTCGGGTATAAAAGGCAAGGAGACATCGCTTTAGGTGTTCTCTTGTTGTTGGCCAGAAATGATAACAATTACCTCAACATTTTCCAAACGACTCATTTCAGTTTAACGACCTTCTCAGAGGATTCCCATGCCCGAAAACAGAAGGTGAAATTTCCTACAGAAAAAAATCTCACAAAAAGCAATGCATTTCGTAGTGTTTTTTTGTTCTTTTCCTCAGGTTTAATTATAAGTCATTTACAAAAAATTTCAAAGTCATTTACAAGAATATTTACAAAAATCAAATTTCAAGAATTCCATAAATAGTTGGACATACTTAAGAGAATGACGAACTTTCATTATTTATTATTATTATTATTATCGTTGGGAGGGGGGATTTAGCCGTTTATGAATTATTCGCATGCAAAGCTTACCGTCATGACGTCGCAGACGCGTCATGGCGTCGCTTGCGGACCTGTTACCATGGTTTACTGTTTATTTCCCACTTAACGCATCAAGCAAAGCTCTCGGGTACCATGGTTACTAACACATTGTGACGCCAGAAGTCACGTGATCTTATTTTTGTAAAATTCGTTCTTTAATAGCTTATTAACTACTTCCCGCATGATAGAAAGCAAAATTGCACTAGAAATTAGGCTCTATTGTTTAATTCAGAGTTTTTCAACATTTTAATGTTTTTTTTTAACAATGTTTGAACATTTTAAAATGTTTTTTGGGTTGCTATTACCCTTTAAAAATATTTTCGCTTGCTTTTTCGTAGTAAAAGTGAACGTGTCTATGTCAATAAACTTGAAGCCGTTGCTTTTTCCGAGAGCTCTTGCAATATGCTAGGCCTATTGTAGTTCTGAGAAGCATTCAACGTTAGATACTACTTGGAACAGGAAGTTAAAGGGCAATAGCCACGAGTATAGCGTATTGATATTTGGATGGATTCTTATTGTACACATTATTCTAAGAACGGGAAAATTTGTTTCAAATTTTTCCGACTAACCGTTTCCGAGTTATTGGCTTGCGAAGTTTTGGCAATTTTCCCGCCACTAGAACCGTGACGTCAATAACGGGAACAGCGCTAGAGTTGTGGCTTACGGGCGCTTCGTATACACTGGCTTTGTGTAGGCTTCCTCTGTGCTGTGTGATTTTTAGTGGAAAAAATGGCAAGTAATCTGCCATCAAAGACAAATAACCATAGTGGTAACTATTGTGTTGCTTACGGTTGCAATAACAGTGGAAGATCTGGTGTAGGGATATATACATTCCCAAAAGACGCAGAAAGAAGACGGCAATGGGTGTTGCAAGTGCAAAGGACTAGGGCTGATTTTGTGGAAGCCACATGTAAATCGGCGTCTCTCTGTGGTGATCACTTCACCGAAGATCAATTTGACGGTAGTGTTGATCGACAGTTAGCAATGGGATTTCGGGCTAAAAGGCGTGGTAGGAGTTTGTTGCCAACCGCTATCCCTACTAAGTTTGATAGGCCGGCTACTGTGTCTGGGCTGCGAAGTCCACCCAAACCTCGGAAAACCTCAGCTATTGAGAAAAGACAACGCCATAACGTAAATATACTCCAACGTTTGAAGACAAAATAGGGTAATGACATATGCACGTTTTAGATTATCCAAGAATTGCTGCTTCAAGGCGAAAGTACAAGTTCTGTCCCAACAGTTGCCACAAGCACTTGTACGTCAGACTCGGTGCCTGACTTAGTTTTTTCGGAGTCCACACCCGCAATTGATCTGGAAAACAATGAAGAAGAAGTGACTTTGGCCGAAGCTAACATGAAAGATTTCTCTTGTCAATTTTCCGGAGTTGAAATGGCAGACTTTTCTTGTCAGTTCTCCGGTATGACGACCCAAGACTTCTCTTGTCAGTTTCCTGAGGACGGGCTACTTTTGCCGGTAAATAGGATACCAATGCATATCAAACGTTCTAAATTGGAGAAACTATATGTAGGAAAAGAACCCGCTTCCAAGAAGCAGTACCTTTACCTCAGAAAACCTGAATAGTACCCTAACTGAACAGGGCTATCCCTTTGACGACGATGTAGATTTTGAACCGGACGACGAATACGAGGACACGGAATCGGACATTTCACCCGTGAAAGAGTAAATTATATTGATCCAAGAATGTATTCTATATAAAGGCATTTACTTCTAGGGAACAAGCTAGCTCTCCAATTCCACCTTTTGATCAAAGAAACAAAGAACGCAAATTTATGGTTTTCGAGAGTCAGTTGCGAACTCAGATCGCGAAGGAAGGCAGATCGCGAGTTCCGCCACCCATGTGCAGCACGTATTATCATCCGGATAAGCGGAAAGCTGTGGACGAAAAAGTTACTCGCTTCAAAAAACCGAAGCAAAATAATGAGTAACAAAAAGCTTAGCTTGGGAAACGGTTTCTTTCTTTTTTTTTTGTCATCTGACCAAGAATGAGGGGATTTTTACGAATGATTTTTAGCCCTGAAAATAAATGAAAAGCTTAGCTTATGAAACGGAATTTTTTGTTGATTTCATATGACCTTAGCCCTGAAAAGGGCTCGGGCAAGGCCAGGGTCGAAAGGCGTCACGCATCGTTATCAGGCGTCAGGCATCCACTCCGAGTATCCGACATACTGGCCAGTTGGATCTGGAAACTTGCTTTTGATGAAATGTTCAACACATGCTGGCAAGGGCTTTCTCGTCCTCGCTCCCAGTATCTTATACACGTTCGTGGTAACAGCACGGTAGGCGCTAAACCTGTTCCTCCTAACACATAAAATTTTACTTCAAAGCTTGATTAGCCATACTTTATGAAATACCTGTTGGGATCTACATCATCAGCAAACGGCAAATGTTTTTTCCGGGCACTAGCGTAAGTACACCAGCTAAGGTATACATATTCCAGGACTGCCGGATGCAGCAAATGAGGAATAGCTTCCATTTCTGTATAGCACTTTGCCTGCTGATGTGGAAAGTCCTCGTTATTAGCGTCGATTTTGGCTAAAAAGTGACGATTTCTCCTGCAACAGAAATTGTTGACAGGAAGAGGCATCCTAACGCACTTCCCACAATCACACCTACAACATACTGTACAGTTAGAAGCACGTGATGTTTTATAATAAGTTACCAGTCAGAAACTTCAGACTCTCCAGAATCTCCAGGTCCAGAATCTGCAGCTACAAGTGATGTTGAAACACTAACACTGGCACGTGGGTTTGGCATTGGCAACCTTTGAGCCCTATATGGCTCAAACTGGTAGGCCTGAGCACACGCAACTATTGGCACAGGAATGACAAAAGCCTGGTCCAATTCCGTCCCTTCATCCTCTACAAAGGGGCTTCTATCAAAATAAACGCTCTCGTCGAAACCTTCAGCCATTTTACTCGCTTTGTCTATCACTTTGTATACACGAAACGCAGGTCTGTGGTGCGCCAAGGTGCCGTGGCTCCCGTTATTGACGTCACGGCGCCACGTGACCGCGTTGGGCCAATGGCAAAAATGCCCGATTTGAATTTTAGATTTCTCATGTTCTGAAATATCGCAGTTATATTTTCGCGTATGATAAAAAGACACATAAAACTGTAAACTAGATTTTCTACTCCATTTTATAAGACAAAGTTGTTTTTTGGTGGCTATTGCCCTTTAACGACACTATAGGCCTGTCCGGTACATTCGGGGTTGCACCGTTGCGTTTCTCTCATAAAAGATTTTTGAACGACGGGTTTGGTTTATGATGGAAGCATTGCTGTTAAGCTAACCAGCTGCTGTGGATGGTTCCTTGTTTGGAGTGGATCTTGTATTATGGACTATGACGCTGGAATGCTTATATTCTTGATTAAAGAATTTCGGCCTCGAGCGCTTGCCACTTTCTCAGCTCTCCCACCAGCTCTAAAAGTACAACTAGCGCAATTCAAAACATGGTCATGTATATTGAATTATATCAATAGAGTCATGCAGTTCGAATTTTTGGGCCCGTGCCTGCTTTCTACTCAACTTTTTCTAGCACACTTTTATTTTCTATTTTTTTTTTGCTTTCGCAGGCAGAACTAGTTATTAAGATACCAAGTTTAGCGGCATAAAAATAAAACTAAGACAGAAGAGGCTTTTGGGGAAGGAAGGCTCATACCATAAAACAAACACCCCTGAGAAAGGATTTTCCTTTTTTTTTTCTTTTTTTTTTCCTTTTTTTTTGCATGAAGAGGCAAAGTGAACTCGGCGAGAGAAAGTTGAGGCATTTTACACAAACTTGTGGAAACTCAAGTAAGTTTGCAGCATAACAAAAAAAATTCATTAAGTGCTTGACGAAAATAACAGTTTTTTTTTTATGGTTGGGATGTGCACAGCTTATCTGTAGAAGAATTGAAATTAACTAAAAAAAGATATGTACTATACACAAAACAGGGCAGTTGAGAAGTCACTCGACGGTTTCGTATCAAAGTATTAAAATGCCCTAAAAATATAAGATGCAAGAACATCCGGCTTTCTGCTTTGGGGGCTTCTGAACGAGAACTCGTACAGAACATTGGCATGTGGTAAGGCACAGGATAGTATGGGAAGCGTTCGTGCAACTTGGGGGTCGCGACATTGGACTACTCGTAAAGCAAACGCATAAAAGAACCTCTCTCCACACTGTATGCTATTGCCTTTTTTTCTGGTCTATTTTCTAGTTATTCCCTTTTTATGAAATTTATTCAATCGTTCGGTAGCAATTGTCGGTTTGCATACCCCACACTATTATGAATGGCTCCAACTTCTTAATTCACGCCCTGCTTATCCCCAATTGACTGAGTGAGGAAGTTTCAGATTGGCAAGTGAGTACGCATCCGACAGCGAGAGATGGGTCTCGAGTCGGCAGCATTGATCTCTGAAGATGCTAGTGAAAAGAGGCTGAAAGGAGAAGACAGGGAAGAATATCAATATTATTATTTTTCCTTCAGTTTCCTTTCCATTCCGGCGTGCACGTCTTCTTGCCTCCTTCTCCCGTTAGGTTGTGGACCCTTGCAACAAGCAGTTCCGATTTTCGTTTTCCTTCTGTTTTTGTTTCAGAAAAGAAGAAAAAAAATCTCCATTTATGCCTCCGGACTGGGATCAATATGTGGTGGGGTAAGGAAACTTGGTGGTGGTGGTAGAATAGTAGGAAGTAGGAATGTAGTCAAGGGAGAAGGGAAAAACGAACCTTCCGTCCTTCTCCTGACACGCACGAGTTAGGAAACGGAAGAAAAATTCACATTAGAAAATAACACATATTGTGAGGCAAACATTCGAGTCCCACAGCGACCCTATACTGTGTGTGTGCCCTATACGGTGACAAAAAAATAAGAAACGTACGGATCTATGGACATTATTAAGTCGACAGACTTCTTGAATTGTTACATTGGCAATCATTTGGGTACATTTTACCATCAGTGTATGCAACAGTCTGTTAGAACGTAACGTCGTTTACTATATTTGATCTTACGAATTACGATTTTACGTAACTACGATCTTACGCAGTGTTTTGTTTTATAACGTCATACTTTTTGGTATTCATTATTTCAGTATGGTATACATTTGATCATCAATGTATGCTACAATCTGTCAGAACTTAAAGCCGTTTACTATATACACTAGTTGCCGCGGATTGTGATCACTGGTTATTGGAAGCACCCGCGTTGTGGAATCAAATTTTAAAGGACAGATTCAAAGTGATAAAATGGATAGCATTTTAATCGGTTATTAGAAGCACGCTTTCGGAAATTAGTATCAATTTCAAAGGAATCTTTACATGTACAGTTACGAAACTGCAGTAGTGATTGCTACATGGACTTTGCATATTGGCCAATGACATTGCTTTTACATTGTTTTGACCAATCCTCTCATTTCCAGCCTGCTACTAAGCTAACGGAAATCCCTTCTAAACTCCCCAGTCAACTAAATGAGCAGGTTATTCAAATGAGTGTCCGGTTCCTTTAATAGTCTGGGGAAAATTAGAAGGAATATCGTGTTCAGAACCCTACCTAAGCGTAGGAGTATGCTTCAAAAGCGCAATTTTAGTTGTACTTTCGACGTGTGTTTATATAGAAATGGCGACGAACAGGAAAACGGTTCATTCATGTGTAAAAGTGAAGTTGCGGCCCATTGAAAGTTATGACAAGTTAAATTTAAAAGATTCGCTATAAAGGAAGCGGTCCGTAAGTTAGGAATTCCGCAATCATCTCTATCAAAATTGTTAAAAAATCGTTACGAAATAAACAGTAGTACAGTAGTGGGTATACTGAATCTAGAAAAAGGAAGCGTGTGGGAAAGTGTCAAAAAGTAGACGATGCTTTATTTCTTTGGTTTAAACAAGCCAGTTTGTTTCACGCGACGATTAATCGTAGCATTCTATTACGTATTTCTGATTTTCGATTATTAGAATCTGCTTAATGTAACCAATATTCACTTGACAAACGTGATCACAATAAGCGGCGTCTACTGTATTTGGTGTGCAATCTTACGAATTTCAACAGCGAAATACCTTCAAATTATGTCATATTTTATAACGTCACAATTTTAGATATACATTGTTTCAGTATTATTTAACATTTATTGAATTATTTTCGTATTTAATCAACAAGTTTAAAGATGACTTAATTTAACATTTATTTCATTTTGTAATTTAGCATTTATTTAGACAAAGTTAAAGCTTTCGTATTGACATACTAGGTATAAGTTGAATTCCCTTGTACTGTACGCATAAAGTGAACTAGGCAAAAAAGGACATCGCCGAGACAGACGTCCTTAGCAGAAAAAACAATTTCATTGTTATTGTTGTATTTTGTGATAAAACTAGTTAATTTAGAGAGTGTATACCGTGTATAGAATGAGCTGTGGTAATGCTAGTTTTTAACCTATCATTAGCCAAGGCAAATTGAGGTGGTCACGATGAACTTTGCTGTTTTCTCGCACCTTGGACAATGGCCCTTCTTTTCGTGAAATGGACGCATCATGTCTTTGTCTTGCTATGTCCTTTCAGTGTGTGTGTGTAGGTATGGGTATAATAGTCTTTGCAAGGTCATTGGCGTCCTTTTCAGTTCACACAGTAAGCAATAGGTGTGTGTAGTCACGCTGTGTTTCCAAGTTTGTTTGTTTATTTTTGAAGACGAAAACCCAGTAATTACCTCCCGAAAAAGAAAAAGAGAGCCTCCAAACAACCTTTGCACTACTTAATGGCTGCCCGGCCTGAACTCGCTCCCAATACGTTCATCGCACGCAAACTGCAATGGAAATACCATACAATCTTTCACAAATTTTAACTTTTTTTTTCTTCCGCGTTCATGTCCGTGGCTCCTGAACGTAATACTATGAATTGATTTCGGATTACGCTAGAAAAAATTTAGCTTGTCTGTTTATTGACCATGCACAATATTTAGGCGTTTCCTCGATTGAGTCTAAAAAAAAGTTTTGTGTATTTTTTCAATACATTTTCCAGTATTTTTTTCACATGTTTTTCCTTCCTGGCAATAGCGTTTTATATAGGCGTGTTTTCGCAGCGCTTTTCGAGGCATATGGTGCCTTGGAGACTTCTAAGGGGTTATACAATAGCGCAATTAGGGTTCGATAAAAAAGGGAAAGAAAGAGGGGGTTGGAGTTTGCCCTGAGAGGCATACAAATAATATTTTTTTGTCAGATCTTTAATAAGAAACCTATCCCGACCTTTTTACGAAAAAGGAAAGAAAGAAATGGAGTTAGGAAGGTAAGCACACAGCTGCATCAGAAAGTCGTTGAATTATGGAGAAGCACGCAAAGGGTCTCTTCTCCAAATCACCCAATTTCTTGTCAGCGTTTCTCGTTGCCTAGGTAACCTTGCTGCATCCAGATTCCCGATTTCGGAAATCTGGATGCAGATATAAAGATATATATCGATATATATATTATTATTTTTTTGCTCGAGGAAAATAGTTGTGGCTGATGTCACTGAATTCTTTTCTGCGTTAATACGCTGGAAGCCAAACCAAAAAAAGAAATAATAAAAAATAAATGCGTGGATACTCGGTATCGCAGTAAAACCCCTCATTTCTGTGGTCCGAAACGGACAGCTTCTTTTTTTCCCATGTATGTGGTCGAGTGTGTAAGCACGCGAAAGGCAATGACTTTTTTTGGGGCTCTTTTATGTTCCGCGCTATTGTATATTTTAAAGCCTTTTACTGGTCTTATTAAAACTATATTTAGGACTGGTTTGAGGTAAGACTGAAGCAATAATATTGGCGCCAACGCTTTTTTCTTTTCTTTTTCGAGCAATTCAAGCTTTGCTTGAGCACTCGTTCACGGGCTTTTTATTTATAATAATGGAGCGTGAGCCCCCAAAGGTGCTCACTTCCGGTGATACGTGATAGACTTGACTGACTATGTGAAGACACGAAAAAAGACATGGCAAGTTTTTTTTTTTTTTTTTTTAAATTCCGTTATTGGCATTTCTTCAGTTTATTGTTTTGTTTTCTGTTTTCGGAGGCGCAACTTGTTCGGAGAATTAAGGGTACCAAAGTTGGGGGTGCTGGGGAACTACGAAATAAGCGTCATGGGGGATATCTGTCTTTAGAGAAAAAGAAATACATAAAAAGGAGTAAAAATAGGCCAGTTTTGTTAGTTCTTTACTCCATGTTCATTCCCTTGGTAGCCTTTGAAAGTTAAAGGGTTAAAAAAAATAATAGAAAAGAAAGCGAAACCCTAACCCTACGCTATCGTAAAACGCTGAATTTTTTGTTGATCAAGACGAGAGGATTTTTTTTTCTTGGGGGGGGGGGGGGGGGGGGGGGGAGTTGGGGTAACATCAAAAGGCTTTTTAGTCAAGGGCCCTTGTCTGCCACGCAGTTCACTCTTTTTTTTCGTGAGTGAGCCGGAAGTTTTGCATTTTTTTCTTCCGAAACTAAAGGAGGCGATGTAAAGCGTGGCACAGGAACAAAAAGTCCATACATTCTCAAGTGTAGTTAATTCGCTTCAATACTTTAAGGCTTATGGCAATATGAGCGAACACGAGGTTCCTATATAATTTAGCTTATTGATGACAAATAGGCACAGATGACTCTGATGTTTGTTATTGTTTTACCAAAAGGTTAGCCGGTTAAAACCCCGGTGGTCCAAAAGGACACTTTTGTGTCATAGTTGTGCAACACGTTCTTCGGAAAAGACTTGAAATCGTGTGTCACGTATGACACTGGTGGTTTTTACTGGAAAAACCTTAGTTGAAAATTCGACTTGAAATGTGGTAGTTGGATTGGAGATGAATTAGGTTAGGCTAGGTTAAGATTCTCATCTACTTTCATTGATGGAAATCATTAAAACTTGTACTTGGTCGAAAATTTGTCACCGGTTTATATGACACCGTTTTGTCCCTCTTTTCCGGAGAACGTGTTGTGTTTTGTATGTAAGGGTCGCGACAGTATGAGTAAACCTAATGGATGAGTCTTGAGCAAGAGAAATACAAAAACCGCAGTCGTATCAGGATAATTCTGGAGGAATTACGGCCTACGTGAATCCTTTTTCCGAGAAGGACGTCGATTCAGCGCTTCACAGTCCTTTTTTAAAATTTATTTTTCTTTCCTATTCTTTTTCAGTCACGCGGTTCGACTTCGTGGGAAGTCTTGTCAAGAATTTTTGGTATATCCTTTTTTTGGCAAGGTCATGAAGAACGAAGAAAGAATTAGGATCGAGGAGATCCGGGCAGAACGTGCGTAGTAAGGCAAAAGGGCTCTTGATGAGCCTACGTTGAAGACGAAACGTCCTCTACTTGTTTTGCGCACGTGCAAAAGCGCAGCTTTCTTTTCTTATACTTTTTTTTTATCCATAAAGCTGTTGCCAAGGCTAGTGACCGAGTAAATGAATGCACTCGACCATAAATAGAGCTTCTCTTAGCACGAAATAACAGTGTTCCGCGAAAAAGTTTGGCGAGCTTCGCGCGTGCCAACGAGCATGACATGTTCGTGGAACGTTGAGCACAGCGGAGACTTTCCATGTTTCACTCCCGACTTTTTTTTTACTGTGTCGCACAACATTCGCCATAGTTCAATGGTTCGGATTGTTAGAGGAATATTGATCACGTAAAAACGACGTTATAGCCAGCAATTGTGTACTAAGTAAGAAAGACGGGGGAGGCGATTGCAAAGAGGGCGGGGTATAAAAACTAGCGTGTTTTAAACGCTCTTGTTAGCTCGCAGCCATTTTAGCCGGCTTTTCCGCACTAGACCCATTCATCAAAAGCCTCATAAACAATGCCGTAAAAAAAACAGCTTTTAAACTTGCTTAAAGCTTGGGAGAAATACTGCAATGTCGAGGAGCATCAAGAATTATAAATGGTCTTAATAAGCACAAACGGGCGTGGCTTATTTATTTTTAATTTAATTTTTTGTAGTAGGTAAATAGTTCTTGTTCTGACCAAAAATCTAGTACACCTAAGGCTAACACGCTGAAGATTCTTTTTCTTGTTTCTTGATGTGTAGCGTGAAAATAAAAAGAAAAAAAAAGATTATAAGTAGGCAGTCACGAAAAAGTGGACAGATACCAAGAGTTGTGGTGTAATTTGCCCAATGAATTGCCTTGGAAGATTGCGTTGTATATTATTCACTTTTTAAGGTTCAAGGTGAGGCTAAAGGACACTAGCCATTAAGAAAACAATTTTCCTGTAAAAAATAGAGTAGAAAAGCTTGCTTCTAGTGGTGTGTTCCTTACCATGCCTGTGCCAAGCAGTAATTAAGCAGCAAAGATAACCAATCTAAAAGAAAAATAGGCCTTACGTACCTTTTTTGTTGACATAAACGTATTACACTAGTGTCCGTTGACTGAAGAGCATTTAGTTACGTTTTAAACGCGGGTGTAAACGGTAACCATGGTAACAAGCGCTATAAGCCGCGCCATGACACTTCTTTGTCGTCCGGCAAAAGAATTTGGATCAAAGTGTGCTATTCTTAGAATAATGCAGATGAAAGTAATCCATCAAAATCTTAACGTAAGATTTTGGTTGTTCGCACCTTTAAGAAGGTGCAAACAACTCTCCTGCTGTTGTACAATACACAAAAATCGCTGTAGACTATTGTTTTTTGGCGTCTAAACAATTTATTTTGTTGACCCACGATGTAACCAAAGACGCATGGATGCAATAATTTACCCTGATAACTGTCTTGGGGTTCCTAGAATTGCTAACAAAAACAACAACGCGAGTCTGCTCCGGGAATCTATAAGGCTTTAGATATGGGCTATATAAGTCTAAGGTGAATGTAAACAAGATGCTCTCTTTTTCCGCTGTAAAACTTGCACTTAATGAGACAGAAGAAAATCCGGCCGTAAAATATCACCTGAAACCTTTTGGTTCAACCCAGCAGTGGGGTTAACAATGAAAACAAAAGGGGAAAAACGATTGTAGCGAAAAATGCCTTCTTTTGAGGACGGATAAGAAGAAGAGGTCAGCTCGAGTTATGGTTTCAAGTTCCAGAGAAAGGGGGAAGAGCCCTGTTGGTCCCGCCCCCTAGATATGTGCTTTTTGAAACTGATTGTATGTCGAGCATCCCGGATATGCGGGGAATTGCGAGCCCCAGCATTTTTTAGGGCCTTTAGGAGTCACATTTAGTACAAGTTATGATGAAATTAGGGGTCGGAGAAGAGGCCTAAGCAAAGTCGGATGGGCCTCACTGACTTATGTGTCAGTATCCAGAATAAATATTAAAAAAGGGACACAGCTCATGCATGAAAACGCACCTGAGACCTGAGTTTTGAGCAGATGAGTCACGTGGTCTGCATTCCAGCTTCCATCTTTTTCCTCCTCAGTTCCCGGTAAAAAGGCAACGTTACATAAGCTCCAAATGAGTCAAATAAAGAGAAAGAAAGAGACTCAAAATAATGGAATAAAGTAGGAAAGTCAGGGAGGTAGAAGCGGAATTCTTGTTGCGTTTGCATCCGTGCTTCGAACGCATACTGCGACGAACTACTGGCTTGACTTGACTTATCCGAGAGTAATTTAGGCTTTTTCGGGTGCAAAAAAGGCCGAAGATCCTTTTGGTCCTAGCAAAACAAATGCCTCGAAGACTTATAATGGAGGAAAAGACTGCTTAAAGGTAAACCTCTCCTAGAATGCGAAATTAACCTCTTTAATCTCTTGCCGAACCGAGCAAAGCCATCCAGGTGGAAAAGATTTGAATGGGCCACAAAAAGAAGGATTTACTATACGATAAATCGTGTCCTAATTTGTGTACGGAATATAATTAAACGTCTTGCCACTTTTTTATACTTCCCAGGTCCTGATCTGTGCGTCGTCAGATCACCATTAATATCGAACTCCATCAATGCGTGGACGGAATCCCCTGTCGTGGTGACGGGTTGCGCATCACGACAAATCTCGTCCGACAAAAATTATGAACAAGAAGTAAGAGATAAAACATTGTTTGATGTGCATGGATCTTGGACCAGCATCCAAACTAATTCGTGGTTTTTACTAGGTTCACATGCTACGTGCGGTGAATTTGCCCAGTAGTTCTTCGACGCAGCCGACTGAGGTAACAGTGGATGTTGTGAGTGCCTCAAGTTCGGCCCAGCGCCGATTAATTCTAATTCTGGACGCGGATGGGACAACCAAATGGACGCTGAGAGCACCAGGGGGCGGAAAATTAGCGGCGAGTTGGCATACAGTCATCGTAAGTAGACATATCCATTGAAAACATCCAAAAAGCAAACCCAACGTGCGCGACTCCGACCCTAATTACAATTCACCCCACGTCTCCCACCCAAAGAAAGAAAAATATAAGCAGCAAACAATCGTGCGTGCATTAATACGTATTCTGTCCCCTTCTCGCCAGAAAGCATACAATGTCTACTTACGTCTTGCGCAGAAGTGCAGTAGCAGAACAATTTACCTATTGCTCTGGATAATTAACGATATAAACCGTATACATTGCTTAAATGGCACGCGGTTAAGCATCGTAAGCCGCGTTCGTTTTGACAAAAGTTCAAGTCGACTTAAAAGTCTATCCAAGAATTGCACTTGCAACATTCGAGATGGGTATACTTCGGGCTTATACGCCTTTTATTTAGCTAGTCGACTTTTGGTTTTGGTCTCCTCATGTGCCCAGGCCTAAACTTAACCCAGCCCCCTTGTTTATGTATTTCCTTTGTTCATTACGCGCATACCGAGCGACTGCTTTTCAAGAATATGCTGCTTTTATATACTTTAATTTTTTTTATGATTTTAATTGGCAATGCACGATTTTTTCATCGAAGTATGGAATTTTGGGACAAGAAGCACGAGCTTAGTTTAAGTTTAAATCGAACGTACTGTACAAAAGAAACGCGGCAATAATGACATTCGAGAAAAAGGTGCGGCTTATAATTGTGAATTTACGCACACGGCTGGAGGGAACATTTTCCTTTGACAATTGGAAACTCGGGGTAAATGGTAATGGAAGTGAAGAGCAGATGGTCATTTTCTAAGGAAAAGCCGACAGTGCCCAATTTTTCTGGGAATAAGACTCGAAACGGGGAATAAAACCAGTGAAAAGTTTTTGAGCCCAAAGGTTTCTGAGAGGGTGCATGTTCCTTTTGGGTTTGCTCCAGAGGGATAAATCTTAAGAAGTAGGGGGTTAAAATACCTGTGACTGGAAATGGAGGAAGGTGATGGAGCAGCGGGGGTGGTTTACTGGGATTTAAGGGAGAATAAGTATTTTCGAGCCGAACCTGACGTCAATGCTTACCAGATGGGCTCTCAACGTACATATATTTCTATAGTTTCCTCTCCCTCTTATTCTGTTTTGGCTGCCTATTTCCACCATCGTCAAGTGTTTCCAAATGCTCTGCCTCTAGAAGCAAAGGAAAGAAAAAAAGATTGGCCGGGGAAGATTACAGTTTTCCCGAAGTTTCCGCATCCCTACTACTCAAAAGGGCTTGTTGCAAGCCCACTTTTTTGCCTATTCAAGATCCGTTGGGGGCTACCACAATTACATAGTCAGTGATTTCCACCGTTCGCCCTGTAGTCGCCATAGACGCGTGATTCCGAAAATCCCTGAGCTGGCGTACCCCAAAGTCAACTGATGATACAATGTCAACTGATAATGTAATGTTTCTTCATATGGGACTAATATGGGAAGAAAGTATTCTCCTATTCTCAAGCCCGGAATCGGTTGTAAAACGGCATTCAGAAGTGGAGGATTTAGGTGTATTAGGCACAGTTAAGTGTCTGTGATGGGCGTAAGGAAGCAGAACTAGCAACGATAGTTGACGCATGTCAGCGTGTACTTCGTATATCAAACCATTGACCCATGATTGTACAACCAGGTGTTTGTTGTTCACGCCAGCTACTTCACCCCAGACTTTAAATCCCCCTCGTTACATATTCACGTATTGTTGGCGCCGAGTTTCAGAGTTTGACAACAATAGAGATATCCCACCGAGCGTTTTAGATGTCCAGCTTAGCTTAGGTCGCTTGTAATACGTACATGCAAAGTATATTCCATGGGAACGCCTATTTTTATGTCAGGAAAATGTGTAAATCCCTGGAAATTGCATGGTAAAGTCTTTTATTCAAAATGCTTCGTCATTCACATGTTTAAAAGAAAAAAATTACGCATAGACTGATTCATAATTCTTAATCCATTAAAACCAACCCCTCAATAGGATATCAGTACGTCGTTGTTGAATTTTATTGCGTTATAAATGTGTATATCCCTGGAAATTATATGGTAAAGTCTTTTGTTCAGAATGCTTCGCCATTCGCGTTTTTAAAAGAGTAAAATTCACGCTAGACTAATTCGTAAGTACTAATCAATTAATTTTACACCAACCCCTCAATACATGGTTAAATTTTAGTGCGTTAGTTGCGGTTGTTAATCGTAATGAACTTTTCCTTTTCTTCCTGGTATCGTATAGGTGACGGGCCAGTCTGAAGTGAAACACAGCGAATTGCGTATTTCCGTGATCCGAAGAGCTCCAGAGAATCGCGCAGCATTGTGGAAATTTGCGCAGAGACGATACAAAGCTGTCACTTCATACAGTGAAGTGGTTGGGGCTAATCATCTCCGATTGACAGTTCATTTGTCAGGTAAGATCCCGTGATAAAATCCATTGAGTAGTTTTTAACCTCCCAAGATTTTTGGTATGGATTAGAAAAAGGACTGCCTCCTGAATGTCATTTGGAAAACTCGACGACGACAAGTCCTAATATGGACGGGTATCGCATGGAGGAATCACATATCGAAGGATGCTTTCATCCTGATTCTGCTGGGCTTAATCCCAGGTATGGGCATATATTTCCATCCTTCTTCTTTTCTTTCTTTCCCTTTTTTAATTTTTTTTATCTCTTTTTAAAAAAGGAAAAGAAAGCTAAAACGTAACCTTACCACAATGTTTTCCTTTCATGTTATTTGACACAAGACAAATGGAAACTAACGTGGTTTATTCTCATCAACGATTCTGCTCGGTTAGTCGCAATATTAGTCGCCAGGGACTCAGTTTGGGGTTTAAGCCTTAGGGGCAATTTCAAATCAAATAAACTCACGACTTTTTACTCAGTTCCCCCTCTTTTCTAGGGCGCCCTTTTATTATTCTCAGAGAAGAGAGAGTAGTAATAGTAGTAGTACTGCTCGTCAGGGATCGCAATCAATAATGCACCATTCCCTTGCTGATTGTCCTGCATTCACAATAATTCTGAGAAATCCACTAACTCTCCACAGGAGAAACTATTTTTTCGCGTTCTGCTGTTGGGCCCTTCACTGCTCGTTTCTTTTCCCCCGCTTTTTCCCTCCCCTACCCCGTTGGGGGGGGGGGGGGGGGGGGGGGGGGGGGGGGGGCACGCGGCAGGCAGGTTTGGGATTCCCATGAATTATTGATGAAGGCACAAGCGTTTCTGACCAACCACGACACGGAAAACACAATTTCGTTTAGCAAAGGGGGGGATCGGAATAAAAAGACTCTTTGATCTTTAATCAAACTCCGGGGTAGTCTTAGTAGCAAGTCTTCTCGATTTTTTTTCCTTTTTTTTGGCGCTCTCTTATGTGAGTAAAAGTTTGAAAAATTAAGCGTTATTTCTTCCCCGGAATTGTGTTATTGCATTTATTCGAACGTCCCTAGTACTTATTATAAGTACGAACTAAATCAGACTTTTTTTTGCCTTGCACCCCTCCCCCCCAAGCATGGCTCCTGAAAAACATTCATTCCAGTTTGCCCTAGAAATGTGATCGATGAAGATGGATGGTTTTGTTGGGGTCTGTGTTGGGGCGCAGAAGACCCGAAAGGCTGGAAAAGGGTGTTGGCCTAGATAGCGTAGAGTATTTCTGGGTAGTATAGTATTTGTAAAAGTAGCTTTTTATACATACAGTAAACTTTCGTTAGTAAGACTAATTGCGTTGACGTATTCTTTACAAACACCCTGCTGTGTAGTATCGGATAGAAATAGCTTATATCCCGTTTTCTTCTCCCAGGTTTTTTCAATATCCCGAATAGTCT
Source organism: Lepidurus packardi (assembly GCA_023053545.1). Classification (NCBI taxonomy): domain Eukaryota; kingdom Metazoa; phylum Arthropoda; class Branchiopoda; order Notostraca; family Triopsidae; genus Lepidurus; species Lepidurus packardi. The sequence goes on along the minus strand of JAKZAN010000005.1, from coordinate 7,626,702 downwards.
ATATAAACCTGGCTCAAGACCGTTAAATACATTGCTAAAGGACGTTTGAATTTTTACGATTTAAATTAGGATTAATTTCATTAGTAACTTTACCTAGCCACGATACTTTCATTAGCCACGATGTACTGCAAATGGTTGAGAATTTGTTGTCAAAAGACGGTACTGATGTCAGACCATTTCTCATCGTAATTTCATAAACTGTAAACAAGAAATTAAAAGAAACAGAAAGAGATCGTCGAAATTCTTTTTCTAAAAATATCTTATTAGCAATAACTTTACCTGCTTCTTAAGATTTTGATAAATCGTTTATTTAAAACTTTCATAACTTGAACACAATGGAAAAATTTAGTAAAAACCAATGTTAAAATTGAAAACAGCAGGTAAAGTAGATTTATACATCCCCTGCATTATTGTCACAATGCAGTTTCATTATATTTGCACCGAGAATGAGAATTTTCGAATGAAAATTTGCAATGCTGTAGCGCCATAATGGGTTCCAGTACACCGTGGCCTTAATGAATACTTTAATGAATAAAAGTTATACTCGTTAACGTATGCTAATCTCGCCCCATAGGGATATCCATATAGTGGACCGGGTCTCCACTTCGACCAATTCAGGGATGCCCAACGTCACCGTGCACTTGACAGTGACAGAGACTGAGAAAAACGAATCTCGTGATCTGACTTTGGTGCTCAAAGCGCGCACACCCGTGCGTTGGCTACTTAGCTCCGCGCCTCAGTTAGCCGGATCTTTAATTGTCATGGTAACTAACAAGATTTCTTTGTTTCTCCCTGTACCCTTATTCAGAAAAAGAAATTCGATTTTTCCCTTCCCATTTTCTGTGTCACGTCCCTAATCATCTTTTCCTCTCCTAGTGAGTTTCTGTCTTTATTTTCCCCCGGTTTTTATTCCGAAACCGTATATATGTATTGCGTGTAGAGTGTAACTATATAATTGCGTGTGGGAGTAAAACATTCGGGATCTTGGGTTTTCTAGAGCGACTGCGAGGTGTATAACAACGGGATTTCTGCCCTGCAGAGCCTCGAAGTGCGAAGTCAGCGTTTTCCCGACAATTTTGCCCTCCTCATCTTGGATGTGACATCCGAATTGGGGCCACCCGTGTCGTACGTCAAAGCAGACTTGGCAACACGTTTGGAATTGGTCATAGGCAAGAAAGGAACAGGTAATAAAAGTGACAGCTTTATAGCCTTCCCCCTTCAGTATATTGGAAGTTGTGCTATCGCGAAGCTCAGCGGAATGACAGCATGTTTCCTAATATGGCTCTTTTTACTCCCCCCCTAAATTGACTCATCCTCGCTAGGCTTGTCACCGGTTCGTTATGCATCGGACAACAAACCCGAAACGGTTGCAGCAGGGACCAACACACTGGCCAGCATCCCATCTATGGAAATGGGGGTCCGAAGTTTGGAACGACTCAAATCTACCCAATCTACTGCCCGAAGTAATTGTTCAACGAAAGTGTCTGCTGTGGATTTCCCAGCTTATGAACATGGACACAAACATTATATCGTTTACTCGTGTGATAACAAGTTCTAATCCTGCTTTTTTTCCCTTTTTTCTTTTTGTATTTTATGGGGAACTCGTAAAAAATGTAGATATAATCCGAAATCCGAGTGCCAGCGTCCAGCATGCATTACGATTGTTGTGCGGATCTCGCCATATGGTAGCAATGTTACCTCGCTCCATCGCAGACCCTTTGGGCGTGGTGGGCTTAACATTAACTGATCGGGCCTGCTTGGGGATGCGTAATGCTACGCACTGGACCATAAAATCCCATATTACCTCTTGTGGAAGTACGAGTCGTTCCGATGGCAAAGTAACCACCTATAGCAATATGGTACGCACCGATGCCTTCACTATAAATATCCTTTTGTTAAACTCCCCGAGAAAAGAAAAACGAACCTCAACCCAATTTAGTCGCTTTCAATCGCTTTAGATTTTCTATTGTTAACAATTATGCTCTCCTTGCAGCTTCATTTGCAACTGGGCGGTGTGGATACCGATGATGAAGACTTGGTGGAGGGTTCGGGTCATGCAGGCTTTTCGTTTGGAACACCACCGGATCCTTCGCGCCATGTGACGATCCCTTTACAGTGCCATTACGAGCCAGAATTTCGCATGATGGGCGGAGGATTTGAAGGGGCGGACGACGATAACGTTCTGGTATTAATCGTACTATACAGCTCTGTAGCAAGCTCTTGCTTATGTTGCATTTTTTTGCGAAAAAAAAGGATCCAGTGGAAGTGAATGGGAGCCAAATGGAACTGTATCATATGGAACTGTACCGGGACAAGGAGTTTCAGGTTGCGCTGCATCGAAGTGCCGCTGGCTCTGAAGTCGCTTACGATGACACACTTTTCGTGAAAACATGGATTGATGGAGGTATGTATTAGAAAAATAGAGCGAGATATCTGAGACGAGGGAATCAAATTATGTGATGTTTTCTTTTTTACGCTCCGCTTCTAGTTCCCTTCATCCAAATTGTTACTGAAAAGTGCTGGGTGTCCAACTCCTCTGACGCGTCCAAGCCATCCAGACTAATTCTTATTCGAAACACATGCCCGGCAGACCTGTCGGTACAAATCAAGTCCAAGACGTCAGACAACTACGCGGCTTTCAGCTTCCAAGTAAACCTTGTAATCTTTCTAGCGTTTCTCCTAGTCCTCCACTTTCCTTTTTTTGTTTTCTTTTTTCTTGGGGGGGGGAGGGGGTATTGTCAATCATACTTGAACGAAGTAACTAAGTGTACTTGTACTTACGGCTTATGGTGTACGTGTACTTATGACTTCGCCTTTTCAATAGGTCAGCAAAGACTACGCGGACATGGGCCAGCTCTTTGTGCATTGCAGATTAGGACTGTGTTCCAAGGACCCTTCTCGGACGCAGGGCAACTTGAAATTGGTAAGGGTTTGAATGGAATCATTTACCTAGCGATTAAGTAACTAATTTCAAAGTAGAGTAGATGCCGCTAATTGTAGTTACGTTTGTCAAGTGAATATTGATTATATTAAGAGGAGATTCTAATTACCGAAAATAGGTTACTTGCCTATTTAAACCAAAGAAACAAAGCATCGTCTACTTTTTGACACTTTCCCAAACTTTCTACATTTTTTCTAGAGTCTCCGTTTTCTAGATGCACTACACCCACTAGATGTGGATTAATTAACCAGCATTCTAAACTCCCTGGTTAATTACAGGAGCAGGTCATTCAATTAAATGTTGTCCCTTCTAAACTCTCCAGTTAATTTAAGGAACAGGACAGTCAAATAAATGCTCCTTAGTAGCGAAGCTAAACCCTCTTCCTTGACAAACAAAAGGTCAAAGCAAAGAAAGTGCTTGGCGACCATGAATTCAAGAACTGTATTTGTTTTACTGACCTGCTCTATACGCGGCATCTACCATAATGGAACTCAAATTTATCGCCTTTATACTTTTTAGTGCGTGGACCCTGATCAGTATTGTACTCGTCATATTTTGAAGCCTTTTCTGGACGAGTCTATTTCGACCGCTCAGCAAATGCTCGTCCGAGGCCCTGTGCGCATGGTCTCTCGCCTTTCAGTGCAAAGTAAGCTACTTGAGGAGCGCCGAATATCGTAAATATTAGCGTCTAACACCCCATATTGTACTTTACAGCGTCTCATCAGGCTGTTACTGACATGTCAGCGGGAAAATTGAATGGCAATGGTTCATTGCCTCCTGCTAACGCTGGATTGCCTAGTACCCAAGTCATCCTCGTGGGCGTCTCGACTGAAGTGGCTGTAGGCATTGCGTTAGCTTCGTTTGTCATTGGCGCTGCCTTGACAGCGCTACTATGGTGCATACATTTAAAGACAGGTACGCCCAAACAGGTACGAAAACACCCCACAAACACCAAACAAGCTTACAACACAGACATTGCGTTTGATTTAGCCTTAGAAGAAACGACATTTTCCTCATTTTAAAACACGTAAAATAAGCTCCAGCAAACAAAAACCCATCGTCCCTTTTTTAAATTTAATCCAGCATCGATCCTTTTTCCTTGCAAGCAAATTGCCATTTAATTTATTTATTTTTTTTACTTATGCTTTTTACTATCATGGTGCTTCCCCCTCCTTTCTGCCGTCTGACATATCAATAGTCCAGCTTTAAGGAACAGAAAAAGAGAATAGGGTGATGAGAGCGTGCTCTAACTTATGTTTTTCTGCTTCCACAGATCCCATGCGTCGGAACCATACCGAGATCCAACGGACACAGGCACGTCATTGTGGGTACGATATGTCCGCCCACTCCCTGTCAGGCCAGTCCCACTCCGGCTCCTCCACACCCAGCTCCCAAGCTCCCATGACAGCGTAAATACTGCGAAACTTAACCGATATGCCCCTGTCTCTATGTCCGTGCCCCTGTTGGATTCCGATTCTCCTAAACGGAAGAAAAAAGAAATTTCCCAGTCTTTTGTACTTGAAAACTTGGGGAAAACCATCTCAGGCAATTTTTTAAAAAACGAAAACGGGTCACACAAACTCTATTCTTTCTCTCTCCCTCCTGACGTGAGAAACCAATATCGTGGTTTTAGAAATGAAAAAAAAGGAAAAGAACCTTAATTGACCTGCCTCTACCCCTCAACCCCATACAAATCTCTGGTTTAGATAGCTCAAAATTCTTTAAGCAACGCAAACAAGTCTCAGCCATCAACAGGTCTTCCGATTTGTCAAAAAAAAAAATGCTGATGAATCCATTTCCAGAAATCGTCTGGGAAAAGTTTATTGTACTCGTTTTTTTTTGGTTTAAAAAAAAAAAACTTTTTGAAGGAATATTTTCAACATTTTAGTACCATCAAGAACGTTCCAACTCAGGGCCCAGTCTGTGCAAAAATCACATTTTCAAGCCAAGATGGTAAAGGGAGTAAACCTGAATTTCCTTTCCCTCTTTTTCAATTCTCGCACGGCCAAAAAATTAATGTATAATTTGAACTTTTTTCGTAATCCTTTCCCAATTTTCAAAGTATTAGGTAGACTTGTACCCAATGTCGTGCGCGTTGCCTACGTTGCGTTCTATTTTGTTCTTTAAGAAACTTCCACTTCCCTCAGAATTCCATATGCAACGCCGAAATCAATCAAGTTTCAAAAAGGCCTCTATGCATTACTGTGGAATGGCATAGCGTATTGACTACAAAAAATGGGCACCAGAGCACAGGAGTCGGCAAAGTTGAAAAACATGTCAAACAAATCAAACAACTACCTCGTACGCAAAAAACATAAAACACTACGCTGAATTGGATCTTTCCGTTGAGTTCGATCCAACAATCAACGACAAGAAGGAAAGAAACGACTGCGTCGTTTTTTTAGCGGCTTTTTTGTTGGTAAAAAAAGCTGCTTTTGGTTCTCAGGGTACAACAGAAATTATTGAATTCTTATTGTTGACGAATTGTGCTCCTTTTTTACTCACTTTGCTTTGGGGACATTATTGTGTATGTTTAATCATTACCGCGTATGTTTGTATCATTGTGCTGAAAGGAGAGCAAAGTCTTAATTAGCGGGCGGTAAAGCAAGCGGCGGGTTTTTCCCCTTTTTCCAACTGAGCACTGACAAGTCTCATTGGCTAATCAAAGCTTGTCAAAGAGCACGCACTAGTTGGTAGAGTGAGAAAGAGCGTTGAAAATGTTGGGAAAAGGGATAGAATACGAACGTGTGTGGCAGGTTTAAGCCGATTTTTTGAAAAGCCAAGAATTTTTCTAGCGAAAAGAAAATTAAAAAATCATGTTCCTCGTGTTTTCTCTGGTAATTTTTGCCATGGACCCATTGCCTTTTGCGTTTTTTTACATTTATTTTTTAAAATCGTTTTTCGCGACTAGCTCAGTGCAGCCATATGACGCAAGTACAAACCAAAAAGAAACCTGTTTGTGTTGTCTTGACTAAGGTAGAAGAAGTTGTAGCTAGCTTTTTTCGCGCATCTGATTGCTCCTTTTATCCAATTACTTTTGGAAGAAATTCTTAACTTTCTTATCGCCTAGTAGTATTTTTTAAATAGCTGCAAGAGGATTGTACAGGGTACTTCTTTTTTCGTGCAGCAAGTTTGGTTGCAAGAAAGATTGGAATTAATTTTTAAGATCCCTGTGACAATCGTTCGTACATTTTGGTACATTTTAGAAGGAATGTAAACACTAAAAAAGTATGTCTGAAAAGAATATGCCTCACTTGGATTCTTTTTTGTCCCTGATTTGGTGTGGAGAAAAAGATTCTCAAGCTCGGCTAAGCTTATTCTCCCTTTTTAATGTCCTCTCCCCTATGCGTAGTTACAGTGGCAAAGACTGGGGGAAAAGGACGGAAAATTAAAGGAAATTTTTTCTCAAAAGACAAGGGGCAGATGTGGAGTACTTCAAGTTAGGCTACTTCAAGGTGTACCTAATTGCTTTTTAAGTTTCAGGTCAGGAAAGAGCTTTTGCATGTTCCAGGAGGGAAGGGTGGGGGTGGGAGGGAAAACCTGACTCTTTTTCTGGGATTTCGGTATAGTTTTAACCTGCTAAAAATTTCAATGCTAAAATAGTTCTCGCTTCAGGGGGAAAAAAGCTTCTTGGCTTTTCAGTTCACGAGTTTCAGTTTACGAGCTTTTTTGGAGCCTTTTTTTGCAAAATAAAATAATAATAATAGTTGGTCCTTAGCTCTTTAAGAACCGTCCCATAATTGGACTTTAAATAACAACCCGCCGTTTGTTTCCGCTAGACTTTCGTAGAAAAGGAACTCTCTCATTACAGCGTCGCACTAAAACATATTTCCGTATTCTGAAGCCCAAGAATGATTTAAAAACTGCCCCTTGGAGTCACTCATGTAGCATTTTAGTAAATTATGCTCCTTTTTTGGATTTTTACAAAGGTTTTGTCAAGGTTCATTTTTCATGCATGGGTCATATTTATTAATGTAATCTCCTGCTAAGTTCCTATGCGTTAGGGCTGATTTTTTTCACGCATTCAAGAACGAAAAAAAGTTGTCTTGTATTATTATATACCTACCTCATTGACAGGCATATTAGCGTAGAGAATTTTCTGTTGTTTTTTTTTGCCGAACACGGGTTTATTTTGACCCTTATGAATCCAGCCTCTTGATTTTTGTTTATTTTATTCATTTGTTTGGGAACCCACCTCACAACATGGAATCTATGTATGTCCTTCTCATGTGCGAAGATCTACTTTTACCGAGAAAAAGAACACACGAAACTTGTTTTCCATTTCTGTTCGGTTTTACTGGTTATCGCCAAACTTTTGTCTCTCTTTCTCCCAAACCTCCCTCCCGCCCCCACCCAGCGTTCCCTTATTTACGTTGTTTTTTTTCCATACGGGTATTGTCATGTTTTGTTTGTTTTCGGCTTGGTCTACAAAAAAACCATGCAACTTTCTTATGAAAAACGCGGCTAGGAAATGCAAAGTTTTCCGTTCTAGTGTCCAATTTACCTCAGTTTGAGTACTCGTCTATCCCTGTTATTAAGCAAGTTTGTCTGAACCGCAAAACTGAAGCTGCCAATGTTTTACCCCATTGAACAAAAAGAAAAACAACACGACAGGAAAACAAAGCCTACATAACGGGTTGCGAACTGTTACTGTTAATAAAAAGTAAAGAGCGGGTCATTCCTAAGAAATCCATCTCGTCTGTACATAATTATGCCGTCAAGTTATAAAGCATTAAAAGACTTCTGTGAATGTCCTGTATAACTATTCATATTAACGGCGTACCTCGTCCTCAATACATCCGATTTTATAGACGGAACGGCCTTCGTTCGCTGATTAAACTGCGAATTGAACCGCAATTGTTATTTTTTATTTAATTTTTTGACTATTTTATGCTCCTTTTCCCAAGCGATAGGTTAGGGGTGTGGCAGTAGCATTTAAAAAAATATTGATTGAAGAGGAAGATCCTTGTGGTTTTACAATGCATGAACCAAAACAGCCAGACGTTTTAAGACAGATGTATGATATAGCTCTGTATCTGCCGTTCCGCGTCCTTTTCCCTCGTAGATGGCTGTCAACAACAACAGCATGGCTGAGACATCTAACAATATCGTAACACATCTGAAAGCAATTTAAGGAAATGGGACTTGTCTTCCTGCATCCTGGTTACTCTCTCCGATCCATCCTTCGTTTTGCAAGCTCCGGGGAAACTGTCTTATGTCGTTGCTTTCCAGTCAAATCAAGTCAAAATTTTACCAACAATTGATGAAGCTCAAAATAAGGAAATAATGAAGAAAAAGACCCATCTTTCTTCTATATGTAAACTTCCCAAATCCAACCAAGATATTCAAATGCAATTTCCCTTCCTTGTCTTTCCCAATTCCGACTCGCTTTCTCGTCTTAAGCCTCCTCATTTATACTTTTATAGAGCAAAAAGAATAAACAAATAAATACATCTACAATATCTACGCCGTGCTAGAATGCTTATGTGCCTCTATAACCCACAAAAAATGGAAACCAGTACAGAAAAGTTTGATACCCGCAGTAAGGAAGCAAAACATAATTAATCACAAGAAATCGTTGGCGTATCAACCCAAAGCTACACAAACTAGAACCCTTATTTTATAAGAATTTCACAACAAATTCAAAGAAAGTTTGACACCAAACTAAACAATACGGATAAGTTTCTTTACGTCTTAATGGAAAGTAATCACAGAAAGGGATTCGTCGTGAAAAAGTAGGAACTAACACTAAAAGACCATATACAGACGCTTCATACCCTTATGTATCCTTTGCAATAGCTTTAGCTCTCTGAGGCCCCGTTTCATTAATTTTTTTTTTTGTCTTTCTCGTTTGGTAAACCCATTTTCTTTTACTATTATTTGCTGGGCAGGCCGCAGAACCCGCCTAGTACACCGGCCAAAAAAGTAAAATAAATAAAAAAAAAATATATATATATATTTTGAAAGGGCGCCCAACAGCAGCAGTTAATCTCATTGAGGAACCAGCGCTTCTATATCCGCAGTCGGGATCATTCTTATTAGCCACTGGGGAGATATGGAAGCTGATGGCACGGCATTCGAGCCAAGTGCAATGAACCAACTTTGCGCTCCGGCTCCTGGCTCGAGTCAAAGTATCAATTGCAGTCAATATACAGTCCGCTACAACCGATAAACCGCCTTCGTTTTTCGCTTTAGATAAGGACGGGGACAACCAAAGGACAAAAAAAAAATTAGAACTGAGCCAAAATTTTCATAAGCCTATTCTCATATTTCCCCTCCTGCCCCCTGTTACCAAATCCCCAAACTAAGGGAAGATATACAGTACCAGCAATCGCCAAAAGGGACGCGAAGGACAGGGGGGATGGGGTAGGATTTTTTTTTCGGGCTGTTTTTCACTTTTTTGTCTTTAGCTTGCTTGCTGCTGTCGACGATTGCATGCTAATCACGATAATCGCGTGCAATAGCGTTTACTTCGTAGTCAGAGAATAAGGACCAGGACCAAGCATCGCACATCTAGAGAGGCAAGTGTGTAAAACCCGGCAGGATATTGATCCAATCCGCTGGCATTTTATTTGGCTGCTGCTGGTGCACGTTATAGAGCGAAAGTACGCGGAAAAAGCCGGGGCGAGAGAGAGAGACTGAGCTCTTGCAAGCTGCAGCACCAAGTATAGCAGAGATAAAAGAACTACATTTTTCTTTTCCTCCTTTTTGTCTTTTTTTTTCATTTTCTGATATGGCCTATTAGGAGTCGGGTGATGTTAAGACTGTGAGCGAGGAGGCTCCCGGAAAATGAAAACAAGACTCAAAATTCCTTCATAAATAAAAACAGCCCGCCGTTTCCCAAGCGACTTTTGAAGAAGTCCCAATGAAACTGCCTCAGCAATGGAAGAGGGGACTCTTTTTGCACCTATCCTGTTATTTTTTCCCCCTCCCGTATCTGCTTTTATTTTTTGTTTCTTGAACTGTTATAGTTGAGCCCAAGCCTATAGTAGTTAGAATTCAGATCGTAAAAGACTGCCCGCTTTATAGTCACCTTCTCAGTATTCTGCACGGAAGTCATTTTTTGGGTTTGTTTTTATAGCAAATTGAAGCAACTGCATTTTGTTTATTTTTTTGTCATAGTATACTGCGAATTATAGTAAGAAACAGACCTCTGAGGCACTAAAAAGCTAATTCAGGCCGTCAAATCAGTTTTCAAGCCGAAGAATCTCGTGTGCCTCTTTCTCTTTCTAATTAGAGACGCGTGCATTATTACCACGCTCTGCGCTCTAATGGATCTGCCAGCGAATGCAAGTTGTTTTTTAAAACTCACCGCAGAGCACTCGGCAACAGAACGAACCTCCGAAATGTCCACCGTTTTCCTAATTCCAAGAAGTATATTATGAACTAAGCTGAGATTTTGGTTTTTCGGACTAGTTCGCAAAAACAAAAAGTTTCAAATTTCTCATCCTCTCGTATATGAAGGCTATATGATATCCAGCATTTATTTGAAAGCCAAATACTTGTGCGCACTTAACTGGTTTGGAATTTACAATGCTTATATCTTCAGGTGAAGGTAAAACAGGACAATTGACGGTTTACCAAACAATACGATTCTACCAAGACTGCGTCTCCATGCAATGGAGGTAAGTTCTAGAAATTCAACCGAATTACGCGAAAAAGCAACACGTTCTGTACCTACGTCCAAGAACACAAAGTTGGCCACGCTCCTAAGCGACACACGTAAAAGCAGCTCAACTATGCTTGCTGTATGCAACGATAGCCCTTCTATTTTATGTTGCCAATTAGATTAATCAACTTACGTATGCATACATAAGTACACATAATGCCGACAGAGCAACATACTATAATTACAGCGCTTTCTGTTGGGGGTTTCTGTACAGTTTCCCTAGCAACTCCTTCGATATTTGCCACTATTATGTTAATAGGACACTTCCTTTTTGTTTTAGCGACAAAATAGCTTGTTCTGGAGTAACAACAGCTTGGTTTTAAGTCATTAGGGTCCATAATAGAGCCATAAAAGACAAGGAAGGAAAATACAAAATTGTTGTTTTGAAGTATGCGAAATAAAAGAACGCCTGTCGTGCGTTATGCTTCTCGTTTGGGTATTATACCATATACGCTATTCAATTAAACACGCGAGAAACTGTCACAGCTCGAGGTTATATCAACCCAGTAGCATAGTACTGGCAAACTCTAATGAGATTTTCTGTATAGCGAGCGGGTTCTTGGTGGCTGACACGGCTATAACAAGCTTTGCAAGGGCAATGAGGAACTTGCTGCTTGCTGTTGGGTGTGTCGTCGAATTGCCTCCCAAAGTGCATTCCGACTTACCGTGGGCCATTTATACACTGACGCTAGGAGCAATATGGAAGCTAATATTATTATTCGCCCCATTCTGAAACAAGTTAGCTGCAGCAGCGGAGAGCATCACCAGCTTCGGGATATATGCTCTTGACGTAGCAATTTGATATGTTTTACACGACTCAATTGATCTCTTTATTGTTCCTCATTTATTCTTTTGCTCACTGAGACCGAAATGGAGAAATTTTGCACACTTTTAATCTCATCTAGGCGCAGCTAGGCTCGGCCATAAACCTTCGTCTTTGGCATCATCTATAATAGGACTATCTCAAAAGGGCACCAGACTGAAGTTGATACGATGAGGCAAGGACACGTTAAACCACACTTCGGAGAGAAAGAGAGGAGAGGAGAGACAGAGGGAAACCATGCGCCAACCAAGACTCTAATTGCGGAGTAAAGTACCGTCTTTGTTTAACTTGACGAGTTCCACCGTAAAAACAATGAGAAACGAGGCTGCTTACATAATATGCGGGTGTGTCGACGAGTACGTCCTCCCATATTATAGCCATCAAGAGCGTCTTCTGAGGCCTTCTCCCAAGCGCTTTCTGTCGCTAGTCAACGCCACAGTTAATATATCAAACCGATTGTTAGAAACTTAGCAAAAATATAGCTATTGAACTGGCACAGACAAATCGCGTGGAGCTGTGCACACCATACGAAGCTTAATCAAACTTTGAGTGAGAGGGTGAGAGATCCAAAAAAGTTCCATGCAAGTCGTATAATACAGGAAAGAAAAGATGAAACGCAGTATGATGGTACTATTTTTTTGTCAATAAGTTAACTTTTTCTCCTATTCACTACACCTCTCCCAGAACTTATGTTCGAAACTCAATGCATAGCATCCACAGCAAACCGAAGTAGATTATTAAATAAAGTACGAAGAAACCAGCAACTTGGATTTTTCGTAAGAACGAACAACTCTTCTCTTTTATACCAAACTGTTCTCTTTGGAATAAAACGTCAGTCTATTTATCCTAACAATTACAAGACTAACGCATGGAAAGAGACGTCGAATGGCTATTATCCTCAGGTTTCGAGTCTTTTGTTTCTGATTGATTGAAGATGCAGCCCCACTACTACCATAACTTGGGTCAAATCTCAAGTTATTGTCTTTGGAAGGAGTCGAAGAAACAATCGGAATGAAGGGAACGCCAGATGGAAGAAAATTGGAGGCTAATCAGTCTACACGTCCCTCGATCCTTGATGGTCAACATCTCTTGTAAGAAAAATTGATCGATGAGCTGCGGATGCCTCATCAGACATCAGAAAACTAATATGAAAACCGGTATCTTCACGACAGAACCTTACACAACAAGCTTATCCGGGCTCCAAGTGGAGTAATTAAGAGAACTGAACTTCCCTTAGAAACCTCTACAACGCCTCTTGCCATCACCCTCAGCACTAATCATCAAATCCCGTTCGATAAAAATAAAATACATAGCGCTACACGGCAAGCAATTTCAGGTACCTGGAATGTACTTTGGCAATTCCAATGAAGATTGAAATTAGCCATACAAAAACGAAATTTGGATGTTATGATCATTCCGAAATGTGTGTTAAATTGCCATTGAAATATGTAACAAACAGAGTTGCAATTAATAAATCGAAACAAAAATCACATGAATTTAGTATAAACTTACAAGACTTTTTACAGTGTGAGGAAATGGGTCGGTGAGTTACATCGAGTCTTTCAACTCTGCGAATAGGAAAAAGCATTACTAGCGTCATAGAAGTGGAAAACCTTAGCTCCATAAAGGTTCGCATTCGTTCTCGATGTAACTCTTGAGAAAGCAATACTCGACGTTAAATTTGCAATGCACGGAAAGATGAAACCACAAACCATATTTTATCACGACTCCTTATATAGTGCCTGCTAAACCGTTATCTCAAGATCCCTTACTCAATGAGAAAAGAAGCAAAAAACCTGAAAGTCCAGTCCTTTGGGGACACTTCAGTTCAAATGCCAAGCTATTAGCCTCCTAGAAAATCGAGCCATGTTCTTGTTGTGTGCGAGAGGAATGAGTTGCTTCGTAGGGCCATGTTATATTTTTAGCAGAAAGAATCTACAAGGAATATGCAAAGTATCTATTACTTTTAGTTTTATCCATGCGTACCCGAAAACACCCATTAAAGGACGCCTGTAAGTATGGTTGCGATCGTAGATCTTCAAATCCCCTGTGACAAACATTATATTCTTCCACAGCCAATCGCACGAGGTTCAAACGTTGTTCTTACTCAGCCTAGGGTTACACAGTCGAGGATATTTAATTTTTGGGATCACGAAAAAAAGTAAAGCGACAGATTTTGTAAATCAAATCCTAACTTGTGATCACAATCAAAATTCCGTTTTCCGTGGCAAGTTTTCCCATTTTTAGTTGTGTACACAACCGTTAGGTGGCGATGCCGAATTATATTAGCAATGTTAGTATACAGAGAGTTGCTGAGCCCTACCTACAGTTCTGTGCTAAAACTACCAATGAATCCCAAATAACAAGGGTCTTCGAAGATTTTGTCCCTACACGTTTCATGTTTCCCTCAAAATATAAAATGTTTTCCCAGGTAAGATGATGCTCGGCGCTAAGCAGTTTTCATTAGCTATACAACGTGCTGTTTCCAAGGGTTAAGAGAGTATTGAGCAGATGCTTACAAATTACTGCCGCCATTTCTGACCGTCTTTTGCGACACACTGTAGAGCTTTTATGTATTCTTTAACAATAATCTTCGGAGAGCTTCAAGTTTACCATGCGGAACTCGGATGTACATATTTAGTCACTGGTCAAGTGCCAGATTGCAAAAAATGACAAACTAGTTTCTAGCCTTGACATGACAGCATCGTCTTGGTACACTGGGCGGTGCCCGTTTGGAAACCAATGTCATTTTTTGGAATTCCTTGGAAGAGATTCGCAACTTATGAAAAGCAGGTGCTTTTCACAGCCTAACTTAAGAGTTGGTTGCCATATTAGCGAGAAAATTTCTTTACCATTATTAGACGGGGCAATATCATTCAAAGAATCTAGTGTCACTAGAATGAGCTTGGATTGATGTAAGAAAATTTAACGTGGTATAAATATGCGGGTACGTACATAAAACAATTGTCCAGTAGTTATTCTGCTGGTTTCATTTAACTACACTACACTGAATTTCTACTATGAAAGAGGGGGTCAAATGGTAGTGATACGATGAATTCGCAATGTGTTATTCCAAAACTCAAAGACCAAATGAGTTACGGTATTGGCGTGCTGCAGAATCAACGGTTTGTCAAACTTCACGCAATGACCGCAAAACGATGCTATGTACGACACCCTCCTGAAAACAATCATGCAGGGAGTAAGAAATAATTACAAGGGAATCAGCTGCACTTAACTATTCCATGCTGACACTGAACCTTTTCATGTCAAAATGAATCACTGCAACTCATAACTTTTGATCATAACTGTGATATATACGGTCAAGTTTTGAAAGACACCAAACAAGTTATTGCGAATTGGTTTTTATGTCTGTCGGATTGCAGAAATTAATCTTATCGTGAAAGTCAATTGAGGTTTCGTAACGGACATAGTCTTGGTATTGCAGGTATTGATTCCCTAGGGGTATGTCAGCCATGTACCATTTGCCCGAGACCCGAAAACTGGGGAAGAGTAGGAGTAGTCAAGTTTACCGGATCCCGGATCCTTCTTTCTGTATAAGCGTCTCTTTGAACCCCTTAACTGCCCTTAATGGGAGTTTCATTTATGGGTTTTCAACTTTAAAATCCAGAGCCCCGGACCGCGTTGCCAGAGCGCTCATAACAAGTAACGCGGGGAGTGCTGCTTGCTTGCCACAGGAGGAAAGTCAACGCTCACATACGCCACCTAAGGTGAATTGGAGGGTAAATGTCCATTAACTACATCATCAGTCAGACTCAATTTCGCTTCACCTAACGAAAACAGCATTTCCTGTTGGGCATCTTGGGTCAACGAAAGGAAAAAATAAGTATACAACCCAGTGTATAGTGTAAATATAAAGTAAAAGGACCATGATATATGGCAAGGGAAATCTATCCTTGTTTTGTGTCTCGGGGTTGATCTTTCTTTCCCGTTTCGATTCCGTTGGGCATTATTTTTATGTTAAAAAAATAAGAGGTAACCCTAGGAACATAAACCTTATGACTATAACAGCGTGAAAAATGTTGTAGCTTCAACCTTCGGACCTTGGATAAATTGTTTCAGGTCATTAATGATGAGAGAGAGGGAAGGGGTGGTTAGGGACAAGGAGCAAAGTGTAAAAGATCACTTCTATGAAAACGCATACGGCGTAAACGGGAAGAATACGCGTTCTCGCTTCACTCAGCAAAGTCCGTATCAAAGTATACTCGTTATCTGCGCCTCAGTGCCTTTGGTGCTCGGAACACTGCAATGTCTACTCTTACATCTACACGAAGCACTTGAATGTGCGGTTTTTCTGGGAAATCCTCGCGACGTCTTAGCAAAAGAAGGAATGCATCATACAGTTTTTTTTATTAAGCTCAGACAGTATTAAAGTCCGTAAGTTTAAACCTAATTTCCAGGGCACTTTCCCCAGATTCTTGGGATATTAAGGCTGCGCCGAAAATAAAAACCGAGAAATAAAAGAAAAAAGGTTCCCATTTTCTAACAGTTTTCTTGCATTTCATTTATTATTTTTCGTGCGGGATTACGGTTCATTGCCCTGTGAAAGATGCATGTCCTTCTAGGAACCACCCCAGGAGCTTTACACGTAGGAATTAAAGCAACAATTCATATGAAGTGGATCACGAAATGTGGGAGTGTCCAGTTGCCAATGGCAAACTTAGTTTGCGAAAGCTGTGATGATATTTGCTTCCTGGAATTCTATAAATAATTTACCATGCAAGACTGCACATGCCATGTATTTGTCGTACATTTGACACCGTACCTTTGTTAGCGACTTTTTCCATTTATTTTATTCTTCTGGTTAGAACAAGAGACCCCCCTTCCATACTTTAGGGGTTGCTGACACATTTTGTCGCTAGCTGCAAGACTTTCCTCATCCCAAATAAAAAAGCTGGGTAGTCAACTATTTATGGGCGTGTTAAAGTTGTTGACAAATGACAACTTCCTAAGTACGACACTCCCCATTTTCTTGCCGACATGTACATATTTCAACTTCACACGCGCCTCGGTTTCTCTGCTACCTTCAAATCCATCTCTGCCCCGTTAATTTTCCTTATTGCTCCGCGCAAATGAAATTTCAAAACAAAAACGCGTTCAAACACTCAATGCAGGTTTGTGGAATATAACTTGTCCTCACAAAATATGGATTTTACAGCAAAAAAAGAAGACAAGACAAGTCAAACCGCTTCACGCAAGGAAGTCGCACAGTTCGCTGAGTCGTGACAAGTAACAGTGACACATTGAATGTGTTAATTTGTTACGCTATGCTCCGCACGGCACAGCATGGCAAGAGGCATTCATGAATACGGATAACTTGGGCCGGCAATTGTCGGAATACGATGCACAATGCTCGTTTACGGGAACTCGGAAATTGACTGGCTGAACTCTTCACTGCGTGTTGGAAAATGACGAAAATCCGAAGGAAAGTTGCATAATATGAGTGAATAGTTTGAATTTATTAATTACAATAAGAGAAAACTTAAAACTTTGGCGAGTGCTTTCAATTTTAACGATAGTATACAATTAAGATACTCCAAATGGATAAAGTATACCAAGTTGGAGGTCACAGAGACCGAATAATAATTTTTTAGATAATGTTTTTGATCTGTGTGCACCAAAATTGGTAAGTTTTTACTAAAGGAAAAGGAACTGAATGACCTATTGCGAAACCAGACCGTTCGTATGGACTCGGACCAAAGTTTTTTTTTTTTTTTTTTTTTTTTTTAAAGTTTGTTGGTCCGTAACTTGAACTTTTATACTTTTCCTAAAGCTATAAGGATTAGAATTCTTTCACCTAGAAGTTTTCTAACCTAATGGGTTTCTTGGGCCCACGTTCGCTTCTGGGAAAGGAGTTAAGGAAGTTTATAAAAATCGTAACTATATTTAAAAAAAAAAATTCGGCCGAGGGCCAAATCAAGACATCGATAGACCAGTAGTTGCTTTTTGTAAATAAATAAAAAGAAAGTAAACGAATAACTGTGTTGAGAAGCAAGGGCGCAAAACATGAATACCAATTGACACTTTTATCGAGCGATTAACAAAAAAATTGGAAGGTGATAAAGTAATTTATTATGGAAAAATCTGAAGTCATCCGATAGTAATGGCACCAAAGAGCAGGGCATAAAAAACTATATGAACGCTATAAAATAACTATTTGTAAAATTAGATAGTATCTTATGTAAACAGAGTTCTTTTTAAGTAAGATCTTGGAAGTACATTTACCTAGAATTCGTGCAACCACAACGTATGTTGAATGGGAAAATAACTAAGTATTATAAAAACGTGTCATTGATCGATGAGGCGTTTATAGAAGAGAAATACTACAGGTGGCACTCAAACGGTATCACACCCTTACTCTCTCTCTCTTTTGCATAGGGCTTATTACATAGTCCACGAAAGAGTTTATACACACAATCTCCTGAAATGTATATAGTTATTCCCAAAAGAACACTCCTCAAACAAAGTAATACCCCTTTGCACGTTGCGTAATTCACTCATTTTCTTTTTTCGTGAACAAAAGTGCCTCCACCGCTGTAGACCGCGGCATTAGAAATCAAGCCTAACAAACACATCACCTATTTATCTTCATTTATAACCCAAGTATAGAACCTGCAGCTTATTGCTTTGGCGCTATAGCTTAGGCTCATTTGCAGCTCGGTTTTAATAAATCTCAAATACTTCATCATTGCAACACGAGTCTTCCGAAGCCTTAAAACAACAACCCTGAAAGATGCTAGGGTTTACATTTTTCCAGTGACAGTTTCCCATAGCTAATCCCTGTTAATTCTAGTCCACCGTTATGTACAAGTGTGAAAGTATTGTACTCGAAAGTATTGTATGGAACATTTAAAATTCACGCATAGATCCTTACGGCTACCTGATGGAAGCACAACAATTGCT
Organism: Lepidurus packardi; assembly: GCA_023053545.1. Taxonomy (NCBI): domain Eukaryota; kingdom Metazoa; phylum Arthropoda; class Branchiopoda; order Notostraca; family Triopsidae; genus Lepidurus; species Lepidurus packardi. Next base: position 7,608,348 of record JAKZAN010000005.1, on the reverse strand, counting down.
GAAGAAAATAGTCTTTTCCGTGTAAATAGCCATGAACAGAAGCCATGAAAGCGCAGGTCTTGCGCGGGATTGCTGCAGCAATGTAGTCCCAGAGCACAAGTAGTATTGGCGGTGGAACAGCGAGACTTGCCAGACTGTTCGCAAACTTCGTACCAAGCAGAAACGTGTCCTTCAACTCGAAAGACTCGCGGTAAACAGTGACAACACTTTTTTCTTGGCGACCAAAACCAGAAACGTAAACCAGTTCAACTATAGTGAACGCTAAACCGTTTATTTCCAAGTGCTTCATTTGCAAACTAAACTTGATCTTTAGAATGATACCGAAAATTGAAAGCGGAAGGAAGTGCGGTTGGTCGCTTTAATTGCGTCAACTCTTGATCACTGGACTAAACGACATTCCGTATAATTTACAAGACCGGTTTTTATTTTCAACTGACTGGAGCGTGTGAAAGGAAAAAGCTTCCAGCTTGTTCGCCGAACGTTTTTCACTCAATTCATTCGCAGTTAGTTGTTTTCTCCTGTGCGTAAGCGTGTTGTATTTGACAGTGGACGTGCGTTTTCTGGAGAAAACTTACATCCCAAAACGAAATTCGGAACGGTACATAGTTGACGCATTTAGCTTCGTTTATCATCATCAAGTGTGTGTGTGGGAGGAGTGGTATAGGACCTATTTTTGCTCAAATTAAGGAAAAGTAAAAAGCTGCACCTGCGATCGCTTTGTTTACCAACACCAAGCGTGGGCATCAAGTATACGAGACCAACAAAGTCGGCCTCCGTAAACAAAAGCGTTGTCTAGCATTGAGCCATAAGACCACTCATTTCGTGTGCCGTTCCCGGACCCATTCAATTAAACACTTAGAGAACGCCGAAAGGAGCGCTTGCTATTTCGCTTGTATTGTTCTACTTTTTACCTTTTCTTCGCGGCTCTAACTACGCTAAAGGGACTCTGGTAATGCCAATGGAACAAGAAATCTGGCTTTCATTTACTTTGGGGTGCAACTATAATGTGTAAGCCATAAGCCTTGCAGCCTTATGTTAACTTTCTGTGACGCACACATGTAAAGACTAATTAATTACGCCAAAAGGCAGGAAAGAAAAAAAAAAGAATGGGAATTAATGTTCAAAGGTCACGACTACGAACCAGCCCCAAGAAAACTTGAACCGCGAATAGATGAGTGTTTAAGCATCCGATTGATGCCAAGGTAAATAATGCAACGTTTTACTTCCTGGACAGACTCTTGGATCCTTTAAGATTTATTAAAGTCACGTAAGCTCGCATTTGTTTATACGCCGTATCTCAGTTCCGACATTGACCATGTTCATTTCATGCCTTCACGAATCGTGAGACAAAGACCCAAAGAGCTTTAGAAAATTTACACGCGTGTTCCACTCTCAATGCGTGTTCCACTCTCATTTTCTTTGTATCTCCGTTAAAAAACAAAACAAAAAAGAATTTTCGAGGAAAACTTACTCGAGGAAAGAAACCCAGTGCATGTGTCAACCGGATATAGGGAAGGAAAGAAAGGTCCCACCTATAGCAATCCAATAATCTATAGGGTTTCGTTTTCGTCAGCTTTCGAAAAGGTATTAAAAGTAATAGTGCTATTCGACAAAATCGCTCTCCTCCTAGTCTGGTGTCCATCAAATGCGAAATTACCCTTTTACTTTCTTGTCATTTGCATGTGTGAACTGTCAAACCATGACGGAGTTTAGGAATCTTATGCTACCCGATGTGGTGTATGAGCAGCGTAGCTGAGTAGCCAACTATACGCTGTCTCATCACCGTCGCTGTTATTTTCCGCTGATGTAAGCTTTGAGGGACGCAAGGTATATTATATTAGCATTTTGGGTACCCGGGAATCCGCTTTTCAATGACAGGAACTCCTCAAGTGGAGCGCGTCTATCTCAGCCAATTAGCCTGCTGGTCCTATTCCCCATTTCTTTTCCTTTTTCCCGCTCGCCGACAATCTTTAATTGGCCTTCCGAATAAGATAACACTATTGCAGGCTCAAGATACAAAGGTGAAAAAAAGGATACTTAGGACGTTAGGAAGCCCAAGAAAAGACTAAGTCTTAGGTACGTTTGTCACGTTCTATGGGTCAAAAGTGGTCGTAATGATAAGAGATTGTCTGTGTCTTGGTCTGCCAGCTGTAGAGTTGTCTAGTCCAGCAAATGCATTGTGTAGTATATAGTTCTATTTGATCAGTAGGCTGAAATCGAACGGTGAACAGTTTTTTTATTTCTTCTTTTCCCGTGTCTTAATACCATCATATTACTACCATCTGGTAAAGGCCCACCGGGGGTTGCAGGGCTGGTCCTATAGTTATATATTATTTCTCCGAGGAATTTTCGTCTGTCAGTAATAAGAACTTTCTGGGGTTTCTTATGTCTGTTTGTTTTAGCCTTTTTTTTTATCAAGATCCGGGCCGGAGAACGTGAGTTTGTTCGAATCATTATTTTCTCTCTAAACAGATCCTTGACAAGAAAAGAGATCTTAGTATTCCCCCATGTCCAGTACGACAGACACATCGGGTGGTCATGCTTGGAAAAAATAAAAAAATAAAAAAAATATTTGTAAATTGCTTCCATCTATTGATTCCGTATTTGGCTCCCAACCTTCCTCAAGCACATATACGGCATGTAGGCAAATCATCAAATTGTCCCAAGTTTCTAGGAGGTCCCAGGGTTGCTGATTGGGAACTACATAAGCCGAGATACATTGTCAAGGAAGGGAAATAAAAGAGAAGACAAAATGTTTAGGACGATAGTAGCGCAATCTGAAAAGAGGCTTTTCAAAGCGACAAGAGGCCACAAGTTGAAAAGCCTAATTGCGACGGAAAAGCAGCTTTGCTGCACCGCATTTTCATTAGGGAAGGAGGCACTGTTTTGAAATTAGGCTAGTCCATATTTGGATTCTTATGTAATCAGTAGAAAACTTTAGCCCCGTCTTAATACTCTTCAAGACATGGCGTTCGGTATGTTTTCAACAGAGCTAGCAACAGCTTCGGCGGATAAGAAAGTCAAGCAAAAGCTTTTCCCAGGCAGGCCTATATATGCATGTGATGAGCCGTATAGTTTTTGTGGGATGTCCTAAAACTACAACGCGCAGACATTAAGTGATCTTACTATAAGCCTTTCCCTCTGCTGGTATTAATACTGTAGCAAGCTCGAGAAACGCAGAGTTTACTGTGAACCATAAGCTTCTCATATTAAAATGAGGGGTATAGTCGAGAGAAGATAAACAATTAAAATCTTGCAGGCTTTTATTTATACCCAACGATTTGGGTTCCGAGCTCTTCTTAGATTATTCTGGTACAAAGAATAAGAGTTACTCTGGTTATATCATATTGATATTTTTCTCTTACAATGATGCCCATTTATTAGCATTTAACCAGAAATGTTGCTAAAGAAATTGAATGCTCCAAACCGAAAACGTTCGACGTCCAGCAATAGCAGTCGTAAAGAAATGGATGGACCATTGGGCCCATAGCTTGCAAGGAATTTTTGTTTTTGTTTCCAAAATAAAGCCTCCGTACTAAAAGTTGGGAGTAGTAAATTTTAAAGGAAAGAGCAGTGCCCATAACTTTGGCAGAATATAATGTTATGCGACTAACGCACGCTCCGTGGTTCTAGTGTACTGTGTATGAGCAAAACTAATGCTTAGGTAGAGGGCATGTACATCGTTTAGTTCCTTGACAGCTAAACTGTTTCTCTTGGTACCCAGGAAAATTACTTAACAGGTTCTCTCGGTATATAGTGCATTATCTAGTCGCGTCTCTCTGACCTTTACGCTCCAAGTAAATAGTCACATGAAGGTGTTACCAAGCTTGGTGCTACGAAAGAATCGAAAGCTACGAAGGAATCAGGACATAACGAGGCAAAGAGGTCTTAGGAAGAATTAATATTTTGACGGAAATAGAAATATATACATATATACCAGGCGGAGAGCCAGAGAGAAACCAAACATTGATTTTCAGGAGTGTCATAACAGAAACCTTTTCTCCTTTCGATGAACCGCGTCTTGTAGTGCATGTGTTTAGGAGCGGATGCGACTTGAACCAGGGGTCTTTTGGGCACCGAAGTCTTGTAACTTAATTAAGACCCTAGAGACTCTCTTCTATTCTGCGTAGAAATTCTTACCCCTTTACCCCCCAAAACATGAATCGTCTCGAAACGATCGTCATCAAGAGGCAAATTGAGTCTCAACTTCAGACAAGATGACCCTGTGTCTCTCACGGCTCTTATACTTTGCCTGTTGGTCTCTTTACACATATACCGCAATCCTATACTCACTGGCCCTGGTTTACCCTGATTATACCCACAAGACTAACAAGTCTGGAATGTCTTTTAATTGCCAATCAAGGATTTCCCTCCGTTTCATCATGTACACGATATCCCTACCCGCCAACTTCGCTCAGGTCGCCTATTCCAACCCAATCTAACTTTCCTCACTTTAAACATGCAAGTTTATAACGCCCCGTGTCTTGCTGATTTCTTTCACAAACAGATCGCGACGATTTCCCTGATGGTCCTCACTCTGGCTGCGGCACCCCAGCTACAAAGAATGGAACTTGCTGGATCGAATAGCCATGGAACAAAGAAGCCCGGCAAAACAATAGTGCAAGGGGTGAAATAGCTTTCTTTTTCTTTTTCTGAGCATCGTTCCCACCCTTTTTTTGGTGCTCCGCCAGCCACAACAATAGCCCATTTAAGCAACGTGTCTCTACAATAATTATTGTGGGACCGGATGGCATTTTCCTCTCCTTTAGTTCATTAATTAATGTCCCTCACCAGCATCCTCCTGGCATTAACTTTCAAAAACAAGTCTACGGCGCATCCAGTATTTAGTGAGTCTAACAACCACCGAACGCTCCGTACATCCCCGCAGATGCTGCAGCTGTTGTTGGGTCTGGCTTCACGTACGGTACACCATTGTAGCCAATTTGCAGCCTCCTTACCGAATCCCTGCATAAAACATGACCGCCATCACTGCACCAGCTATCCCTACTTGCATAGTAGTGCACTTCCTCTACTGGGCTGCAATCGCGCCGTGCGCATGGGCGGCCCGGACCAGTGGTAAGTAAACGAACTTTCTTTAAAAAAAAAAAACGACAACAATGCCATGTATTTTTGCTGTGTATTTCTTTTGCCCCTCGAGGGAAATGCCCCCACGCCTCTTCGACAGTTCGCCATCTCGAGAGAGAGAAGACCGATAAAAAAAAGGTGCAAATAGTTTGCTGCGATTTATCTATTCCAGTAGTGCAACAATACCTCCACCAGGAATCGCCAGCGAGAACTTGCGAAATAGCTTTCCTTTATTTTCCTTTTTTTTTTCTTGGTTTTGAACATGCAGTGAACTTTGTGCTTTGGGAAAACCTGCGTCAGAGGGATTAGGACAAAATACTTTAGGAAGGAAAGAAAAAGGGTAAGAAAATTGACATTTTTTCGTCTCCTATCAACGAAGGATGCTGAAAGAAAGTCCGTGTCGTGGGGAATTTGTCAAGACGTCATGGAAATAAGGGATTTCAGGCTTATTTTATTTGATTAGTCTTTCTTTTTGTTGGCGTCAAGCGGCTCTTTTTAGCTTATCCTAGCCACTTAATTGCATTCCGTGATTCCTTGGGCATGTCTATAGCTTAACTTGACTGCAGCAAATTTTACTCCGCAACACTTGCGAAGACATGCCAGAGCTGCCTAGCAGCAAACACCAGACCAACAATTTACGTCCAATTATATACCCTTTGCTTGTTACCTAAGCAATAAACCATCCTCCCACCGCAGTCACTCTACCTTATTTTTGTCAAGCCCCGTTTAAACCCGTGGAATGACCCATTCACAGTGCAATATATCCTGGAACAAAAGTTTCATTTAGCTCCTTTAAGTACGCAATAACATACAGTCCTAACTTGGTAATTGTCATGCGTGCATACGCCACACTTCAAGTGAAGCAATTCCATGGGGACGAGCAGAGAGGAGCACTTTCGCATAGGATAGGTACTGGACTAGTCAAACTAGACATGTGTCGTGTTACTAGAAATTGAATCCTGACTGTTAAGTCGGTTCAAAATTCACACCTATACGGCGGTAAGGCCATGGTGTAAAGTCATTGTGTACTTTATGGCGCTACATCATGGCAAATTTTGATTCGAAAATTTGCATTTTCTGTGCAATATAATGAAATTGCATTGTGACAGAAATGCATGGGATGTATAAATCTGCTTTACCTGCTGATTTTCATTTATAATATCGGTTTCACTATTTTTTTCTATAGTGTTCAAGTTAGGAAAATTTTTAATAAATCATATATCGAAATCTTAAGCAGCAGATGAAGCGAATTTTATTAAGATACATGTAGAAAAGTTATTTTCAACTATCTCTTTCTGTTTCTTTTCATTTCTTGTTTAAAATTTATGAGATTGTAATGAGAAATGGTATGACATCAGTGCCATCTTTTGACAAAAAATGATCAACTACTTGAAGTACACTGTGGCCAAAGGTAGAGCTTTAGGTTTTTTTCTCTCTTTTCTTTTTTTTTTGGTGGGGGAGGTCTTGAACCACTTAATATTCTGCGGAGTGACAGTAAAAAAAAAAGTGTCATAGTCGGCAGAAGTTCTAGGAAAACTCTTCTCCAGGTTGAAGAAAAAATTTATAACCAAGTTTAACCTAGGCTGTGTGCTTCACAGTACCTCTCATGTTAGGAATAGCCGATGTGATCCAAATCTGTCATGATCAAGGGCGACTCAAAAGGGATACAGCAAATCTATATACGGGCTGAATTTCTACGCATGCAGTTCTAAGAAGCACCTGTGAAGCTTTCCTGGGAGCTCAGAAGAATTGAATAGAGGACCCATCACGAAGAGTGCTGTAACTATAAGACACCCCCCTCCCCCTTTTCCTTTGCATGATAGTAATGGAAATGCAAATGTAGAGGACTTCCTAGGACACTTGGAGCGGCATTTTTATGGAAACACAAGGAAATTCCAGCCGAGACAGCATCTTTTTATATGTGGCCTTATTTTCTTTACTCGTTTCTTTACTAGTTTCCCCAGCAGCTAAAGGCCAAAAGCAAACAAGGCTTCGTCTCCATGCAAATCAGCTAGCTTCCCAGTGCACATGGCAAAGAGCGACCTGCATTGGGTGAAAGACGAGGCGAAATGAAAAAGCTATGTGCGTGACTTACGCTCAAAATTCTCTTTAAGTCCGCAAGTCGACTCTCTCTTACTCTCTTCGTTCATGTGTGCAGTCGAAGGTACGATACATCCCCGCAGGGGGGAATCTCCTATATCTCCTACATGCCGAAACTATATATACATTCACACTGCCACTTTCTGGTGACTAACTGCCATCAAAAAAGAGAAAATCCCCCAGGAAACAAGAAGAAAAGGATTGTTATTCGGCTCAGATATATTGTGTTGCGGCTCTGGCATCGCTGCGAGGAAGATAAAATACTTTCGAGGAATAATGCGCTTTCCTCCCCATTCTTTAGTCCTCCCAAACCCTCCGCAACACTTCACCCGCTGATAATAAAAAGAAAACCCCCTTGAAAAGAAGAAAAGTGAAAACCACACACAGAACAATATATGGTTTGCGGCTTATTTTTATTTCATTTTTGGTTCCAGTCGCTAACATCAAGTAAATTCTGTGGTTAATAAGAATGAGCAACTGGGTCCACTTAAACCAAAGCCGCCCCAAATAAATCCAAATGTCGAGCAGCAAAAGTTTCGTTTCTGGCGGCGACGTTGAAGCATGATGTTCGCGAGACAAATGGATCTTATCAGGTCCCGGTCGTAAAGCATAGCCGGCCAGTGCGTGGCTGCACACCAACTCGCGAGAATAAAAAGGAAAATAAAGAAAAAAGTTTTAAAAAGCTACTTTATAAGATCTCATCCGTGCATGGCCTCTGCTGCACTTCTATGAGATTGTGTATCGCAACAATACATGAAATACTAGAGCTCGTATGGGCTACAGCCTCCTTTCTAAATCTATAAATACGGTCATCTTCGTCCCTGTAGTGAATCCAGAAAAGCGGAAACTTGTTCGTCCGGATAAGGACCATAACAACTCCCTCGGTAAAAGTTACCTTCATTCTGGGGTATTGTTGTTGCTTGTCCGAATTACGGCATAGCAGATTTCTTATCAGAAAGGAACGGTTTTTATAGTTCGTTCGTGTTATGCTTGCTCTAAAAGAGAGGAAGAAAGAAAGGTTATTTTAGCGTGTCATACCAATCCCCTGCGTAATAATTGTCGTACGTTGTTGTTGCCATCAGGAGTATATTAAAAAATAAGAATTGGTGTGTTCTTATTTCTCTTCTTTTCATCCTCTTCTCTTCTGTCCTATAGAGTTTGAAAAAAAACACAATTTTGGGAAGCATCTTGAGAATTGGTTGGCCAAGTCCGGTTGATCAAAAGTATTACGCTACACTAAGCAGAACGCATATTGCGGGACAGAAATGGATTTTTTTGTGTTCTTTGCAAGTTTTTGGAACAATCTGACAGCGCTGTGTAGCTTTAATACTTGGAATCACAGGCGGAGCGAAAAACGTGGGTGCAGACAATTTACGGGAAACAGCTCCACGAAGGGAGAAAAAGTATAGAAAATCAAAATGGAATGAGAACTGTGGCCTAAACTTCAAGTTTTCATTGGCTTCTCCCAGGGAAGAAAGATAGAAAAGAAAGAGAGGTCCATAGGGAAACGTAAGCAGCAATAGAGCGAGTAGAGCGTGAGCGATTTGCAGCTATAAAAAGCAGCAGGAAACTTCTGGTTTGGCTGTTTGTTGATGAGCTTCTTATTGATCCTGTTCATTATCAAAGAATCTTGAAATCTCTAAACTCTGAACATCCGTTTTTAAGCCTTTTTTACTCCAATATCTTGTCAACGGTGAGGCAGCTCCGGCAAAAAATCTTGAAACTGCTCGACTTTCCCCAAACATGTTTTTAAGCTTTGAGGAACTTGAACTCAGCGGGGAATTGCTAACACGGAATACGTTATAAGGGCCATTCTTAACTCGTCAGAGTAGATAATGACTTCTACTTGAATTATTCCATAAATACAGTAAACCAATTCCACCGACACTGGCCATTACTAGAACCCTTGCCATTCCAGCAAACACTTTCTGACTTTATTTCCTTCCCGTGTTAATCAACTACAAGAGCGTTTTCGGTTTCGCCCATGCTTCAAGCCCTGACAAATAATTCACCTCGGCGCCAGACACACCTGAGATCGAACGTCTCGCACTTTAGGACTCAATATTAGATTCCAAGTTAATTACATACGAGCAAAGTTGTCTTTCACGGGCTTCACATACCCTGTAAGCAAAACACGCCCACTAATCTGGAACCAACTTGAGAAGCGACGACACCAACAGGCTTTTTCTTTCATATTGGCTTAAAGTCTACCAAGTGCTGATCACTTTACTTTTCGTTCCAAAGACGTCTTCATGTACTTTGCGAAGAAAATTATATATTTTTCTCCCTCTTCTTATGATATACTGTATCTCTGTACGCGTCGTAATACAACAGGCCAAACAAGAAAACAAGAGGTTTAAGGGAAAACCTCCGCACGATCTTTTTCATTTCTTCTCTTTGAACTTGGAGCAAGCAAGAACTTTCGGAACCACCTTCTCCATGTTCTATCATCATAGCAATTCTCGTCTTTCCCAGTCACCTGGATTTTCTCGACACTCCTCCGAAGCCTTGTGCCTTTAAAGGAGGCTTCCTTTGGACGTCTAACATTTAAATCACCATTAATAGCCTTCAAGTTTAATTTCTTTCCCCCTCTGACCTTCTTCTCTCAACTGAACTACTCTTTGTTCGCCATTTCTTCACTTTGCACAGACAAAACTCCTGCAGAAAAGGAAAAACCTCCCTCTTGACTCCCTTTTCCAGTTCCTTTTCCCTCTCGCCTACGCACAGAAGAGGAACTTTTCAGACGTCTCCCCAGCAGATGGCTCAGACGCTACTTTTCTTCTAACCTTTGTGTCCTACGAAACAAAGAGAAAAAAAACTTTAAAAGGGAAATTCGCAAGGTTTTTATAGACACTCGGCAGAGCTATTCGCAACTTCAGGTTTCCAAGTGGCGTGCAGAGAAACATTTTACAAAAATCAACTGGGGCGACAGGAGAGACAAGCGTAAGGACACTCAGGGAATTCAAGGCACGTTTTCCATTGGCAGTCTTTTTATGCGAATACTTATCGGCAGAGGGAAATAAAAAAAGTCTTTAAAAGCAAACCTCAGAATTGCTACCAACTCCGCCGTTTCCTTGTTCTTTGCAAGAGTTCACTCACGGGTCACCCCGTTTGCTTACGCTTCTTTTCACCCCTAACAAAACCCTATATGTCGCCCTCAGGCGTCGAAATGTCTAGGGCGTTATTCGCCCCCTGGTCATTTGTTAGAGAGGGATATGGGTTTTCTCAACATGCTTTTTTTAAAGATATCTGACTCCCCTGTGCTGTTTTGGAACGAGATATGGGTTGGCAAACGACAACATATAGTCCCCAGGAGCGAAGAATTTGAAGGAGTTTCTTTTTGTTCCTTGGATCTATGCATAACTGGGCCCAAGCGCACAGAAATTCCCATAACATTTTCAGATATAACAGGGTATCAAGTAAAAGCGGCCATCAAAGTGCTGCTCAGCGATTCTTTTGCAGAAAGGTTCTGTGCTACTGCAAATTCGACAGACAAAGCAAACGAGGGCTGCTCCACAGCTTCAGTTCTCCTGCGTTCTTTGGTGGCTCCTTCAAACAAGCGAGAAAAGGGATCGATCGGTAGTAAGAAACAAGCCATATATGCCAACTGACAAGTTTTATGTCATACCTGCGGAGATTGCTACTTATTTAGCTCGTAATAGAGCACACATTCTTCATGTCCCCTGCTTTCCTTTTCACAACTCTAATTCTTTCACCCTAACCTACGTTTGCTTCAAGTACATTAAGTAGAACCGCGATTTGCTATCCATAACTCCATACAGTGTGTTCTATTTAAAAATTATTACGGAACTAGACAATTTCTGCCAGAACAATCCCTATGTAGTAGCAGGAAGTAACTTCATGATACATGTTTGAATAACATCGACAAACAACCAATACCTTTGTCGCTTTTTTGCTAGAAATAGCCTAGCCAGAGTTAAATACAATAGGTCCAAAACGAGCCCTTCATAAGACAACTGCAGATATAACGTAAAATATGATCAAGCAGCTCTGCATATAATGCCAGAAAGGGAAACAAACGTCTGCTACAACGCTTTCACTTTGTTCCCTTTTGTTGTGAAACTCTTGGTCGTCTAACATTAAGCCGCGCTCTCTTGCAATTGCCTAGAGGTAAATTCAACTTTATAAAGCTAAAATATACAACCATCTCGTTATATAAAGAAGCCCTAATACGCCGCATCCTATTTCAGGCAATAATTAACCTTTCAAAGAACAGATGATTACGTCAAGAAAGCATACACACACAAAAAGACGGCGTCTGCCAGGACACGTCCAAATCGTTTGGTGTCTTTCCCTCCTCATAATTTGTTTCCAACAGCTAGTATGAATACGACTGCCGAGAAGGAAACAAAAAAATAAAGAATTCCTTAAAAATTTCTCCGAGCTATTTGGGCTCTCCATGAAGGTTGATAAGCTAATACTGGAAACAAATTTGTACTGACTGTCTTGGGATCAAAGCTAAATGGAAAACAAGCCCCACCGGGAATTCTCCTCCAAGAACACAGGCAAATCTATGCAAATCTTACCTGCCTGTATTTCGAACTCGGTAAGTTCGTTTAGTCGCTATTCCAGCAGGGTGATAGAAATATGCACCAATTCTACTCAAGAGCCCAAATCTCCACCAAGAAATATGGCTTGCACTAACAAGAAAAAAATAAAACACATTTTTGAGACAAACATCAGTCTCAAGCTTGCTTGCTGCTAAGAGACAGGGGTGGCAGAATGTAAACTGTGCTTGTAAACATGCCAAGACAACAAATGGAAACACATAGATATTTCTTGTTCCCCTATCCCTTTAGTTTCTCGCGTGCCTCCGTTTCTCGAGTGCACGGAAGTATTCTTCTTTTCAGGCAAAAAGGCGCATCCATTTCTGCAGCAATGTAGTACCAGCCTTCAAGATCCCCCGCAATGTACAGACACACGACACCGCCCGCTTATGTTGCTTAGTTTTCGCCATGAAAGGGCGTATACAGAAACACTACTAAAAACGCTATTCTGCGGGGTCGCAGGTTTTCAACTTTACGTGCTCCCTAAAGAAGCCGAAGCAAAGTAGAAGAAATGGAGAATCAGGAGGAAGAAAAGATATTATACCTTAATCATATCACTACTTTTCATCTCTGGCCTTAACCCCAGAAACGCATCAGACCATCATACATAAACAAGATGTGGTATAGAGACGAGGGTGTGGTATGGAGATTATGAAATACGGACGCAATTTTAGTAGCCCCCCCAAAAAAAGAATCTTCAGATTCCCGTTCCATATCTTCTCCCCCTTTACTTGTGTATAATAACTCTAGCGCCGCTGTCTCAAAAAAAGAAATACGTTTTCACCCTCTTTTGCATTATTTTGGGACTCAAGGCCACGATTGATCTTGCGTTATGACATTCTACCTTTGATTTCTTTCCTTAGATCTCTGTGCCCAAAGAATGCATATCGCTCCTGGAAAATATTCTAGCGTTTTATCTGACGTTTCCCAAGAAACGCATCATAAATATGAAACCTGGAATTGGAAAAGGATAGTTTTGATTACCCTTTTTTACGTTCAATCAGACTTGGTTCTTTCTGTTTTTCTATACGAAAGTTCCGAGAACTTTCCTTAGAAGAATCTGTAGGAATTGAATAGACATTCCTGAGAAACTTGGCTGAAAGTTTAGCGAATTTAATTGCCAGTTGAACAAAAAGACTGTTCTGCAGGCTAAAAACTTTCCCTTTACATTAGCTATCCAATGTTTTTTTAGTTGTTAGGTTTTATTCCAAAAGAAAAATATCAACAAGCATACAGTAAGCTGAATGCAGGTAGTACAGGACTCATCTTACAAGTTAGACGAGACACTCCTTTTTTTAAAGGAATATATATACAAGCAAGACATTCCCGTTTACGAGTCAGGGGATTATGGTAGTCTCCTTTGCCTTTAATAACAGACCAAGGTACTAACAGCAAACGCCCTTATCATGAGGGAGGCAAAGGGAAATGGAATGAAGTGGTGTAACGTTGATAGGCTTAGTACTGGCAGCAATATTACTGTGCTGAACCGACAGAGAAAGGAGGGCTAGCCATAAACGAAATTGGTAGTTTCACGAGTTCATTAAGGGCTGTTTCTTATTGACCTTTCCACCCCCCTCCTAACGCACTCTTACTTCGACAAAAGTTTGCGTTGTTTCTTTTGTTCCATGGCAAACAACATAAGGTTTACAGAAAACTGGGAGCATTAGCGTCCATATTACTCTTCTTCTAAAGCTCTTCATGTCTGCAACGTCGCGATCTGATAACTTTTAGTATTTTTCCAAGCTGCTGCTATATTCTTGTTATTCTTCCAAGCGTCCTCGGAAAGCGAAAGACAGACACGCACGTCCACTTTTCCTAGGGCAAAAGACATTAGTAACCAGGCTGGAAATAAGTTTGCTGGAAACATCGGCTGTTAAAATCCACGTACCCGGCTGCTGTTTAGACCACTACACTAAGTTGGTATACAAGGTAATTTTACTGCACTTTATAGCTAGGTCCTTCCCGAAACGGCCGTCTCCTTTATATACCTTGTTGCTATCTTTTCTGGTCAGAAATAGTTCACAGGTTACGACAAGTACGGGTATATTTCTTCTGCGTCTAATATAAGAGAACGCGCTAAAAGCGCTGACGTCATTCAGACCGTTTAAAAGAACCTTCCTTTATTTACGCATTATCAAATGTGTAGCTATCGAACTGTTTTTGGGCTTCATTAAAAGCCTCCATCCTCGTCACTGGTTCAGTTAAAAGCTTAATAAATTTAGCAACCCACAACAAAGAATTTTAGCTCATTAGATGTTTACAATTTCTTAAATTTATTTTTATTTTCATAATTGCTTCTTGTTCGAGAAGCTTCGTTTCAAGTCAAAAGGCGCTATATTAAGCTTTGACGTCAAATGCTGAACCCAGTCAATTGAACTATAAGAGATTCTATAAAGAGATTATACTCAGCATTAGTTGCGTATAAGATATGTATTGAAATATTCTGCCAATGCGCCTTTCTAACTAAAAGTAATGTTGGATCTATATAAAGCAAGAATTGTAGCGCTGTTACTTGTTTGGTGCTGATCTTGTTTAGAAATGGCGAGCAACGAGCAAAATAAACGTAAAAAATTATGTGAAGGTTGCTATTGTTGCTACTGTTTTGTGGGGTGTAAGAGCAGTTCTAGGTATAGTGGAGGATTATTTTCTTACCGAAAAGAAGAAAGTAGGAGAACAGCGGTGGATCTCACCAGTAAAAAGGACTCGGCTACATTTTGCGGATGCCGCAATAAGTGCAAGTATGCAAGTATGGGTGTTTATTGTGACCGCTTCAAAATACATGTTTATTACAATATTACATAGATCTTACATGCTAGTGCACAGTATATGGGTTTACACTGCATGCATATAACCTTATAGGCCTACTGTGTGCTAATGTTTAATACGACCACATCAACCACAAACACATCAATCTCAAAACATTTACAAATTCAGAAAACTTGTTTTCTTTTCATAAAATCCAAGTTGAACTCAAGATACCTTAAAGATATAAGAGAGCAAAATCTAATGAAATTTAGAAATTGAAAACATCTTTGAACGTCTAAATACTTAATTTTTCCCATTTTAATTTCGCTTTTATCCATTCAATTTAAATCTCGTACCTAATCATTGGATAGATTTTTCAGCAACCATGGTATTCATAAAATAAATTCTAAAATAAATTCTAAAATAAAAGAGGCCAAGAAGTGGTCTTTTGGTGGACCCACGGAACTATATATCAAGTATTTACGTGGTCTATAAAGCCAAGCCTTGACGGCGATCCTCACCCGTTTTCGTAAATAGTTCTGTGACTCTGCCAGGTAGCAAACGTTCTTAAATTCTTGTTTCAAGCTCCCTAAACGTAACTAGCTTAAATAAAACAGCTCCATATTAAGCTCATACGTGTTTAATGCCTGTTATACCAGCGAAACTATTGCGCTCCAACGCCCCAGCATTTAGTGACAATTAAAGGTAACCCTTTATGCCATTTCCAGTTACAGCGTGCAGGCGTCCAGAAAGCGTAAAAAGGTCACAAAGAATGATGAACCGTCGAAACCCGAGAAAGAAACTGTCTCTCGGTACTGTGCATGTATCAATAAAAGTCAGAACCGGAACGATAATGATGAGCTCCTGCCGGCGTTGCCTTCCTCCGCTATGAAGCCCTCCGTAACTAAAAGCTTTGCCTTACCAAGATTTTTAGTCCAACATCTTAAAACGGAAGTAAAAAAACAAACAAAAAATGCCAGTGGTATATGTCAGAATCCCAATTTCACCAGATGTTTCCATAAAGCGCTCTCTCTCTCTCTCACAAACACACGGACTGAATGATTACTCCCCTGCATCTTACAGTCATTTTCTCCGCCTGCAGTCTTAATAACGGTCATCCGGAAGCTTGCAATCAAGCAACGAAAGGGTTTACACTAACTTTCCTTCCCCTTATATTTAGCTCCTCGTTTCCTTCATTTGTCTCCTAACCAGGTTCTTGGGGGTGCGCACAGCTCTCAGTTTGGCGCCATAATATCCGAAAGTCTCAACAACGTCCCATTTCAGGCAACGTCCCTACACAGAGCTCCCAAATGACTGCAGCCCAAATCCAGTCAGCCCTTTACTACTGCTCCCGCGTTTTTTTGTTTTTCCATCCTTTGCAGTTTCTTTCTTTATTTGCTTCTGTTGGCTCTTAGTTTGGCCGTAGCTCTCTCTCTCTCGCTGTCTCTCTCTCTCTAGCTTCTCTTTTCCCTTTACTTTACGACTCCGTCTTAAAAGTTGCTCTCCTGCTGAAACTCCACTTTCTTGCTCCGCAGTCCGCTTGTCTCGAATACATCACTAACTAACCAATGAATTCACTTTCTTACGTTGAAGGACCTTTACACTGCTGAAAAGCCTATAACTCATGTACGCCTTTAACCCAATTTCTTCACGCCTGTTAATGAAACTTTTCAACTTTGCCTGGCAAACATGAAAAAGACAGTAAAACCTTCTTAGCTCAATGGCTCAAGTCAATTAAAAAACTCTCCTCCAATTGCGCCTTCCTCCCGTACCCCTCAAACTTCAACAATTTTATGCGATCATAGATTTCTGTCACACGAAAAGTTTTACCAGTAAGTGTGCCGGTACCGGTACGCTACCAAGGACTCGCGCCTGGACATACTTATTTACTTACTAAACTATAAGAGACAAAAGAGAGGAAAAATAGCGTTGTACGAGTAAATGGACAACTACCCATTGTCCCCCCTAAAACTAATACAAGTCCCGTAACCCCCAAACGGGCGATTCGTGATCGCCTTCCATTAAGAGACACGCACCTGTGTATAAATGACCCTTTCCTCCCCATCATCTTCCTTTTCTAGAGAACTTCCTTTTTCAAGTCAGGAGGACCCGTTAAAAGTAACCAGGCCCGCTTTTCACAACGCCTACTAACGGAATTCCGCCGCTCAGCTTGACTCGAAGTACACGTATAGACTGTCTTTTATATGTAAAACTAAGGCAGAAGAAAAAGAAAACGCAACTAAAAGAAAACTGCAAACTAAGGCAGAAGAAAAAGAAAAAAAAAGTTACTAGGCGTAAATATACCTCTGTCACGCGCCACTATCGTCTAATTTCCTACTCCAAAGGGGGTCAATGTAACTTCCTGGATGCGACGCACCCTAACTTAACCATGTTGTAGTGTACATTCCGTTTACAGTACGACTGGAGTTAAAAGAGGCTACTTTTAATGACTTCACTAAACCTTATTAAATGGTTCTACGCTAACAAAGTCGCTTCACAGCGTCTAATCGAGTCGCCAGCTTTCACAGAGTTCCTCTGTTTTCCGGTACATCTCCTACGCAAAGATCAATGAGGAACTGAGGAAACCACACCGACTTGATAATCTATCGAGCAAACGAAAAGAAGCTCTTAAACTTACGCATCGTAGCGTCGGTCTTATTGCACACGTTCTTTTGATCTTATCTTAATGCTCGGAAAACCGATTGCCACATTGGCCCACTCAGTAAAGTCCCATTGCAGAAGAACGAAGAGCCAAGATCCTTCGGATTGCTTATTTACACGTGTTTCACTCATGCAAATACAGTCAAAAACTGTGCCTCAATTTGGAACACTTTGGTACCGTTTTACAAAGCGATCATTTCCATGGAGCATATTAATGTAAAGCAGTATAATATGTATTTGAAGAACAACTAGGAAGAAAGAAAGCCTAAGAGCCCAAAATAAAAAAATAAGTTTAAAAGGTTATACCTTTAATCAAATTCATGCGTTCGCTTGGCAAGGCGTATCTCCTTCAATGTTTTTTCTAGAGCAATTTGTAATAAAAAGAACTTGATAGAAAATTGAGGAAATCAACTCAGCAGGATGACCCCGTTGGAGAAAAGCGTCTAAATTCCTTCGACCTTCCCCATTCACGGCGTCAAACGCTGTCGAAGAGCTACCATCTTATCAAAAACAGCGAAACTAGACTTTCAATTTTCCCCTTATTTTTCTCTCTTTTACATCTTTTGGCTTTTTCTGGGGAAGATTTTTTTCTCGGCGTTTATACAAGGCTTGGAAAAGACGTATCTAACCTATAAAAATACGCGTTTTGGATCTGCATGGGAACAAATCTCCTTTCCACAAAGTTTGCCAAGAGCGCCAACAGCTCCGGTCCCGTCCGGCAGTCTCATAAAACAGCCTCGTTCTTTGTCCCGCTTGACTTTTGCTGACCGCCATGGACCTGATCTACGACCTGAGCAGAACGCCAATGACGGGCTGGCGTTTGAGCACAAACATATATAGCTGGCGCTAGCGCGGAATCGCCGTAGACGCTACCCTAGCGGAATCAGCTGAGGATCGCAACAGGAAAAACTCCTGAAAGGAAATGCGACTTTGGCCCAAGCAATACTTCACGAGCTCCTTTTGATCTTGAGCGTTTCTGGCCCACACGCACACACGTATCCCCCAAAAAGGATAGAAAAACATCCCCAAAGTTCTACCAGAAATAAGGAGATGAAACAGCCACGTAAGCAAAATAGGCCCATCAATGTCTGACGGGATCGCCTAAGTCACAATATTCCGTGGGTCGTCGCTAACCAAACGAGAACGATTGTCTTCAGATCGACGTTTAAACTCCCCCATTCTTGGACGAAAAAAAAATCGTCTCAAACGTCTTCTTCAACTATAATAAGAAAACGAGTCTACAAATTCTTTATCAGAATTCGATCCAAAATTATAAATGATTTTTTTCCAGGACCCTTTTTCCTTACTTTTTTTTGCGGGGGAGAAGAAAAACAAGGGCCGTTGTTACGGAAACAAAAACCCCATTAAACGCGAGCTGTGTTTGCATATGTGGAGCTCCATACAACATCACGTAGGACACATACAACCAAGGCAGAAAGAGTTATTTGCCGAACTCCCTAATTCTGACAAATTACGTCTCTCAACGCTCTTAAAAGAGCGTGATTATGCTCTTCTTAATTTTTATATATAGATACATACGTTGACCCTTGTTCCGTCTTTTTCAATTCCCGAGATTCCCCCAAACCACAATTAAAAGTTTGGCTCAGGTTGTGGGCCCAGTTTTTTTTCTGTTTTTTACTGTTTTCGATGGAACATGAGAACTGCATGACCGACTACCATAAAAAAGCAAACCCGAAGTTATAACAATGCGTCCCATGCGGTGCAGCAATGTATATTTCACCAACAAGAACTTCCAGGAAATGCTGCGCAACCCGACCTACGCTAGAATATCACTTCAACCCAATCAAAGCATAACAGAGAACGGTTGCTTTTTTGGGGGGGGAGTGGGGCGATAACAAACGTTTCTCTGATCCTTAGACAGAAATTTCGCGTAGTTCGTCGGATAAATACGAGGGAATGTTTATGCCCCAAGTGACGTCACTTACTTTCCTCGGCTAGTGTTGCTCTCCCGCATATCCGGGCTCCTTTTCAAAGGACAGAGCCTTGTATGAGAGGTCATTAGGCGCCACTCGCCAGGCAGATTATGAAAATGACAGTTAGAAAGGGAGCTTTCATCTCCTTTGCCAAAAACCATCCTTTTGTCGCTGCTTGCTATCAAAGCAACGAGTTCCGACTTCAAATGCCCCAGAACGCGAGAAAACCCCACCAGTATTTATCAAAATGTACCCAGAAACAAGACTATATCTTCGCATTCAGGAATTCGTGAAGCTTCCATTTGCTTTCCTTGAACCCTTTAGGATTACAACAAAAACACTTTTAGGAAAACCAAGCTATGATTCGCAAAACACATATACACACAAAAACCGGATGAAACGAACCAGTATTCAAACAAGATACGCGCAATTATTACTTCCACGTACCCCAGCTATAATCCCGGGCAAAGTAACCTCACCTATAGTCTACCCACGCAGAGCAGATTCCGACCAACGGAAGCACGTACCAAAGCGAGCTTTACTGCTGGGCTAGGCTACCAAAAAAAGCCTAAGCTTCTCATGAAGCTCGTCAGCCGCACAAGCAATTGGCCATCGACTGCTTCTGCTGCTCATCAAGACAGGCAATATTTGCAACCTTTTCCCCTTTCATTACTACAACCAATTTTGCTAGACTTTAAGGCTGCCCGCCAAATGCGAAACCTAAACCGAATAAAGGTTAGAAAAACAAGCAAGGATACCATGAAATGGTCGACTTTTTAAGTAGCAAGAGAGGTTTAAAAAAACAAATTTATTTCGCCTTCGTAGCACTTAATGAAGTGCTCTTTTGGAAATTTAAAAAGCGATACGCCATTCTGTCCTGCAACTGAACGCTCAAGTCTTCGCCGTACATATCTATAAGAAGCTCTTCTTGGTCACAAAGGATAAAACAATGTTCGGTACTATGGGAAACCTTATTGCTATGCCTAAACGTGGAACTTGATGGTGTGAACTACCCTCTTTAGCTCAATAACTAGAAAGATGCTGACGGGGGAAGCTTTCTTCTACTCAAGTACATGTTGCACTGTACTATACCAACACACTGCCGTGATGGCGCATATCGGTCAAGACACAGCAATTCGCAATGGAGCTCAAGGAGGAAGCCATAAGACCTAAGGGAACCTAAGACAAGCTAACTAATTTTTGAACGAACCCCCTTTGGAAAGGTTCCAAAAACTTCGTTACTTTTGTTTGCTTTTTTCATTCAAGCAGAGCTTGTAGCATGAGAGCAGATATTCTGGCCCCGGTACTTTCAAGTAAATACGGAACTGGAATTGGGACCGCCACTTGCGGATAAGACCATTGCTGTTGCATTGGGCTTACTTTACGGCCTGACGAAACTCGCAATGTTTCTCATTCTGCACAAAAAGCTTCTCTTTGGCACTTGTTTCGGCTAATAAAACCTGTCGCTTGCCACCGCCCAGCCTGCAGCACATTCCAGTTCCAATTCCACCCCACCAAGTTGTTAAATCCAAGTAAAACTATACGCCTCGATTTACCCAAAACTGCAAACTCAAAGCCAAAAGAAGCACAATAAAACACCCGAAAAACGGGTAATTGGCGTCAAAGGAGCTACCAGGCAGGGAGAGTCAGACAACTTTTTCCTGTTCCCCTGTAACCTGAGCAAACTCGTGCTCCGAAAAGCCATTTCTGCACAAAGGCTTGTTTTTTTTTATATGTATATATATATATAAGAAAGGCTGTTTTACGGACGTGGCTTGGATCGCAAATAACAATAGCGTTTTCTTGAAAGACTTGAAAATATTGGGGGCAAACCAATGTTTTCGCAAAGCCATATCTCAAAATAATCCCAAAATAATTGGTTTTCGCTTGCAATATTTCTATTCACTACCAAAGCAATGGCTCGCAGTTCTCTCCATCATTTTCATAACCGAATTGTATAGAGACATAAAGACACTTGAGACCATGTCAAAATCAAACTCGCTCCAAACGGTGCTTGTTTCACGAAGAAATAGATGAACACGTCGAATATTCCCTATCAGCTGCTAACCCAAGAAGCCAGTTTCCATGGTCGATTACCTTGATGGCCGCCATGAACGTCGCCTTTAAAAAAATATCAGGGCGGCTTGGCAATTATTCTGGAGCTGCTGTTGCAAGGTCTTAAATCACGTACATTCTCCCTCTTTCTTTTCTCCTTCAAAAAAACCAAAAGGAGCCGATCGTAGGTTGTGTAGCTCGTTTAAGCCCTTTTATTCATCCCCCTAGCACGCCAAAGTAAATTGATTAAAGCCAGGCATGTCAGTCGCGGAGGTGGGAAACGCCAACAATTTTCTCGTCCAAACTAAGCCTTTTTCCCTAGTTTAACCTGACTTTCTGAGCCCCAAATAAACCCGGAAAGGGTTTAGCTAACTCTTTGCTCTGGTTTGCCATGCAGTGTTCCAAAACATCCATGCTTCTGCCCCTATCAACTACTAAATGATGAAAGCATTAGTACTAAAGGGTAACCAAGTTACCAGGACCAGCTCAGCTAATAACCACAACGTTTTAACTGAGAGTTATCGCTCCTACCCCTTCTCCTCCCTCTCTCGTTACTTATCATGACGCACTTATGCTTTCGCTGCATTATACTTACGGTATAGATCCATAAGTCGTCTTTAAGCAAGGACTTTGCTCACCGCTGCTGCAGTGAATTTGCATTGATCATTAGCATTAGCTCAAGGTTTTAACATTACATTCCGTAATAACTCGAAAAAACTCCCACAGACTAGCCCACTCATTATGGGCTTCATTGGGTCTATAAAAGCGGAGATGCTCAATAAAAAAAAGATTGCGGAGCAGAAAACATAAAAAATTAATAAATACTAAGAAAATGAGCGCATTAAAAAAGAAGTCCCAATGGTCTTTTTTCCTTTTCTCCTTTATTAAAAACAACATGTTGATCTACCAAGCACAGGCTATACGTATGGGCCCTTTCCAGGCGCGCGCGGGGGGTGGAGGATTTTTCTCATCAATTCAATATGGCTGGGGTCATAAAACCTCGGCTATTGAAAATCTTGCCTCGTTTGGCTATAGAAGCAGCTATCAAAATCTACTTCATTGCACAGAATTTATATTTGTGGCGGCTGTGCCTTACACATGCACAGACGCATATGCACATATGACAACAGAAGTAGTGCTGAAAGGGTTCATATCGAATGGCGACGTGTCCGAATGGAGTGGAGCAGCAGCCGGCAATCATTGTCAATATATTTCCCATATAGATCCTTCCCGAAACTCCAACCCCAGACTGACAAGTGAAAATGATATAGAGAAGGCATAGGCTTTTCTGGGAAATGTAATACAACAAAGAAGGAAAAGTTCGCTACCCAATTTAATAACAGAAAAAGTGACGCGCGGACCTTCCATGGAAAAAGGGACGCAAATGTTGCTTATAGATTCGGCAGAGATTGAGTGGACTGGGTTCCTAGCTATCAGATTCCATTTAGCCTAGAATGTTCGCCATCAACTCTGAAACTTTCCCAATTCTTACACTTGAAATCAAAGCGAGACTCTTGAACCCCCCTCTATATCTTCTTGACTGTCGGAACTACCGTATTTCTTCATCGTATCCCCCCCAAAAAGCTGTCAAAACTTACTATTCCTGTCCTGCTTCACTTTGGACTCCAGTCGTGGGTTCGTCAATGTTTAATGGATGCATCTATGGATGATTCCATGATCCCATCATGCAATAGGTTGGGCCCTTCTTTACTTTACCCCCCGCCATGCTAAATACTAACCTGGGAATGGACAGTATGCGTGGCATTCATAGTGCAGAGGTTTTAGCGCGTGACTCTTTGCAATGCATTTTGCAGAGGGTTAGGTGGCTTACTGTTTGATTGACTTAATTTGATTATAAGTGCGGAAAAAGACAGCGTTATTTTAGTTTGTTGTCAGCACCCCATGACTGGTTCGCATGTTATGAACTGCGATTACACAAACCTCCCTACAATACGGTACCATATGCAGATTCATGGGTTACTGTCTAGCATGTAGGGGGTAAAGTAAAGAAGCGCCATAAGTTGGGATAAAGACGACAATTTCGAATTTGGGCTACAGTTTAAAGTCGAAAGTGAAGTTCTAGGAAAATAAACCTGTTTTCCATGAATGCACTGGCCTCGAATTTGTATCAACGCGTATCCTCTTCTACTTCTACCCCCGGAGATTCATGGAAGCTAAGCCGACAGGATGAATATTAAACAGAAATCCACTGCAGGACATTCCAATATTGTAAGTTTTTTTTTTAAATCGGATTTCTAGATAAATCACGTCAAGGAAATCAAATACTTCGACTTGAAATTTCACGAGAATCGTAATAAGAATGACTATTTTTCTTAGAAATCTCTTCCATCCAATAACATAATGCCCAAGCAGTTTTTTTTCCGGTTGACCGCCCATTTGCTGAGTCTTTCCTTAAAAGCTTTTCTCCAAAAAGTGTTTTCTTTTAGACAAATAAACATAAATCCGGAATTTTTGAATTGTTTATATGAAAATCCAGTGTCAACATTTTGAGCCCTATGAAACGAACCCAAAAAGCAGCTATATTTGGAAGAGTAAACAACAGAAAACTGATTGCAATACAGACAATTTGTCCTGAGTGCGTTGGAGCCGGACTGGAGCTTCTCAAGAAAGTAAAGAAAGCAAGAAAACAAAAAACAGAAAAGGAAAAAAAGAAGGAAAGCAGGACGCTTCTCTCGTTTCCTGTCTGTTCGAACTGCCGATTTCGATTCCTGAAGCGGTCGCTGTTGTTAACTAAAGGCGAGAAAGCTTTTCAGTTTTCTTTGGTTCGGTTCCTCTTTGCTCTCAGAGGTTTTGATTGTAGTTGGCAATTACTTTTTCTTTCCTCCACATAGATTCGCTATAATAAGTTTCTCCTTGGCTTCTTTGATCAATTTATGCGGGTGCTGAGAGTTGCAATCGCGCACGAGTAATCAACCGCTAGCTTCTCTGCACAATGCTCGGCTGTGTTTACCTTCCCCGTCTTGATAATGGTCTTCTAACTCGTTTGTTGCGAAGCTGTGTGTGCTTACGCGTCTACAGCATCAGCCAAAGAGAGAAGAGAGCCCTTGACAATCCAGCAAACCGCCTCTGTAGAAAAAATGACGTTTTTCTTTGCCTACTCGGTCCCAATCTCCTTTTTTTGTTCTTTTTTTTTTCTAATACATTTCGGCCAGCTGGGTTCGTACGCTATACTTGGCCCTCCTGGCCGTATAACTGCAAGTCGAAAGCCAGGATACTTGCCACAAACCCAGACGATTTAACAACTTGGTCCAAAGGCCATTCACTTGATGTTCCTTTCAATACTGGCAACCACTCCTACGTAGAGCTGGGCTCCGGCGACAGCAATGCCCAATTAAAAGCAAATGCAATGTCTGCCAGCCACCGTTTTCCAATAGTCAAACGAAAAACAGGCACCACTGCGTACCGTGCATGGAGAGCGCGATCTTTTCACGACTTGCAAAGTTATCGACCCGTAACCATATCAGACTTTACTACTGTCACGCCGATGGGACAAAGAGCGTAAAATTTGGCGCAATTGGAGTGCATGTGAGCGAGCATTATAAAATTACGTGACAAGCGTTTCCGTTGCACCAGAAAAGTTTTCATAGGAAGCGAACACATGTGGTGAAAACACCCTACACCTCTGGAAAATACAGAAAAAAGGGGAAAAGAAGGGAAGGATAATTGGGTGAATTCACTTGGACAGATTTCGGGTCCCCACCATTTGTACTTGAGTTAATTTTGCGATGATCGTCGAGTTCCAGACCCAATTTACCCTCGACGGTAGCAAATAGACAAATTATTGAAGAAACTCTTGGACAGCGACCAAAAAATACCGAAAAAGAGCTACCAACACGGCAATGGGGGACGTCGAGAGTCCAGACGACGATCTATAGACCAGCATCGGTATCAATCCACGTAAAAAGAAAGGGTTTTTTGAAGAGTTTCCGACCCATTGATGATCTATCTTGACAAATGGAAGGTCTTTGTGGGTCCCAGACAACTCTTAAAGCGTTCTATAACTGTGGGCAACAGGAGCAAACAGAACGCGAAAACTGGGTGCTGATGCTGTGTGAGACAGACCCTCCACCACATCTGTGACAAAGTAAAAATGGTGAAAATTACCCATTTATTTTTTTTATTTTTTTACCTACCCGACAGCTTAGGGATGTTATTGTTCCCCTCACTCCGACAAAAAAGCCGTGATTCGTCACGCACGTGCGAGTTAGGCCGGGAAGCTTTGCAGTTAGTCGCTGGGCGTATTGTTTAAAACGAGCAAACATCTCCTTTTCGCTTCCAAACTGTGAGTGAAGAAATCGCTCGTGTTTTCTCCAGCAAGGGAAGGAAACACGGAATCCTTTTTCCTGCAGGCGTCGAAAAATTATGTCCATCGTTTACTCCCAATCCCCGGAGCATTATTGGGGACGTTTCTTGGGCAAGCATCTTCGTCTTACTCCATCACAGCATCGCTGGCAAGGGAAACTTCTCGAGCCAAGTGCCTAATATAACATTTTGGCAAGGCGAAAAAAGAACGAGATGAAATATAAAATAAAAAAGCTGACCTCTTAACCCATCGAAAAATTGGGCACGGTAGAAAGTTTGAAATTGCTCCCACACCGCTAAAACGATCAAGAAAACAACACGAAAGAAAGGGTAAAAAAAAGAAAAGAACAAGGAATGCTTTCGAAAACAAATTTCTTGGCAAAAAACCCAGTTCCATTCATAATCTGCCAAGTATACTACTGCAAAGTACGACGCTTGCGAGCCCATCATTTTCAAAACGTTGAATATACCTTACATGTTACACCAGTTTGCCAATACAAGGAAAAAAAGGAACGAATAACCACTGGAAAATTTTTCTAGGAAAAAAATTATTTATATGAAATGTGCTCGATGTGGCTCCTTCGGTTTTTTGTCTTTATTACTCCAAAAAATATGAGCCATGAAAAGAAAGAAGTTTCCTGTCCCGGACCAAAATAAAATAATGTCAACGCTTCCTTCTTTAAAATATCCAGCAAGAAACCTGACAAAAACAAACGATAAATTACTACCACTACACACTTGACCATTTCTGCTTCAGTGGCTTATATAATCCCAGTCTATTCCAAGTCCCTGTGGATTTTTCGCATTTGGAGAAGGAACATGGCCCACGGAATGCGATTCCGGCGAGCAATATTGCATTCTTGTTGCCATATTTGGTGTCCTTTATATACATGCATCCGAGTTTTTTTCATTGTTGGCTTGGCTTGGCTCTCTTGCTAGACTTTTTCCTGGCTAGATCCGGATAAATAATTAAAGACCTTGTCGTTGTACTTGCGAATTCTTGCCAAGTCTTGGAAACTTGAATCCAGGCGACTTGAAGGGCACACGTGATTATTTTCCAAGGTTTGGCTCCTTTTCCCCACCAAAACGAAAGCGCATCTCATATGCCCATGACGAAAGAGAAGCGCCGAATAAAACTCGCTGGGAAGAGAAAAACATGATTCGGTATAGTCAGCAGAGAAGGATCGTGACTTCGGAGACAACGTTTGTCTGACGTTATTATAATGCGGAGC
The DNA here is from genome assembly GCA_023053545.1 of Lepidurus packardi. Taxonomy (NCBI): domain Eukaryota; kingdom Metazoa; phylum Arthropoda; class Branchiopoda; order Notostraca; family Triopsidae; genus Lepidurus; species Lepidurus packardi. The sequence continues at coordinate 7,581,645 of JAKZAN010000005.1, read as the reverse complement.
AAAAGTGCTCTACGGACTTGACACATGCGGCAAGAAAGTGTAGTACAGAGCAAGCTTGTGGGCTATGAGACGGGCCACAGGGAAGAAAAAATCGATACGACATACAAGGGAGCTGCTCTTGGGCTGTTCAACTCAAACGTGAGAAGGTTAAATCAACGATTTTTCTTCTTTTTCCTTCGTACTCATCTCCCGCTAAAGAGAAAAGGGACGGCGCCTTGCTCAATAAGAAAAGAAAAAAAAATAACGGATAAGGGACACGAGAAGATGCTCTGGTAGTAGTCCTAAGATTTTAATAACGTACAGCACACGAACATAAACTAAATGCTTTCTTCCACAAGATTTCCGCGTGTTTTAACGGAGAAGTAGATGTTGGCACGGTGCTAAGCGAAGAAAGCAAGATGAATGATGGATCCTATAGCTGGGGATCGTCTCATCTTCCGAGGTTCTTCATGTTAAAAGGGGAAAACCCCAGCCCAAAACCATATCGAGTCAGCGCCAATGAGACAGCCCCGGGTCGGAACGCTCAGCACGATCCATGATCAATGATAAAACTTACTATAAAGCAACCATGTATTTTTCCCTCCCACGTTGACAATGCGACGATCCCTGGAGCATTCAATGTGAAATCTATATATATAAGTACTAACCAAAATGAGCCGCAGTTCTTTATTTCCCTAATCCGTTGCAAAATCTACGCACGAGGAAAAGTATAAAGGAATTTTCTCGCGCGCTATTTATAGATTTTTACATTGGATGTCTTTATTCCTCCGAACACGCATCTCTCAACAAGGAGGTATACAACAAATGGGGTTAATGGCTTTTATGACGTGGTTGAGGAGATATTCTCTTGTACGTCACACGCATCTGTGTAAATGAACGTAATCTTCGAAATTCTTCCGCCACGAAGATTTCCCAAGTCTGTACTGTATCATGTAGGGTGGTGCTGTGTTTAATCGCTGAACCTGCTGAACTTCCTCACCAATTATATTTCTCCACTTGAGTGTTCTCAAAGCAAGCGGTGAAACAAAACGCGGAAGCAAGGCTTTGTTATAGGGGAGAAAAAGACAAAAATAAGAGTTCCGACACCCAGCCCAAGACTGGTAGTATAGTCGAGCAATAATTGTCGAGGTTTGGGAGCTGTTCTACCCCTATTTCTGCAGCTTCTCGAGATTTTCCTTAAATCTGGAGGCAATATATAGGCTTACCGGCTTTGAGTTTGGGGAAGTAGCAACTGCAAAACGGCCCAAGACCTTCCTGCATAGAAATGGCCCGAGAAGTAATACTACATCGATTTGAACTGTGATATTCTTCGCTTTTTCTTTCGGGGAATGTGGAGATAAACTCTTATCACAAATTTCGAGCTTACAGTTCCCGAGTTCACAGGAATCCCTTTTATGTTGCGCCCGTTTGCAAGATGTTTAAATCGCAAAAAAGGTCCAAAGTTGGCGAAAATATATGTGAAATTCGCTACAGCCCCCTCTGATGTATCCTCCAGGGTAGGAAATTTCGCTTGGCATGTGAAAATCGTACTAATCTTCTCATTTTATTTCACGACAGCAACTCCGACTCTAAGGGACAGACAGAGAGAAAGGGAGGAGAAAAAAAAGGTGTCTCGAGTATGAAGACAGACTTTCTTGATGCCCTCTTTGCCAACCTAACTCAACTGTCGTTGCATATTTGCACAAATCTAGGCTCTTCTATCTAACATCCTCCTGCTGCACGCTTCTCGGCCTAGACTTTCCCAAGAGTTTCGCGCTCCAAAAGTGCTCCGAAGAGTCAAAATGGTTCGACTTGCCTTTGGGAATTCTCACCATGTAACAGCGTCTAAACTCAAGAAGAAGAAGAAGTATTATTGTGGACCCTAAAGGAGGCTATTAGAGCCAAGGTTTTCCCGACTGTCCAAACGTCCATTTTTTTTTTGCTGTGAAAAGTTTCGGTCAGTCGCTTCCTTCCATTTGCATCTGTCAGAATCGCCCAACCCGATTAAAGTTAATCATCCATGAGAGACCATTGGGAAAGTACACAATAAACAACTTTAAGATACAATCTTAATCATCCTTTCGCCCATTCCATTCACAGCTTCAAAGAACTTTTAAAGAAATCGGGAAAGTTTAGCGCCAAGATTCATTTGCTTTGAGAAGCGCAGCAAACAAACACAACTCCACTAAACTTTCAAGGACTATTTACTGCCTGAATGGTTCCATTAACTTCGAGCCGTACTCTCCTTTTTCCCGATTTTAATGAAGTATTATAACGCTAGCAGCCAAAGTGCCAGGAGCGAGAGTTGTAGGAATTGTCAGAATGAAGGTTTAACCTGCTGACAACAAAGACAATAAGCGAAACTTCTCCGAAATTGATAAAACATATACTCAGCCGAAAGTGGGTAAGTCTAAGAAAAACACCGCAATTATTTAAAGTACACAAAATATAAGGAATTAAGTAAAGATTCGGTGTCGAATTTTCTTCATATTTTGAATTTTTTTTCTATATACCTCGTACATGGATTTAACTAATTCCGCTCGGATTCAGATTTACAGTCTGGCCCAATGAGTTTGTTATTCCAGCTGCTGCTTTGCTCTTTCATCTCGATTTCTTTGACTTTTCTACCACACACATTTCCGGTGAGGCAAACCAACAATGGGAAGCACCTTTTGTCAAGGCAGGATCACTTCCTTCTCTTGCGCTTTTTTTGTGTAAAGAAGTTGGTGGCATGAAAAATTAAAAAGAAAAAAATTAACTCGTTAATGCAAGTTGATCAAGTTAAGAGCTTCTGCCACATAAGCCCCTCTGCTTTGGCTGTGAGGTTTTTGCATCTTCGCTCACATCCCACCATTCCCGAGGGAAAAAAACACACGAGAAAAAGCAAGAAAAAAGGGGATAAATTGAGGTCGATAAGAAAAAACTTAGCTGTAGAATGGACTTTGTGAAGGCGAGGACTAATGAGTTTAGGAGCCCAAAGCTTGGAGGCTGTGAAGGTAGAAAAGGAAAGGAAAAAGTTATTTTGTAGCCATACTGAAGTTATATTTTCCTTCTAGCTGAGCAATAGGAGACAGAGAGAGAGAGAGAGAGAGTGAGAGCTTTGTCTTGTAAACTGTAAAACGCAGAAAATTCTTCGTTTTCTCGAGATCTCATTATTTTAATTCAGAAGCTTGTGGTTTTAAAATTCAGAGAAAACTTCTGCACTATAGCTACCGCCCCGTATCTACTTGAAGTTTATTTGCAGACACAAAACCCTCCCAAGATATGTTCTATTTCTTCTGGCAGACTGATCAGGCTTTTAAATTTTAGGCCTGAATTCACTTCCCTGACGTAAGTACTTCTGTTTGCGTGAAGGATGAGACTCTTAGATAAGGAACAAATAAATGTATATAAATAGAAACAACACCTGAAAATCGATTTTTACTCGAAACTATGCCCTGTTTAGTACACATGTGAACTTAAGTGTAGAAGGACTTGTATACCTGTTAAACTTTACCAATCACACAACTAGTATCTTGCAACGGGACACAAGGAAGACACAAGGACGACTCGACAAAGGAGTATGGTGCACCAAACTTAAGAACTGCGAACCCTGATTTAAAGACTACAAACCACCGACTTAAGAACATCAAACCCCTAACGTAGTCCTAACTTAACCTAACGTAAACTAGTCCTAACCTAACTTAGTCCTAGAATAGCCTAACCTAACCTTACCTAGTCCAAAGTCGGTTGTAGTCATAAGCCGGGGTTCACAGTCATTGAGTCCTGGTTCGCAATCCCTAAGTCGGGGTTTATAGTCCTTAAGTTTTGTGAACCGTAGTCGTCCTGTCGAGTCGTTCTTGTACCGCGCAGTGAATAGGGAACATTAATTTCTAAAGGCTATATAATTGTGGAGTATAGAAATTTATTGATACCACTAAATTTTGGCAAAAGACTGCGTTTTTTCAAAGATGGACGATAAAATACCCCCGTAATTTTGTTTCCTATTCTATAGAAAGCCTAAGAGCTTGGCAAATGTTTTGACCTTCAGAAATGGAAACACGTTTAGAGACTCCCATTAGTTGCAGGAGCCACAAAAAGCTACGACACAAACAAACCATGGACGAATCGCACGAGCGAGATTCGTTTGCATTTTCACACCGCACAGATTTTGTGAATCACTGTCGTAGTCCTTGTGGAGGCCTTCTGCAAAAGAATGCTCTATGTGTGTAATAAACACTCGACTTTTCACAGGCACGCCAATAAAGTTACAAATTTATGGTTAATTAAGTCTATTACGATGGCAAAAGCACCCAACTTTTTTTTATGATGCTTCCGCAACCTTTTATCCACGCCCTAATTCTCTATAATCTTTCTGCAAACGACGGTGGCGGAAGACAGAAGACCTGGGGAAAATGCTTTAAGATGCAAATCCTGATCACGGGCAATTAGAAAAATAAGTGGCACTAGCTCACACTCTCTCAAGATCGTTTTGTAAATGCATAACTGTGTGCTACAGTCGGAGAATATAATTTTGATATGTTTCGAAAAATCTTAAAGCTCTTTTAAAATGGAACGTAAAGTGAGCTGCGATACGAATACCATCGTATTCGTAACCAATTTCATTTTGTAGTACATTTAAGCTCTACATTTAAAAGCTTCTTCCAGCTGTAAAAGCAGTTATAGTTTCATGCTAAAACCAAGAGAAACAAGTTACCTAATTCTTTATATAAATGAAGCAAATTTTAGTGCAGTAGGTGGCGCTTCTTGTGATCACATTTGTCAAGTGCGTATTGAGTTTATTGAATGGCTGATCCTAATACCCAGTGATCATAATAAGCGATCATCATAATACGCCCTTTAGCATTTGATTCTATAATGTGTTGGATCCTAATACCGGTGATCATAATAAGCGGTGCCTATTGTATTTCATTCCCAGCATTTTTCACAAATTTACGAGCTAAAATTCCATCCCTAAACCGTTTGCAGTAGTACGAAGTATAATTTCATTTTTACATTCTTTAAATGTAATTTTTTTACGTCAGCCCAAGAGAAATAATTTTCTTAATTATTTATGTAAATTAAGCCTATTTAAGTTTTTAATTGACATTTTTCTGATGTTACGAGCTATGATTGCACGCCTAAACCACTTACAGTATACTTGGGTACACAGTATTTGGTGTTCCAAATTAAGCCATAAAACTCCATTTCCTAGTACTGTCAACTGTAATAAAAGCACAGCATTAAGACTTGATTAGTAGAATATTGAGTATATATGAAGTGTAGATCTCCTATTTAGTGGTGAACCACGCACCGAGGTAAAGTGTGTGACCTTTTAGCTTTTAATGAACCAGGGGAAGCTTATCGCACCCAAGTCTTCCATCTCATTTCCTTGCTGTGAACTACAAATCTTATCCTTGACTCTTACCTTCCCTTGGGCAAAGTTCTCTGACTTCTCAGCTGTCCCACCCTAAAACCAACACATCCCCATTCTAATACTATTAAACCCATATGCTTCGCTTAAGGTTGATGTAAAAGCTGTAGATAATGAGCGTGGTATCCGAGTATCTCAGTGCGATTCTTCAGCCACATTCATCATTATGTGATGTGCCCGCAACGAGTGCCTTCTCGTATATCTAGTATATTAAAGACGCCAAAAGATCCAGTACTGTGCTTTATATGATTACTAACCCGGCACAAGCCCATATATATACTCTCTCGGAACTGAAAGCGAGACCCCCTCCGTTTTACATGGCACCAAACACACGCATTGACAAAAGCTTTACCAATAATAAAGTCATCAGGAAATGACGGCAAGTTGATGACTTGTATGACCCCGAGACCAGTTTCTTCACTCAAGCAAGCTATAACTTTGATTACAACGTCCGCGCGTGCGGTCTGCCCCAGCAGCTAGAGAAAAGCCGCCAAAATATGGTCAATTTCGCGAGACCGTCGAGGTAGTTACGGTCTTTTTGTGTAACAAAAAAGGCAATTGACTGAGATTCCTGTCTTGGAGCTTGTCTTACTCGGCTATTCCTATCACAAAAAGCCTGCGTCATCAGCCAGAGTGAATTTGCCACGTGCCAAAACCGCGTCTCTTGGCTTCTGTGTACTTGACGCGTCCCCTTAAAAAAAAGAAAAAGTAACGCTAAATTGTTTCGTATCTTGTCCTTTGCGCTCGTCTCCTTTTATTGTTTAGCGTTGTCTTGTCAAGTCCGCACGTAATCCTTTCTTTTTTTGTTGGGGTAAACATCAATAAAAAAATCTCTCTTCCCTCTTCAACCAACTTATTACAAACACAATACACCAAAACTTGACCTCAAGCACAGTATAAAGGGGAGCATGGCAACTTGAGATCAGAATCCCGATTCAATTTCTCGGGTCTGAAATTGGGTGGATTATTTAAGAGAGAACTCCCCAAAAAACAACAACCAGATACTCGAATTCAACTGGCAAACAAGAGAAGGAAGCATCAATAATAACCCTCTGCCATGTTCGTGGTGTGCGGTATAGTTTGCAAGGATAACCACACCACCTTGGGCAATTCAAGTTAATCTTTGGGCTTTAGCTACTTTGTGCGCTTGAGATTTGCAATCATAATTTCCACCAAACCGCACATGTTTGTCTCAAATATGCAAACTAAGGCTCCAAGAAAAATTTGAAAGCGTCAACTGACACGAAATTTAATTAATATTTTTTTCTAAGTGGCGACAGCTTCAAAACTGTTGTCTTTTTCTTTGAACAAAAGAAAAATGCTTTTATAGTTTTAAATTCAACACATAATATTGTTTTTACATATAGAGGTATCTTGTAGCAGAATCTTGCACACTAGTCTAGAGTGTCCCTTTACCTGTAACATATCAGCATCCAACTTGGATCGGAGTAATATTTTCCATGTCTCTGAATGGTGCTCTTGCTGAGTGATTTCCATTCAGGACTCTTGAACTCTTCACGAAGTAAGCTTGAAAATTTTCTCCCAAGCAAACCGCCTACGGTTTCCTGAAGTTGCAAGTGAGGGTTTATAAAGCCAAAGAGGTCCTTTTATAGTATTCATTGAAAATTGTTTGGGAGCTTTCTGTGCAAGGGCATAGGGTGGAAGGTCGTGGGCTGAAACAGTATCCTAAGGGAATAGTACTACGGCTAATACACGGTGGAATATCACCCGAAGACTATAAGACCAACTCCGCTTGGAGAGCCTTAGATCAGGCCGTTTATGGTCATTTTCCTGCCACTGTAATTGAAATCCAACAAGGTTCTTCTCTTACGACTGCAGCTTGTTTAAGCCTACGTACATAGCAAGTACGAAGTTAGTCAATACCAAAGGATCACCGCAAGGTTCGGCAACGTGACCGATTCCCCGCGGGTTGTCAGGGGTTGCTCTTATATAGAGTTTCTCCAAACTCGCTCCCTCCAAAAGTAAGCAGACAGATTTCAATTTCACCAAGTGCCTTTTGTCTCCCAAAGCATGTCCCCTGATCCGATCTTCCTCTACCTGCAGGCAAGCATGTGACACCACATACTATGCTGGACTCCCCTAACTACATTAGCGGTGCAATGCGGCTCGATTCTAACCCAAAAGTGCATTTTCTATTATGTTAACCTCGTCTTGGAACTTGAGCCTCGACTTCCATGAAATTTTTCAAAGAATCATTGTCACTCCAGTCTGCGAAACCAACCACAACCCACAACGCAGTGATGATTTTAGGTTCTCCACTAAAAAAACAACAACAAAACAAAGAAAAACACGTGATACCCCAAACCTTAGCTCTGGCTATTTCTGTTGAGTCTGAAGATGCTAAAAGTTGTGCGGTAAAACAAATGATGTTGTGGAAGTTTTGAAAGAAAACTCCTCATGAGGGTCGTGCAGAGCATATTGCTGAGCTGTTGACAGTTGTGATGGCTGGAAAAGGTTTTGGTCAGCCTAAAGTTGCATTAGGTTCTCCCATTCTTTTCATTCATTGTTGAGCTGGCACTGGCGGGGCTGCATTGTCACAGATAAGTGACATTTATGGCTACAACTCCACGTATGTTAAGGATAGCAAGAGGGGTGCGGTGTGGGGAGTAGAATTACTGCAAGCCTATATAGTTTCAAGGAATACTGCAACCAGGATAATAATACCGAGCACCAAGCCATATAGCCAGCTTTGCCTTGACGTATTATTACGGTAGAAAATAACCTAAATGACCTTTTCCGTAAGACGATGTTCACCAACCCACATTAACCATGACGGAGAAGATCCTTCACCATGATACCCCTTCAGGCTCCGGAAAAAAATCCCATAAAGCCTCTCACTATCAAGAAAAGTTACTAAAAAGACGCAAGTGAACAAGGATATATTTTTCCCCCAAGGTACATCAATTTTCGCAGGAATAAAAAGATTCATTTGGCATTCAAGCCGTGATGTTTGCTTCAAAAGGGCCTCCGAGCTTAGCATTTACTCCGAATTTTACTCGCATGGAAATCTCTCGTTGCACGGTAAATTTTTCCCAGTCGGAAAAGAGAAAAGATCTTGCTTGTGTTTATATACTCGCGACGAAACTTGTTAGACGTCAAGCAAGTATAGAGACGTCGTAAAACAAAAGGGAGCCAGGCGCAAAATATTGATGACTCTCGGTACCCTCCAAAAGCTTCCGAGTCCTGAATATAAGAGTCCCCCCCTTCCCTCCCAAGCCGAAGATTCGAAGCCCAGGTCGCCTTGATCTCCGGTCTTTTCGTTTTCTGGCGGTATTCAACAATTCAGCAGGCTGCAAACACCTTGTCTCATGCATTGCAAACTCGATAGCTTCCCCACCCACTTTCCTCTCTCGCGTCCCTCCTTTCCATTTCCTTCAGCGCCATCTTGCATATATCCAACTTGGATTCACTCTCGAGAGTCTGAGGGGGTGGTGTGTCGCTCCCTTTTTATCGCCGAAGTTAACTACTGCACGGGTAGAAATTCCTTTTTGCTCTCTCGCTTTCTATGTAGAATAACTGCACAACCTATTGGCAATTCGGCGCGTCCGTTGGGCAAAGCAAACTTCCAGAACAGTAAAAAACGCTCATCTTCTTCCCTTCTTTCCATCTCTTCCTAAGCAGTTCCTTACAAATCCGTGACCGTACTGGAAAATACGACAGCGATGCTACCTTGCGATGTGACTGCGCCCGATCTTCATGATGACGTGATTCTCGTTTTGTGGTTTCGGGAGGATTTGGGAACGCCCATTTTCAGGTAATCCTTTTCTTTCTTCGACTGACACAACTTCTGCAGGAGAGAAATGAAAGCTTTTTCTCTCTTGCCTTTTTGGTCCAAAACTTCCCTAACCCTGTTATAAAACCTAAGCCTGCTGATTTCTTTCACTCCTTTCTTATAGCTCCCCATTTTCTTTTTTCCCCTACACAGAAACCAATTCAATTTGTGCCAACCTATAAAACTACGTTTGTAAGCCTGACTTATCTTCAGATCTATTCAAGTGCCATTACCTTACACCCTAAAAATTGTGCCCATTTACATAAGTTCTCGGTTCGTTAGAGACAAACTATTACTTTACTGCTTGTAGTCTTGGAAAATATCCAGTTACGTAAAAGCTTTGCGCGTTCGTTTGACTTTGAGTACCATTTAAATCAAAACCCATCGTACTTCTAAACTTGCTTTAATTTGATCCATTCTTAAGCAAAAAAAATTTCTGGTATTTATTTATTTTATAGCCAATTTATTAATTGGTTTGAAACATTCCTATTAGAGAGCATTGAAATTTCGATACACCGAAATTGCTATACATAATCGTGTACAACAAACTTTTCTCTGATGTTTATTATTACGCTTTTTAACCCCTGTTTTCTTAGAACTCGATACTAGTTTTTCAGTACAATAAGACTATAAGCATTTTAATAACGAAACGAGAGATAGCGGTGCAGAGTATGCTAGCCCCGGAAATCAATTCTCCATGCAAGAATCCAAAATACAGGGTGGGGGCAAGAGCAGAAAAGCTCACAGACATGACATGGCGTAGCATACAGCGTAACCATGGTATCTGTTGACATGAAAACGCAAGCCAAGCTCTCGGAGTACTTGCTACTTCTGTAACGTCAGAAACCCACGTAAACATATTTTGGTAATTTTTTATTTAATATTCTAATTAATGGACTATAAAGCGTGACGGGAAAGAAATATGTAACAGAAAACTAGATTTGGTGTTCTGTTTTCTAAGACAAAGGGATTTTTTGTGTGGGTGGATTTGACTGTAATTCCTCAGTCCCTCCCTCTCTTGATGCAACTGTGTCGTGCTTGGCAAGCTGACGTAACCCGTAGTATCCCATGGCGGAATGAATGTTGCTCACCAAGAGTGTTTTGGCATCGACAAACGGAGATGCAGCGAATCCTATAACAGTTTCTTCGACAGCGTGCTAAGGACGACGCCCTTGATTTTAAACGCTCGTAAAGATCGCGTTTCGCTGTACGTCCGCAAGTTTTATGCCCCACGAGCACAAGCAGCACATATAGCCTTACCCGATCTGGCGTCTCCTCCTTTCCTCTTTGGTGCTATATACTTGGTAATGTTGAGACTACTAAAAAATAGGACTCTGAATGTTTCGACGTACGGCCCAGTTCAATCTCTCAGCGCCGAATCCGGTATTATAGTTAGGGTACGGTATATATGGAGTCCCATATCCGCCAATTCTTTATTCAAAGCCATGCCTCCCATTTCATGCCAAATCCGGCTTGGATACTTCAACTTTACTCTGATAGACTTTTGGGATTTAAGAGGGACGTCTTTTCCGGTACTCGCTTTTATACAGAGGCGCCAACAAAAGATCTTTCGATCAACATTAAAAACCTTGCCCCTTACTGCTCCAGAAATGGGGGGAAAGAAGAATGAAAAAGGAGAGATACAGTACCTAGCTTCGATATCTGTTTTTACGAGCCAGAGAACTTAAATGGCCTAGGTAAAAACGCATAACTAGATCTAGTTTGAGAATTCTGTTTAGGCAGCGATAGAAAGTCGTGTTATGGCCTTGTAGTACCAAAATGCTTGTTTTATGTGATGTTCAAAATTAGAGATCCAATTTCCCACAAAACCCAGTTTATGCAGCCAAACAAAACTTTGATGCTAAAGAATCTTTTGGTGGCATTTTTATCGGGGAAGGACCTGAAAAAGACCCGGCCATTTTGGTAAATTTCTTCATGTCTTTATGGAGGCCATAGAACAGTTTACTTTGTCTCGCGAACAGAATAAGAGCTTGTAAAATTTGTTCGACGCAGAAGCAAAAAATAAAAAAAAAGAAAAAAGAAGGAAATTTAGGTGACTTTTTCCTCTTTGAAACCGAGTTCATAATGTTGCTCAATGCCTTCTTTAATCTTTTTAGTTCATGGAGGAACAAGAGTGGGCGGTAGCAGTAATTCTCATTACGTTACAGCTTCATAGCTTATACGATATCACGTTTTATAGCAAACCAGGACAGGTTAACGAGCTATGGAACTGGCTTGACACGCCAAAAATGATATAGAGAACCGACGCTGCGTGATCCTATGAACGTCATCAACCTCCTAATGGTTTGTACGTCAGCATCCTCTTGCAGAAATGCTGGCAAACTTCGCGTTTTTTCTTACGAAAAAAAGTATACAGTACACGATCAATTCTGTTATTATTAAAAAAGAATAGATATAAAAAATGAAGCTAATGGTGCCAGACGCCCATTCTTTGGTACAGGGCATGTCTCGGCATGAAGAAAAGACTTCGCACGTGGTATTTTCTGCAGCCGTGTGATAAAAATTCTGGCCAAACCAAGCTCAGAACTTACGATAATAGTTCATACCCGGGTAAAACGATAAGCAAGAAATAAGAAAAGATAAAACAATCAAAATGGAGAGTTTGGTTTTTACGGAAGACGAGAAGGAAATAAAAGAAGCTGAAGCACAGAGCCAATTTTTTTTTTTTTTTTTTGCTTTCGTTATCTCAAGGGTTGATACCGCCAGCGAAGACAAATAAGCTTCACCGATAGCTGGGTAGGAGACTTGTGTTGTTTGCCTTCTCCTTTTGTACCCTCCTGCTTGGGTTCGCTTCTTCGGGTTTTGCGCAAGACGTTTTAGCAAACAATTTTTTTTATTCATTTATTTTTTTGTTTGTTGGGAGAAGGCAAGCAAAATGGTCAATTCTTCGTCTCATATGAGATAAGCTTTTAGTTGGGAGGGAAAAGAAGGACATCGTCCTGAATAGCCCATGTTTTCTCATGACAAATCCTCTCTTCTATTGTTGGATTTGCTGGGGTGTTTGAGCTCTTGGTTCTGGCAGTTTTGCAAGCCACGAGCGCAAATGATATGCCATGTTTCGTAACAGAGAGCCCGAATGTGGCATCGACATCAAGGCAGCGTCTCAAAAGCCTAACAGAACCATTGGGGATTTGGAAACAGGAGCAGGAAGTGCAATAAACAGGCCCCCGCTCTTTGAGCTCTTTTCAATTCCCTCAGCATCCAGCTTGAATGATTCACGTGACAAAGGAAACTGACTTGCCATGGACGGCAATTTGGGATCAATCTGCTGGCTGCTGCTGGTCTCCGTCATTCCGGAAAAAAACACAGCACTGTAAGATGCTGAATGGATTTGTGTATCTAGTCAGACTTGCACTCAACTCTTCAGATCCTTTTAAATAATAAAAAAATTGAACAAGAAAACTAGTATAATCTTTCGCTATTGGGCTAATCAAATGTACTATTTCCGAGGGTGTTACGGGTATTTTCTAGGGGCTTTTTGACCCACTCTCGTGGGTTTATGGCCCCAGGCACTGTTGTATACACTGTTTACCAGCTAGGGCTAAGCTCACACGCTAGACTTATTGAAACTCCAAGTAGATAGTGTGTATGACATTTCTCTCACTCTAGAACTGTGTATTGTTTTTTAAGATATTTTTTGGAGGTTGGGGATGATTCCCGTTGTCCTTATATATTGCTGTCAGAAAGCAAATATAAACTAGGATTTGTTGGAACAACTTTGGGAACGACGACGAGAAGTTTACTGACGTGGTGTTGATTTCCCACTACAATGACAGAAAAGGTCGTGTTTTCCTTAGGCATATAGGGTGTACGCTAGAGCTAAATTTGAAAGACAATAGATTTCCCTGTTTTTTTCTGGAAAAAGACTCAAGAGACTGTAAAAGAAACAGGGTATGAACCGGGGAACTCTTGTAATCTTAAGGACTAAAATGTGTTTGTTCTGATGCAGGATCAGATTCAAATATATGTTAAGGGGATACCCAGCACGAAAAGCCATCCACGGGATTTATATATATATATATATATTGTACTGAAAATGTTAATTTAAAGACCGAGAATGTCAAATAACACTAATAATCCCTCTAGAATTGGGAGTCCGAGAAAAGAAGATAAGTAAGTTGTCGTGAATGACGTCAAAATGAGGCCTTTAATTGTAACCTGAAGCCCATGCAAAAAAAATGCTATAAGCACGTTTTTTATATAATGCAGTGCAATCCGCTTATTTGAATAGCCTCGGGACCGGACGGACAGCATTCAAATATGCGGAATATTCAAAAATACGAAATTGCCTATATAGCATGATAGAAATACGAATTAAAGGATACAAGAGTAAATCTGTACTATCCTGTATTAATAATTAAATTACTCATGTTTTTAACAATGTTTCTTTATAATACTTAAATTAGTTTTTAACAATGCTGAGCTAAAGACAAACTTGTGTTCTTTCTTTTGGACATGTTTGCTTCACTCTTTTAACTTCGCGACTAAACATAAACTTGGCAAATTGGATTAATTACTATTTCGTCAATGGTGAAAGGTGAGGTTGAAGGGTTTAAGCTTCCTTTGGGGCATAAGAACCTTTCAAGCATTTCGTGGAATATTGCGGTCAAAGGTTCTTGCTAAAGATCCGTATTCACAAAGCCGAAGTTATTCAGCACTGTAAGATATAGAGCGGGGCTTTAAAATGTTTTTTAAAAAAGCGGAATACTCAATTAACATTATTCAGTAAAACGAAATAGGTTCAAGTTTACACGGGACCGTAAACTTTTAATTCAATTGGGCGGAATATTCAAACAACCGTTATTCAAATAATTAGAGTCCACTGTAATACCGGCTTCAGCCTTTAAAGCTTTGCATAAAGCATTGCATAAGTGGTGGTACTTCATGACAACGTGACACTGGAGGACTTGACAATAGGACTACGGTGTACCCGACTTAAGGACTGCGAACCTCGACTTAAGGTCCACGAACCCCGACTTAAAAGACGGTTAGGACTGGATTAGGTTCGGTTAAATTAGGTTAGGTTAGGTTAGGGGTTAGTAGTCCTTAAGTCGGGTACACCGTAGTCCTATTATCGAGTCGTCGTCATGTCTACGTCCCGTACTTCATGGCATCCTAGACTGGTTAATTTTTTATCGAAATAACTCTGCATTGCAAAACATATCGACGACGCAGAAACCTTTTACGGCCGTAAAGGATTGGAAGTTAAAAACATCATCAAATAGATAGAACATTCTGAGCGTTTCAACCACATTACTTCTAAAAATTTTAAATAAAACTATAATAAACGGCGATGTAAGAGAAAATATGTTTATATTAAGACGATGTAAGAGAAAATATGTTTATTTATTGCAGAATCAGTAAAATTTACTTTTTTACAGTGTAAAAGAAATATTGTTTTCGACTACTATTGATAAGTTTTGAATTTATTTCTCATTTTAGTGCGGACGCACGGGATGTTCTGGTGACGGAAGCCTTGGTATGGTACGACAACGAGGTTTTGAAAGGGCGAGCCAAATTCATGGCTCATTTGCAACCGGCAGTGCTTACCCTGAGCAACGTCACTATTGCCGACCAAAGTTTGTATCGATGTCGAGTCGATTTCCGAGACGCCAAATCCAGAAATGCGCACGTCAACTTGACTGTCATCGGTAAGCAAAAGCTCTTTTTTCTACCTCTTTTTCACCAACTCAGCATCTCAGCCAATACAACGCGAGTCTCTCGATATTCCCCCTGTGAAGAGGAGGAGAAGAAGAGGGGGGGGGGGGATATACTAATCCTGCTCTAAAGGATTTCTTAAAGTTTTCGACAGC
The DNA here is from genome assembly GCA_023053545.1 of Lepidurus packardi. Classification (NCBI taxonomy): domain Eukaryota; kingdom Metazoa; phylum Arthropoda; class Branchiopoda; order Notostraca; family Triopsidae; genus Lepidurus; species Lepidurus packardi. The sequence goes on along the minus strand of JAKZAN010000005.1, from coordinate 7,566,626 downwards.
CAACTTCTAAACTCACCTAGCTTGAACGTACATTGCATAATGAGACATTCCTTATTAAGTACTCTCGGAGACAATTTTCTTTTCAGCTTTTTAAAACTAATCCGAAGCTCCGCACGAGTTATTATCAGAAGAGGAGTAGGCTAATCAGGGCATAACCTTATCTTTTAAATAACGTTTGCTTCTTTTCCTTTTATACGGACGACAGCGTTTTTACATACAGGACACAAAAAAAAAACTTTCCTTTTAGGTTGAAAAAGGGTCGTAGACGTCGCCAGCATTGTTATGTGACAAAGCAAGCCAGGCTTAATTATTTCGAGCACCCAACACCCTACCTTTTTAAGATATATAATATCCGTATCCCGCCTTCAGATGGGCGTGAATTGCTGCACAAAAGAACACATGAGCTTTATTAAAAACACTAGAAATAAAAATAAACATTTATTTCACCATCAAAATGTATACCAACATCTCATCAGTGGTAACACAAGACTCCCCTAGGTAGAACCAAACAAAAAAAGTTTCCACTCTGTACTTTTACGGGGCAAGTGCCTTATTATTCCATTAAAGTTGACTCAAACTGCGTCACTGTTGCTTGTAACCTTTTCTCTCTAACCAGAAACGTTTAATTTCTGCAAAGTCACTTTGAACTACAGTTGTTCACACCCACCAGGGTGTTGCAAGTATCGCTAGCAGCGAATTTCTTCATATTTGCTTACTCTCCAGACCGTGACTGTGACGAAGCAATCGACTCTCCAAGACAGTGACGTATATACATGCTGCGAAGCAAACTTCCGCCGCTACTGGCTTATTTTACTTTTTAATGAAAGAAATAAAGCCTCGAAGTTAGGCAGAAAGCCTTTCCCGATTACTTTTAATTACTTTGCCCTTTTATTCCTTTGCACGAATAAAAAAAAAAAGCTATTTTATTTTAGGCTTTTAGTTCATTTTATAACGACGAAAGGGAGAACAAGCATCGCCAATACGACCACTTTTGTTCGTCTTTTTATGTAAAAAGGCGAAAAAAGAGCGAAACGACGTATGGTTTGGCATAGGCCACATTACTGGGCGCCCTTTAAGCTCAACAAAAGCTCACTTGGGAGTGGGCGGGTATACACAAGAGCGAACTCGTCAACAGAATTAACCTTAACATGTCGGCTACAGCCTATGCGATTGCGGAGAAAAGACGAGGTCTTTTTATACACCCCTTGAAAGATTGCGGGTGAATGACGTAATTGCTATATGTCTTCCTAATGGAGTTACGTAATCAGTGAATTGTAGTGTGCGTCCGTTCTCATAAAACCCTCAAAGTAGGCGATATTAAAAGGCCCCAACTGATCTATACCTCAATATATTAGTTTTCATAGTGGATACTTGGGAGCCGTTGAATTTAATAGATCTTTTACAAGTAATCGCAGCTTCCAATGCGACAGTTTTGAGTCACTCGAAGATGACTAGAAAATGACTAGAAAGGGACTTTAATGTAAAGCCCTTTAAGTAAAGTTAGCCTCCTTCCAAAATTCGCAAGACATTTTGCATACATTCAAGCGAAAAGAACACAACGTTTGTTACCAGGAAGATAAAAGGCTAGAAAAGCTCTATGGAAATCTAGGAGTGATTGAAACTGTCCTTTTCTCTCCCAAAAAACAAAAAAATCTGCGACTTCTACAACTAGCACGCTTCGCGCTCTTTGGGCTCGTATCTTTTCCTAGTCCAGGAGTCTTTCAGGTTTTTCAAACAAACAAAAGAAAAAAATATCAGTAATTAAGCGTATTTTCTTTAATTTAAGTGGCCAACAGAAAAAATGCATCATAAATCCACGTCTTTTTTATATCACACTGTAACGTAAGAGAGAACCGTCTGTCAACCTCAACTTTCATAACACACAAAAAGATAAAAAAAAGTGCTTGCTTACTTGGTGTCATCCTAAGCCCATTCAGGTCATAAATCATCTCTATACAGAAAAAAAGAAAAGAAAAAAAACTATATCCCATATCAGATACTTGGGAGAGGGGAAGAAAGTAGAAGAAATATTCCTGAAATCTCGAACGTAATACTACAATAAATTGTAAACAAATTCGGTTTCAGGAAACTCGGAAGTGAAGCGAAACGAACGTAACCGAACTATTAATGTTAATACCGGGATATAAATCAATCTCCATAGCGAAAACTAAATTTTTCACCTTTTAGCTTCAGATCTGAGTACTCACTGAGTACATAACGTTTCGCAAGTTGTGTACGTATGAATCTTTTATTCTTATTTTCTCTACATGCATTATGCAAGACCTTGAATCTCTGTAATTTTCTTATTTAAAGAGGGTTTCATTAATTAAAAAGTTTCTTTATAGACCCCTGTGGCTAACGTGAGATAAGTAACACATGTAATGGACGTACAAAAAGGGCTCATGGCAATTTGTCTCTCGCTCCCTATGTTCTCATACCAATTCCCTACAAGAATTCTAACCCCAGAAATAGCACACCGTAACGCAACATGCGTACTGTTTCATTGTGAAATTTACCATAAGGACTTCTCTTACAAGGCGGAAGGGAGGAGGTGGTCTCCGGCAGATTGTTTTCTATATTCCCAAGCAAAAATAACTAAGCAGGTGGTCTGCTCAGCGTGACACTTTTGGAATATACCTTTGAATATATATACTTTCCTTTAGGGGTAATAGAGGATATTGAGTGCTACCCTAGGGGGTTAAATAAATAACAAGGGATAAAAGCACCCTGCCATGCGGCATTGTTGCGACGAGTGCAAAGCGCAATCCACTTCTCTTTTCAAGTCGGGGAAACATAAGAAATGGGTTTCTGATGCTGGGCCATTTACAACCGATTTTATTATCTCGAATTCATTTTACTTTCCCTTTTATTTTATTCCTTGTCGTTCTATTACACATATTGTACATATATATTTTACATATACAGAACCGCCACGGTCGGTGGTCATCCGTTCCGAAATGGGACAGCGTTTGACAAACGTTGCTGGACCTTATCGACTCGGAGACCGACCGAAATTGACCTGCCACGTGACCGGGGGTGAGTGCGTTTTCTTCTACTTTTTCTCCTATTTTCGTGTTGTTTTTGTTGGGTCCCATTTATCCCAGCGGACTTTCAATATATAATGGCGTTTTGCCATTCAGAGAATTCTGACACCATCCGTCACGTTCCTCTGAAACTATAGGTATGCCGACACCTATGGTGACGTGGCGTCGCAATCATGAAACCTTGGAAGCGTCTACGTCCCTCGAGGCTCCGTCAACAAGTGACTCCGCCTCTGCGCCAGTGATTAAAAGTACCATATTACTGCACGGTCTCCGGCGAGGTGATTTGCACACACTTCTAACCTGTCAAGCCTCCAACTCAAATCTGAGCAAGCCGTTAGAAGCTCGAGTCTCAATTGAACTTGAAGGTATAAATAGAACCTAGTTATATTATGCGCGGTAGAAGGAGCTGTTAGCTTTCATTTCCTTTACCAAATCAACCGTCAAAGCTAATTAAAGAGACTTTAACCACTTCACAATTTCTCTGTATTCCGTGACAGTCCCTCCTTTAAGTGTGGTCTTACAAATGGGGGACCGGCTTCCTACTGCTGATCGCGCCACCCAAATCGCGTGCAAAATAATCGGTTCTCGCCCCCCTCCACACGTATCTTGGTGGCGAGATGGATCACCCATGCCACCGTCATCAGCAGAACAGGTATGAAACACTTATGCTCTTTCCTTCCTTTGCGTCACCAAACTGTGTCTGTCTCACCTTTCCCCTCTCCCTCCAACTGAAGCTCGTGTATTTTCCGAGCAAGAGAGCGTTAATCCTCTAGGGACTTATGAATCCGTCAGCACTTCGCAGCCATAAAGTTGCTCCTATTGAGTATGGGAACTGTATCTTGTGGCTTGCGTGCTACATGATCCATACTGATAACGATCAGCCATCTCTTTCCAACGCATTTAATGTACTCCTAACGCCAATTAACCAAAAACCCTTACGATGCGTCATAAAGTAGATTGGCTCTTATCAGTTTAATAGCCTAGAATATAGCACTTAACCTAATACACTTTTCCGTACTACACAAATTAATTTAGTGCATTCTACGTACCAGTGGATACCAAGGGCAGAAATTACCTTGTTACTATTTATTTTCATGGCTCGTTACAACCATAATTTTCTTTGTTATTATTCATTCTCCCGTCTGCTCACAACGATCATTTTCATTACTGAAGGATTGCAAGAGGGAAAAGCAAGCCTAACTAATGTAACATGTCTGAGACATAGAAAACATGGCATCAGATTTGTATTACGCGCCGTAGTTTTCATCGATCTATAGGTTGAGCATGGCTTTCAGAAGGGGAGGTGAACCAATCTCAGATATGAGCAAGAAACGGCCAAGTAGAAATAGGTCACATAATCTTCCGCATCTTTCCAAACTGCCAAACTCACTGACCTTGTCAACGCTATTGCGTTTCCGTTTTGATTACTGCGAATTTATCTTTACGCTTTTTTGGGGTGCTTCTTCCACACAACAACGAAAAAGAAGTACTCCTGTAGTTAATAGTTTTCCGCGTTCAACCCTGGCGATGACAGGCACCTAAGCTTGTCGCCCTTGCAGAAGTTTTCTTTACAACTCACCATCGTCGCCAATTTAATCAATCATTTCGCACCATTCGTGTCAATGACAGCCGATAGGTCACACGGTTTGCTTCACCTTCCCTTCACAAGACGCACAAAAGACTTATTGCAATACGCGTCTTATTCTTCTTATTTACCTGTGCAAGGAATATTCACTTAGTTTGCTTTTCTACATTTTTAGGGCATTTTTGTGTCCATTAGTACACCGAGAAAGGACAAAATAATAACGTAGTGTAATTCGAATACTGTATGTTATATAACTCTCTGCTTGGTTTGCTTTCATATGCAGACCACGTCTGCAGATGGTAACTTGTCAGTAAGCCTGCTCAATGTCACGCTCCATAAAGAAGATTTGGGCGGGCAATTAACTTGTCGTGCTGTCAATCCACACCTAACTACCGTAGCTCTAGAGGATACATGGACCATCGATTTAGCTTGTAAGCATTTTCAGCTTATTGCTTTTATCTCTACACGCATGATACTTTTATCATTATCTGTATCTCTTTCCATTTTCACCCCAATGTAGACTTACCCATTGTTAGCCTAGCTATGGGACGTTCCTTGCGTGCCGACATAATCAAGGCAGGCGATGACGTCTATTTTGACTGCTATGTGGACGCCCGTCCGCACGCTACTCGAGTCGAATGGAAAAGAAACGTAAGTTTATCAGAAGGCACGGCTTAATGCTAACGGTACATGGAACTTTAAATGAGCCTCGCGGAGCAAGATATTTGATAAAATGAGGCGCAAAAGGCACGGGAAAGAAGATAAAAAAAAAAACTTTAATATCCGCTGAATAGAGGTTTGAACTGGCGACCGTCACAAAACGGAAAACCTACCTCCTTTGAGAAAACGGTGGTACAAGTACCAGCGCTTTACCAAAAGAGCTAGGCTTCGCTTAAATTAAAACTTAAGGAGCGAGAGTATATAAACTTGGCAGGTATATTGGGGGAAAGTGGAACTAAATGGGAACCTGTTCTTGTTTCTGGTGGTTTACGTCAACAGGGGCAACGTCTGAGCCATAACGTGACAGCAGGAGTTATACTTACGAATCAGAGTCTGGTCCTCCAGAACGTGGGCCGGCAAAGCGCAGGAAACATCAGCTGTACGGCGTCTAACATTGAAGGAATATCCGCAAGCGAAACGTTTGCACTAGACGTTAAATGTAAGTACGGCTTGTTTAAGTTTACTCAGGTGTTATAATAGGTCTTGGAGCACTTAAAGCACATGCAAGTTAATCAGTAAAAAGATACCTAAATACATTTTGGCAACAACTTACTAAGCACTTGTAAACGACACACTAAACACTTGTAGCTGCCGTGGTTTCTTGAAAGATCGGAAAACTCGGCTTAGCTTCATTCAGAAGCGAGGCTAGGCAGTCCGTTTGCCCATAAAGGCCTGTCTTGTAAGCTCGTCTAAGCTTGGTATACATATGTGCACGTGTCACTGTTAACTGTTTAGCCTATTCAAAGTACATATACTTGTGTTGACTCATCCGTGAAGCAAGAACGCGCAACTTAGCAAAGGATGGTAATTTAGAAATGAGGTAACGCCAAGTTTCTAATCGTCAATTCTACCCGTCTTGGGGATACAAAATGGCGTCATAGATGGAGCTGTGTGCATGCCTCGGCCGCGACGATAATTCCGTTGCCTTGACTCGCTTACTTTGTTCAAAAGCTTGAAGTCTTCTACTGTATTTTGGGGGGCAAAAGTCAGCGTTTTTTAAAAGAAAAAAATCCCTATAAATTCATATAACGGTTTTTTAAAAACTAATTACAGTTGTGAAATGACAACGATATTGTACTGGTTTCCATAAATAAAATGAAACAGGAATGCGCTTGTGGCAGTCGTTGCGGAAAGCCACAAGGTTAAAGAATGATTTGAAAGTCTTAGGGTATGAAGATCACCGTCTTTCTTCTTTATTTTACGTTTTGCTCTTTACTCAAGCGCGAGAAGCAAAAATAACACAACGCCATGAAGGACGAGGGTAAGAAAGATCTTTTCCAGTCATTTTTTTAGAGACACTAACAAAGCCTACCCATTAAGCAAACGGTCCCTCAGGGTCCATTAAATCTTCAGACTGCAGATCTCACGCCCTTCACCCCAAAAAAAAAATTCTCTTCGCCTGTATTGTTCCGTTCTTTCATTCTCGTGTGGTAATCTAACCTGCTTATTTTCTGGCTATGTTTTTTCTTTTCAATTCCCGAGCATAAAGGAAAAGTTACTAGACAATCCTATAAGTAGTCAACTGCAAAGTCGGAATGTATTTATGCTCATGAGCCCCGGGAGCTTAGTCCCAAGTTACTAAAGGGGTCGCTACTGTAACATTATATAGATTTATTTCACCAGTAAAGTGGAATAGATAATTAACAAGACTTTACATGGTGTCGAGCTTATTTACTTAAACACGGAATATCCATACATTGGTTTTATTTAATCTCGAACTTGAACATCGGTTTCAAACTTGAACGTACTCTGGTTTGTGTACTCAGTCTTGCTCGTATGTACCTAGGATAATCCGGCATTTTGACCAACTTTTCGGCTTTATTTTCCTTCGTATGGCAGATCCACCCATGTGCAAGCCAGGATTAAATCGGTATTATGGAGTAGCGCGTGCTGAACCAGTGGAAATCTCTTGCATGGTCGAATCCAATCCATCCACCGATCTGCATTTCCGCTGGTTTTTCAATAATTCTGCCGAGACGATTGACGTTCCTAGAAGTCGGTTTGTAACTCGGGGAACGTCAAGTATTCTCACTTATACTCCCATGACTTCCCTGGATTTTGGAACGTTACTCTGCTACGCGTCCAATAGCGCTGGGACTCAAGCCGAACCCTGCATTTTTCACATTCTTCCAGCAGGTAAGAGTCGCAAATAACCCGCAAAACAAGAATACCCTTCAATTGTTTTACTCCAGAGCTCTTTCCTTTTCCGTACGTAGGACCACCCGAGCCTGTCTTTAACTGCACTGTCTTTAATCAATCTGCTGAGACAGTCATGATAGCATGTCAACCGGGTTTTCATGGTGGACTGCCCCAGAACTTCCTTCTTGAGCTCATTGACGATGTCACCTCTATCCCCATCGGCCACCAAACCATGCCTGAGCCTACCTTCTTCCTTGGCAAGTTGAAAAGCAATGCCCGCTACAAAGCCATCATCACTGCTGTCAATGCCAAAGGCAAAAGTGAAGAAGTGGCTCTCGAGATTTCGACAATGCGCGAGCCAGAGAGGCAATTGGAAGTGAAGCCTGGGCCAAGTAAGAATAAAAGCGTATAAGTTCTACGACGATAAACGTCGCAGTGACTGTGTAAGTGGGGTGGAAGCTTATTTTTCTCTTTTTTTATTCTCGATCGTTTACAGCAGAGCCACGTCCCACTGCAGTAGTTTTGACACCGACTTTGGGTATCATGATTGGAGCCTTAGCTCTTCTGTGCATCGCCGGGTTCTTATTGGGCTTGTTACTGCGGCGTCAATGTCGTCAGGATGATAGCGGAGGACCTAGCACCTCCTTAATTAATTTTCGGACAGGACCTCGGCCCCCAGCAACGTCAGCCCGAGCAACACGCTTTACGAACCCCAAAAGCAGCTCCAGCAGCACCAGTGGCTTACCCCAGAGAGATACTTCCTTGCCCAGCAATCTCAACGACAACGCTTCGGATCCCAGTATCACTGACCTGACGTTCTACCAATGCGCAGATACTTCCAATCGGAGTGTGTCCAACTTTCAATCTCCTCAGCTCAACGCTATCATGGTTGCAGCCGGCTCTACCAGTCCCTTAATCCCACCTGAAGGCTTCAAAAACCCGGAATTAAGGCAAGGTTGGCCCGTGGGAGAGCCTCCGCCACATATTATTTCCCACACCAATTCCTTGCCTTCGCGACATAGTGCTCATAAAAACCTGGATCTAGGCAACGCATCCGTCTTCCATCAGCATCACTATCCTTTTTCTCATTCGCGTCCTCAATCCCCAGCAGCAGCAGTACCGGCCGGTGCATCTTGGACAGCTTACCGTACTGCCGTCATGGGTGAATTAAATTCAGATGGCAACCCCAACCCGGATCTCATCCCACCCCCTAGATTAAGTAAGTTATTTTCACGCCCGTTGATGTGTCCCCTGGAGCAGATGAGTTAAAAAAAACTGCATTCATTGTGGTAAAATTGGTTCACTGTAAGTGTTACTTTTATTAGGTGAGAAAGAAAGAGCGCTACAAAGTGTGAGTCAGAGTGTCTGGAATGAATGCTATTACCCCATGGGTTCCTTGTCCCGGCAACATTTGAAGGTAACTCGAGAATTCCGTAGGATGTAAACCCACAAAATTTGGACTACCTTATTTATATATAGTATGTTGTTGACTTAGAGCTGTCTTCCAAGTGGAGCGAACATTGGCTCTGACGATAAACGCTGCGTTTCCTGGTCCGAGCCTTTAAGTGTTCCTTTGACTCCACCGAGTCATGATGTGATCGGTTTAGAACCATTCGAAACGTCAGACGCAGACCATGTCATGCTAGTTTCCAGTGTCAATAAGCGTGAAAGTGTCGTGTAAGGCACGACAGGCAAAAAAACTTGGGCCTGGAACCCTTTTTCTAAGATATTGGGAGGCCAAAAAAAAATACGTTCTTGATACGTTCTCCGAAAGTAATTACTACCCCCGGACTCCCAGGATTTCATACGAAAGGTATCGACCCTTTTCTAACCGTAATGACAAGTCTTGAAGAGGTTCTGTACACCAACGAAACAGTACAGACGAGCAAGTCAAATCGATGTTGTTAACTCAGGGAAACACAAGACTTTACAGCTGAAGCTAGCGAATTCCGCGATGTGAATTATGGCGTAACATTTCAGAACTTACATGACTCGTTACAGAAAACCAAAAAATCGTCGTCGCCCCATCCAAAAACACACACAAAAAGAAGGCAAAACACGGGAAAGAATGATGAAATCATTCCTTATGAATACCGGTGATTTTTTTAGGATAACTGTATTGGAAATCTGTTATATAACTTCCGTAATTTCCCTACCCTCTACCCATCCCTCCACAAGACTTCTTTGCTGTTACAGCGGTTGCGAGAGATCATGTTCGGTGGTATTTTAACCTTTCCCAGAATACATGGAAAACACACCTTTTCTCTTTTCTAACTTTAGCCAGTGGTCTTTTTGTCGATTAATTTGGCTTTGAACTTGGCAGCTGCCATTGCAGCCGCTACGGCAGATCTGGTATTCAGTTTCACGTTGCGAGCTTCTCGGGTGGCTTTGTCTTGCAAGTCAAGCACTAATTTGCGGAAGAGGCCTCCTGGATAAGGGCCTTGTTGTTGCAGACTGGGGATGGCTAAATGAGCTATCATATCTCGCATCAGTTTCTCTTCCGCGTAACGCTGGTTGTCTTGGTTCATCCGCGTGGTGCACATGGGGTTCCATCGTAAATCCACTTCCCTAACCCAAAGACAAAAGAGAATGCGGTGAAAGAGGGAGGGACTGTTGGGACTGGAAGAGAAAGCCTTGGAGGAAATAAAATGCAAACGAACCTAGGCGTAGCTTGGGGCTTAGGTTTCGTTTCTCGACGCGTGGTCAATTTAACTCTGACTCGACCATGATAATTTTTGGCTTTTTCAGGCAAAGGCTCGTCGTCTGCAGCCTCCGCCATTTCTTCTTCACCGTCTCCTTCTTCACCGTCAGGCCCATCGACTTCATCCACAGAAGTGGTAGTTGCATCGCGCAATAAGCCTTCCACTGCACCGGCTCCATCCATTTCTTCGCTGTCAGCCAAAGTTGTGGTGGCAGACGTAAAAGTTTCCCGTGACATTTGCCTACTGGTTATGGCGCTCCGTCTACTGTCTGTTGACAATAAAACATAAGATTTAAAAAAAAAAGTTATAGTCACAATAAAGAAATGTTACTTAAAATGTTACTGAAATGTTACTTATTTACATGGAAAAGCGTATAAAAGGAAATGGTTGCGAATCTCGAGGGACTAACCTAAAGAGCTTTTACTGGCCAAAGAGAGTAAATTTCTCTGAACGGGTACCAAACGAAACCCCCACTTCTGTCCCATATTGTCCTGCTCGTCAATGAATCCAGGATCTGCTTGTTAGCCCACAAAAAAGTCCCCGCATTGTATAAAGTGCATTGTTTTTTTTTTCGTCTTTTTTCGGGTTTTTTTTTTTTTTTTTTTTTTTTTTTAATGAAAATGACTTACGAATTGCATGGGGAAAAGGGTTTGGTGGATTGGCGGTGATCAAATGCTGATGTTTGCGAAAGAAGTCGAGCGTCGGTCCAAGTTCATTTTCTTGATTTTCATTGGCATTATTGGAATTCCCAAATAGGGCAGCGGAGTGCAAGCGAGCTTTACATCCCTGTTACGCAATCCTCGACCGTAATTAGCGATCAGGTTTGTTCACACATCTCCAACTCTTATAATTACGTTAAATAGCGGTAGTATGGCAAACTTGTACGCAGTTTGGGAACAGCATACATATTTGCCGACTGGCAAACTACTGGGACGAGGCTTGGCGACGGCTGCGAAGCTCGGTGACTCTGGGTGATAACGACACCATGAGCTTTGGTATGCGGGATACAAACTCTGGCACTGGTGACAATAGAAGAAGTGGCAATGGCCCCATAATCTCCAGAAGACCCGTCGCCAAGACTTCAACTCTGCTTTCAAAAACTTGACATAATCGCTTAGATTCCAGGCGTCATCTCTATTAAAGCAGAAAATGTTACTCAATTTGGGTCGTTTGAAGTCCTTGAAACACTCATTAGGAACCCGAGTATATGGCATAAAGGAAGTTGTACTTGATGTGACGATAAATCAACGTTCCAGCAGGAGTTACCGTAACACGGTCCGCTAAACATGGAACGTGCCACTGTTCATCACCAGAAACGATATTCTGACACCACTGGCAGCGGAAGAGTGTCGCTGTTGTACGAAATATTCCTCGCATTGGGTTGAACTCGGGTAAGTTTAAGGCGATGATGAGATGAATGTATAAGCGGGAGACGGTACTGGGCCTTCTTTCACACAACTTCTCGACTTCTTCGATGGTAAACTTGGCAACTAAACTGTAATAGAATTGTCAAGTTCTGTCAATTCGGTATCATCCTAAAGTTAGTTAAGGAAGTCAAGTCAGGAGAACGCAAGTTAGTACCGACTCATCAAAGCTTCGCTGACGCAGGAGAAACTTTGGTTGGTGTCCAAGATATCGCCTAAATTGAGATGGCAATAATCCAGGCATTCTTCTACTAAAGTTTCCATCTCCAAGAATGCCGCCGACAGCAAAATGGGAACGGCTGTGCAAGGCTCTGGAAAGATAGCAACGTACCCATTAACTTATTAATTACCTTTCCAGCCATTCCTTTACTTTCTTCCAGGACTAAACACGAAAAATTAATATTGATCGACACCGCCCGAGACGAGTCGACAACGGCACAAAGAAACTGCCAGTAATTGACGCTAACTAAGCTCTTGACAAATACACTATACTCGTACCTAGAAAGGGAAGATCTTTCTCGTGATCCTTTTTCTTCATCCATTTGAGAAGCCAATCAAATATCTTCACATCGCAATGAACGGATATGTCGACGTCGTTCAGATCTTGACCTTCAAAAAAGCGCAACCAGACCAACCCAATAGGCTTACTTAGTAAGTACATAGTGTAGTGAAGCTTTCTTTAAGTAAATTTACCTTTCACAGCTCGAGCGAAGTAAGGCATCGCCAAAAGAAGCAGCTGTGAAGAGCATGCAAAATCCCGCTTTTCTCCCCGTGCATCATCAATCACATGAATTACGATATCCATACTAGAAAGATAATTGAAAACAGGGTTCACCAAAAAAATGATTGCAACTAAGTAAGTCATACTTGGTGGGGTTGTTAGTATTTTCTTTCCTCTTGAGACCCACATCTGGAGCTGATTTTTGCTCCGAAGTTGGGACAGATAATTGCGACATTTTATCTCCGCGAGAAGAATTGGGAGGTTCTGGAAAGTTGGCTTGACTTCCTTTAACGTGGATTTGAGGCAAGCAAAAATCGAGAAGGCCTTCTTTAAAAAGAATCTCCAATTTGTCTCGGACGAGACAAATTGCTTGTTGTACAGCCACTTCCGAGTATCCACCCTCGTCCAATCGTTGGAATAACGGCAAAGCCTGCAAGGCTGATAACACGGAGGTAAATTCGTCCGTCTTACATGCCGCGTTCGCTTGGAATCGAAAAGCTTCGACGACGAGTCGCAGGAATTCACTCATTGATAAATCGTCCCCCTCTTCAGCCATTGTTATTCTCTTAAGGTATGCAGGAAACGTAAAACTAAGACGGTAATTTTTTGTTACACTTCCCCTAAAATCTTTCCGTTGTCTTTGGGTTATTTAGCGTACAATCATGCCAAGCGTTGCTAACCAAACAACGCCGTGCGCAGTTGTGTAATCTTCTGCAATGTAACGATCGATGACAAGATTGGACAACAGGGAAACTTGTGCGAGACATTTATTATGGTTTTCTTTAAAAAGGTACAATCTGACAAATGCAAAATGTCCCTTTTCACTCTTCAATACAAGTGTGAAGATTTGTACTAATCTTAAGTTGCGCTTCACTTCATCTTCTTTTCGAGGTCGTCGGCAATGGCTTGTAAGAAGTCCATTGTGTTGAGGAACATGCCTTCCTTGACGTTGGAAAGCCCGTGGATGCAACCAGCCAAATCTTTGGTCATTTTGCCAGATTCAACTACATCAACACAACTTTTTTCCAACAGCTGCGCAAAGCGAGCTACTTCAGGGGTACCATCCAACTTCGCTCGATGTTCCAAACCACGTGTCCATGCGAAAATGGAAGCAATGGGGTTGGTGGAAGTAGTTTTGCCTTGTTGGTGTTGCCTGTATACAAAAACGTAAAAAATTCGCCAATAGAACTAGGGAAGTGTTCTTACCTGTAATGGCGGGTGACAGTGCCGTGAGCGGCCTCAGCCTCAATGGTCTTACCATCAGGGCAAAGCAAGACGGAAGTCATAAGACCCAGAGAACCTATACGAGAGATGTTTAGTTATCATTCCCAACTAGGGATTCTCAAAACTATACCATAGCCTTGGGCGACAATGTCTGACTGGACATCACCGTCGTAGTTTTTGCAGGCCCATACAAATCCACCGCTGGATTTCAGAGCTTGGGCTACCATATCATCAATCAAACGATGCTCATACCAAATTCCTGCCTTTTCATATGCTCCTTTGTATTCTCTACAAAAAAATAAGATTAATATATTACAATCAAATATGGGCGCTAAGAAGGACGTTACTTGTCATAGATTTCTTGGAAGATGTCCTTAAAGCGACCGTCGTATCGTTTCAAAATGGTGTTCTTGGTAGACATGTACAACGGCCATTTCTTTTGCAGAGCATACTAGAAACGGGAGAACGTTTAGTTACCCATATATCTTGTATCTGAAAGATACACATACTTGTAAGCTGGAGTGAGCGAAAGCAGTGATAGATTCGTCCGTATTGTACATTCCCATAGCCACGCCACCGCTTTTTTTGAATGTAAAGAGTTCATATTTAATAGGTGGGCTGCCGTCTTCAGGTGTGTAGGTCATCTCAACCTTTTTGCAGTGGTTAAATTTAATTACGATTAAATGATCAAGAATAAGGAACATACCTTGCCAGGCTTAGGAACTACAAAATCTGTTGCTTTGTACTGATCACCGAAAGCATGACGACCAATAGTAATGGGCTGGGTCCAACCAGGGACTAAGCGTGGGATGTTTTTGCAGATGATGGGTTCCCTGAATACAGTTCCTCCCAAGATATTACGAATGGTTCCGTTCGGACTAGGCCACATTTTCTTTAGTTTGAATTCTAAGTTATGAAAAAAAGAAAAGGAAAAAAGGAACAGTATTCTAACATTGAGTTGAAATCAAATTACCTTCTACACGAGCTTCATCGGGCGTGATGGTGGCGCATTTGATGCCTACGTTGTGCTTAAGAATAGCATAGGCGGCATCAAAGGTAACTTGATCGTCAGTTTGGTCACGGTAAGGAAGTCCCAAGTCGAAGTACAAAATGTCGAGCTTCAGGTACGGGAGGATCAAAGTCTCCTTGATTTTCTGCCAAATAATGCGGGTCATCTCATCACCATCCAAGTCGACCACAGGTCGCTTGACCTCAATGCGCTTGTTGGACGCATCTAGACAAGGTCAATTCCGTTATTTGTTTGGGAAAAACGGACAAGCAAGTACACATGTCATTTTAATCTTAGACAAGAGTGGCGCGGTCAAACTTTTTCTCAAAGTAGGAGATAAAACCCAAGATAATAAGGCCCTTCAAATACAAACTTGTTAAATATAAACCAAAACAGAACCATTCACTGGAATACTGACATTACATGGCTTGAAAGCCAAGTAATTTATCTTCTTATTTGCTTATGTGTTATAGGTACAGGCAGACTTGTAAAGTCACGAGATTCCCGTCGTCTACGTGAGCCTTTCGTGCTTTTTGGGTGTCTGCCACCTCATCTATTTTCATTCCTTTGACGTCAGCAAAATTCTAATGGCTACTAGCCCAGTAGAATTTTTAAGTCTCCTCAAAACCAGTTAGCGGCAAAAAGTATGTTTTGAGGATTTGGTAGGCATTTAGTTTAAAACGGAGCCACGTGACGTCACACCTTCGGGCATCAAAACAATAATATTTCGTTGCGCAAGGGACAAAATACGTATAAATAGAGTGCTTATATACATGCGTATAGCACTGGGAAAATATTCGGGTGAGAATCTGGGATTAGCTACAAATTTAAGAAACTTAGTATGCCTGGGTTCAATGCCCTCCGAGTCAAGGCTATTGAACAAAGCTGTACAAGACAGAGCTAGGCCTTTTACAGCTTAGCAACAGAAAAAAGGGCTTACATTGGCGATTCTGGATGGAAACAATGGGAGCTGATAGCTGAACCGGTGCACTTGAGACTTGGCTAACGGCGCGCGAGATTTTTGTTAATGTTCCGGCCATTTTAATCACTTAAATTACTACCCGAAAAGCCTGCAACTCTTTAACACAGCGACCTCTGTCAAAGGAGAGCGAGAAAGGCGCACGGACCCTCAAATATACCTTTCTAGATCCTCGCTTTGTTCGTAAAAGTCCCTTCGGGGCTGAAGTAAGCCTGCGCAGTCTGGGTTTTGTGCATCGGATAGCGAAAGGTTGGGTTCTCAAACAGGCGTCTTCCGGCAAGTTTGCAAGGAGCTGGAGGTTTAGTCGTTGACTCTTAATTCCTAATATTTTAGGCGCCTAATCGGCCGGGTAAGTTACTAAAAAAGCACGCATTTTGCCAATTAAGCTCCTTGCAATGTCTGTTGTGTTTAGATTTTGTGTTTCTGTATACTGTAATATACGAAATGCATTACAGCCGTGATGTTGTTCGTTTTAGTATGATTTTACAATGTCGCTTAATCTTAAAATTATTAAACGTTTTTATTAATTCGGGTAATACTTTTATGTACAATATTCAGATTTCTACCATGGCCGGAGTGCTCCGTGTTTCGTTGCTAGTCTGTGAGGCTCCCGTCAAGACATCTTGGCTTTGTTCTGTTCGAGGCTTGAGGACTCATAGCAAACCCTTGCGAAAAGAAGCGACAGAAGGAAAAGCAGCCGAGCCTATCAAGGGCATACCTTACAAGAATCTCTCCATTGGTATTCCTAAGGAAATATGGCAAAACGAACGCCGGTAAGCTTTTAATAAACCAAATACCTATAAAATTGAACTGTCTTTATCTTTCCTAGCGTGGCTTTATCTCCAGCAGTTACAGCTGTATTAACCAAGAAAGGCTTTACTATCAATGTTGAAGGAGGAGCAGGTGCCGAAGCTAAATTCCGCGACGAAGATTATCTTGCTGCAGGAGGAAAGCTTTTGGACAAAAACAAAGTTTTCCATTCCGGTAAAAAAAAATGCCACAAAAACCGTTTCAAAAAGTTCTTAACCGTTTCTACTCTCTTATTCAGATATCTTACTCAAGGTGCGTCAGCCTTTAGAGGAAGAAATCGGCTTCTTTAAAGAACATGGAATTCTGTACTCTTTCTTGCAACCTGGCTTAAACAAGCCATTGGTTGAAAAATTAGCCGAACGCAATCTAACGGTTTTTGGTAAATACTGACGAATACTTGCCATTTGCATACTTCGTTTATTTATTTTAAACCTTCTTAGCTATGGATTGTGTACCTCGTATTTCCCGCGCACAAGTTTTCGATGCTTTGAGCTCAATGGCAAATATTGCCGGTTATCGTGCTGTTATTGAGGCTGCCAATAATTTTGGAAGATTCTTTACTGGTAATAGAGCGGGTTTTTTTGCGGTAGGGGTGGGGAGAAATTATGTTAACGGAATTCTTGTGTAGGTCAAATCACTGCAGCTGGCAAGGTCCCTCCTGCCAAAATCCTGGTCATTGGCGGTGGAGTGGCTGGTTTGGCAGCTATTGGTCAAGCGAAAAATATGGGAGCTATTGTGCGAGCTTTCGACACGCGTGCTGCTGTCAAGGAACAAGTAGAATCTATGGGAGCCGAGTTCTTGGAGCTCCATTTCAAAGTAATTGATTAAATTTCGCCTTACAACTTCTCATTACTCTTCCTATTCTTCGTCCAACAGGAATCCGGCGAAGGAACTGGCGGCTACGCAAAAGTGATGTCCAAAGAGTTTATTGAAGCTGAGATGGCTCTATTTGCCAAACAAGCCAAAGAAGTTGACGTTATCATCACAACTGCCTTGATCCCCGGCCAAAAAGCACCTACTCTAATCACCAGAGTTAGTTTATATCTAGGCTAAAAAAAGTAAAAATTATTAATTAAAAGATATATAATAGGAAATGATTGAATCCATGAAACCTGGCTCTGTAGTGGTAGATCTAGCCGCCGAAGCTGGAGGTAATATTGAAACCACACGTCCGGGCGAAGTCTATACTTACAAGGACGTGGTCCATGTGGGTTTGACGGATTTGCCCTCACGTCTGGCTACCCAGAGTTCTACACTGTACGCCAACAACATCTCCAAACTGCTGCTATCCATGGGTGAAAAAGATCACTACAATATCAACCTCGAAGATGAAGTAGTCCGAGGCTCAATCGTGTTGCACGATGGAAAACTTCTCTGGCCCGCTCCGCCCACTGCGGTGGCTGCTCAACCTCAAGCCGCAGTTGCTAAGCCTGCCGCCAAAGTAGCTCCTCCTCCTCCTAATCACTTCAACATTAAGTTGAAAGATTCTCTGTCGTACGCCGGAGGTATGCAATCAATACTTATTTACATTTCAAACTATAAATTAAAAACGTTCTGAGCTTTTGGTTCATCTACATTCTATTTTCGCATTCTTTCAGGTTTGGGAACGTTGATTGCTCTGGGAGTGGCTGCTCCTAACGGTGCATTCACTACCATGACCACGACTTTCGGCTTGTCTTGTATTGTCGGCTACCATACTGTGTGGGGTGTTACACCTGCATTACATTCGCCTCTTATGTCGGTTACAAATGCCATTTCGGGTATAACAGCAGTGGGTGGGCTGCTCCAAATGGGCGGAGGGCTTTATCCCACAAACTCAGTACAAGCTTTGGCCGCTGGAGCAGCTTTTATTTCCACCATTAATATCTTTGGTGGTTTCATTGTTACAAAACGCATGTTGGACATGTTCAGACGGTAAAAAGAAAAAAAAACTTTCTCCTTACTTTACCACAAAGAAGTGGTCGTATTACACGTGTTATTGTAGGCCAACGGACCCCCCAGAGTACAACTATCTCTATGGAATTCCTGCTGCAGCTTTCATCGGCGGTTATGGCTTAGCGGCCCAGGCTGGATACCCAGAAATTCACCAAATGGCTTACTTGGCGTCTTCCTTATGCTGTGTGGGTGCTTTGGCTGGCTTGTCCTCCCAAGCCACTTCTAGATTGGGCAACACTTTGGGAATGGTATTTTTTTAATTTTATTTTTTTAAATGAATTAGTTGTGTTTAAATTGCTTTGTATTTAGATTGGTGTTTCTGGTGGTATTGCAGCGACTTTAGGTCTTATGCAACCCCCAACCGACACTTTATTACAAATGGCAGGATGTATGGCAATTGGTGGTGGTATTGGAACCCTCATTGCGAAGAAAATTGAAATTACTGATCTGCCTCAGCTCGTAGCTGCTTTCCACAGGTTAGACAAAAAAAACGACAAAATCGAGAGTTCATTAAAGCCACGGTGTAGTTCAAGTAGTTGATCTTTTTTGTCAAAAGATGGCCCGGTTGTCATACCCTATATCCAACAGGTTCTTCGTTTTGAAAAAGCACAAGTGACACTACGTGTGTCATATTGTTGCAAATGTTCTCAGGAAAAGGAATGACAAACAGGTGTAACTCGAGTTAAAAGTTGGTAGTTGGATTGGAAATGAATTAGATTAGGTTAGTTAGCTTAGGTTAACGAATATCGTCACCTTTCGTTGATGAGAATCGTTAGAACTTGTACCTTCGTTCACTCCATTAGATGAAAAAAAAATCCCTGTTCGAAAAATTCCACATTAGTATCAGTTGACATCGGGATACATTGCACACGTTTGTAAGTAAATCCAGAGAACGTGTTGCTGTACCATGAGAATTATGCAGCTAGAAACAGAAATGGAAAAAGAAATTTAAGGATATAATTTAAAAATTCTTTTTTGAAAAATGTCTTAATCAAAATATCATAAAACGCTGCGTCAAAAGATTTAGATATATAATTTATTTACAATTTTCATAACTTGAATAAGTTTAAGTAAATTACATATCTAAATCTTTGACGTAGCGTTTTAAGATATTTTTATTAATATATTTAAAAAATAATTTTTCAATTATATCGTTAATTTTTTTTTAAATTTGTTTCAAGTTACATAATTCTCGTGATATAGGGGTATGATAACTGTGCCATCTTTTGATAGAAAATATCAACAAAATATCAAATACTTGAACTACATCGTTTCCCTAATCTGTTGCGACTTATGTTAAACTTGCTATTTATTGAGTAATTTGTTTGATTTTTTCTTATGATTTAGCTTGGTTGGAGCTGCTGCAGTTTTGACCTGTATCGCTACTTATCTTGGAGATTATTCGCACTTTGCTACAGATCCGGCAGCTAATGTCATTAAAACTGCGCTCTTTCTGGGCACTTTCATTGGAGGAGTTACTTTCAGGTAAATTTATCAATTGACGTGGATGAAGAGGTTCTTAAGTATGAATTAGTGGATCTTTGGTGGCTTATGGCAAGCTGCAAGGTGTCCTGAGCTCGGCACCTCTCCTGTTGCCCGGTCGCCATGCGTTGAATATGGGCTTGATGGCAGGCAATGTGGGCGCAATGGGTTACTACTTCTACGATCCTTCCTTGATGGCCGGTTTGTCTATGTTGGGAACCACAACTGCCTTGTCTACCATCATGGGCGTAACCTTAACTGCCGCTATTGGAGGCGCTGATATGCCTGTGGTCATCACTGTACTTAACAGCTACTCTGGCTGGGCTTTATGCGCAGAAGGTTTCATGTTGAACAACAATGTGATGACCATAGTGGGAGCTTTGATTGGATCTTCAGGAGCCATTCTATCGTACATCATGTGCAAGGTATGGGCCTTATGCTAGAATGACAACCGGGAAAGTTTCAAGCGTACTTTGAACTATATATTAGGCTATGAACCGTTCATTGCCCAACGTCATTCTGGGAGGCTTTGGTACTGATTCGACTGGTGGAGGCAAACCGATGGAAATTACTGGAACTCACACCGAAGTCAACGTGGACAACACTGTGGAGATGATTGCCAACGCTAAAAACATTATTATTACCCCCGGATACGGTTTGTGTGTTGCCAAGGCTCAGTACCCTATTGCCGAAATGATTAATTTACTGAAGAGCAAAGGCAAAAACGTTCGTTTTGGCATTCACCCCGTGGCTGGTAAATTTAGATACCGATTCATTTAGTAAATGAAGGCTAATTTGGAGCTTGTTAGGTCGTATGCCTGGGCAGTTGAATGTGTTGTTGGCCGAAGCTGGTGTTCCTTATGATATCGTGTTAGAGATGGACGAAATTAATGACGATTTCAAAGAAACTGACCTGGTTATGGTTATTGGAGCTAATGATACCGTCAACTCTGCTGCAGAGGAGGACCCGAACTCGATCATTGCCGGAATGCCCGTTTTGAAAGTATGGCAAGCTGGACAGGTGGTAGTTATGAAGAGATCCCTGGGCGTAGGGTAAGTTGTTTTCACACCCAGGTTTTTACAACAGAAGGAGAAACGAAGTTTTTAATGGATTATTGAATTCCAGTTATGCTGCTGTTGACAATCCTATCTTCTACAAGCCAAATACCGCCATGTTGTTGGGAGATGCCAAAAAGACATGTGATGCGTTGTTGAGCAAAATGAAGCAACACTATGAAGCTTAAACTTAAAAAGACATGCGAAGGAAAGCCTTATAGTACGTGAAAAATGCAAACCGAGACCTGTGTAGTAGGCGTCTTTTGAAAGGAGACCAAAAATTATGAACACCGTGCAGAACACGGGAAAAAGTATGTAGCGTGTGAAGCACGGACAATAAACTTGTACAATTTAATGCACTACTTTTATTTTAGCACATAATACAAGGACCTAATTATACTTGTTCAGTAGCAGCTCAAATAAAGATTTGGTGCGACTGAATTTGTGTGACTTTACTAACAAACTTCAGATTGCAGTACGCAAATAACTTTCACTTAATTTAGATTTCGCATCGAAAGAATTTGATTCACTGTGAATAGGGTTGTGGTAAGTTTGAACTCAAAGTTGGTGGGCAGAGGTGAAAAATCTCCAAAGTTGCTAGACCGGGGCCTTAATTTAACGACTGTACTCATTTGCATGTCTCGCAGGTTGAGCATATACTATAGGATCTGATGCCGCAAATTCGCTGCTATGCCAACTTATAAATTTGCAAGTAGAAGCAATATTTTTTTTTTTCATTTTATATGGAGGTTTTGTGTACCTTCCTAAGGTTAGGATCATTAGGGATCCTAGAATCAAAAACTACTTTTAATGTATACGATGATTAATTTTATTAGCTGTTCCGTTGCTTTCAGAAGTGTGTATTTTCCTACATGCAATGAATCATATTGTAATATTCAACATTGGTGATGTCGCTTCCATATTGTTAAAAGCTTACTTCATTGTAGACTTAGCTTATTTCCCCTACTTAGTTCTAATAAAATGTTTGCAAGTTGTGAATAATTTGCTATTCAGATGTGGATATACTAACCGATATGTAACCACCTTGCGAACTCTTGGCCTTCTGCTTGGCACATCCTGGTAGGTGACCCTGCGCTGAAATCTTAGGGAATCTATACAGTATAATTCTTCTTCAAGCGACGAGACCCCACTACGGTATAAGCCTTTGCTATAGGAAAATTGTACCCCACGGCGAGGGCCAATGAAAGCATTGGCCAGCAAAGTTCTTTGACCAACAGCGAACTAACCAAACCTTCAGTCAGATTTACGAGTTTCGTCTGTAACATCGTTTAGTTAAAAAAAAAAAATCGATAGGGAAAAAATGCAAGTTCACATAACAAACCAACTGAGCTGTACTGTTTCCTTTTCTTACATACATAATACCATATAAACTAATATCATCTAATTAATTAATATGATCACACCATCATATTAATTAATATGATCTTATGTCTATTTTTGCATTTTAGCTAGTTTGACTAACACATGAATAATATGTTTTGGGTGTCTTTTGAACGATGTAACGTGATTACGCAATTAGCGGATGTTATTGTTATAGAACAGTTTTGCCCGTACTTTACGGGAATACCAAGGAGACCTAGAGATTTTTGGTAGGATATTCGTTCAGGGTTGATCTCTTATTACTACGAGAGTGTTATTGCATATAGTTCCAGGGTGCAGCGCTATTTTGTCATTTATATTAGAACATATTAATTGTTTTGAACAAGTTGCTTGCATATACTCACCACGATTACGTTGTCACTTTACTAATCAGTTGGGATGGATTAGGTTTTAAAGTTGACCATTGAACTCGGAACAACTAGCCGATGCATAGTGGTACCTGCTAATACTTACTCGAAACTCGTTTTTTAAGTGAGTTTTTAACTTGGAATCCGAAAGCCATAGCACCCAAGGTAATTACTAAGGTAAAGAATATCCTCTCTTAAGGTTATTATCCAACTAAAATTTAGTTTTATGAAGACTATATCCAGAAGTAGCTACCTTTTCAATGGTACCTTAGCCAGTACCTTAGTGGTACCTTAGCCTTGTCCATCGAAAGATTTCCGTATTATTTCTTCCAGACATATTATACTACATTCGAAACCACGACGTTTTAGCTCTACTAAATTATTCCCACTCCTGTTTCTTACAAGACAGTATTCCCAAGTAGCACATCTTGGTCGAAACGACGGCTTTTTTTGACCGTTTGACGTCGAAAGCAACGTTTGTGCAACGTTTATGCGACATCCAATTGACCAGCGCTACGAACGTCGACAGGTGACGATACGTTAACGTAGTTAATAACGTAATAACGTAGTGACGATACGTTAACGTAGTAGGCTGGATATTCTTGGCCGTAGGAATCTGACGTTGCTGCAACGTCAGAAAATACCGTTTTAAGCGACGTTTTTTCGACGTAGAAGCAACGATTTCTTTAACCGTATAAATTTGCCGTTCCTGCAACGTAAAGGTGACCTCCAATTGTCCATCCATCTTGACGTCGGAAAGTGACGTCAATTTGTAACGTCGGGGACGTTAATGGGACCAATTTGGGACCAAATTGCGCTGCTTGGGTTGTTTTAAATAAATATGTACTTAAGCAAAGGTGAACTTTTCTATTAAGATTTGTTTTAACTTTTTTTTCGTATTCATATTTGGTTGACCAGACACGTCACAATAATTCTATATGTCTTTGCATGAAAGTAAAAGGACAGTCGAATCGTGCATACAGTCGTTTTTAGTAAAATAAAGTTCTAGCGTCAGAAAGACTGTATTCTACGAAAGAAAACATATACGTATATGCCACAAGGCATACAGATGCGCAGTGCACTATCCATTGCAACTGTAGCCTCTAATTGGAGGGACGGACAAGAAAACAGGTTATAAATTAATCACTCCTACGTATGGTAACTTCTCTGTGTCCATGTATCTGCATGCTATAAAATCATGCTCAAATTTCTAATGTTATATCTTGACCTAACGACAATACGAAAGGCAGTTCCTGGAACTTAATAAAGCGTGCGTACCTTGTATGGGAGATCAACTTTTTCACTTCTTCCTGACTCTTGGAAGTGTATCTATATTTTTTTAATAAGCTGAGTTATTTTTTCTTTGCTCCTGATAAGTTCATTTACCGTACACCAGAGCATGCACCACTCAGTTATTTTTGTCTTTTCAAATCCTGTCAATATGGGTCAGTCAGCTTTCTCTTATTTCCTTGATTTTTAATTACATTCAACCTTTCATATATTTATCATCTAAGCATGCCACCAAATGCTGGAGTGACTATTTTGCTCCCTGCCGTATCGCTTGGCAGAAATGCCCACATCACAAAAACACAGAAAGATTTTTTTTAGACTGAGCTTTTTTAAAACAGAAAAGGGGTTGTTGCATTCTCAATGGCGGATGCCAGCATCCATTTTTGCACGACCAGTAAAGGCAATACGCCACTACCTGAGCTTACGTTTCTGGTTTATGCGCAAGATTATAAGGACATTCACCTTGAAAGGCAAATCGGTGTTAAGAAGCTGCAGTTCAGGTCATGTGTGCCCTCTTCTTGGTCAAATGAACTTCGGAGTGCAATGTACAAATTTCCGTAACAAAAATTCCTTTTAACCTTCTACAATTTGAAGATGAATTTGTAAAATGAAAAATAAATCTTCGGCTATTCTGAAAAAGTTTTGCATAAAACTAACATTATGTTTTGCATAACTAACACACGTATAACGTCGAGCAAGAACTCGTGGTATTCTTCATGCAAAACTACGGCCATAATAGATTGAAAGTCTTTGTCGTTCGTCGTTGTCATTGGTCAGTTAGGGATTTCAAACGTCTAAAAAACATGTGTGAAGTCTGTTCTTTGTCACTCACAACTCGTCCTACGGGGGTCCATGCACAAAGTACCCTTTTTTGGCTTGTCAATCGTTTTCTGGTAATTTAAAGCTCGGTATATCTGGAGTTTAGGGAGAAGGGGTATAAGTTGTGAAGTCTGACATGTACCTCATTCCGCCCGAACAACTAAAATGCTGTGCTGTGGCCATACAAATTGGTTTCTTTCAAGACATTGCGCTTAATTTATTTCACGGAGCTATTGTCTTCGGCAAAACCTTAGCTGGTCAAGAACGAGCAGCGTAATTGGTTATACACGCATATCAATAGATAAGCGCAAAGTGATGGGGCATTCTCCTTCGAGAGGCAAGTTTACTGTCAGCCATGGTCAAGGCCATCGTATGGCTATTATTCCAAATCGAGCAAAGTAAGTAAAGTGAAGCGCATAATTAAGTATCAGGTTACCTTCTGGTTATCCACTTCCTGGATATATGCTCGAAAACTCCACGTATGGGATATTTCTATATCCTAACCGCCCGTTTCTTTTCCCTGTGTACTGAAGGAGGACTGCAACGCAAGTAGAACTGACCCTGTCTGAGCCTCATCATGGAGTAAACTTACATGGATCAGTCGTGCGCTTGGTCATGCGTTTGACCCTTAAACTTATTGCAACGCATTTACACATATCGCGCTGGGGTAACACTGCAGGACACTGGCGATTACGATTCAGACGCACTCCGGTTTTAAAGCGTCGTAAAATAATAATAAAACGAGATCTATGACGTGTTTCCAAGGTTAGGGATTGCAACTTTAGGAATTGGCTTATTTTAAAAGTAGCTTTTGTTTATGTGCTCAGATAGCTACGTAAGACATGCTTCGACTTATCAGCGAAAGTCACTGGGGTTATCCATGCGTTAACGTATAGCTGTTATAGCCAACGAAAGGAGAATCTAGGGAACTCTTCCTTTTCATTAAAATGTAATGCTCATTGCTTTCTGTTATGTCATTCGAAGAATTTTCGACGATCTTTTACTTGAGTTGGTTTTCTGTATCAGCAATTTCTCCTAGCTTTCCCAGGCCTGTCGACACCATGAAGTGAATTCTTATCAAACTTACGATTCTACTTTCGAACTAGTAGAATGCACAGCGTACTAGTAAAATCCATAGCGTACTTTACTAGTATTTTTTATTCTTTGGCGCATGTGGAGTTAGTATAGCGGGTTTGTATATTGTATATATTCTGTATATTGTAGCGGGTTTCGTGCAGGTTTCGTAGCTCAATCGCGGTTCATATCATGCAAACCACTCATGGGGTGTTGACAAAAAACTACGAAAACACTTTATTTTTCATAAACTTTCAATCATAATAAGTCAATCACACATCAAGCCACCTAACCCTCTGCAAAATGCATTGTACAGAGTCACACACAAAAAGCTCTGCACTATGAATGCCACGCATAGCCTACTGTCCGTTCCCGGGTTAATATTTAGCATGTGGGAGGTTAACTCCACAAGCGCCCTTTTTAGAGGGGATTTGATTTGCGAGTGTTTAGGATACGACCCTGAATCATTGACGCGATCAGGTGGTAGGATTCTATATGGTAATTTTTTTAGGCGACTATGTGTTTTAATGGAGGATGTTAATCATGTACCTTAAGACGTGACAATGAGAGAAGGTAGATTTTGGCCAGGGGGCGAAGAACTCACAGGAGACGCAAAAAACAGGAAACGCAAAACTCACCGCTTTGACCAGGTTATAAAAGGACCGGAATCTTAAGCGATCCTCAACATCTTGGTTGAGGTGACCGATCCGCTCTGATCCTGCGTGCAGCTCAAAGCATCTTTTAAGCTTAACTTTCGTGCAGAAAGTTCATACTAGTGATATATTTATTCTATTCTCCGTCAAATATTTTATCGGTTTGCGGAATGACAGTTGCCAAGTTAATGGTATGTCTCCTTATTCTTAAAATTGTATTAACCATTTATGTCTTATTTTCAAGACAATTGCATTCGTATCAGCCAAACAGCTTTCGAGTTATACTAAACTATTTAATATATATTATTATGTAATATTTGGAACCAGATACGTACTTAAAATTATGAGACTTTCCAATCTAATATTATTAATTAAATGTGTTCGAATATTATTCATTCTTAGTAATATTACTGAAGCACAAATTAAATATTATAGATGCAAAATAGGTTATCATTTCCCAGGCTTAAAAATTGCATTTCCAAGTTTACATGTATTATTACTGTATCCTAGTTGTTATGCTGTTGCTATAGCAGCTAAAGTAAAAAATCGGTCCAAGTTTCAGGTGTTTGCTAATACGCTAGGCAACGCGAGACAAGGATGACTCGACAAAAGGACTCCGTGACAAAAGGACACTAGGACGCTGGGCCCCGACAGAAGGGCGCCGTGTCCATCATCTTTTAAGGGACCAATATAATTTCGAGTTTAAAATGTCTCTGCTCATTGGTTAAGCGCCAATGAGATAGAAAGTGCTTAAGCCGTATTAAAAAAAATACGTCACAAGGCTAGGTTATAAGTTACGTTAGGTTAGGCTAGGTTATGTTAGGTCAGGCGTCTTTCTTTTGTGGTCCGGAGTCCTTGTGATGAATTTTTTTTATATGGCTTAAGTACTTTCGAAATTGTATTGGTCCTTTTAAAGATTATTGGACCTGGCGTCCTTCTGTCGTGGCCCGGCGTGCTTGTGTCGGGTACACGGATTCACTATGTTTGCTAGACTTTCTTTGAGAAGGCTCATCTTGACCCCGAAGGACCGGTTGAGCTACGACTTGCTGCATTAAAGATTCGCAAGCCCTATTTATGCATGCATTATTTCTTTTATTTTTGAATACAGGTGGTATGCACCATAGTTATTGTGATTATCGCGATTTGCATACCAAGAACGCATGGCAGCGTTCTTAATGAACTTGGTATATTATAATTTCCCTTCTCCTAGCTTAATACCCTAAAGTACTATTTTAGTAGCACCAAAACCTATGGCGATTGACATGCGAGGCTTCCCCGATCCTGGGGGGCTTTGCAGAGGTGCGTCTTTCTATCGCAACACTACCGACTGCACCCAGTTTTATCGGTAAATTTATTTGCTCTGTATCGTTTGATCCTTTCTGAAAATAATACGTCTGCTCTAGATGCGTGGACTTTAACTATAACGGAAAGTACACGGTTTTCCGTTTTATGTGCGGATCTATGACAGTTTTTGACGAAAGGATGTCATTGTGCGTCTGGCCCAGTTATGCCAACCCACCGTGTATACCAGATTTCCAGCCAGGACCTACAACACAGAGACCGACAAGTCCTTCTCCTACGCCAATCACTCCAAGCACCCCAAACCCGCAGACTATCACACCAGAACCGCTTCTTTCTACTACGCCAAACACTCCGAGCACCTCATACCGGCCGAGTGTCTCACCAGAAACACATCGTCCACATCCTTCTACTCCTGGGCAAAACACTCCGAGCACCTCAAACCGACCGAGTGTCTCACCAGAAACACATCGTCCACATCCTTCTACTCCTGGGCAAAACACTCCGAGCACCTCAAACCGGCCGAGTTTCTCACCAGTAACACATCGTCCACATCCTTCTACTCCTGGGCAAAACACTCCGAGCACCTCAAACCGGCCGAGTGTCTCACCAGAAACACATCGTCCACATCCTTCTACTCCTGGGCAAAACACATCGAGCACCTCAAACCGGCCGAATGTCAAACCAGAAACAGGTCGTCCACATCCTTCTA
The DNA here is from genome assembly GCA_023053545.1 of Lepidurus packardi. Taxonomy (NCBI): domain Eukaryota; kingdom Metazoa; phylum Arthropoda; class Branchiopoda; order Notostraca; family Triopsidae; genus Lepidurus; species Lepidurus packardi. The sequence goes on along the minus strand of JAKZAN010000005.1, from coordinate 7,538,201 downwards.
CTCCTGGGCAAAACACATCGAGCAACTCAAACCGCCCGACTGTCACACCAGAAATACATCGTCCTTTTCCCCCTAGGCCACTCGGGATCGGAGTGGATGGCTAATCACTCCCAAATTTTTCTTTTTAAATTGTTTGCATCAGAATTCCCATTACTATATATCGGGTTAATGCACTGCTCGCTTCTAAAGTTCTTCTTCTGTATTGGACTTATTTTATTATATTTATAAATTCCTGGAACTAATACCGAAGTCAAAGTGGAAAAACACCGTGGAGATGATTTTGTCAACGCAAAATACATAATTAATATCCCCAGATACGGTTTGTGTGTTAACGAGGCTGAGTGTCATATTGCCGAGATGATTACTTTGCTGAGGAGCAAAGGCAAAACATTCGTTTCGGCATTCACCCCGTGGCTGGTAATTTAAGACAGAATTTGAATGTAGGTGTTGAAAATTCTGAAGCTATAACAAACCGAAGAGGGAGAACTGTGCAAAGGCCCATACGATTTTTGTAGTTGTATAACTTGTAGTTGTATAGTTGCACTCAGAGGCAGTTAGAGTTATCATTCAAGCCATTACCGGTATCTAAAAAGGACGAAGTTAAAAAAGCTCAGATAGGTACTTTCCAATATACTCCGACCACTTTTTCCAGATTTAAACCGTCAACCTGAGATAAACAAGTTAACTCTACTTTACGCAAGCATGCATACAGTTCCAACCCCTTTCTACCATTCTGCTGCGGATTCATGACCAAACAAGCTGAAACCTAGCTTTACCTAATCTAGTCGAATTTACCCTACCTAAGTCGCGGCATTGTGCGGCCACTTCTTGGGTTTAGATCGTTATAAACGGCCTAGTGTTGCACTACCATGTTTATTGGTTATATTTGCACGGTTGACACGGTTAGAGAAAAAAGATGGGAAAATGCGCCTAATAGAGGAATGCACGGTTGCAAGGCATGTTAAATTTAATTAGATTAGGTTATACTACGTGAGTATTAATTAGATTAGCACTAGCAAGTTTTAGATAGATAGAAAGCAATCTTTTTCCTCCTGGAAAATGTTTGAAAACATAAAAAATTGGTCAGGATATAATGGAAAAAACCCTGAAACAGAACTGGCGACGAACGTGTGTTGCCACTGCCCAATTTTTACTATGGATCATCTGGTTGAGATTGTTTCGCGTAATGGAAAAGGAAGCCGATGGGAAAGCCTGCTGCGAATGCATAGAACCAAATGCTCCCAGATGATCAAGAAGGTGACCTCGAAAGCTCTTGAAGAAGAATGTGCCCAAGAGCAAAGTAATAAGAAGTTTTCCGTTATCATTGATGAACCGACAGATATCAGAGCAGCTAAACATCTCTGGTGTGTGTGGATACTATTAAGAAAAAGAGAATAGTTTCCTTTATGACTATCTGGGTTTAATTCTTGTATTATCGACAACAGGCGTGGATCTTTTTCTTGCGTTAAAAGAAAAGCTAAAATCTGTTGGGCTTTCTTTTTCATTGGCTATATTTCTGATGGCGCGGCAAATGTTATTGGAGTACACAATTCAGTTTGGTCTCGACTTAAGGCCGAAGCCCCAAATTGCGTTCAGCTCAGATGCATTTGCCACTCTCTAAACCTCGTTGTGCAACATGCCTTTGAGGTTATGCCATCCAGCATTGGATTTCTATTGTCAGAAATCCCCGCCTTTTTTCCAAAAGCCAGCTAAGGCGTGAGGATTTCCTTGGACTATCCGAAACATGGACGTAAACGGCGAGAGGAAAGGTACTCCAACTCCCTTTTAAATATACTCGGCTACTCACTGGTTAGTTAGGGGTAAAGTTCTGTACAACTTGCTGGTAAACTGGCAAGAAAGGCGAAAGATTTATCCGCTTGTTGAAGGGAAGCCAGAGTTAAAAAAAAAAGTTAAACTGGCAAGAGTTGAAAGCTTATTTTAGACAGGTAGAACTCGAAGCTCCCGCTAGAGTGAGGTACAAGTGTTCGTCGATCATCAGTATGCTGAAAGACTATTCTGTGTACCTCCTGATTGTATTTCTAACGCCCCTCGTGAAAGAATTTGAACAAATTAATGCACTGTTCCAAAGTCACAGTGTGGACCCCGATAAACTTTTCTTTGAGCTCTCTCTCCGTCGCAAAAGTGTGAAGGGGAGAGTTTTTGACATTAGAGGTTACCAAAAACCTCTTTCTCATGTAGACTTCAGTGCGAAATTTTCCTCCGAAAGTAAGATTTTTGTTCAAAGGCAAATTTGTGGCACGAAAAAGGGCGCCGAGAAAGTAGTTGAAACTGTGCAGGCAAGGTGTTGGAAGTTTCTGTTGGAACTAATCTCTCAGATGGAATCACGGTTACTTGAAAACAAAGAAGTATTTCGTGGCCTATCATACTTATCTCCTAGTCGAGTTCTTTCACAGGTTGATACAGTTGCTTTCTGTGAGCTACCCCTGACCCACCTAATGGGAACGAACGCTCAGATAATCGAAGACCAGTATAGAAAAATTAGTCTTGTAATCTGATCAGAAACGAATCTTTTTAAAAATTCTGCCGTCCCTATTAGAGACGTAGTTGAGTTCTGGACGTCTGTCAGAAGTAACCAGGACGTACGTGGACTTTTTGCATTCAGAGAGTTATCTGAATATTGCTTAGCCTGCTTATCGTTACCAATTTCTAATGCTTTTGTAAAAAGAGTATTTTCGCAAGTGACGTACGTAAAGAACAAACTGCGCAATAGAATTGAGATTAAAATGCTTGACGCAGTTGTTAGAATTAAGTCATACCTTTCCAGTAAAAAATTGTGTTCTACTTAATTTCAAGTGACGGCTGCAATGGTTCAATACTTCAGCAGCAATATATGTACAACGATAATAGTGAAGATGAAGTTGATGTTGAAGACTTCGCGATTTTGGCACACTTCGAATAGTATTTCTTTTTGTATCTTTGTATTTTTGTACTGCCCATATTTATAAAATCATTTGTTTTTCCTGTATATGTTTTGGTTAACTTGTTCTGCCTTTTGTTAACCCAGAAAAGCCCTCACTTGTAATAGTATAAATGAATCTCTTTAACGTGCAATTTTAATTACGATGCACACATGCCAAAAGCAAATTCGTATGGGTTTCAATTCCCAAAAAATAATGATCTCGTTGTGATAATAAAATAACTCAATCAAGTGCTGAATTGTTGAGTCCGTGTTTGCAGTCTATTTTACTTAACGATGAGATAACTTTAATCCTGAATATTTTCCCAACATTAATTTAATGGGAAAATAGGTCGCAGTGGTATCGCAGAAGTTTTCCACAATTTAGTTAACTAATTGCTTTAAAACTTCGATTTTTAAACACTTTTTAAAACACTGGTTTGTTTTGGAAGGCCGGTAGTTTATTCTGGTTTGTTTTTCAGGTTACTTTGGTTTGCTGACTCAAAAAATCTGGCAACCCTGATTGTTTGTCCGTCGTTCATTGTTCAAATTTGTTTTGGCGGCTTCCTGCTCTGTGGGCATGGGCTGCACGAGGTTTAAAATTTATATAATTAAATAAATGGCTGAAAATAAATTTAAAGGATGTGATAAGCATTCAAAAGTAAGTATTGTCTTGGACTTACGCGTTATGGTTACTTACATATACAATTTTTACTTGTTCTATAGATTTGTAATTGTAACGAAATGTGAAATTTATTTAGGTTAACTGGGAAGCAGACAAAAGAAAAGTTACATTTGGCACACCCATTCCTGAATATCAGCATGGATCTCGCTTGCTGAGAGCCAAAGCTTTGGGTATACCACTAGCGTGTGACACGTCTTTTGATGCAAACCAAAGTTTTCCTCGCTACTTTAAATACAAGCATGACTACACCTCACTTAACAGCTCGCGAAGAAAATTACCAAGGGTTTTGAAAGGTGAGATCTTGCTTGTTTGTAAACCTCAGCTCTTACTTTTGTTCTTTGGATTCATGGAATTATGGTAGCCGATGACCTCCATGGAATCAGCTTCGCCTCAAACGTCGCTGAACCTCCTGATAGTCCTTACAGCTCCATAACCACGGAAGATGTGTCTGTCCCAAGCGATGATTCTTGGTTCGTAAATGAGGAGCTGGCTTCCGAAAATTTTCGAACTCATAATATTAACCCTCGAAAAGCTATTCTGACCATCAATTTGAAAACAAACAAGGTAAGCCAGCCAATTTTCTTCACCAATTTCCGCAGTCCGTTTCTATTCGCACGCAGTAATACTAAGCGATCGCTTTAGATTCTCACGACAAATAATATTGCACTTGAATTATTAAACTACACCGCTGAAGATTTGCTGGACCTTAATTTATCCGATCTGATTGTCCGGGAAAGGGGTCAACCAGCTGTCGCTGAAACACTCCTGTCATTACATGGAAACACAATCACCCATTCCGGTAAAGTAGTGGATGTTTTAGGAAAAAACGGGGATCACATAGCCATGTCTTTATGGTTGTCACGTATCAAGCAACCTGATTGTGAAGATTTGTGCATTGCCGCTCTCGAACCAGTCGAAAGACTCATTACACAGGTATAATATGCCTAAAACCGAAGTTTATACATCGCAAGTACTCAATATGTGCAATATTTTATTACATGCTTCCGCAGTTGAACATCGATTTTGAAGGTCGGATTATAGCAGGGAACGAAACCGCAGCTGCTTTGTTTCACTACAAAGAAGAAGACTTTAGTGGAAGACATCTGTCATGTCTCATGCCCAAAGTTGTTATACCGAACTCAAGTGCTGTACGTATAAAACCTTACTTCATGCAGTCGTATTTTTAGTAAAATCTCGGCTTTTATAACAGGAAGCAAGAAGCCAACAAACGGTTGGCGTTACCTACCACGGTGAAATGTTTCCTCTGTCGGTACAGTTTAAATCACACGATGAAATTGTGTACGATGAAAACGACAGCGTGGCGGACTGGGCTGCCTTCACCGCCGTCATTACCGTAAAATTACAATTCTAGATCTGAACAGAACGTTTCATATTCCTTTAATTAGGTTTACGCCCACTTTAGTGGCCTAATAATCATCAGTGACAAGGGTGAAATAGTAGACGCAAATACTTGCTTTGTGCACTTGGCTTTTGGTTATGATCGAGCGGATCTTATCGGAAAAGTATTGGTAGTTTTCATACCATATGAGATAATATGGAATTTGATTAGGATTTGACCGAGTTTCTAAGCCCATTTGACTGGAAAGTTCCCACTCCACTAGCCGAATTTTTACACAAGGACACGTCTCTAGTTCGTATGTTTTGATAGAATATTATTATATTTTCCTAAGTTTAAGACTTACGTGTTGTCTAGCTGTGGGCTATGAATTGCAGAAAAGTTATGAAACGCCAGATGGAATTCGTCATTGCGTGTGGATTAGTTGTTCCGTGTTCTATTTAGAAAACTGGAATGACAGTGTGGTGTCATCTTTGCCATCCTATTCAGACATATCTGTCAACAATGACATGTCGTTAGGAAGCGCAGTAGTTCACAGAGCCAAAGCTAAGACAGAGCCTTTACACTTGATGCATTCCTGTAATTGCACCATTGATTCCGAAGATACAGCCATGATCCAAGGAGAATACGGAGTCCATTACGAGCTTGTAAGGCACATTGGAAGAGGCGGCTTTGGATGTGTCAAACTCGCCTTCCGGAAAAGCGACCGTTTATTAGTAATCTGAATTCGTTTCTTTTTCCCCAAAATTCAGCTAATATGGTTATTTGACTGGTTTTACAGGTCGTGACCAAGTTTATAAGAAAGTGTCGCTATTCGCTAAGATCTTTTGTAAAAGACAAAGATTCGGTAGCCAGAGAGGTTCCATTAGAAATTCATCTGATGAAGAAGTTCAAGCACCCCAACATAGTAATTACAGTTACCTGTCTTTCTTTCTTTTTTATAATTGACGATTTGCTTTAGGTTTCGTTATTAGATATTTACGAAAACGAAGATTACTATCAAATCTCGATGGAAAAGCATGGGTCGGGTTTGGACCTTTTCGAATTCGTTGAAAGGAAGCCTGCTATGGATGAGCCACTAGCCTCGTACATTTGCAGACAAGTATTTGGCTTGTTTTTTTTAGGTAATAATTGTCTAACCATTTATTCTTTTACAGCTGGTCTCCGCCGTTGATTATCTTCATTCTCTAAACATCGTACATCGAGACATCAAAGATGAAAATGTTATCATTAATCACGAGTTTCATATCAAGCTCATTGATTTCGGAGCGGCTGCATATTATGAACCGGACAAGAAATTTACCCTTTTTTTCGGCACTGAACAGTTTGGGTGTCCCGAGGGACTTCGGGGACGGGCTTATAGTGGACCCGAAGCTGACGTATGGGCCTTGGGGGTTACCTTTTACGTTATGATGTACGAAGAATTGCCCTTTGGGAATGTGGATGAGTCCATTGCCGCTGTGCTTGATCCTCCTTATAAACTGTCGGAAGGTATAATTGTTATTATTTTTCTTTTCTGGAAATAACGCTGTGGCTTTCCATATAGACCTCATGCTTTTGTTTCGGGAAATGTTACGCAGAGCCCCTGAAGACCGTATTACGATTCCCGAGCTCAAAGTACATCGCTGGATGAACCAACCAGTCAACGTTGAGGATTATGACTTTTATGGCATGACGCAAAGAAGTAAGTCGAAGTTTGCCGGCAATTGATCTTAATAAATTGCTAGTAAATGCTGATCAATTTATTTTGCCCTTCTAGAGCCTCCATCTCGGGATGTTTCGCTTTTTTATCAAACCCCTAATCGCAGCAAAGTTGCAGGGGATGTCTTCAAGGTCCCTACAGTTGTTGAAATGGAGCACATGACGCCCAATGAACCATTGGACACTTTGCCTTTAACTTCAACGCCGTGCCGAAAACAGATAAAATGCGAAGAAGAAAAATCCGTGTCAGGTATAAGATCAGCGCTGCAGTTCTTCGGAATTTAATTAACTTGCTTACTAGTCGTAGGAGATTCCTTTTTAACCGATCCAGACATCGAAGATAATGATGAACAAGTACAGGATGACCTAAGCCAGATAGATTGCGAACCGGATCAGATTTCTAATGATGACTGCCAGGAAGATTCAGTTAGCTAGTTTTGGCTTGGATTAGCAGGTTCCCCGCTTTGGTTTACGGTATCATATTTTTCAGTACTTAATTGTAAGCAGTCTTTATGAGTACTATTATATTGAACTAATTTGTGTAATAAAACGAAAGCTACCGCTAAGCGAATTCCATTTCGTACTTTTTAGTGATTTGAAGGGATTTTTATGCACTGACATGAGCGTACTTTAGAATTTGCTGTTAGATGGCAGATGCTCTCGGTGTGATGATCCCGCCCAATTTTGTTCTCAGTAACTTAGTAATAAAACACGTGTTTTTAATTAAATTTCGTGTGACTAGCTGATATACAAACACTACTTCAATAGACACAAAAGAATTGTTTATCCTTCAACATTTCTGATCTGTAGCAAGTAAGTTTGGCCTCTGCTTTGATTTTCATGTCGTGATGCCTGCTTAAGGGTTTGTTTGTTATGTTAAAATATTTTTCCTTCTAAGAGCATGGAGCATAACAGCGAATTGGCTGGGAGCAAAAAGGACAATTATTTAAATGGGAGTCCTTCTAAAAGAGCATTAGAGCCTGATCCTGAGTATGAAGACGCCATCGTGGCGCCCAATGTCAAGCGCTTAAAACAGCTTGAAGAAAATGGTAAACATTATTTCCGTATAACACTTAAGTTTGTTCTTAACTGCAAGTCCGTCTTTTTCCCCAGCTCAAATGGATGCCCAAGTCAAAGTTAGACGTATTTTAGAAAACCAGTTTACAGAAGAAATCAAACGAAAAAATGATGAGATAGACGAGATTCAGCACCGTATTACTATCATACAGTCACAGTTACACTTCGTTCGCTATGCCGCTTCCGCTGTATATTACTCAGGAAAACAGCTAGTAAGCTATTCTATTTGTTTCGTTTTTTGAAATTTGATTTTTTTTTCTTATTATCATAGCAAATTACACCAAGTATGACCCCATTTATTCACCCAGCTGTTAAAAGCCATCTCGGCAAAAAACCCAAAGCCTGGGAAGCCGACGAATCTAAAGCTACTCCGAGCATTTCCTTGCAAACTGCAGAGAAACTCGATGCTCCGCCAATTCTCGAAAATACTTCCAAACCTCTATACAAACCTCCTATCCAACCCGAGCTTCCTACTGCTGTTAGGGGATCCCGTTACAAAACTAAACGAAGGTATTGTACTGTTTAATAGATGTAATCTCTTCCAACTGTATGTTAAAACCACAACTTTTTTCTATAGAGTTGTGGTCGGGAACGTATCAAAATGGATACCGCTTGAAGAACGGACGGATAATGCTAGTCATAAGTGGATGGTGTACGTTCGAGGCCCCCAATCACAGCCTGATTTAAGTGACATCTTAAAAAGTGTTCGTTTTTTCCTCCACCCAAGTTACGTTCCAAATGACGTAGTGGAAGTCAAAGCACCTCCTTTTCAGTTAACCAGAAGAGGTTGGGGGGAGTTTCCTCTACGAGCTCAGCTTCATTTTCACCATCGTTTGGACAAACCCGTTGACATTGTTCACCACCTAAAGCTCGATCGCTCCTGTTCAGGCCTGCAAATGCTAGGATCCGAAACTGTAGTAGATGCCTGGATCCATGATCCGAATGCAGAAACCGATCCCATCGAGAATAGTATTGAGGTGCAAAAAAATAGCATAGAAATGGAAGCTGAGACTGTTGACCCTTTGCTGAATGAAAATCACACAATAATTGAGGGTCCAACCCACGCTTTATCGCCATCGTGTTTGGCTCCTGTTGGTGTTAATATTAAAGAAGAACCTGAAAGTGAGCCGGAAGAAGATTCCAAACCAGAATCATGGAGTAAAAAGGAAGTTCAAATTAAGCAAGAACCTCCAGATGACCAAGCTAATTATATTTCCGTACCTCAATCAATAGTACAAACCACAGCAACGGTCAAGAATCCAAAGTTTTCCTTAATCTCTCACCCGCCTTCAGCTGCTGCCTCTAACAATAACCAAACTATCACATGCCTCAATCGCGATGGCAAAGTCGTCCAATTGCCTATCTCAGCTCTGCAAAAGATTCTATCTGGCGCCAAAGTCGTTAACGGGACAGGCATTCAGATCCGAGCCGTGACACCCTCAGCCTCTCCAACTGCTCACCTAATACGCTTAGCCAAGCCTACTGGAACTTCTGTATCTCCAGGGTTCCGATCTCCAGCCTCCCCTTTCCAGCCCCAGCAACAAAGCTTACTCAAACCCCCGTTCACGAAGGCTTCCGTGTTACCCGCGCTACCTGTCAGGAACCCAAGCTCCGAAAACGGTAACAGGCTAGCCAGTTCATCAAGCATTGTTTCTAATAGCACTCAAAATGGCGCGAATGGGGCATCATCACACGTAAAGCACATTTCCATACGTTTACCTACAAGTATTCAGAGTCAATCAGGCAGCTCGATAGCCGTAAGAAGTGTATCTCCGCTTTCAAGTCAAGTTTCACTGCTGTCAGCCAACACTTTGATGCAGGCTGCCTTGAAAAAGTCGGTCGCGGAGGCTGCTCTTACTCAGGCTTTGGGACAAGACGCAAAATATAAGGAACATAAGGCCAAACTACAGTAGGTCCATTTGATTTGGATGATTTAGCAGGAAGTCGTTACCCTTTTTGGAAATTTTCGCGAATTTTCTTTTAGGTCTATATTTGATTACGTTAGCGAATGCAATTTTACGGACGTAGCATGTGCCGTGCGTTTTTTGTTGGCGAAAATTCCGCTGGTTACAAACGAAGCCCAAGATTACCTGTATCGCCAAATCCGACCTTTTACGGCACCCAGCCTTGATGTCTTCATGGCATGGACTATTGGCAAACAACGGGCTTCGGAGGTAAGTTATTATAGCTATAAAAGTGTATATAAATAATCACGTGTTGTTACAGATGACGAGAGCCAAGTTAATAAGGGATAATTTATTGAAATTGGGGTTGAAATATGTCTGGAGCACAAAGCAAATTATAATATATGCTCGGCGGCATGGCTATTCGCCGTTATGTACTTGGAAACCAAAACTAAGAAGTACGCGTGTCGATTGCGTGTATTTTGTTTTCTTTATCTTTTGTTATTGCCTAATGCGTGACTTTTGGGTTGATTGTAGGCGTCGATATGGAGGAGCCTAAAAAAATCGTCAGCGAGACATCATCCTTGACTGAAGTGACGGATATCGAGCAGCAATTAACAATAGGTCAGAAATCATCATCGACTTGGGAAGACCCCTTGGAAATCGATGTCGAGAGCATTGATGAGGGTCCAATTTCAACATCTCCAAAGAAGATTCCTAACAAAGCCCAACCTAAGATCTTTATGCAGTCTAAAGAAGACGAGTTAGGCCAGTTTGTAGCGCAAGAAATGAAAAAACAGGGGATTACTTTCTGGCCGGAAGAAATAGACACATCCGTTTGGCACGACACTGCCAAGTTTGTGCTGAAACACGTAAGTTTTGGCTTTTCTTGCTTTTTTCATCGCCTACAGTTTTAGACTTTTCGATTTTTGTTATTTTTGGCGTTTCTGTATCTCTTGACGATTTCTTTTTCTTAGATTTGGAGACTTACAGCTGAAGATATGGTTAGACGAACACTTGGTCACGTTTTCCAGCGGACGGTTGGAAGGTATGCTTTTGCATTGTTTTACTCGTTAGCTTCAGTATTGCAAGCAGAAGTAAATGGATTTAAATATATTTCCAGGATTCCGGAATCGATAGAACTTGATGATGCAGTCGTGGCAGTGAGAAGTAGACCGGAATTCGACTGCCTAACTAATCAGGGACTTGGAGTGCGAATCGAGCCTGGAGTCGACCCTGCAACATCCCAAGCACGTTCCCTAACGCAATAAGAATTTTTCAATTTTTGTCTCCCCCCTTCCCTCCCCAATCTGTAAAGTTTAATCCCACAAGAGGGTGTGTACGTATGTATGTATCGTGCGTGTAGTGCGAATACAAAGCAAGAAACTGCTCCTTATTTTCCCAACGGAAGCAGCGTGTCTAAGCGTTCATCAGCAGACCCCTTTTTGTCTCTCGATTCCATAAAAGGGGTGATGATGAATGACAGAGGTGCCTCGCCCAAGTGGGAAGTTGCCATGAGGACCGAGCTATTGGGAATGGAGAAGCGTGGCCAGTGTTATTTTGTAGTGTGGGGTTCTACCAATCTACCTACCTTTAGCCGTACCTGGGTTTGGCATGGCTTGGGGGAGAGTAACGTACGGAGCGGGACACCGTAACTATGGACGTGGACTGTGCAGAACCCTACCAACACATCAGTTAGCCGGCAGCCTTGGCACGTGGAGCACGGTTAAACCTCTGTTGTCGTGAATAAACGTCATTGAGTTCATATTTTGAACCGATCTGTCGATTTTACTTTGGGATTGTTTTTATTATTACCATTGTCGACCGTGAAGGTTGACTTTTTGCTGCGGGTCTGCAATTCGATTCATGGATCCTTCCCGTAAGACTCCTAGTAACGTAAGCGATTTTAATTCGGGTAACTTAGCGGGAGTTTGGTTTGGAAGGCGAGTTGAGATCCATGGTTTGATATGCTTGGGAACAAAGTAAAGAAGCACAGCTGTGGTTTCACGGTCGCTGATTTACGGCGAACGCCTATGTGCTAATGCGAAAGTTGTCTGGAGATGTAATCCGACGACTTTTTGGGCTCTATACTGCATGACTCGGTTTAAATCCTAAGTCGACGGGGGGTACCAGGCCCGGACTTGTTTTCTCAGGAAGATAAAACAGCAAAAAGTTATTAACATAAGATCACTCCTAAGATTTTCTCCTTTATATTTTGTTACTTATGCTCGATTGATTTACGTGACTGCAAGGATTACGGCTGCAATAGTGGTCCGTTTGTATAGGTATAAAGTCATATTGATTTGGTTCGTGTTTATAGTATATGCATGGTAGCGATATACCCTTTTATACACAAGCGAAGTTTCATGTTATAGATGTTTTAATCTTGCATTATAACAGAAGCCTTGTTGATCCTGATGGGAACCAGGGTTAAATAGGTATTCATGACAGAGCACGTCATGAGGGTTTTCCTTTGATCTGCTTATCATTATCATATGTGGGAGATTATAGGGAGCTGGGCTGCTCACCTTGGGTGAAGCAAGTTGCTTCTACGAGCAGAGTCTTCTGAACCAAGAACAATAGAATGTGTTAGTTTTATTTATCTTTGTAAGTATAAAAAAACTGCCCGGACTAAGCACTCTAATTAATATCTTGTGTTTCACTTCCCGAATTTCGCAATGCATGGCATATACTTGGGTGAATAGATCTTTTTAGAAACCACTTTGCGACAGGAATTTTAATTTAATGGGGAAAAAGAAAGAATAAAAAACCCGGAAAGTCTGTTATGTTTTTGCTGGTATTATGTCGACATCTCCATACAATTGAATTCCGGGATTATGTGGTACTGCATGCACTACATACTGTGAGGAAAAGGACAGGTGTGGTGTTATAGGGGAATTGTAATGAAGTTGGAGTATTGGGGGAAAGATGTTTCCGGTCATTTTAAGTTTCCGGTTTCGGGTTCTGCGCTGCTTGCTATTTTAGAATACAATTGGCAGTCTCATCGCATGCCATGTGTATTACTAGCTGTGTTTCCTCCACTTATTTTAGATTGATGAACCCTCATTCCAGTTTTTGGTTGTCTCTTCCGTCTGTATACAGGTCGATACGGAAAACAGTGACGGTAGTATGGCTCGTGCCCAAGTGTACTCGATTAGTGACGTTCTAGACGCCCATGACGTTGAAAGGCAACGAAATCGAACGCTTCCGGACCCTCCGCCTAGCGTCACGCAGATCTATGTAGATTCCTCACCACCGTATCCTTCCAGTTCCGATATGGATGCGAGTCTGGCTGCGAGAAACACGGAGTTGCTTCGGCAACCCATACCAAGCCAAAGAGCTTCAACCCGCAGTGTCCCAGGCACGTCTTCTCTTGCCTCTTCTTATGGTTCGCCAAGATTACCCGTCACCAAGACCCTTGAACAATGCCTTAACCCCTTAATGCGATATTCCGCCAATTATCGACAGCGAGGAGAAGATTCAATTCCAGCGCGGTCTAGCATTAATAGATCACGAATATCGCCCTTGCCTGTGCCTTCTTACGCTCTGGCTCCACTGAATCTCAGGCCTTTACCACCGATCCCTGACACGATATCGAACAATCTCCATCAGCAATTGCCACCCGAGAAGAATGTGAATGTTATGAGCACGGCAAGCCAAAGAACTAACAATTTTCGAACCAGTCCATTGAAGAAATTTGCTGAGACAACCAAAGCAAATAGTGATTACGGATTTGTGGAACAAGTGTCCGGCACCAGAAGTGGAACTCTACGGTTCTTACCTCATCGTGCTGACCGTGAAAAAAGCAAGCGAGGTTGCTCCAAAAGAAAGCTATGGGCCTTGTTAGGCTTGACTGCCTGTCTCCTGATAGGATTCGGGACACTAGTGTTATTTCTTACAGGTAAAAGCTTGCATGCTTAATTAGCTATACATCCAAGGTATGGAATGTTGAATCGATCAATTCCGAAGGACAATCCTTATTGTTGTCAGTTCATTATAACACATTCAGAGGACGATTGAGCTTTCGAAAAGGTATTAGTAAAAGTAGTGTGGCGCTTGTGTTCGATCTAGCAGATTTGACGAACTCAAGTAACCATGGGAACGCGAGTGCTACCGAACGATAACACTTTCATCAAAATGCTCTTTCATTTGTGGCTTTCAGACACGTATTGCGCGACCTGAAACGCCGAAACCAAAGTCATTCATATTTACAATTTTTTGCGCTTTTCTATTTTTCCAGTAGGTAACGGGATAAATGGATTGCTCGGATTCACCACTAATCCGGTATCGATACAAGATGCAGTCATGGGAGAGTTTAGGATCGTTAATCGATCTTACATTGAAGATTTCCGGAATACTTCCTCACCGCAGTACCTAACTTTTACACGATTACTAGCAGACAGGGTAATTCTTTTTGCTTACATGCCTTCAGTATAGAGGTTAAAAACTCCCTTTCTTTTATTGTACAGTTGGACGTAGTTTTCCAAACGAGTGCACTGCTTTCTGGTCTGTATAATCATACGAAATTGTTGAGCATGGGGCATGATGAGAATGGCCGGAATTTGAGAATTTACTTCAAAGGAATCCTTAATTATCCCGATCCACTCGGTGCCGAAAAGATGGGGCTAGCTTTTCTAGGAAGTTTGAGGCATGAAGGAGCTCATAAATGGTTGGGACCGTTCGCTATTGATTTGACGTCAATTATGTTCGCCGGTAATACGAAAAAAATGCTTGTTTGAGCTGTTAATTTTAATTTGTTTAATTGATTTCTTTTTTCCCTTTTTTCAGAAGCGGGCTCCAATGTAGATTATATAATGACGAGTCGAGAATATGATGTCGGACCAACTTCTTTAACAGGTATATTCTTTAATAATATCGATTCGATTAGCATTTCGTCGACTAATAAAAATGCGGAAAACGTTTCTTTCATTTTGATTTGATTTTGGAATTTTTACGTTTAGTAAACTGGGGACCGTGGTCATCTTGGTCTTCTTGTCCGTGGCCTTGCCAACCTAATGCCACTCAAAATCGTCGACGAACTTGTTTATTACTTTTGGCTGATGCGAAGCTCTCATCATCATTATCAACGTCCACAGCACAGGCAAATGCAGAGGTGGACGGGACGGCGTGTTTAATGCGTGCCCAGCAAACTTCATCAGCCGCGGAGGAAACGAGCGACACGCAAGTTTCAGATTGCCCACCTTGTCGTAAACCCACTTCGCGGCCCCGTATTACGTTTAGCGGAGTGAAAACGACCAAAGCCCCAACAGCAAGTTCGCGGATGGATCCAGGACTTACTACAGGTCTGTTAAAAGCTATGAAAAGTGATAAGTCAAATTGTCGATTTTGTGAATAGCTAGTAAACTGGCTGCATATATACTAGAATCACTGGATGTATGCGGAGCCTGCCTTGCTAATCAAGTTTGCGTGGCGCTACACCACGAGGATACCCCTACTTGTAAAACCGTACGTGACATCCAAGACCCTACCGGATGTGGTGGTCTGTGCCGTATAAACGTGGACATTTGTCTTCGATTAGGCATGCATGCCTTCAAGTAATAAAAGAAAGCCACGAATCTGCCACTATTTAAATGGAATTCAATCCAGGTGCGAAGACGATTCTACATGTTTGAGAGAAGAATGGCAGTGCCGCAACGGACTTTGCATACCTCTAGCTTTCCGCTGTGACGGACAGTTTAATTGTTTTGATCATAGTGACGAACTGGATTGTTGTAAGATATATTTTATCCTTATGTTTTGGATAAGGTTCTGGTTTTACTAACTAGCATTTTGCTTCTAGCTTGCGAACCAGGTTCTTTGCGATGTGGGAACAATACGTCATGTCTTCCCATAAGTAAGCGTTGTAACGGACGAGTTGAGTGTTGGGATGCCTCTGATGAACAGAATTGCACCAAAAGTGAGGTCAAATTGTTACATTTGAACCCAATTTCTTAAAAATTATGTCAGTGTGTACTCCGGGTCTTTTTACGTGCACTAGTGGCCAATGTGTATCCCAGTCACGTTTCTGCGATGGGTACGTCGATTGTCAAGATGGCACAGACGAGCCAGCAGGATGCGGCGGTACTTGCAACGCGCATGAATGGAGATGCAAGTAAGCGTAAAACAGCTCATTGGTTATGGAGATACCTATAAATTTGTTTACAAAGGAATGGAAGATGTGTCAAATTACACACACTTTGCGATGGTTTCGACACGTGTGGGGACGCTTCGGATGAATCGAATTGTAGTGTGAGAGCCAAGTTATCCGCTGCCTTTTTAGATAACCCAACTGGTAATATCGTAATGTTCCGTTTAGTGACTAAGATCAAGATTTTGTGTTTAGAATGCGAAGGTGACGAGTTTCAGTGCGCAAACGGGGACTGCGTGCCTAGACTTTGCAACTGCAATGGACTGAACGAATGCGGTGACTATTCAGATGAACACAACTGCACTGTGGCCTCTAACAGTGGCCTGCTTTGGAATCCAGTCGCTACTCTACTTTACTCTCCAAACGCCAAAACTGTGCCTCCAAAATGAAAAACCTGGTTAAATAATTAAAATTCCCAAACGTCGGCCAACTTCCCTGGGGATTGGGAGGTGTAACCTAGTCGTACGGCGCAGCGCAGATGATATAGATAAAGTGTACATAAAAATACAAAAACGACTATGTGAAAGTGTCGAGAGTTCAGTCTATTGTACATCGTAATCTCACAAACTTCGACCAGTCTTACAGCTAATTTCCTTCTAGAAAAATGTATAAGGCAATACTATAAAACCGTGGGTGGTTACAAAAGGAGACAGGGATTAAGTTACTTAAATGCACCTTTACTTAACACGTCTTTCATCTTGGTTAAGAGGCTCGGTAGCTGATCGACATGTTTGTTCACGCATTCAATTGCACAGGCTTCAAATTCGCCTCTATACCTCGCAACCTACATTTAATCGCATAATTTTTCCCTTAGTAAAGCAGAAGAACCTTAACACTCTGAAACTAACCTCAGCTTCCGTAGTATTAGGGCTCAGCTTCTGCTTTATTCTGTCTTGGCATGTGAGTATCCCCCGTTGTAAACGCTCTTGGAACTGTCCCAGTTCATTTTGCACGTAATTCTGGGCCTGGGTAAGGGGAATCGAGCAGTGATCGACACACCTGTGTACGTCATCGATAGAAGCCGATGTATTATCACAGCATTTGGCGGCACACATATGCATTGCTTGCTAAGAAGGAGAAAAGAAAAACCCGTTAGGTATGCAAATGAGGGATTTTACCGTCTTGAAATGACACGAGCGTAACTCACTTGCATTTTTCTTAAAGCAAAAAGATCTACATCATTCACTACTTTACTAATCGCGCCTTGAACACGAGTTTGAGCTTCTTCCGCCATGGTTAAAAGTAGGTTATCTTTTTATCCCGTGTCTAGTGTTTTGTCGTTTATATGCGGCTGCAGGGCTTATTCCATGTGCCGCCTACTCTTGCCCCACGTGACTTTTGGATTGGTTCGCTCTCTATTTTTTAACAGTCGCCCTGAAACCGAACGCGAACCTGAACCAGGTCGGGAGTGTTTTTGTCGTAGAGCGTTAGTATTTTTTTAGTGTTAGACTCCGGATTCCGCGCTGCAGTGCGCTTTCAAACAGGTATAGCTAATTTTACTCTAACGCACAAAATCAATATCGCTGGATTAGGTGTGGTAAACTGAACTTAAAGAGGGTTACGAACTGTACAAAAATGAGTACGGACAAGGTCGTCCCCAGGTCATCGAGTCCACCGCCCAAAACCTGGGTTCAGTTTGAAGAAGGAAAAGCAAATCAATCGAAAAATGCCAATGAGCAAGAAAATGGAACGTATAACGGAGCTGTGATTGACGCTGAAACTGTGGAAGTTTCCGTCAATAAAGCTCGACAGCAACATGTCCCTTCCCCAACTGCACCTGCAGCCTCCCAGCCCGTAGCTTCTTCACAATATACCCCAGTGAAGCCAAAGAACGCAGTTGCTGCCCAACGAAAAGCGGTAGTTTCACCTAACGGGGAGATCTATGGCTCATCCGTAGCGGCTAATTTAAGAAATGTTGACCTATCCGAAGCCCATGGGCCGTCACAAGTTACAGTAAATGTGGATGGTGCTATTCGACAAGGCTTTGGTAACTGCGAATAAGGAAAAAATCATATCCTCTGGCTTGTTTATCTAACTTCTGTATCTACTAGCTAATGGCGACGTCGTAGTCTCCATACTGCCTGTGAATATGAAGTGGCCCTGGGTTACGCCTGCTGAATTCCGTCCTGAATTAGTGCCAGAAGAGCTTATGGCCCATGGCCTTACCGTAACATAATAAAACTTGCGCATTTCTCATGTATTTAAAGCAATTCTTTCAGTTAACTGTGGAAGATTATGTCCAAGTTATGGAAACTTTGGTCCACGACGCCCGTTTTACAGTTTATAACATGTGCTATAAACGTCTTTTAATCGCTTGGTTGTGCGCTTCCTTTCTTATTTTATTGGGACTCTTATTTTCTGGGGCCAAAGGCCTGACGTTATTTGGCTGTGGCGTGGTTTGGCTTATAATCAACGGCGGAGCCATCTTTGTATGCATGTGGCTGAAAACGAAGGTAAAATTGGGTTCAAACTTCGGGAAGCTTTCACAATTTGATCTTAGATGAATCACCATCTCGAAAAAGCTATTAGTAAAGCCAATCAGTCGTTGATTCGCCATAAAATTATTTTGGGTTTGGACAATCGAGGCAAAATTTCTTGCCATAAAGTAAACCTCTGCTTTATCTACCTCGATTCCACAGAATGTATCGTAAGTTTGGAACTTCTATTTAAAAACTGCTGAATCTTTACATGTTGTCAATGTCTGGATAGAAAAAGTTACAAGAAATTATTGAAACCGAAGAGGCAGCTGGTCGACGCTTAGGCACGGAAGAAACGACTGAAGAGCGCAGGAAACGGCAGCAATTTAAGGACAGAATGGATATTGAAGACGGCGATATTGTCATTACTGGCAGTAGTAACACACGAGTCTCTCGAAAACAGGTACCCTTTTTCAGTTTCTTAGCTTTTCTTACCATCGTTTCAGCCCTTACATCTTAACTCTGCGTTTTAATTCTTAACTATCCTGGTTCGTAAACCAGACTCGTTCGGAAAGTTTACTCTGCCGGTATGCTCAAAGATGGGCCAAAGACTACCTCCGTCATCGTTTGGATTGGTGTGTGGATGAAAGTGGCGGTTTAGGCAATCCTCCACGTCCGCGACATCTGAGACAAGCATTATGTCCTTGCCAGTACATCGAAGAATACTTGAGGAACAAACCCCGGACCGATCCTCGCAATTGTTGCCCATCTTTGAGCGCGTTTTGTTCGGATGCAGATTAAAGCGAAGAGAGACACATTTTTTCCGCATTGTATCATGTTAACATAATTTTGAAATCGGGGCTAGGCTGTTTTACTTTAACACCACATGCATGTTTGATATTGACCCCTTTGGTATCTATCACTGGTGTTTTAATCGTTTGATATGTTTTCCGGTGTGGCTTTTTTGGTGGCCTTCCTCGTGTAGGAGCGCGCTCGCATGCTCCTTCTTCGCTATTCACAACGCTGGGCCCGCGAATTGGTACGCCATAATTTGGATTTGGGACAAACAAGTGCGCCTGCTGGGGTAGGTGGTGTGGCAGCTTTACCTCCGCCGCCCCCTCGTCATTGTGCGACAGCTCGTTGCCTTTGCCAGTTTATCGAGGAACACTTATACTACAAAGCACAAGGAGGCAAGTGCACACCTCGAAATTGCTGCAATTTACCAAGTTTCGGTTTCGACTAACATCTAAACTCGCTTCCGTTATCCCACACCTTTTGTTTTCGCAATTCATTGCACTTGGTTATTGGGTCTTTAGAGTCTTTCTCACTTCGAACTTCTTTTATTTTTTACTATTTAGAAAGAAAAAAGAAGAGAAGAAAAGATTTTGTGGTTGTTAAAACGGAATTGACTTTTCTTTGGTTTCGTAGTTTTAGTTAACACCAAGCTAATGAATTCTTTTGAGTGATACTTTTATACCTAGCCTATTCTGTTGTGCTTTGCAGTGGCGAGTAATTTTTGCTCGTGCATGGGGAACCTTCAACCTGTAGCTGCGGATGCACCTTTCCGCTAGCCAGGATTGTGTGCTTGGAACTCGATTAATTAACGGTTAGTTAGTCTTTGGAGCTATGAGTCAAAAGTTGTGGCATTGAAGACAGTAATTCTTGGAATCGGCCTTTAGTATTTTTGCTTGTGATTGAATCATTCCGTCCCCATCTACTTTGGCCTTTTCTCTAGGACAAATTCTGTGTTGATTGTTGTGGATTTTACAGATGTTTCTCTTCTCTAAACCGTACGAGTGCATTGCGTATATTGTGTAAGACTGCCTTTTTAACTGCGTCTTATTAGGCTTTGTAACTTATACTTTCGTTGGATTTTAGTTTTGTAAAATGAATCAACCTCGTCCAGGATTTTCTTATGATATGAACGCAGCAATAATGCTCTTAATATTTTAATTGTGGGAAAACATTGAATTCAACCATAATAATGGATCAAGTAACCTCTATAGTGTTGACGCATAATATCTTGTTATAGATTTGTATTAACTGAGCAATATGTATTTAGTCTCTAGTACAGCAGATTATTTAAACCGTAAATACTTGTGTGTTTTTTACGCTTTTCAATTGGACTCCTCATGAATGTATTTCAAGCCTAACATGTAGGGTACTACAGGGCAATATATGGCTACGGCAAAATCAGATACTCTATAGGATCAGTATCAATACGGTCATTTGGGACCGTAAAAGTAAAACCTTCGTAATTTTTGGAAAAAGCGCGCTTTTAAAAATATTATCAGGATTTACGCCCCGAGATGGCGGTTGCAACTGCTTTGAAGCCTATTTTTTCTCCCAGCCTAGCCTAGACTGGGCTTTCCTGTAACGTAACTGTTAACGGTCATTTCCTTGCTGTTGCACGTTCAGTCGGAGCGTTTAGTAGTGCCAGCCTCGTGGCTTCATTTATAAGGTAAATTTCAGTATTAGGAGTAAATCGTTAGATATTATAACGTCTACGCGTTTTATTTACTTGTTTTGCTTGCTCACGAAGCGGAAAAGTTGTGTAAACTTACCAACTTAGTCGATTGCGGGTTGTTTGCCTAAGTGGCGTTTGCTTGCTGAAATGGTCACTTCCGGCCGCGTGGTTTTTTCGAATCATGAATGCTATGGGAATATGGAATACAAGTGTTTGCTTGCTTTGTAGCTTAATAACACAATTAGTCTAATGGTGTTATTAAGCTACAAAGCAAGCAGACAATTCTTATTATTATAAGTTTCTGCGATTAAAGTTAGTTCTAATTGTACTGTAAATTGCTTCTGTAATGTGTAATTTGTACAATCTTAAATGTTAAAACTAGGAATTAGTTAGAATTAACTAAAAAATCTCGTTTCTTTGTTCTCCGTTGTATTGTTTAATTATGGAACGCAATTCTCCATGTTCGGTGGTATTTTATGTATAAAGTCTTGGTTTAAAAATAGGTCGTTAATGGAATATCCAAGTAGACAGCAGAAATGTAATCGCTTCCACGGTAAAGCCATGACTACGCAAACAATCGAAAGAATATTTTGCCGCCCATGATAAACTCAATGGTACGTTGAAGATTATTACTCTTCCGACTAGACTTCCGACTAACGGGCGTATTCATGCTTTATATTTTGTGTAGGTATTGTAATGATTTATAAAACGTCCTCAAAATGATGAGATGATTTCAGCGTGACCTGTGACGAACACCTAGACTGGCAGGAAGCTTGAACCAAACGGTAAAGTTTATTTTCCTACTTCAGTACTTTTTTGTTACATGATGTTTAGTATAATCAGCAGAACAATTGTGTAGAAAAAACTTATCTGATATACGATCAAAAATTTGCCCTTAGAAAATTATTAACAAAATTAATTAACACTTCATTTTTAATTTTCCAGACACATAATGGTACGCCAAATAGCGGTGTCCCAGAGTATCTCGGACTAGCACGTATTGGGACTTTTAACCGCCAAATTAGAAGAGTGCGACTTCGGTGCTTAAGTACGCTTTCTTTCTTGTTTGATCTAGCGTTCAGAGTCATATGATGTTTGGTATAATCAGCAGAACCAATTGTGTAGAAAAAACTTATCTGAAAGATAATTGAGATTTTGCTTTCAAAAAGGAGGCTAGCAATGAAACCTTAATTTCGTTTACTTTTTAGACGTGGAAATGACACCGTGATTCCTAAAGACGGCTCCTGGGACAAAAGGGAGCCTAAGCAACACTAGGAAACAGGCTGTGACGAACAACGTGATATATTGAGAAAAAAAAATATTTATATGTACTACGAGCTACAAATATAAAATAATTCTTCACAACTAACTGATGAGATTTTTTGAGGAAGGTTTTACAAAGCAAGGACGTACTGTACTCGAGCGTAAGATTACCGGTACAGTAGGACGTACATGTTAATCCGTATTACAGTGTGTATTGAAATACCTAAGGTACATTCTACATGGTAAACCCATAGTTTTTCCTTTATATTTTGAATATCTTCGCGTAATATTATTTTTTAAAATATTATCCGACATTCCTAGCCCATGCTAATCTTAATGAATAGCGGTGGCGTGTAGCAAACACGTTCCAAAATCACCTTGGCAACATTTACTTCATACTAACTTTTGTTTATAGTCTTTGGTCGACTGGGGAGTTATGATGTGACAAAGTCTTGTGAGCGGAGAATGGACTAATCTTGCATACATGGGTCCATTTAATAAAAAGAGTAATTGCCCACACCTGGCTTCTGCAGCGTTTACGGGAATCAATAATGCACTAGTTACATCAGATTGTGATACAGTAAGCTAATCAATTCCTAACCTATACCTATTCAGTTAGTCTACTTTTAAATTCAAACCTATGACCGGAATTGACCTAGAAATGATAATATATTTGCAATTTAGAGACGCTGCGATGTCTGCTTACATCCTGGACCAAATCTCTGGCTATGCCTGCATGAAAACTGCTGCTCAAAAGTCCTATGCGGAGAATCGAAGAGCGACCATAGTTCCACTCATAATAACGAAAACCCTGAACATTGTCTACACGTTAACCTGACCACTTCTCGAGTTTGGTGTTACTCCTGCCATTATGAAGTCTTCATCTTAGCCAATGAACCACCTGTCCCACTCTTGCTTGAAACAGCGTATTTAGCTCTTAGCAAAAGTGCCAATAAGCAGGGTTTTCCTTTACTTAAGAATCCCCCGGAATATACTGATTCTGCAGACGAGAGTGGTGGAAGCCTGGAAGACGAAACAACACGTTTAGTCAAACCAAGAGGTCTAATGGGCTTACAAAACTTAGGCAATACGTGCTTCATGAATTCTGCGTTGCAAGCAATGTCAAATTTGCCACCTTTGAATCAGTTTTTCCTTGACTGCCCCGGCTCTATCCCTGACCCCGTGGACAAGAAACCTGGCCTAGCCAAAGCTTATGGCTCTCTTGTGAGAGAAATATGGGGTGCTCCTAAATCTCCAGCATACATGGTACCAAATGGGGTCCTCTTTGCTATCAAAATGGTACTACGTTAACACAATTTAAGCTTATATTAACCCTTACTTACTCTTTATTTGCACAATAGGTATTTCCCATGTTCCGCGGCTTCCAGCAACATGATTCGCAAGAATTTTTACGTTGTTTCATGGATCAGTTACATGAAGAACTCAAAACACCCGTTTTTGCTAAAACTGCCGAAGATTCGCCTAATAATTCTGGTCATATTGAAGCCATTGAGATAGAGGCAGACTCTGATTCGCGGTCTGAAGAAGAGGACTATGAAACATGCGATTCTGGCGTAAGCGAAAATGGTTCATTATCAGAAGATGAAGGAGTGTCCACTCATAAAAAGTAGTACTACGTCTCTTATTATATTTTAAGCTAATTATCTGAGTATAGGAAACGGTTTGAAAACCCGGGTGAAGAAGCAGAACGTTTTCGTGATGCTGTTTCTGATATCTCAGATATGTAATACTGTTTTTAAAAGTTCATTTTAAACTGACTGATACTCACAAGTTGATACTTCAGATCGTCACGAACTCCTTCACCACCTGTTGTAAAGCAAGCGAACGCCATGGCTTTCGTTAAACGTAAATCCCCTTCGGAGTATAAGAGCATTGTATCGGATGTTTTTGATGGCAGAATTCTGAGTTCTGTCCAATGCTTGACGTGTAACAGGGTAAATTTTCTACAAAATGTACAAATTTGATTACATGTATAAAATCTAGGTTTCATCACGAGTCGAAACATTCCAAGACCTTTCATTACCCATTCCTAGCAAAGACCAATTATTAGTCTTGCATAAAAGTCCGGGCAAGCATAATATAGCCTTTCAACAAGCCCAGGTATGCATTTGAATATGTGTGTGTTTATCTCTGACTTTCCTACTAGCTTACTAATGTTTTTTTGCAGGGTTGGTTAAGCTGGATGTGGGGCTGGGTTTGGACCTGGGTTTGGGGCCCTCCGATATCTCTTCATGATTGCTTAGCCGCCTTTTTTAGTGCAGATGAATTAAAGGGCGATAATATGTATAGGTAATTTTTTTTACAATTATTAATTTTATTAATTGTTAATTTTCCTCGTATTCTTTTTTATTTACTTTTCCAGTTGTGAAAAGTGCAAAAAGCTGCGCAACGGAGTCAAATTTGCGAGTGTCGTGGTATTACCGGAAGTTTTAACTATTCATTTAAAGCGATTTCGCCATGAGCCTTTGTTCAGCACGAAACTTTCCACACACGTGGCATTTCCTTTGGAAGGATTAAACGCGGAGTCATACGTCAACAAAGGTTACTTAGAAATGCCAACATGTTCATTCTTTTGTGTGCTAATGTTTGTTTTCGCAGCAGATTGCACTTCGCGTGTCACTACGTATGACTTGATGAGTGTTATTGTTCACCAAGGCACAGCAAGTGGGGGTCACTACACGTGTTATGCCCGTAATGTTATTAACGACAGATGGTACGAATTCGACGACACGTATGTTACGGAAGTTAGTCCTGAAACTGTGTCCGCAGCTCAAGCGTACGTCCTTTTTTACAAGTAATAAACATCATTGGCGTAAACTAGCGTTAGTCCGGGTTCCCCCCTTATTTTTAATTTTTTTTTAATAGAAAGTCTTCAGTGAAGCTTGATGGCTTCAGGCAAGAAATGGTTTCTCTTCTTGAAAGATATCTTGATGCCAGCCAGGAACACTTAATGCCCTTCTACGTATCGCGACAATGGATTAACCGCTTTAATACCTTTGCCGAACCTGGCCCGATTGACAATACGGACTTCCTGTGCCCCCATGGTGCCGTACATCCTGATGTAATGCCTAAGGTTATGGAATTATGTACCCTGTTAGCAGAACCAATCTGGAAGGCGTTATATGACAAGTAACTACTGGACAAGGGTGTTAGTATTTTCAATGTGCTTACAATTTTGATGCATAGATTTGGCGGTGGTCCACCTTGCAATCAAGTCTATGAATGCGTGACTTGCCGGATGGAAAAAGATTTCTTAGATAAGCGCCGCGAAGAAGAACGGGCAACGTTTATCAAGCTCAATGACCAGTTCAGAAAAGAATCAGCTAACAGCGTCATTTACGCCTTGGCCATGTCGTGGTTCCGCCAATGGGAAGAGTTTGTGAAGGGCAAGAAAGCCGACCCACCAAGTCCCATTGAAAACTCGTCTATTATCGTCACTCGGAACGAAATTACGTGTCTCAGAGCTGGTAAACATATAATACTCCTTTCATTTTTAAAAATTTTTTATGCTGAACAAGATTTTCTTTTGTTCAAAGGGTCCGATTATGCTCATCTCTCTCCCGCCTTGTGGTCCTGGTTTCTCGGGTTGTATGGCGGAGGACCTGAAGTGCTTATTAGGCAGTAGGTTTGATTGGGGAGAGAAAGTTTGTTTGTACAAAAACTGCCATTTCCGCCTGTCCCGAGTTGGAGTCATTGCTATAAGTCTGGTTAATTTAACTCATTACTGGTTAAGAAAACTTTCCTGTAAGCATAGCTAATTTAATATATATCGTGAATTTGATTATCGTGAAGTCACAGTGCAGTCTGGCACGTCTTTTCAGCCTTTGAAAACTGATACATGCATGACACCGCTGAGGTAAATAATGGTTTTCTTCAATTGGATCAATAGCGTCTTTTGTGTACGTGCTGCGGTGGTCTGTATACAAAATGCTCCATTTCTCGCTGGTGCCTGTGTGTCGCGTTTATGCGTTTCAGAAAGCCACTAGGGTAACATTGGAGCCCACGCTTTAAACGTAGTATAAAGTTGCCGTTAAGTTGTGACGAGAAGTATTGGATGTGAGGGAGGCCTCTTTGCAAAGAAAGAAAAAAAAAAGTCTAAAATTAGGTGTGTGGGTTGAGGCTTTTCTGTTCCGTTTTGGCGGAGCTGGAAGCAAGCGCAGTAAGCGGAAACCAGAAAAGAGAGCTTTTCTTCTAGTAAAGCCTGAGTGCTCCGTTCTGTCAGGGCCAAGGTCTAGTTCAAGGTTTTCTTGTATCAACTGATTGAAAAAGTGTGGATTGGAAAGACTTGAAATCCATTCAAGTGGCTGCTACACCAATTCGTGTGTCCAATTAAGCTGTAGATATTCTCGTTGCTTAGTTTATAGCGTTGTTGAGTGGTGAGCTGGCACTTGTGTAGGTTGTTTTGGCACGCGAACATATAGCGCGGTAAGTTTTATTTTATATTATCTCGATCCTAACAACGTCTTTTAGCATCCTATGTGCCATCCTAGTTTGATATGTGTCAATATTATGTTTTGCTATTCCTCATTACATGGAATTCTGTTCGTTAGCGTACATTATTGTAACCTTATAGTTTATTGAGAATTCATTAAGCGAAACAATTGATCGAATTTCAAGACAGTTGCTTTTTCATACGTGCATTTATTTTTAAATTCAGCGCTTTTACAGTGTTGTTGTCCGTCTTCATACAAAATTTTTCATTGGAATTAGCTTACATATTTTTACCGTGATTAAACATTTATATCCTTATTAATTATATTTGATATACTGAGTTTGACTTGCCTACGCAAACACAGATGTGGTATATCCGGCAATGATGTGTTTATTTACGTTAATACTAGATGTGTGTTGTGTCACAACAACAGTTCAATTTGTGTTCTCTTATTTTAAACGGAGATTGAGCATCTTTATGGCTCTTTATGATTGTTGTGGTGACACTCAAATGGTTAGTAGTGCTTTCTGTGATATTTTTTTGCAACTGTCGTCGTATGTGAGGGATGTTGGTGAAGAACAGTTCCACTTCCAGTTTATGATAACTGTGGTAATTGGCATTCTAATTGTCTGCCTTGTTTTCATTCCCCTTATGGTGAAAAATTATTTAAAAGGAGGTACGTTTTTCTTTTTCATTATCAACCTCCTTTATTTGTTCACGCTTTGTCTTACTTTTCAAGATCGCAATAGCGCTGTTATATTTTTACAAGGTTAATTTGTATTACACTGGGCACTTTTACTTGCGTTTCGTTATTCTTTGAACTCGAAGTCGAAATATGGATTGGAATCCTCATATACCACTTTGGTTCTAACACTACCCTCACTCCACGCAGGGAACTTTTGTTTTGGCTGGTCTGGCATGACGCGAGTGAAAGAAGAATCCAGTTGAATTATGCCTGGCTGTTATCCCGGCATTGCTCAACCCAGGTTTTAATAAACAGGTGTTGAATACAATTACGAGCTGTTCCTTTTGTCGGAGCCCAGTCGATAGCCAACTCCTCGTAATGCCAAGGAGAAAGTCGTACAAGATTTGCCAGCTTCATATATGTTCTGTAAGATAGGGGCTCCTCGGGGAATAGTTCACCTACATTCAGAAGTTGGGAAATTCTGTCTGCTTGTGGTCAAACCGAGAGCCAAAAAGCCCAACCCATTACACACCAGTCTTCGTGCAGTAGGCTTACCTTTTGTCTTGCTGCTCCTTTGCCTCTCTTTCCCTCCGCCCATGAACGCATAGAAACTCACCTGCATTGAAGAAAGCCCAACACACATGTTTTCAAATTACATTTGATGTTCTTCCACGTTATAGACCTAATGGTATCGTGAACCAATGGAAAGTTCCATGCAAGGTCTTAAAAACTAACGCGCTATTTTGTCTGTCTCGTTTAAAGGCGTGTGATGCTAAAGCTAAGCTCCTTAGACCGGTTTCCTCTGGGTCCGTGCGTGTGTTAAGCTAGTCTGGATTCCTCATCTACTGACCTAAAATCGGGCCGAGTGCATCAGCATTCATTCCTATCGAATCCCCTCTAAAAACGCCAGCAAAGCAGCATCGTCTTTTAATGAGCACGGCGACCCAAGCGAAGAACAGACGTTAACCAAAAACGATCGTCCACCCATTGACCAAGAGTCCATGAGCCCAACCCACCACCATTGCGACCACGAGCAACCCATTGCCTCTTGGTCGCGGCTCGGCATTGTGACTTGTGGAAGGCCATCATTATCTCCGTGATTTAATTTCTTCTCTCTCTTGTCGCTTCGGCTCGCCAGCAGCACCTTTCCTCAATGTCGTGAATGTACATTGATGAGTCTAGCCAGGTAAACTGCGGAGGAAGTCCCAGTCTGCCGTTCGCTTCACCAATACGAGTGTCACGATTTACGCTGATTTCAAGCGCCTTGCAAGCTAACAGTCTCCTTTTGCTTTTCATTCCTTAGGATTGCATCGTTTTTTCAAGACCCTGGAGGGCTCAAACTACTGGATTCTGGAGATTTACGCGAGTAATGTTGTCTTAAAGCAGACTTATGTTGTGGCTTATAAACGCTCGATTATCCCAGAAAATTTGGATGTTCATCACGGTTTATCTCAGACATCAAGTTTGCAAATTATTTGCGAGGTAACTCGGGAAAGACTTGATTAGCATAAGTGCCTGTAGCGAGGTAACGTCGTACCCGGCCGTGCTGCCGTGCTGCTTGTGGTGTAACCGCAGTCTTTTTACTGAGCGACAGATATAAGAAGCCCAAACCCAAAGTTTTATTGACCAAAGGTGGAAGTTGTTGTTTCTTCGGTGGTGCAGTTTTGACTTGGCATTGGGACGTTCTTTTTCTTGTCTTTTTTTCCGTTTCGTGATGGTGACGGACAAGGCAAGAAGTACTACACCTATCGTACCTGATCATAACATACCCTTAGCAATCGGCTTAATATCATCGATTTGATACGTGCGCCCGTTCCTGGAACTTGCTCGACACAAATGGCTACTACTCGGTGCACCCTTCGTACCACTGCGTAATCTGATTCCGACCTCACTTCATTTGAAAAGACCAATCTAGCAAGTTTTTCTAAGCTTTAAACGTCGGTAGAACGTCAATCCAACTTTGCGACTTGCTCTGTTCGGCAGCGGAAGCATTTGATCTTTGGGAGTAAGTTCGTTTTCCTTATTAAGCCGTCACTTTTGGTTTCGCTGTGTGTAGTCCGGTAAGCCTTCACTAAGATTTAAACTCTCTCTTTTTCCGTGCTTGCTTCAGTTGTTTGGAACCTATTGTTCGACAATGACGTAGAAGGGAGGTGACATAGAAGATCCCCTTCTCTTGATATGTTCGGGTTTTTCCCCCAAGAAATGAGAGAGTACATGTCTTTATTTTTGTCTACGTACTTTAATTAACGTGCGCTTTAAAATATCACTGCGAACAAGGGTGGGATGGGGAAGATGCTTAGAAGGTAGCAAGGAAAGAAAAAAACCCTCGATTTCACTTCTCCCTAGGAGAGTAGAAAGTTTACACAACAGTTAACAGCGCGCTAACGTTTCAACCTTGACCCCCCGTTTCCGCTTGGCTAAAGCATGGTTCACACCTAAACTGAACCTAACAATCCGTAACACGTAGTTCTTTTGCGTGGTAGGTAATCCTCGGTTAAATAAGCAATACATTTTCAATTTACACCAAGCTTGCTGAACGTTAGACGCAACGCTAATCCAACTCACGTTCTCTTTTCATTAAGTTTTGCGCGCATAGTAAGTGCAATGTCGTAGATCAGGTGTGAAGCCGTGTGGCTTAAGCATGGTTCCCACCTAAACCGAACCTAACAATCCGTAACACGTAGTTCTGTTGCTTGGTAGGTAATCCACATTTAAGTAAGCAACACATTTTCAATTTATACCAAGCTTGCAGAATGTTAGACGCAACGCTAATCCAACTCACGTTCTCTTTTAATTGAGTTTAGAGCGTATAATAAGTGCAATGTCGTAGATCAGGTGTGAAGCCGTTTAAGGTGAGGTGAAGAAATTGCATGTACCGTATTGGGAAGAAGAAACGGAAATTCCATTGCCAATTAGACGAAGATGAAAAGCCAGCGTTTTTGGTCAACGACTCGTAACGGAACTTTGCTGGGGGTTGCAACCTGAATCGCATTAAATTTTTGTACCCACATTAGGTCATGGGGAAGTTCTTTTTGTCTTGGGATTGGAGTACCTTTTAAGGAAGCTGTACTAACTAAAACTGCTTAAAAATTTGAGGAATTCACTAAGATTCTTTACAGATTATCTTTACCGCTCTCCGTCTCAAAAAGTTGATTTGTTGAATGCTCTCAACTTGGAAGTTGTATGTACCTCGCAGCTTTTAAGATTGTTGCTTATTGGCGAGTTTTCTTGGAAAATAAGCTGTTTCTTCTGTTTTTTCATGATTGAAACAGATAGCGACTTGAGTAACTGGAAAAAGAGACATCAGGGTCAGTGTTATTAGAAATAAGGGGCGTGTTAATTGGTAGTTGTGCCACTTCTACTTCTACTTTTTCGCCAAAAGAAACAAACCAAACGGACTACTTTCGTAGGACGACAATACTTTCTCTTCCACTCCAGCTCTCGACTAACGACCAAGATCACCTTCCCTGCGAGTTAACGAAGTTGAAGTTGCGCCCAACTTTCAACGTCGAGTGCTTATCCGCAAACTTGGGCCACAGCCATAGCAATGCAAATTGAGCAGAAATCAAAAGTTGAAGTGAAAGAAGAAACACTAGTGGTTTCTTTAATCTTGTTGCTTAAAAAAAAAAAAAAAAACTTGGCAGTAGAATAAGCTTCACAAACAAGAAATCAAGGTATTAGTCATGGCCAAGGTTAGTCGTCGAGACGGAATTAGCAACCTGGAGATGGGGAGTTGGGAAGGGAGTTTCCCTATTTCAGATAGAAATAAAACGAATGGGCAAGCGTCGTCTTGCCATGAGCTTTTTGTCACCATGTTTGGTTTTCCACGTTATCTAAAGTTGCATTCAAGTTCATTTGCTAGTCATCTTCCCGTTTTTAATTTCAGTGTTGTTGCCAGGTTAATTTTCGTTTGTGATATTTGTTTTTATTGAATTTGTTATTTTGTAATTGTATAGGTCATGTCTGAAACAGTGGTATTCGTGGCTGGATTCAAGAACTCGGATTCGTCACAGCAGTTGATTCGCCCCGTTTCCACGAAAAGCGTAACAAACGGGAAAACGCATTTAGTTCTTCCGGATTTCGCTGCCAGAGTTCCCGAAAACGGGAGTCCGACGAATGGAAACTCTTATCATGATTCGTCCGAAGGAAGCTTCTTATACAATAACACAATCCCCCCAACCGAGGGTAACAATGCTCAGCCTGACGTTCCAGTCCAGACCACTTTGCAGGAATTGGAAGAGCAGGAGGATGATAGCAACGACGAAATTTTGCCTTGTGGTCTGGGCAAGTGGTTTTCGCCTCCCTGGCTGCAGCCTTTGGCCTCTAAACAAATGTTTTTGGCAATCTATTGTCTCACCTGCGTTTTACAGGTATATAAGGGTTAGTTTCTTAGAACATCTCATTAAATTTTGTTTGTTCTTTCTTTTGAACTTTAGGGCATGTATTATACCTATTTTGTTAGCGTCTTGACAACGATCGAAAAGCTTTTTCAAATAAAATCGAAAACAACAGGCATCATCATGAGTGCAACAGAAATCGGACAAATTGGGGGCTCATTGTTACTGACTTATTACGGGGGCCATGGCCATCGTCCTACATGGATTGGTTGGGGAATGGTATTATTTGGACTGTCGTCGTTGATTTGCTCGTTGCCTCACTTTTTGTTCGGCACTGCCCAAGCTGAAACTCCCATTCATTTTGCGGAAAATAAGTTGGTGTGCAAATTACACAATGACAGTTCCCAGTTCTGGGCGCGCAATCAGACGACGGGTGATATGAATCTGGGGAACTTGAGTGAAATGACAACGCAATCACCGCCTTGGAGTCAGGAAGGAGAATGTGGAGATGTGGGAAAACAGCAATCTCAATCACGAACAACGCAGATAGCACTCTCGGTGTTTTTTGTCAGTTTGGTTGGCATTGGACTGGGACAAACGGCCGTTTATACCTTGGGAATGACGTATATTGATGATAATGTGGCTAACAGGGAGTCCCCGACCTATTTTGGTAACCTTTTTGACTTTCACTAGGTCATAAGAAATCCGGGCAAAGAAAGTTATGCAATTTTTTTCATAGCTATCACTATTGGAGTGCGTATTTTGGGCCCAGTTTTTGGTTTCTTGCTGGGAGCAGCTTGTACGTCGCTATACGTAGACCCGTTAGCAGACGTACATATTACAACGAACGATCCTGGCTGGATAGGAGCATGGTGGCTTGGTAACTTGCTGAGAAAACTTTTTAGTTCACAAGTCAAACTAACGTTACGTATTTTAACTATTTTAAGGAATGGTTTTAGTTTCCGTCTTGATATTCATCTCCTCATTAGCCATGTTTTCGTTCCCGAGACGGTTGCCCAACCCGAACTGTCGGGTAGAAGGCACTGTTGCATCGATTGCACATCGAAGGCAGGAACTTTCTCCCAAAAGGAATCCTAGTTTGAAAGGTATGCAATGTTAAAAGATTTTTCCTAAATCTTTTAAAAATGTGATCATGTTCAACGTGCGTTTCTTGGTGTCGTAGATTTCCCCAAAGCTGTACGTCGGTTGTTGAAGAATGACATTTTGTTGTTAAGGACTGCGAGTAGCGTTTTGCATATTTTACCCATTGCTGGACTCTATACATTCTTACCCAAATATCTGGAATCTCAGTTTCGGTTAACCGCTAATGTTGCGAATATGATTTCAGGTAAAGAAAAATCAATAAAGCCCGCTTTATACTTTATTATTTTTTTCTGTTTGTGGATAGCCATGGGTGGCATTCTTGTGATGGGTGTAGGGATCTCGTTAAGTGGGGTTTTCATCCGGAAGATGAAACCTAATCCAAAATTCGTGGCCGGATGGCTGGCCAGTGCAGCTCTTTTATACTCGATTGGTACATTTTACTGTTAATTTTGGAGTCAAAAAAACAAACCAAGTTTCCATTGTTGCAGGTATGGGCATCTTGATGCTAATTGGCTGTCCTATGGATGACTTTCGTGGTCTCTCGGAAGATGGAAAGGTGCTAAATCCGCCCTGCAACCGAACTTGTGAGTGCGATCCTCACACCTTTGCTCCTGTTTGCTCAGGAGAATATACGTACTTCTCTGCCTGTCATGCCGGATGTAAACAAATTGATACGGAAGACTTCAAGGTGTAGACAAATGGTTAATGATATTGATTCTTGATCTCGATACTAATTTTTTCTGTTGTCTCTCTTTGACTTGTCGTAGTACTCAATATGTGAGTGCCTAGACAAGAACGCGACAGCCACGACGGGCTATTGTCCTCGTGAATGCACCAACTTTATATGGTACATTGGCCTTTTCTCCTTGTTTGTTTTGATTCATTCGACAAGCGAGGTAGGGTCGTTATTGCTTACCTTGCGATGCGTAGATCCCAAAGACAAAGCCATGGCCTTGGGGTTAATTCAGTTTGCGATCGGATTGTTTGGTAAGTACAGAATTTTCGTTTTTTTTTTTTTCTAAAAGAAAAATTAAAAGTTTATCAAATTAATGGACAAAAACTTTGGTACAGGCAACGTCCCTTGCCCAATTATCTACGGAGCTGTCGTGGATTCTGCCTGTTTAGTCTGGAAAATTACCTGCGGTGAACAAGGCGCGTGTAGTCTATACGAGTCTACCCGTTTTCGGTATTTCTTTCATGGTAATGGTTCGAGAAATGGGTATAGAACGGTGTGACTAATAAGGGTTCCCTTTCTTTGCATTAGGCACGACAGGAGGATTGATGCTTCTAGCGTTTTTAGTTGACGTGGTAGTCTGGTATAAGGCTGATAAAATTAGTTTTACTAGTGGGGACTGTTCAGAGACGGTTGAAGAAGAACTGCAACCCATGCGAGTTGATAGCCGACACAAAATGATTCGTTGATACGATGAAAGCGCTGGCTACGTTATAATGGTGTGCAATATTCATACAACAACCACATGTGATATGAAGGACACCAAGGTGTTTGCGTCACAAGAGACTTTACTTTGCAAAGAAAAAGAGCCATACAGATCTTGTTACGCGATTTTGGAATCTCGCTGGGCGAATTTTACTTCGAGGAGGGCCAGTGATAGTGATTATTATTGTTTCTTCATATTTGTTTATAAATTAGTTGCACGTAGTCCATACGTGCGTCAGTATGTTTTTATCCCGAGTTGGGTAAATGAGAGGGAATCTGGAAATGATTGATAACTTACCTAGCGATATCACTTGAAAATTAATTTTATTGTACTAAAACACAAAAAGAAGCCTTAGATTTCGCTTGCGAAGGTGCCAAGGAAGTTACATCTTCAAGTCTCGTTTTCATGTAGAATATGTACAGCCATGACCAGAGATTTTTTACGAGAAAGTTGCGATTCCATTTCCCGTGTCGGCGTTTCTAAGCGCGACCTTATGATGTGCAGCCGAAGTGCAACTTGATAAAAATATTTTTTTATTTACTTTAATACATGGTTGGTATGCAGAAATTTCTATTTTCCTGTTTATATAAACCAGACTTATTAAAAGTATCTGTAATATTAAGTGAAGCTCTGCCTTGGTCGTAAGAAAAATGTAAGAAATTCAAACTTTGTGCTCATAAAAGTATTTTTCAAGAACGAAAAACAACGCCATCTGGAATTCACGTTAGTAATCATTTCTTTTGTCTACTTGTGCTTTGTTTACTTCAACTTTTACAAACCACAGTGGTTTTTATTGATTTAAAGAAAAGAAAATGCCAGATTCCCTGCAAGAAAATTTGAGTACTTATCGCCTTCAATTGCAGCAGGTTCGTGAAAAACGTCTTTAATTTATCACTTTATTTATTTTCAACGCACGATACTGTTCTATTAGGTAGAAGCCGCGCTAACCACAGATTCTGCAAATGCGGAGCTTACGAAGTTAAAAACAGACTTGCTTGAGGTAATTAATCTAACTCGAGAACTTCTACGTGCTCAAGAAGGAGAAGATGCAGCACCCACCTCAGGTTGTATCATGGCTATTTTGAGGGACAGTAGTTCATAATAGGTTTTTAATTTAATTAGCACCTAGCTTTGATTTCGAAGCAGCAGAGAATGTTCCGATGAGGAATTGGAAGGTTGGTGAGAAATGTATGGCAAAGTGGAGCAACGATTCAAAGTAAGGCTATTCTTCTTAGACAGACTTTGCTATATTTATCTTTCGAAACTTTTACTTTCAAGGTACTACCCTGCCACCATTGAAGAGATTACTAAAGATGGAGAAGTTTCAGTTCGCTTTGACGCATACGGCAATACAGATATAACCAAGTTGAACCTGTTGAAAGATCGACCGTCTAACGCCGAATTAGACACCAAGAAAATGACCCAAAATCTCAAGAACAAGTACGTAACTAAAATAACCCAATGAAAAAATCGTAAACGATCCCAACTTTGGATAGACGTGCTGCTTTGCAGCAGCAAAGAGAGTACCTGAAGAAACGCAAACAGAAGAAACAGCAGCGAATGAAAGTTATGGAAGATGAGCGTGAAAAGGAAAAGAGCAAATGGCAGAATTTTGCCAATAAAGTAATATCTTAGAGTTTCGTAAACGTAATTTGTATGCATTTTCTGCAATCTTAGGCAACGAAGAAAAAAGGAGTTGTCAAGAAAAGTATTTTCGCCACAACTGAACACATTACTGGCCGAGTAGGTGTGGGAACCTGTGGTGTAAGTGGGAAACCGATGACTGAGTATTCAGCAGGCGAAAAGCTGAGGAAAGGAGCGATTTGATGAAAGGCCTTTATTTCCAAGTTCAAGCCTATTACTTCACATTTCGCGGTCTTTGATTTTTATGTAAACTTGACAATTTATTACAAACTGAAGTTTCTCGGAAATTAGTCATACAAAAAAGGCATGGCATATTATCGACTAGAATGTGTCCAAAATATTAAAATTCGTACATGCACCGGAAAGGAGATCAAGTTCCAAATACTTGCAATGGAATGTTATGAGCTCAAAGCCTATCCTGCTACTACGCTAAGTCAGGGTAACGTATACAAGGGTTTTTTTAAATCAGAAAAAAACAGGTAAAGAACAATTCAAAACTACATCTATCTATCTGCTGCACTTGTAAAATTTCTTCCTTCCATATCGGTCCTATCTCGCATACGAACTCGTGCATAGTCACGTAATCTAGCTGCTCTCTCTTTTTCTAGCCGCCGTTTTTCCCGTCTGTCCACAAAACTGATCAAGCAAGCAGTAGGTACCCATAAAATAACCGAAACGAGAAGCACTGTGCCCACGATGTTGTCTTTCAGGACGCTTAAGACCTTGTTGATCGAAATATCTTCGATTATATCCCAAAATCGTTCAACCACATCTTGAACGGTTTTTTCACAAACGCCCTACAAGATATCAGGCAATTTTAGGGATTTTTACTCAAGAAATAATGGATAAATACTTCTTACGTTATTGCAGAATCCATGAATGCAAGGCGTTCCATCAGGCAAAACGTCCACAGGATCCATGGCGAAGCACGTGTCGTTCAAATGCATTCGGCAGCATCTCTTGCACGCATCCCCAGCTAAAGAAAGTTAGAAAGGAAAATGTGGATTTAGGACTAGAAGACGCAAGATAGAACGTCCACTTACGTGTGTCACACATGCAGCTCTGCATCCCTTGCGTTTCGCAAAATGGTAAGCACGTCCCATTCTTGCATTGGCCTCGCTCCAAACAATCAGTCCCATCTGGCATAGGCGCTGATGAGGGACAATCAGGTGACGCGCCCGTGCAGCGCGACTCTTGCTCACATGTAGCCATTTGAGCATCGCGACATTTTACACCTACAGGCAGAAGCTGACAACTTTTGCAGCACGGGCTATTTTTGTCACTAGAAGAAAAAAAAGTTAAGACTCTGAATCTGACAACAGGCTTTTTTACCTGCAAATGGCTCCAGTAGACCGACGCAAAGTACAAAACTTGTCGCAGCACGGATCGCTATCTTCGCTGCCTAAGAGACCAGCATCACACTCTTCTCGCCCCTCCACTCGCAAGTTGCCACAAAAGGACTCTTCAGGCTCCGCAAAACAGCGACTGGACTTGGCCAGTAGAACAGCTCGAATCGATCGCAAGCTGCATGGTGAGAATCTCTAAGATAGACACGAAACAAAACGTTTAAAAAGTGAACTTGTTTCTAATTTGAAATTTACTTTGTTGTTGATATCATAACCACTGACTGAGTAGGTATACATAAGAAATGAGCCGCCCTGGGAAGCACTAGGACTACATTCGGCCAAATCCGGATCGTGTTCTGATCCCCAATTATGCCCAAATTCATGAGCGGTGACCAAATCAGCCTCGCGGGTTATCACACGCTGGCCATAATGATTGCGCGAGGAGCTTAAACCAGAATTTAAATATAAAGTATAGCCGCTTTTGAAATACTCTGGCGTGCATATGCCACCCACAGAATTGCGGCGAGGCGAGCCTACATACGCCAAACCTAAGATGCCACCATCGAATTTGATATCCGTAAATAAATGGGCAAGGCAGTAATCTTTGTGACTGTACTCTCGGCTAAAAACCTACGACAAAAGGAAAATATGATATGTAATGCACAGATTATAGATTACTAATATTACCTCGAGTAAGGTTCGAACATCCCAAGAGCTTCTTTCCATGTTGTAGTGTAATTCTCCATCTCGGACACGTGTAGGTTCACTGTGAACCACAATTTTCTTGATTACAAATCCCATTCCAGTTATTCCGTCTTGGTCTGGGGAATCTCGCCATATGGTTTCAGAGTAAATGGAGTGGACACGATCCACTAGACTAATCTAAAAGATAGCAAAATACAAGTGTTTTGAATCATAACGAGGAAGATTACTAAGTAGTTGATGGTAGTTTTGGTATTGGAACCACCCATCTCACGAAAAAAACGATAATCGGCTACGAGAAGTAAAGGACAGCGAGTTTTGGCAGCGCTATAACTGTAAGGGTCAGCCTGCCTTTTTTCTCGTTGAAAAGGAATTTCAACCGCAGCTACGGCTTTGTCTAAACTTATACAAATTTTCAGAAAAACGAACTCTAGAAACATTTTCAAAATTTGTACCGCTTGCGTTCCCTTCCTCTCTTATGTAGCTACAGACTTTCGGTCGTTTTTCCTTTATGTCATGCAGGTGGTCGCTAAAAATCCACTTATCTGCATGTTTTTCAGCTTCTGGCGTGATAACATCTGAGGCTTTGTAAGTGATCATGTTCTTCTGAGAATCGTTGAAATGTCTCCACGACGGCTACAAGCAAAGAAGTTTGCCCCTGAAGGAATCTTACTATAACAAAAGTTACTTCGATATGGTAGATCTCGTCTTCGGTATAGATAGTGGCAGTAATTAGTCCATCATCAAGATGCACATTAGCTTTTGACTTGGTTTCACCAAAAACCCGTCCCTCGTAGAAAGATTCATGGTCAATGGATGACGGTTTTTCGTTTCCTTCTGAATCGACTTCATAAGATTGAAAGTTGGAGTGAAAGACGTCTTTCGACGGTGTCAAGATAAGTCGGAAATTCCTATTAACAAACACAACCACGCTAGCCTTACATAAACAGACAGATAAAATATAGTGTCTACCTTCCGAGAGTTTTGAAGGAAACCTCTTTTATGACATTAAATGGATGAGGACTATAGTTTACACCTCGTTTAACGATGGAGTGACTCAAGTCGTCCAAATGCAATAGCTCAAATCTACGTAAGTTGGGCAGTTTCTCCTGACCTAATTTATCGTAAAATGAGAATTAAAGTCAATTTTGAACAAGTCCCTAACACTATTATTATTCTTACCAGTTACATAACTGAAACCGAAAAAAATAGAAAGATGAGCAAGTAACAAACAAACGGTAAAACTTTCCATTTCTGATTCAAAATTTATAAATCCCTTTTCCAACTTTCACAAGTAACCCACTTCGTTACTCATCCCTTGTTTACTTCTTCCAATCAAAAAGTTTGTTACGCTCTGATCCAAGGTAAAAGTGCTATTCACACGCACAGCATCAGTAGCTTTTTCTAATGTCCCTACAACTCTAAGAATTAGGCGCCAACAGAGTCTTTACCCAATGCGCTCCCTAGCAGCAAGAATGGGCGAAATCCATCATATTACGTACGTTTTCTACAAGGCGCGTACATTCCAGTCGGACCGTTTGAACGAGAATGTTGAGCGGAATATTGTGTGGAAGATCCCCTAGCATAAACTCAAGGTTTCCGAAAGCACGAATCCCAAATTATTGTTTCCTTGCACTTGCAACAGGTAACCTAACATACGGTGGTGGGGTTATATCCTCGTTCGATCGGGGGGAACAACGGAATCCATGACTTCGTCAGTAGAGGCCATGGATTCAGACTGATCGGAGGAAGACTTACTTGAAGGCTTTTCTGCAAGAACGACAAGATAATCAGAAGATTAACATGATTTACAGAAAAGAACGCTATAATGTCCCCATGTTGGACGGGGTTCAGAGTAGGGATAAGTACGGTAGATCAGTTCTAAGTCAGACTAAAAAACGACTGTCAAACGGCGTACGAATCAGGAGATAGTACTAATTTACATACAGCAAGCATATGATGCGAGTATGGATTGAAGTTCTACTCAGAAAGATAGGTGAGGGAGCCATCAGAGGAAATATTTTAGCGGTAATACGTAGCTTCTTAAAAGAAACAACCCTTCAAGTCAGAGTGGGTGCCCACCTGTCGACACAAATCCCCATGAAAAAAGGAATACCACAAGGATCTGTAATGTCTCCCTGGGTATTTAATATGATGATGGCAAACCTGTCAAGTAAATTAGGACACGGAAATATATCGATATCTGCAGACGATGCTGCGCTATGGGTTACAGGGATTAGTGTAGATGTAGCAATGGGAATATATTACACAAAAACAGGAAAGG
Organism: Lepidurus packardi; assembly: GCA_023053545.1. Lineage (NCBI taxonomy): Eukaryota > Metazoa > Arthropoda > Branchiopoda > Notostraca > Triopsidae > Lepidurus > Lepidurus packardi. Next base: position 7,498,271 of record JAKZAN010000005.1, on the reverse strand, counting down.
TGTTAAAAATAGGAAGTACTTGAGACTTCTTAAACGAGGTGGAGATCCTGCGTTGCGTTTGTTTAAGTTCAACGAAGATGATTGTCACTTCAATAAGTTTATTCCAATACGAAAGAACAAGAGTTAAGTCCACAGAAAATGGCGCTATAGAATCGTATTGAGTTAAAAACATGAACTCAGGTCAACAGTTCAAAAAACACTCACACGGAATTACGAGTGAAACCGTTTATAAGCTTCGTCCGCATATAGGTTTCATTCTCCTTTTACAAAACATTGCAAGGAGTCCGAGGTCAAAAGGATGACGTCAAAGATACGAACAATGTCTATAAATAAAGACGTCTACGCTTAAAAAATCCCCAACAAAAGTATCAGTTGCTCTTTTGCGATTGAGATGTGAACATGGAAAAACAGGATCATGGATGTACAGATTTAATCTAAAAAGAAATAGCACGTGTGATAGGTGTGGAGAGAGGGAAGATACGGTGGAACACAAGATTACAGAATGCTCGTACCACTCCTTTGAACGGGGAATACTAAAGAATAAAATGATAAAAGAGGGAATCGAATTTAAGCTCGATAACGTACTGGGTTTTGGCAATCTTACAGAATACAACCAATTTTTAGCCCAGTCATTTTTAGTTGATTACATAAGAGTTACAGGACTAGTCGATATTATTTAAATGTTTGATGAAGGTCTAAATTCTGTCACCTTCCTTTAAAATGCACTTTCATAAGCACGCCTATCCCAATATAATATTGAAAATTCGTGTTCGGACCACCCAAAGTCAAACGGAGTTGAATAGACAGCGATACCTATTGTGAATGCAGCAGACGGCGATGCGATGCCACTTCGCCTGTCGTCTTTCACAACACAAAGAAGATGAAGAAGTACAAGTGCGGCTAAAGTAAACAAACCGAACCAACAAAAACAAACAAGTGCCGGTCGTTTTCTATTGCGTTGGTGTTTTACTTTTCAGATTCTGAAGAATCTGTTTAGTTTAAGTAACAAAATCTGAACTGAAATGCCAAAATGTTGTGTTCCTTTCTGCACGGCACATTCAGGAAGGTCAAACAAGAGATCAAAGTTCGAAGATTTCATTTCACATGTTACCGCATGAAATTTTGCTACTTAAACTAAACAAATTCTTCAGAATCTGAAATAAGAAAACACAATGTAATAGACAATGACCGGCACTTGTCTGCTGTTGTTTTGGTTTGTTTACTTTACGCGCCTTTAGTACGCAAAATGGTGGATTTCGCCCCTTCTTGCCGCTACGAGGCGAATCTGGTAAATACTATATTATTGCCCTTCATTACTCGGAAAATGAGCGATTCTATCGCAGCCTCACTTGCTAATTTGCTTGATTACAAGGATGTAATCATAAGTAGGCTGAAGGGTAAAATAATATTTACTAATTCTTAGCTCAAAGATTGGTTAACTTTTTTTATTTTTTAGGAGAGGACCTGAAATGCGCCGTAAAAAGGTTGAAGGACGTCATGAAAGTATACATAGAATTGGAGCACGAAACTCACTGCAGTGCAAAGGTACTGGATAGAAGGCTCTGCACGCAAGAGGATAAAGTCCAGGTTTTCGGCGATTTAGAACACATATTTAAGAACAATTTGCAAAAAGAAAAAGCTCGACAACCTGTTGACGTGCAAAGCCATCAAAAATGGAAACTTTTGGAGAGGGAGATCCAAGAAGCCATTACAACCCTTGGTGAAGCAAGCGCAGATTCTGATCAACCGGTTGAATTTAATGATAGCCAAGGTTCGGACGAGATTGCCGCCGTTTCGGAATCCATTCAAACAATTGACCCAATAACAAAGAAAGTTATGGAGAACCCTGTCAAAAATATTCGTTGCAATCACGTCTATGAGAAAACCTCGATTTTGGAGATGATAAAAAGGAGCCGCAAGTTTAGGTACAAGTCAAGGTTCTGATTTTTTTAGCCAGTACAGCTTGAAAACTAATTTTATTAGGTGTCCTCAAATGGGTTGTGTTAACAAGTTCCCTATCAGAGAATGTGACCTGGTGGATGATCCCGAATTACTCCGTCAGATCAAACGTATACTGAGTAAAAAGACCTAAGATTAATTACAAGTGAGAGCGCTAAACAAATTAAGAAAAAAGTTGAGATTTTTTTATCCAAGTTTGTGTACCCCAGAAATACATTTCAATACATTTATTTTTTTATGATACATTTCAATTCCGCGCTTTGGAGTTTGGAATTCTAAAGAAATATTATTTTCTCGCCTAGATGGCAATCCGGGTTGTTTTGATAAGCTTACTTGTTATGACCTATGAGTTAGAGTTATTATAAAAAAATGTTTCCTTTGAACAGTCTAGAGGATAGTGAAGAGAATGAAGCACCAATCCAAGTTGATTTGGAAGATGAAGTGATTAAGGAAGCTTTGCAAACTGGTCTTGATTTGCGGCAATATTCACGTCAGGTCGAGGAAGAGCTGCATGAAGTAAATTTGCTTGGGGGTTCTCTAATTTTTCGTTTGAATATAGAAGTATGTATTCTTAAAACATGTTAATTATATTTTATATGACTAGGCAGAAAGATCTTCGATTCAAGATTACATTAAAGAAAGCAAAAATATTGCATACTTGCATGACCAAATTACAGCATGCGATGGCATACTGGAAAAGCTGGAAGGCATGCTGCTCGGGTTCCAGGGCGATTTGGGTAACATTAGCACTGAAATCCTAAGTCTCCAAAAACAGTCCATTGAACTCAGCATTCGCTTGTCGAATAGACAGGGAGTTCGAGGGGAATTAAACCAGTTCGTAGACGAAATGGTTGTACCGGAATCCCTCATTCAGTATATTTTCTCAAAACACAATGCAGTTGTTTCTCTTTAACCGACTGCGTTGTTGTAGTCATATATTGGAGACACCTGTCACCGAGAAAGATTTTATGGAATCGCTTTACAGTCTGGATAACAAAATTAATTTTGTCAAAGAGCAAAGTTTCCGCGAATGCCGGTCATCCCAAGATGTCCAGGACGTTGTAGAGAAGTTGAAAATCAAAAGTATCGCTAAAATACGCGAATACCTTCTCCAGCGGATATATCAATTGCGCAAACCTATGACCAATTATCAAATCCCTCAAAATGCTCTTCTGAAACACAAGTACTTGGCAAAACAACGTAAACCAGTTAGTAAGGATACTAAAAACGGTCTTCCTCGTCTAAGGTTTTTTTATAAGTTTCTGGTGGCTCAGGAACGAAGCATAGCCAAAGAAGTGCGTGACGAATATGTGCACACACTAAGCAAGATTTATTATTCATATTTTAAAGCCTATGCTACTCGCCTTATGAGACTTCAATACGAAGAAGCAGCTTCCAAAGAAGATCTATTGGGTGTAGAAGATACCGTAACCAGAGGCTTGTTTACGAAACCAAATATCAAAGCCAAGAGCACTGTTTTTACATTGGGGAACAGAGGAACCGTGCTGACCACCGATTTGGAAGCTCCTATCCTAGTCCCTCATGCAGCCCAAAAGAATGAGACGAAAGTAAAACATACGTTAGAAATGTCTTTGTTTTAATCTTTTGTTTTATGATGGTGTACAGTATCCTTTCGAGGCCCTATTCCGCAGCCAACAGTTTGCCCTAGTGGACAATGCATGCCGAGAATACTTGTTCCTTTCGGAATTTTTTATGGTACAAGGTACGGCTGCCCAGGATTTGTTCAACAACGTTTTCGGCAAAACCCTCCACGTTTATGTCCGGGAATTGGAGGAGTTTGTCCAACACTGCTACGATTCTGTTGCCATTTTTTTATCCATACATTTAATCTTCCGTTACCAGCTTCTTTGTCATAAACGAGCTGTACCAGCTTTGGATGGGTATTGGGATACCCTCTTGAACTTTTTATGGCCTAGGTTTATATCCTATTGCCCGTCGACTATTTAAACTTTATTTACGCATTGTTTGGTTTTAGATTCGAGCACATACTACAGTTGAATATCCAAAGCGTGAATGAGTGTGATCCTCAGCGCTTTACGACAGTGGATATGCGACCGCACTACATTACGAGAAGATATGCTGAATTTAGCGCGGCGTTGGTTGGGATCAACGAAAGCTTTCCTAACGAGAAAGTAAACCGGTTGTTGGCGCAATTGCAAGAAGCGGTAGAACATTTTATTCTGAAAATGGCTGCGGTCTTTCCCCAACGAAAAAACCAGTTAATTTTTCTCATAAACAATTACGACATGATGCTGGGAGTTATTTCGGTAAGAAAATCTCGGCATGGACTGAGTGCTAAAAAGTTTATTGACTCACAGGAACGAACCCGAGACGACTCCAAGGAATCGGAGACCTTTAAAGAACAGCTATCGTCGCGTACTGCTGAGTACGTAGAAGAAATGTTGGGTCAGCAGTTTGGAGGGATTATCCATTTCGTGAAGGAATGTGAGAATACAATTGAAAAGGGACAAGCTGATAGTCTACGTAAAGACGAGCGTCAGTAACCTCAGACTTTTGCTTGTAACATTATAGTAATCACGATACTATGTTTAGGTAAAGCTCAATCTTTGATCCAGTCGTTTAGCATGGGCTGGAAGAAATCGTTGGATGATATTAACCGCGAAATTTTGTCTTCATTCCCTAATTTTAAAAATGGAACGAATATTCTCCAAGCTACTCTTACCCAATTCGTGCAATATTACCATCGTTTTCAGAAAATTCTTTCCCAGCATCCATTTCGCAATCTGCCAGCACGAACGGATCTCATTAATATTCACCAGTTGATGGTAGAAGTGAAAAAATATAAGCCAACTTTTTGAACTCTGGAAGAGCTTTGTCCATATCTTGGTTTCTGTAGTTCTGTTCGTTTCGGATGGGTGAGTGGAACAAATGTGTTACGCACTACATTAAATGTAATAAATTTGTCAACCCGACACTTGGTTTTTTTACTACAAACACAGCAGATTTTATAAGGCAGTAACTTTAAAAAACGTGTAGTATTTTAAACGAGGGGTAACGAGTTGGAATCAAGTTTACAACTCAAGTAGGGTTAGGGTTAATTTTTTTCGGATAGTTCAGGCAACGCTTTTCGCTTTGCCTTTTCTCAGGTTTCGCATTTCGCGTTTGGTTCGCATTTTAGTTCGCATTTCGGAGAAATTTTGATACAACTGGATAGAATTGATACACTTGATCGAGTTTGATATAACTTGATAGTAGTTGATATCAGTTTTGATACAACTTGAATGCATTTGATAGATGTTTTCATATAAAACGATAGCATTTGATAGATTTTTACTGGCCGTCTTTTAGGCTAGAAGTCAAGCCCGTTTTTCTTTTCTGTCTCAAAAGTTTTGGGCTTACCGAATGTCATACTCGCTAATATACAGATTTCTTAAAATAGAGCAGAACCATTCGCTCATTATGTTACGTGTAATATTAAAATATCTTCAGATGGAAAAGTTAGATTACAAATGTGTTGGACAAAGATAGTTAAAATGAACTAAAATTCTTATAACTCGAAAGCATTTAAAAAGTGAAACGCGCGTTAAAACTGGCGTAGAGACATCTATGAAGCCGAAAGCAACGTTTTACCTCGGTTTTGTTTACTTTCCAGCTCAGATCCTGCTGTTAGGTAGGTTAAATCTTAATGTACTTCTTAATTAATATTAGGCCAGGCTTGGGTAAAGACTGTTTTTATTTGTTCATGTAGGCTCTAGTATGATAGCTTCATTGGAGCATAATCTTGCTTAGTTTTCTACTTTCCTTTCGATCTTTTTGTGTGGACGCGAACTCAGTTGGGCCAATAATAACAATAATTTGAAAAAGCAAGCAAGCCCAAGAAATTCACCGAGATTGAAAATGTGGGGCAGTAAATGGAGAAGTTTTTGGCTGCCACGCACAAGTTCAGATTCCATCGCCTTCCTGTTCGTCTCTGCCATTATCCCTGCCATCTATATGTTTGAGACGTGCATCGTTTTCCCCACAATTTACCACGACAACCCATTCCTAATCTATTTTCATTCAGTATTTGGGACCTACCTTCTTATAAATCTTGTTGGTAATTTAATGGGAGTCGTTCTGGTCGACACAAGCATCAAAGGCTTAATACTTTCACCCAGTCAGGCTGACCCAGACCAAGGCTGGCGATATTGCTCCGACTGTGAAACTATCACCCCACCCCGCTCCTGGCATTGTGAGCGGTGCAAAACTTGCATTCTTTGCAGAGAGCATCATTGCGCTTTTACGGGTTACTGTGTCGGTCACCGAAATCGTCGCTATTTTATGTGCTTTATATTCTATATGTGGCTGTGTACGGCGTATTGCACGTACTTTAATCACGGTTTCATCATGAATTCGCTTGGCACTTTTACGTGGAAACATATCGTCCGATTAGTCATGCCAATGGCTGTAATTCTCTTGGGTTTTGATTTTTCGGCGACGCAGTTCTACACTTTCTTTTATACGGTTTCAATTATTGGATTCTTATTTACTTCTACTTTGCTTTATATTCACATCAAATTAACGTGGAAAGGAATTACTACTTATGAAAATAATCAGAAAGTTGCTCGTTATGACTTGGGACCCTATCAGAATTTCAAAGAAGTGTTTGGCGAAAAGTGGCTCCTCGCTGCCCTTTTTCCTTTTTGTAACTCGCCTCTACCCCATGACGGAGTGCATTTCCATACACGAGAAGAGTGGCAACTGGAAGGTTTCAAACACAAATAAAAAAGGCTCACTGAACTTATCCTTGATGTAATAAGGTAGCCCTAGTCATGTATGCAAATACATTGCTCCAACCAATTTGTGATAGAATGATAGAACTTTCCTGATTATTCGAATTCTGATTCTAAGTGTGTCAGAAGTCACGCCCAGATGGCATACATTCTAAGGTCCAAAGTTTAGTTCTCGAAACGTGTTAAGAGTATCTCGCTCTTAACATATGGTCTCAGAAAGAATCACTTAGGTAAAAGCTTTATTAAAGGTTATATTAACTCTTATTTAATTTTCTCTCATTGTATAGGTAACGATAATGTATTCCGTACCGGCGAACCACATTCTTCACGGAGGCTTTTGTCACCCTGTATTACGACAATGGCAAAGTGCAAATACTTCGATTCTTCCACAAAATCTCATGTATCCTCTCTTCATCATGTAAGTGTCTTTGTTAGCGTTATATTTTCTGCTAAGTACAGATTTTTCTTTTCTCTAGAGACGATCCTGATTCTGAAGAGCCTATTTCAAGCATGTCCGGGGTTTCACGGTTTGGTGTCCATAAACTAGAAGAACATCTAAAACCCATCGTAGCCAATGGATTAAGCTCTGTGCTCTTATTTGGAGTCCCTGCTAAGCTAGAAAAAGTACTGCAGAATCAGAGCTGTCATAAGCGTTGTGTAAGCAGTGCTTTTAGGATGAACGTGGTTCAGGAGCTGATGATCCCACGAATCCCGTAATTGCTGCAATTCAAATGATTCGAAAGAACTTCCCGGACGTCGTAATTGCTTGCGATGTAAGTTTTGTTTTGAGTGAGATTTTTATTAAGTTGAATTCATTCTTTAGGTTTGTCTCTGTGCATATACTTCGCATGGTCATTGCGGAATTCTTAAAAGCGATGGTACTTTTGATAATGCTGCAAGCGTTCAACGATTAGCTGAGCAAGCTTTTGCATACGCGAAAGCGGGTAAACAGTTCAGTAAAGCATAACTGCAGTGTTTAACTTAATAAAATCAACTTAGGAGCGCATGTGGTAGCACCATCGGATATGATGGATGGTCGCGTAGGTGCCATCAAGCATATCTTGGTGGAAAACCAACTCGCTAACCGTACTTGCGTTCTTTCGTACGCTGTGAAGTTCGCTTCCTGTTTCTACGGTCCTTTCCGGGATGCTGCCAACTCGGCCCCAGCATTCGGAGATCGTCGTTGTTATCAGCTACCTGCTGGTTCTCAAGGCTTGGCTCAAAGGGCGGCGGTAAGCTCCAAAATTTACATGTAAGTCAAGCTGTATTTCCAAGACTTGCAGGAACGGGATGTGGCCGAAGGCGCCGACATGCTGATGGTCAAACCGGGCTTAGCGTATTTGGACATCGTACGAAAAACCAAGGACCAATACCCACAATATCCCATGTTTATTTATCAAGTAAATTTTTAGCTTGACTACTATTGTCTTATTTAGTGTTTTACGCGCTATATAGGTATCTGGCGAGTATGCGATGCTATATCATGGCGCACAAGCAGGCGCTTTCAAACTCAGGGATACGTTAATGGAAGTCCTGACATCAATGCGAAGAGCTGGTGGTGATGTCATTATTTCGTACTTTACGCCAATGGTTCTCGAGTGGCTGCAGAACAAAGCTTAAATGCTCAAAGCTTAACAAAGCTATAGCGATCTTTCGTTATCGTCTGTCTCACTAACCTGCTTCGGGAAATGGTCTTAGCAAGCTATATATCAGTTTTTAGGGTAATTTGCATGAAAGATACATCTCACAGCATATATAATTGGAAGATTAGCAAACATGAATAAATTAAACATGTGAAACCAGTGATAGAGCACCCATCTAGTGACAAGTTTCGCATTTAGTTACCTTAAGATTATTAACAATGGCGGTCGATACGTCAACTGTTGTTTTTCGAAACGGAATGCAAGAAACAAGTTTAAATGGAGACGGGAGTGAACAGGAGTTTATTCGAATGAACAGCAAGTATTTGGAATTGTGGGGTTTTTCTCTGGTTGACTTGTACCGTCTTGCGTTACGGTTTTACAAAGGTACATTAAAATAGAGGAAATTGGTTGTCGTATAGACTAGAGGAATGGTTCTCGGCACTTATGTCAAATTATTTTGCATTGTCTGTTTTTTCGAATTCTAGAGAAAGAAGGTAAAGCTGTTCATTTAAATTACGAGCAGAAATGTCTTCTGATCGCTTACGCTCAACAAGCAGCGCATGGAAGTTATGTTCCTGATAAAGGGGGAGAAGTTGGAGTTTTAGATGTTGTTGGGAGGGATAGGAGGTACTTTTTGTTAATGATTCTATGCTCAAATATACGATAGAGGATATTTTGTTTGACTAAGACTCGCGTGGTCGAAGCTAGGAAATATGTCTAAGGAATCCGCCATGGTTTCCTTCATTGAGACTTTGGATATCAGCTGCCCATTGTTCCGACCATATATTGAAGCACATAAGCAAGATCTGGAAATTAAGGAGAGGAAAAGGTAGACTTCCGTTATACGTACTATATTTATTGTTATATTTATTACTATGTCCAAATGGTGGAACACTTGTAGGAAAGAAGAAGAAGAAAAACAAAAGGAGTTGGATGCATTGAAAAGAAGGGAGGAAAAAGATTTAATGGAGCAAGAAGAGAAGCGCAGGCAAATAAAAGAGGCATTGAATGAACAAACGTACGTCCAGTTTAAGGCTTACTCTGAACAGCAATACCCAGAAAATCCCGACGAGGTTTATTGCCTTCAACCACTTTAGAGTTATAAGTAACAACATGTATTTTCGTATCCCTAGCAAGCTATTTTAATCCGTCAGTTGCAAGAACAACACTATAAACAATATATGCTTCAGCTTCAGCAACAACAGCAGTTGGGTGGGGAGGTTGAGACGCTGAAAGCCTGGGAAGCGCCTCCACTTCCAGAACAAGAGCATGAAGATCAGGAAGACGAAGGTTGAACCCAAATTAATTATGACATACATCCCTAATCATGTACGTTTAGAAGATTCCGTAGCCGTAGCTACAGCTTCCATGTGGACACGCAAAGATATTGCCGATTTTAAAACTTCTATACGTCAAGAAGGCAAAGATGCCGTCTTGAGGGTAGGACACGGGGAAACTGTTACCGTGCGAGTACCCACTCATCCTGAAGGTTCCTGCATCTTCTGGGAATTCGCCACGGACGGTTATGACATCGGTTTCGGTTTGTATTTTGAATGGAGCGAACCACAAGACCAGCAGGTTTCCGTGCACATATCGGAAAGCGAAGACGATGATGAAGAAGAAGAGGACGAAACTGGTATATCAAAGCCAAAACACAACTGTTTAGAGTAATTAATAATGTTATTATGTTTAGCTATTCCTGTACTGGACTTAGAAGGCGGGCCACTAGCCAAAGTCATTGCAGAAGATCCAACACGACCGCCAGTCAGCATCATAATTCCTGTGTATCGAAGGGATTGTCAGGAGGAAGTTTACGCGGGTAGTCACCCTTACCCAGGTAGGGGTGTTTATTTACTGAAGTTCGACAACTCGTACAGTCTGTGGCGATCCAAAACGCTTTACTACAGAGTTTATTATACGCGTTAGAAGTTTTGACCTATAAGGATATTTAAAAGCTAACCTAGACCAGGCACCATTTTTATGGCCATTATAGCTCTCTTGCTGCCTGCGTCTCAAACCCCTTTATGTGACCCTAAAGCTCTGCTTTTTGTTTAGTAAAAACTTTTGTTGACTTTTGTAAAGCTATTCCATTGAAGCAAAAATATCTATTGCATAAACATTCTGTAAGGAGATGCGGCAGCGTTGGAAGCAGTTTGGATTGTATCAAAGCATACCAAATATGGTTGATAGGATTTGGCGTAACCCAAAAAATGCGTTTTGTGTAAAAGATAAAACCAGTACTGACCTATAAGCTATACAGAAATTTCGGGTTGTGTCTAAGCAGTAGTGATTTAGAATGTCTTCAGTTAGTTAGTTTATTGTGTTTGACCCAGTCCAACTAATTTTTCACTAACTTCCCAAAGCTTCCACGCAGCTTCGTCATCCAGAGCACGACGGGAAGGTTGTTTTTCGGCGCAGTCACTTGAAGGATTAAAAAATTAGGGTCGATTTATAGGGTTCTAATGTACCTGTAATATTTTCCTGATTCGTTGGCCAATTTCTCCTCTAGTGCACAATAGAGGGTCGTCTGGGCCCCCATTTCCGGTGTTTTAAAGAAGTAATTCGATGCCCAGCGGAAAACAGTCGTAAGTGTTGACCCTAGTGATTGGTTTAAGTGACGTCCCAGCTCTGTTTTCACGACTCCGGGATGCAAACCGTATACTGTAACTCCCGAACCTAGAGCGGAGGATGATTTTACAAGGTTCCTATTTGTTGTTTGATTAAATCATAAAATCATGTACCTGCCAATCGGCGAGCTAATTCGCGTGCAAATAGTAAGTTTGCTAGTTTGCTTTGGCAGTAGGAGACATGGGCGTCGTACGTCTTTTCCAACATCAAATCTTCAAAGTTAATCTTCCCATCTAAGATGTTTGGAAACACTTGAATAGCGGAAGATTTTTTTTTTCTTACGTGCATGCGCCATGGAAGAAACAGCGATAATCCGAGAAGGAGCGGACTCTTTTACTATATCAAGAAGCAGTTGAGTCCATAAAAAATGGCCCAAATGATTTACGCCTAGCTGCATTTCAAACCCATCCTGTGTTTTCCAGGAAGGACACATCATTACACCGGCATTGTTGATGAGTAGGTGAATTCGAGGTTCGGATTTTCGAAGCTGTTCAGCGGCTGTACGAATGGACGACAAGCATCCTAAATCCAGTTGTAAGGTATTGACTTGATTTCCGCTTTCTTTTTGAATTTCCACTGCCGCTTCTTGAGCTTTATTTAGGTCTCGGCAAGCAAGAATCACTCGAGCTCCTGTTGAATTTTTTTTTAGTTAACTGGGAGACGTGTCAATACTTTTTTTCGGATTTTATTTTTACCTCGCTTGGATAATTCGCGAGCAGTTTCTTTGCCAATTCCGGTGTTGGCTCCAGTAATTACAGCCACTTTTCCTTCTAATCTCGTTCGAGATAAACATCTAGGCCCTTGAAACAACGGCATGCTATTTCGCTGTTGAACAAGTATTGAAACTTGGAAAATGCGCGTTACGTTTCTTGAGGTTCGTCGCGAACTTTGAAGTCACGACAGACTTTAGGGTAAACGAAGCACGTATTTTGTGTGAGTAGCTTAGAGAGCGTACTGGCTAGCCATCGCTGTCTTGACGTCGAAGTCCAACAAGTGAATGATCGGCAGATAAGAAAACGTAGAGGGATTTCACTACTGTGCTGCACTAAAAGACTGTTGTCTGAATCCCTTTGCGTCGAAGCCGATATTAGGTTTCACACACATAAAAAGAAAAAGGTGAAGCCAAATATCAAGTATGCTGTATCAGGTTACCCCCGCGGTTATTCAATGGCTTCCTTATTTTAAAAACTGTGGGAAAAGAACTGGTTCTAGTATTGAACCCGATGATAATTCACGCAAAAGGAGCAATCTTCAGATTAATTCTCTAAAATAAATTTTTACCCTCTTTTTTTGTCTTGAATTGGTGCGGTTGATGTGCTGTCAGCTACGTGCATTTTTAGCATTTAGTCGTCCTCGTATCCACTTAGCGGTATAACATGTGCATTTATTTTGTGGTACCAATTTAGCGCGTTACCCATCTATATGATCAACGAATACGGATCCCTGCTGGGCAAAAGAAGGTATATCGTACAAGTCGTGAGAAAATTTAGCTTGTATAAATTCGCATTTTAAGTAAGCACAATATTGTTAACTTCTCTGCTGTTTTAATTACTTCTTCAATTATACATTTTACAGTTTTAATTATATGGGGAATAGTCAGGTATTCTATCAAGTAAGTACATATACAGGCGAGCGATCCTGGTTGTCCTTTTATTTTTTCCGAATTGTATTCCTAAATTACATTGCATATAGTGCTATGTATATATACTTGAAGGTTATATAAAGTTTCTGGAAATCATATACTGTATTACAGTTATCACAAACAAAAGCATAAGCTTTCATCTCAAGCACTGTCGGTATATATTTCAACCGATGAATTATCGCTGCTGGAACCTAGAGAAAACTTGGCTAATTCTCTGTACAGTTTCTGTTAAACTTCCTTTAGGCTATTTATCTCCTGCTCCTTGACTCTCCTTTGCCCTCCTTTGGATGTCCGTGCTTATTGAAAACCGTTGCGTATAGATTAGCAATGTTTAGGTTATGATTCTTGTATGTCAGCTGAATATCAATATGTTGAGTTGTTGCCACGTTGTTATCTTCATTAGCAGACTTAGCTAAACCGAGCCTGTTCCCATGAAAGCTTAGGCAGTTGTTTTCAAGAAATTAAATATTATTCGCACGATAATACCTTTTTACCTTGATCTTCTATGTGATCGTCAATGTGGCGCTAATTGTATTCGTTTCCATAACCTTACATGTATGTGAACATTATCAATAAAAAAATATTCATGAATAATTCTTTTTCTTTTTTTTATAGTTTTAATGTAATCATCTCGAGGTTTCAGAGGCTATGTGCTAGCGAGACGTCGTAATTTTACTAGATTGTAATAGATTTTGTAATTGTCATGTAACAAATCTTGTGAAAAGTACAAACGGGCTCGTCTAGTACTTTCACCAATCCAATACAGTAACGAACTTAATGATCGCTACATGAACTTCGCAAATTGATCAGTCACATTGCTTTTCTACTGTTTTAGACCAATCGTGTCCTTTCTAGCCTACTACTACGCTTAGGTAAGGAAATTTCTTTTAAATTCCCAAGTCAATTAAATGAGCAGGTTATTTAATTGTATGACCTGCTCCTGTAATTGACTGGGGAGTTTAGAAGGGATATCGTGTTGAGAACCCTACCTATAATCGTAGACGTATGCTTCAAATGACAGGATTGGTCTACATAACGCCAAAAGTAATGTGATTGGTCAATTTGCAAAGTCCTTGTAGTGACCCATCGTTACCCTACGGTAACTATTGATCGCTATTCGGACTTTCCACATTGACCAATGAAATTGCTTTCTGTCGTTCTACTATGCTTACGTAGGGTTAACAACACGATAACCCTTGTTAACTTCCAAGTCAATTAAACATGCAGGTCATTCAATTAAATGCCCTTCTGTAACGAAGCTAATCCCGCCTCTTCACTAGCAAAATGGACAAAGCAAAGAAAGTTCTCGGGCATATAAGCTATTGATAAATAAAAAGTTCTTGATTCATGGTCGCCAAGCACTTTCTTGGGTGTTGTCGTTTTCGCCAGTAAAGGGGGCATTTAATTGAATAACCTGCTCATGCATCCGCATAGACGGAGAAATTTTGTGTCGACATGAAGGGGTTTTGGGATTTTGTTAAAAAATAAACACCATTATTATTTCCCGCTCTAAAAGCCATCTGGTAGGTAAAAAAAAGAACTACTTGTTTATTCTTCCCCAGTTTCTCACATGTGCTTTCGCAGTATGTAAATACTACACAACATGTCTTATTATAGTAGATATTTTCCTAGCATTTGCGCGAGACATAAGGGTAACTATTTCGCCAGACCAGTGCTCAGGTTTCAGAGAACATGTACTGCAAAGTATTTGCATAACAACTCTGAGCTTAGACGAAAGGCTTCCTCAGAAAAAACCGATTCCAGCCAGGCTGAGTTGAACTATATAAGAGAGGGAAATGTGTCATCTTTTGAATCCTTGTTAAAGGACTGCAGAAATCAAGCGAAGTGTAGCGTAGTTATTCAGACAAACTCGACACAATCATCCAGAGACCTTGCTGACACTTGTAGTCATTACGGCACCATTAGAAAAATGTTTCACTATTCCTTTGCGGGGAAAGTAAGCTTATTTGCTAACGTACCTAACCTCTTCTTATTTAATCTGGTGGTTCTTATTGAATTCAGAATTTTCTCCTCCTTGAATTCTCTTCGGAAATAGAGGTAAAAAAACTACTTTCCCATACCCAACATATTGGCGACCAAGAAGTCATCCCAGCTTACTCTCCTTTCCTTTGGCTTAAAGCCCAAGAAAAGAAAACAGCTTCGAAGAAATCGTCATTTAAACTTCCCGAATTGCTCACTAATCCTATTCAACACGAATCCGAACTTCAAGCACTGATGCAAGGAGCCAAATCGGTAAAGTTCCTTTTCAATTAATCTATCAAGAACTCTATTTACAAGCCTGTTTATAGATTGACGAGCAAATGGATATTTTATGCTCAGGCCTTCAAATGAATGATTTGGCTCGGAGACTCAGGTTTTTGACTTGCCACCAAGTAGAAACTTGCCTTGCTGGCATTTTTCCTCACTCTATAGTACTACCGTTCGGTTCATCCATAAACGGATACGGGAAAAACTCGGCAGATTTAGATATGGTCCTCAGTCTTGATGGCCGAAAAGTAGAAATTCTCTGTAGTGTACATCTTTTACGTCTGGTTCTTTTTAGGAGCCTATGTTGAAAGATAATTCGGCACGAGATACCTCGAGACTTGTTTTTCAAGCCAAGCCGGCGTTCGCAAATGGTCGTTTGCAAGTCCAGAGGCATATGGAACTGCTAGGAGATATTTTACAAGGATTTGTTCCGGGCTGTGTACAGGTTCGTGAATTTTTAGTAGATCTCTATGTTATCGACCCACACTACTAGATAAAGAGGATATTGCAAGCCCGCGTCCCTATTGTTAAATATCAACAAGAATTTACTGGCTTAGAATGCGATTTATCCATGTCTAATTTGTAAGTCAATCTCTTAAATTCTTTCGCTAGAAAATCCTTGTCAAATAATTTTTGGATCCAGAACTGGTGTGTATATGTCAGAGCTGCTCTACTTGTATGGCTGTTGCGACCCAAGGGTAAAACCGTTAGTATTCACCATTCGACATTGGGCCAAGGTGGGACGAATAACCAGTCCCGTCCCGGGACGTTGGGTGACCAACTTCTCGTTGACATTACTAGTCTTGTACTTCCTGCAAAGTCGCCCAACGCCCATTTTATCAACTTTAAATTATCTCATTCAGAAAGCAGGCAAATCCAAATAATTTACGTCAAAAACTTTCTTTAAACTGTTTTGTTGTATTTGCCGTATAGGGTCGACAGATCACAGAGTTACAAAAGGCATTGACTGCACCTTTTTGCGCGACATACAACGAATACCCATTTCAGCCAATGTGGAGACGTGTGGGGAGCTGTTGTACGAATTCTTTCGCTTTGTTGAAGGATTCAACTTCCGGGATAAAGGCATATCTTTAGTCTGGGGTAAAGCTTTGCCCAAGCCGGAGTTCAGTCCCCTGTATATCCAGAATCCTTTGGAAAGGGAACTGAATGTAAGCAAAAATGTCAGCGTGGAAGAAGTGGAACGGCTAGTCAGTGAAGCCAGATCGGCCCTATGGCGACTAGAAGCTGATCCCGAGCCTCCAAATAACCCTGAATGGGGACTTTTGACCTTACTACAAGCAGGCTATGGCCAACCGTCCAATCCTGTTGGTTCCATGGCCGCCAATTTCGAAGTCCGGAGCCTTTTCAATGGCGAAGAAGGTAGAGTGGGCAGAGAAGAAGCTTTAGGACACGTAGAATCACCAGTACCTATACTGAAAACAGCCAAGGTTCGAAAAATACCTGTTAGTGAGTCCAAACTCTTAGAGTTGCGAATCCCAGTTCTGGAAAAGAAACCCAGACGGACCCAAGCAAAAACGAAGCGCAGTGCACGGCCCAAAATAGGGAGTGAATGGCAGTATTGGTGATAGTGGAAAACAACCCACTGTTTTATAGAGCCGATAACAAATTACATGCAAGTGCCCAGCCAAGACAGCGTAAATTTATAATTTTCTCTCCGTTTTTAGTGGCTCTCCCCTTTTTTCCCAGCAATGCGCTTAAAGTCTTGCATGTTGGTAGTAGACAACGGGGATCCAATCACGGACAGTTGATCAATACGAGTCACCTCGCCCCCGCCTTGGTTATCCTTAACGAAAATTAGAAGTGTTTTCACGTTCTGAAATTTCACGTAGCGGACCAGAACGGGAGTACCGTCGAGATCTTTGGGCTCCAAACTAACGAATTTCATATACAATGAATCAATTATTTAAAAAGGAACTAAGGTTTTTATCTTTTACATGAGTTCTTGAACAGGTTGCGCTGCTTCTGCAGCATCAAAATCCAAAGTTCGGGGTTGGTTGATGAACAAACGCAACGTTTTGGGTCCCGTATCAGCTGGAGCTTTGATTTTCAACGAATGAATCTTGATGGATTGGTTGAAGGTCAGGGAAATAATAAGCTAAACACGGGAAAGTTTTAGAAAGGTGTTTGTTATGTTTGTGAGTTCTGCTTCTTTGTTGTTCTTGTATTTTTTTTTATAAAAATTAAGGTAAATTACCTGCTCATCGCAGTCAGATTCCAAATAGCCCGGACCACTAGTTAGACAACCAGGCAAAGTATGGTCATCCGATTCATTGAGGCATTCACAGCCAGACTTTTCGATAAACGTACACAGATCCAACTGCAAATATAGTCAGAAGATCAGAATGATAAGAAAAGATGATGTCACAAGAGGCTTACATGGCCTTGTACGGAACTATCTTCTTCTCCAGCATCTTCGGAGCCGTAGTGTTGCTTGATTTTCTGTTCCAATGACTCTGCGTTAGCTCCTTGCAAGCGATCAATCTTGGTCTGTGGAAAACAAACGTTAAGTGATTTTTTTCAAGCGTTGCTCTATGGAAAACATACTTTATTACGGAAGAAGATGAAGGTAGGCATAGCCGTGACGCTATTAGAACTAGCAGTTTCTGGACAATGGTCCACGTCTACTTTCAGAAAGACAGCCCTAGGATACTTGTTGGCCAGTTGCTCAAAAATGGGGGCGATTCTTTGACATGGACCGCACCTAAATACAAATAAGAACGAGGTTTAACCTAGGCCATAATTCAATATTATGAAATTCAAAATTCAATGTCCCTTACCAACTTGCAGTGAAGTCAACGATAACTAGGCTCGTTCCTGCAGAGTTTAACTCGGGGAGGAACTGAGAATCTTCAGCAATTACACGAACCATTTCCGAAAAGTAACACGAACTAATTAACTAAATTAGAAACAAGCAATATTAACACGTAACTAATTGACGCGTTTCGGGAGGTTTTCCTCGTTTTCAACCAGTACACGCTGTCACCTGGCGAAGTTACCCTTTACTAAAAAAAAATGTGTTTCTCGAGCAAGGGGCGAGAATGGAGATGAAGATTTATGCTTTTGAGGGAAGGGGGAGTCCTAACGTAACTTAACCTAACTCAAGTGAGAGGGAAACGTTGCACTGTCATTTACGGCGCAGTTGAGACACAACCTGCATAGCCCCCATATCGGAAGCTACCTAGAAGCTCCTGAAACCTTCTCCGAAACGCGTCAATTAGTAGTAGCTGCAATATTATGAAAGGTTTTCTTTGCCCTTTGGCAATATATTTTTTTCTAGCCTCCACAAGGTGCTAAGTTTTCCCTGCAGATGACTCGGGTATTTTCTTTGATACCAAGAATTCCCAATTACCACAGCAGTTGCTAGGTAATTATCTTTTCCAATCGGTTACAGCCTTAAGCCTATCTTCCGTTATTTTGATGTGACAACATCAAAATAACGGAAGATAACATGTGAACAACTGAACATAATAACATGTGAACAACTTTTTCTTTTTGCGTACAAGTATTTTCCTGACCGTGCCGAAGAATTTCACGTGAAAGATCAGAAAATAAAAACTATACGTAAAGATATTTATTGAATCCGGATGGAGATCGTCCACTAAGGAAGCCACTTAGACGTTGCTACGACTTTTATTCTTCTCGTAGGTAAGTGCTTTATTTTTTTGCGCAACACATGTCCTCGACACAATTCGCATGCGTGCGACTGGATGCAAGGTCTTAAAAAAATGCTCCACCTTTAGGCATTTGACGCCGGATAAATAACCTTCCTGCTATAAATGTACGGGAATAAACCGCATTTAGCTTGTTGTTTGTACGCAACCGCAAATGTGGTGAAAACTATATAACTCCGTTTTTTCCCCTTCAATATCCTGTATCAGACAAGTTTCTCCATGAGCGAGTATTCAGAACTCTTTTTTGCCACGTCTTCGCTTTCTTGGACGTGAAATAGACAGGTAGGACGTCGAGCTTTGCTAACCTGATTGCTCTACTGTGCGTTTTCTTTTGCATTTGAACTTTCTCCAGTTAGCATCGGAGAAAAGCAAGGACGATTCGTTGTTTTCTTTCTTAACGCACAACCCGACCCGTCCGTTCTATCCCACCTTGTTCATCTCCTTTCGCTCTGTTTTCTTCTCAGCGAAGTTTCCTTTCTCTCAGCCTCCCGAGTTCGCCCGTAAAAAGCCAGATCGTCTGCCAAGAAACGAAGGTTTTACCACAGCCTCCTGCTATTCTTCACTGTTAAACGAGAAAATCAGCTATCGAAACTTTTTCGTGACCGAAGGTGATAGGTGAAACTATAAGTTTTACCGAGTCTAAAAGAGATGAGAAAGTCCAAACAAGTTCCCCTTTATATAAACAAGATGCTGCATAAGAAAAAGCTCTTTATCATTCCACCAGCCATCAGGTTCTCTTATTCTCCCTGTCTCGCGCCCAATTATTCTCGTCACAAATCCCGATTAATTAAGTCAAAAACGTTTCAAGAGAAGTCAAGTGCGCTCTTGCTCCAGGCCAATCTTATAAAGCCAGGAGTGGGCATTTTCCTTCCCCTGTACACTCAAGAACGTTAGCCAGGAAACGTGCTGCGGAACATTTATTCAGCAAGAGCTCCACCTGGTTCAGGTATACATATGTTTCAGTAGTTGGACCCTGTTCTTCCGAGTCGATAGGTCTTCGAATAGTTTACTCTGATCCCTGAATTATTTTTCGAACAAAACTTGCCAATTCGTATGGGTAAAATCTCCTTTCTTCCTACAGTGCTCAGTTCAGTTGTCAATAATCGCTGGTGAAGTCAAGAATACCTTTCGCTTGATTGGAAGAAAAGTTCAGTGAACTCTGGTGGATTCCAGCGGGATTTTGATCTGTGCCTGGAAGCTTGATATTTCTTCAATGGGAGGACTGAATTGCATCATCCTGTAATTGTCCACGAAGACTTTATTACCCAGTAAGTCGTACTTTTTTATACCACTTTATGCAAAATTGACTTACTGAGCTAATCGCCACGCGGAAGCGGACGCATTTACCGTAACACCTTACGTTACCGTAAACTTCCTCTTATCCCATAGCAATCCCTGAACCACCGTATCCTTTTACAGCGTAGACCGAGTCCAGGTCCCGTTATTTCTCATACCAGTCTTGAAGTTGGTACTTGCTTAACACACAGGGAAACGTGGTGTGCCTCTAGCTTTTCGAAACCAAAGTTGTCAACATTCGAGTTCCGTGATAAAGCAAGATTCTTTGAGATCTACGTTGTAGGAAGACCGCAAATTTTTTCAGATCGCGAATCCAGAATTGGGGCCAAGCATTCGTCAAAATAAAGGGTTTGACATTTTTGGAACACCTGTCAGTCAAAATTATTGTTTTTGTGTGCTACTAAGCGAAATGAGGGGAGTTATTCAGTTCAGGTAGGTTCGTGAATGAATCCTAAGAATTGATTGTTTGTATGTGCCATTAAGCGCATATCAGTGGAATTGTTCAGTTCAAGTAGATTCATGAGCTACTTCTAAATTTATATTGTAAACAGGACCAACTTAAAGCGTTTTGGACACTGTTTTGTATGCATTAATCTTAGTTAAGACGTAAGATTGAGAATATTAACATGGAAAACCTGTTTAAGCGGTTTCATAACCTTTAGCGAATACCGATCTGCATACAACAGGGAGCTGTTGTTTCAGTAGGAAGATGTCTAGCAACCTCTTGCCCTAGATTGTCACATGTGCAAGCAAACATTACATTGTTTGGCTAGTCCCAAATCCGACAAAAAATCTTTTAAAAAGTACGCTAGGATACGTAATGTGTAATTTGTATTGAACCTATTTCCTAAATTCCCTGCCGGGTTTACTTAAATTCGATTTTTATTTTACTTGTTCACTAACGGACAAAGAAAAAAACCCGCGTGATTTATTGATTGTGCTTTTGTTATTTTTTCATTGTTGAATGACGGCAAACATGCCTGGGCAAGCTTGGGGCAAGCCAAGGAACACTACGGTTCCGTGAAGCCTCTTCTTTTGGATGTTTCTGGAATGTAATTGCGCTTCGTTCGTCGGTATCGAAGTTGTTCATTGTTATGCTTTCTTTTCACCCAGAGTGACTGAATTCTAGTTTCTCTCAATTCCGTGCGTTCTTCTGTTATGCAAAGACAATGTCTGGAAAAAACATGAACCGTTGTTGGAGAGGTCGTTGGTTCCGCATTGCCCACCTGGGCACATTAAAAGTAGCCTACTCATGTGTGGAGATACTCGCTGCATTGATAGACAAAGCGATGTTACGGTGCTTTAACTTAGTTGATTAAATAGATCACTGCATAGATAGTCACCATTGTGAGTTCCGAATGCACGAAACGTAAACTTTGCAAGTTTTTACTGAAGGTCTGAGGCACAGTAATAGAGGTTTACCTCTATACTGTGGTCTGAGGCTTGATGAAGCCATGTTGGCAAGGAAAAGACGAAAACGAAAACACAAAGAGTTCGACGACATTCCTAACGGGATACGGGGTGCTAATATTTGGTGTTTTCCTGAAGCTGCGATACAAAACTAAAGGTCTAGGTCGTTTATTTAGAGGACTGTGGAAGAATCGAAGAAATATTCGTCCTTGATTCCCCTTTTTCCTTGGCCTAGCTTTCTAACTTTATCAGGTCGCCGTATATGGTTGTCTATGTCCTGGCAGACGGTAAAGAAACGAAATTAATAACAAGGAATGAATTCCCCTCCAGCTGCACTATTAGAGCTGCTTTCTCCACACTTGAGCGACAAAAGGGGATCGTTTTTCTCGGGGGTTTTGACCCCCCCCCCTTCATTTATTTTGAGTATGTATTCACCATAAGTACTGACAGGAAAAAGGAGCTTCATAAATCTTGTTTTCACGAATCTAGGCTACGATTGTAAAAGGTAGGTATTACCGAACCTTCCGTAGCTTTCGGATTAGGGCTTTGTAACGAGTTGGCAGAAGCGAGTTCAAGTTGGTTAGCGCGTGGGGTGAACAAGTGTGAGGAGATTTCTTTGAGGAGAAAAGGGGAAGAAACGCAGCTTTCACATGAAGAAAGTTTGGGAGCATTACAAAAAGTAGAGGATGATGTGATATGGTAAAGAGGAGAAGGCGAGTTTCTCTTCGCACTGCAGCATCTTAGTCTCACCTGAAATCCGAGAGTGGACTTGGGTCATTTACTAATGAATTTTTCTTCGGCCTATTTTATTCTTTTTTATTTATGTAGGTTAATTGATTTTCTGCGTTGCACTCACTGACCGCATTTCCAACAGTGGAGAAAAGATCTTGGGGCTCGCCATTTACCAGCTCGCTGCAGTCAAGGACACCATGAACTCTTCAAAAGCTTCTTCGCCTTCATATAAATTCGTGCGAAGGAGAAAGGCATGGGTTGTGCTCTTCGCCCTTTTCCTGCCTTTACTTAACAGTAATAATTTTGCTGCTCATTTTAGGATATCTTTAAATAATCATTTTGTTTATTGATAAGGTCATCCATCACCATTGGAGCGTCAGATTAGTGATGAATTCTGGATTGACAAAGCTTCGGATTTTGATTCTCATGGCACAACATCACCCACTTCTACATCTGGAACAATAGAGTACAACTTAACTCCCGAACAGATCGCTCAGCTGCGAAAAAGAAAAGACTGGGCCGCGTGGGAGGAGCAGTTGAGATTAATTGAGCCTGCGTTAATAACTGCGCAAGAGAAGTTGTCCGGCTTTGATTTGAGTTCTTTAAATTATACAGCCCTAATGTGGGAGATTGACAACGAATTACCAGAGACGATTGATCGAATGGGAAGAGCACGCGGGTCTCGTGGTCTACCAGCATTTTTGGGCAATGCATTCAAGCTTTTAGACATCCGGGAAGTCATGAAGGAGCTGGAAACTTCTGTAATGACTTCCGTATCTTGTTCAGCTTGCAAAGCAGGTAACTATCAGTATCCTCAAGTTTCCTTACGCACAAAGCTCATAATCTTAACTTACTTTTCCTTGTTTACAGGAGTTGGGTTGTTGCAACATTACGTTGACTCGGGCAAAAGCAATCATGAGATCGTCCACGCTGCCACCAAACTTTGCATTAGTTTAAAGATTGAATCTAGGAGAGTTTGCGAAGGGATTATTCACCTTATGGCTGATGAGGTCATTTACGTGTTATCCCGCTTGGTTTTAACAGCCGATGAAATTTGTGGTTTTATCATTGGAGACGTTTGTGGGACTCCCTACAATCCTTACCACGATTGGGATGTGGCGATACCGCCCATACCTAAACCTAAAGTAGCTCTCACGCTCCCTGCTGTGGTACGTAGTTCAAGCACCTTCAACCATTAGCATGTGTTCTATTAATTAAGTTGCTGGTTTTTCCTTTGTCGTTACAGAGTGCGCCCGTGTTGAAAGTCTTACATTTGTCAGATACTCACTTTGATCCGTATTACCATGAAGGCTCCTTAGCGGATTGTAACGAACCATTGTGTTGCCGGTTAACCGACGGTTTGGCTCAAACTCCCAGTGCAGGAGCTGGCAGATGGGGAGATTACCGAAAGTGCGATACTCCAAGACGTACCATTGAAGCTATGATGGCTCACATTGCGGCTTACCATAAAGTACAACTACATTTCTATGCGCATGAAGGTGAAAAGTAAAAGTAAACCTTTCGTCTTTCAGGACTTGGATTTTATTATTTGGACTGGGGATTTGCCGCCTCATGATGTTTGGAACCAAACAAAAGAGGAGAACTTGTACGTTTTACGAGAAACAGTCAAACAGTTGGCCTATTACTTCCCCAATACGAGAATTTTCCCCGCATTAGGCAACCATGAAAGCGCACCGGTTAACAGGTAATAATGTTGTATAATGAGCCTGTTTACTTTGTAAAGCATACAGTATGACTTCATTTCCGCGTGTGGTAATGTTACAGTTTCCCGCCTCCGTTTGTGGAGCCCTATTACTCCGTGGACTGGCTCTATAAAGAGTTGGATATTCAGTGGAGACGGTGGTTACCCGAATCCGCGTCAGCGACGGTCCGTAAAGGCGGTTTTTACTCCATATTGGTTAGTCCTGGCTTCCGCGTTATTTCGTTGAACATGAACTATTGCAATAACAAGAATTGGTAGGTCTTTTCATGCCAACATTATTTCCCCGTACACCCCACAGCATTTAAATGAATGTTTGGAAAGTAATCGAATTTAACTAAATTTGTTTGTTATAGGTGGCTATTGTTGAACAGTACAGATCCTGCTCAAGAATTGCAGTGGCTGATTTATGAGTTGCAAAGCGCAGAATTTAAAGGAGAGAAGGTGCATATCCTAGGTCATATCCCGCCAGGTCACAGCGATTGTCTCAAAGTTTGGTCGCATAATTATTACCGGATTGTTAACAGGTAAAGAACGCGACCCTTTCTTAATAGAGCCTGTAATTCAGCTTAATCTCTGATCGATCTTAAAGATATGAAGCAACGATTGCTGCGCAATTCTTTGGCCACACCCACTTTGATGAATACGAAGTGTTTTATGATGAAACGTACCGAGGACGAGCAACGAATATTGCGTATATTGGACCCTCAGTTACCCCGTATTATGGACTTAATCCAGGTTATAGAATCTATCACGTGGATGGAAATTACCCTGGCTCAACTAAGGTAACAAATAATGCACAATCCTGAAGTCACGACCTCATTCCTTCCGTATCGTTTGGATTCGCATAGATGGTCGTAGATCACGAGTCATGGGTTATGAATTTACAGGAAGCTAACCGTTTTGCCATGACAGCACCAAGGTGGTATCTTTTGTACACCGCCAGAGAAGCTTATCAAATGACTTCTTTGACACCTCAAGACTGGGACCATCTAGTTCATCGCATGAGCTATGACGATAACTTGTTTCAAATCTACTACAAGTAACGTTATATTGACTGGTGAATATTGTTTCATTTTTAAATATCTTCAATTGGCAGGAATTACTGGAAAGCCTCTCCTGTGAGACCCAAATGTGACGCAGAGTGCAAGAAGCGGTTATTGTGTGACCTCAAGTCTGGCCGCTCGAATGACCGCGAAGCCACCTGCCAAGAACTGGAAGAGCGCATCGACGCCAAGAGTCGGAGTTCATGGAAGACGTGGCTTTTTAACGGGTTAGGTTTATCGTCTGTCTTCACCTTTTTGGGTGGCTTAGGGTGGCTGGGCTCTTCCACAGGTTCTTGGTTTACTACGCCAGGCTTATACTTTTAACCATCCAAGACAATAATAACTTAACCATTTTTATTCTGTACAAACGTATGCTCTATTTAAAATTTAGAATGTTTTTCTTTTTTACAAGACATGCCATATTCTCAGCCCTTTTCGGTAGACTTTGTCTGGCTGTTAGAACGGACAGTTCTTTAAGCTAGCAAAGTCTAAATCATTCCAGCATTTGATCAATTCGTAGTTTATATTAAACTAGTCGTGGACCAAACCATAAAAACGGTGTAGGGGCTTCAAATACACCGCGGTCTGAAACAGCGTTAACCATCCTATATCAACAATAAAGTGCTTACGTAATTTTGTTGAAAGTGTACCAGCTTTTTGGTCCGGGCAAGGTTTGGGTTTTTGATTACGCACTTTCGCTTAAGCACACACCATGCAGCATTGTAAGTAGTACCTTGGCTTTAGTATGTTTCCCCTACTGACGTTCATTAGACGTTTTTGTTAACATAACTTATTTTTAATTGCAGGATGTCCGTCTTAGCATTAGGATTTACTCTCCCCAAGCTCCCCGCATTTTTTTACGGGTAGGCAACGAAATTGTAAATCCAGTTTGTACAATCTTCCCAGGCCGGTTTTTACGCAATGGAGTTAGTCATCTTCTACCTGCCATAAGGTAATAAAGCTATCTGTTCTGTTTGTTCTTGGTGAGTGTTCTTTTGTATGGTTGAATTGAACGTTTATAGCA
The DNA here is from genome assembly GCA_023053545.1 of Lepidurus packardi. Taxonomy (NCBI): domain Eukaryota; kingdom Metazoa; phylum Arthropoda; class Branchiopoda; order Notostraca; family Triopsidae; genus Lepidurus; species Lepidurus packardi. The sequence goes on along the minus strand of JAKZAN010000005.1, from coordinate 7,472,457 downwards.
GCAAGCAAAATGTTTGTCCTCGTAAAATACTTTTTATTGTACATAATTTTACATGCAATTATTTGATACAAATTTGTTGTCGAAAAACGAGGTCCAGGCCCTTAAAAAGTATAACGAAGGAATATGATGGGACAGTGTTGGGAAGAAAGAGAGCCAAATCCAAATGTCATGGAAATCCAAACCGGGTATTGCCAAATTGAATTGCAACTAATTGCTAGTCATTCCAAATGTCTCAGCTTCAAACATGAAAACTATATAATCCAATCTTTGTAGAATTTGCCTCGAAAAGGGCTACATTTTTTGTCCGTCGGAGTTTGTTCGCATTCGTTTGAGCATTATGGCATCACCGTTTCCGTTAAGTATGTAATTTAGTGCGTTCTTTTCGTTTTTCGTTCATAGTAATCGCTTCAAGTTGCGTTTACTGCTTTTGCTACCGATCAAAGTCGCATTCCGTTTGCGTGGGCTGATAGTAATGCAAGGACTGGTGTCGTGGTAAGGACCCAGGCAGCGAGAGCAGAAGCGGGTTTGGCAATGGCCGCTACTGCATTCTCCCAAATTGTTGCGAGGGTCCACTCGGGCAGGCGATTTGCACGTTGGACATTGTCGTAACAAATGATCACATCTTGTTAGTAAGGTGCGTTTGGCCTTCAGAAACAAACAACCGTTTTGTAACCCAGTTATTCTTTTTTTTTGGATCTTTTCTTACCTCTTCCATTCTGGAAGGCGTGGATTGAGCAATAAAGTTGTGAGTTGTTGCTGTGGATACTTGGTTAGGGGGTGTCTGCAGATTCTGGCTTTCGCCTAGTAAGCTTCTTGTCCGTTCGACGCTTGATTTCCCATTCGACCCCGTCGCTTCATTTTCCTAATAGAAAATATGATTAGCTTATATCAAATGCTTTCAAACAAGAATTAAAAACCTTATATGCGCCTCGAGTATGACTTTGGAATGACAGAAATCTCTTCCGGAGCTTCGTGTCCTGTTTAACAAAGCTCCGCCAACTGCGAGACACTTGGGTGATATTCCTTAAGTCTTTGGCACTTAAATAGGACAAAATATGGCAGAGGACACCTTCTTGACTATGTTTCTTCGTTAAGAAGTCTATCAAGTCTATCCGCACTTTTGAGTATGGGGATTGCAAACGGCCAGGGGTGTCATTGAAAAATGAAGTCTGTATAGGGGAAGAAGAGGGACTCTGAATACAGAGCTGGAAATCGTCTACTTTGTGGTCCAGTTCATAGGAGTTGGTTGTGATGCTCGCAATTGAGGCTGGGACATGGCTTACAGAATGAAAGGAAGATATTGCTGAAGAAGAATACTGCTCAGAACTGTAGCCACTGTCGGGTTGGAGGCTACAATCTCTGCTTTGGTATAACCTCTGAGAGTGAAGGCCTGCAGATGGGCTTTCAAAAGTGCCTGCCAGAGCAGGGGACTGAGGTATGTCGTTGTTCGTTAAGAAACATGGCTGATCTGGAATTCTGGGTGCAGGGTTAGATTTAGTAGTATGTGCTGGGTGCTCCCTGAGATCCTGCTGGTCATCTGCCATTTGTGTGACTGAAAAACAGAATGGTGCATTCTATTAGTTATGACCAAATTGATTAAGGTGCAATTATTTTTTAAAACCCTCAACACTTGTTTAACATGCAAGACAGAGCCAGCGTGGGGCTTCTGCTACTTGTGATGGAGGACTTTAGATAACCTACTTTTCATGCACAGCCTATCTAGGCCTTCGGCCTAACTGGACAAGTTCAATATTAAACCCTGAGGAAACGTGTTATTAATCTCAACTAGATATAAGTTTTATGACTTATAAATACTTACCCACCTTTTCAAGATAAAATAAAGGTCCAGGACGTGATTAGAATCATCATCACCACTTCGCCCTTCTTAGTTTTAACTGTCACTCGGCTTGAATTCGGTGCTCATCCCTCGAGAGCCAATCACTGCTTCTCTTTTCGAAACCATCCGTAACCTTCCGCCACCTATTGGGGACTTTCCGGACTTGCATCGTAAATAAACGCATCGACCGTGCTTCGTATTAACGCCGAGATTCCATATCATTAAACTCCATCTGTATACGTGAATCCATTAAAGTATTTACACGAATAGAGTCCTAACGCTGTGGGCTTATTCCCCTGAGGATTATATAAATAAAGGGTATGTGTCATTCAAATAAAAGCAAAATGTGATTAAACCACGCCCCATTCATAAGTTCATGTAGCGTGAATGACTGGGTCTCTGAGCTATTTGAAAGGGGGAATCTGGGAAGCGATACCGATAACTCGGTTTTTCGTTTCTCTCTCCTCGCTTTCCTCTTCCTTCGTACTTTCGCAGCCCATGGCAAGGCAACTCGAAGGCTTCGTCTTTAGTTTCAAGCTACTCCGCCTTCTTTGTCCCTGTTTAAACCCCCGCCCCTCGCTGCCCCTGGGCTCGGCTTGTCCCATACCGCGCCATTTTGCCCCTTTACCTACCTCTCGACTCCCCTTCTTTCCACACTCTTTTCTACAAGTTTCCACACTGGAAGAATGTTGATGGCGGAAAACGTAAACGAAAGGAGTGTAGTAGTAGAGTATGGGAGACGCAGGGAAAGACCCAACAGACACGCAAGGACGGAATCTGGAGTCGGTGTAATATCAGTTACGTGATTGACACTCAACTTGCGCGCTTATTCAGTTTTAGCCAGGTGTGTGTGGAAAATACCTTTTGGAATACTTATATTGCCCCGTGCACGTGTTGAAATTGGGGTGTTTCTACGTCAAGTCGCATGGGTAGAAAATTGACAAGTTCCCTTCCATTTGCTGTGAATACAAGGTTAGGAGCTGGGATAAAATTGGGGGAACCCCTTTTTGGCTGCTTTGACTGCGCTGGTGGCTACGGGTTGCCCATTTAGCCGCCCCGTTTTCTTCTATTCAATGGGGCCCGGAGTGGAGAACCAGGCGAAAGTGGGTGGCAAGAAGGTGGTGAGTGTTTCCCGCCCTCTTTCTTTGCCTTCTTCCTAACTCCTAAGTCGTCCCTGGCCTTCGCCACGGAGACTTCATGGACGCTGACGTAGAAGGAAAACGCCATCGATTTTACACGGGGGGATACTCTTAACTCTACAACACACTCACTCACACTTTACTCCACACAAACGATACTCCCTCTCCATGTCCATTGCGAGTGCATCGCCTGTCGTCCAACTCGACAACTTCACACAGTTTGTCCTCGATCCTTCGCGTGGATTTTATTTGCCAATATTTTCCTTCCTCTTCTTTTCGGTCGCCGGCATTCAGGAAACACCTGCCTATTACAAATAAGTGTGAACTTGTTCTAATTCCGGGTGATGATCTAGATTCTTGCAATCCTACCGAACTGGCTTTTTGACTGGTTCCGTGTTGTTCGCTGTGGTGGGTGTTTGGAAATAAAAACGTACAGAAAGTGCCACCAAGTTGCCGACAGCTGCTTTTCTGATGAGAACTGAAACCAGAATTAACAATGTTGCAACTCGGATAAGGGAATTCCGCCAAGTGGTGCCAGAAAGGAGCTAAAAAAGGACGAACATTTGGGAAATGCCATTTTACTTGGACATGTTGGAAGCAAGTTTACTACCCTGATTTACTGAGATTATTAAAAGAAGAAAAATCCCGCACGAAGACAGGGACGTGCCATTCAGAAATGGAATTCCTCCGGCTATAGGGCGCGTTAAAAAAAAAAAGAAGAAAAAACTAGCTTTGGTCGAAAGTCGAAACGTTTGTGATTATCCTATAAGAGAGCGAGAGGCACTGATAAAGACCATGTAACTCTCTTACGTCGAAACTGATGTTCTTGGGATATTCACACAAAGTTAGTGCTAATTATGGGCCCGACTGCGAATAATACGACACTAATCAACTCGTAAGAGATTTCCCGCGCTTTCAGAAAATGCCCCGGAAACGCGGCAGTGGCAGAGTCGGCAAAACGGGTAAGATAAAGTCTAAAAATTATAGTCTTCCTTTCTCATTTGTGTTTGTAAATCCCACTAGTGCCTTTGAGCTTGGGTTTCTAAGAAATAACTTGTTAGTTTTGTCCAACATGGTTCTGAGTTTCAATCACCGGATCCATGAATCAAAACGCTAGCTTTCTCATAGTGTCTTACGCACAAGAAACGGGAGAGACAAAATAAAAGAAAAGGAAAAAACGAGCGGAAAAGGATTTGCGCACATATAGCTTGTTATTTATAACGTCTCGGACTCGGATTTCCCTCTGTGTTATACCATACCCTTGCTCTAACCCCTCTGAAGCCCGGGCTAGACGATTGGATGGATGCTAGCCTTTAAAGTCCGTGACGTCACTTCCTGCAGCCAGGCTGGCTCCTGTCCGCGCTGTACATACGCCTGCTTGCCACTTAGCCCTAATTATTTAGGCTACGATTGTTTTTGTTCGGCGTGTTTAATTATAACACCATATTTTTTTAAATGTAATCTCCCCCTCCGTACAGTATATGTGATCAAAAAGCATCCAAAGATCACAGTTCGTGGTTTATACGTTTCAGAATTGCGTTGTCGTTTTTAGGAAGTTATTAATTTAGAAAGAAAAAACGGGATGTCGCTGGAAAGTTGCGGTTCACCGAATTGGTTATCCGCAAGCAGCATATGCGAAGCCTTTTCCGAACCAAAAGTGTATGTAATGAAAAAAAATAGCTGGAATCTCTATTCCGAGTTCCAAGTTTGGAGTTGTTTGGTTCGTGGGCAGGATAAAGTAACAACAAAAACAAAAGAGAGGATAGTTTCGTGTCTCGCTTGCCATCTTCGTTTCGTATTCGATGCGTTGGAATTTGGCAGAGAGAGTCCCTCTACGTTATAACACTAGGCACATCCACCCACTTTTGCTTTTAATGAGTAGGAGGTGGGTGAAAGGGGGATGGGTGAGGTGCGTTTGGAGGGAGGATCAAAACGAGTGGGTGGCGAGCAAAGCCATCAGGAGGAGACGAGATGCATGGTCTAGAGTGCATACGATAATTGGGATTGGGAAGGCCAAAAACGTTGGCACAGCGCCGCGGTAGACTCGGGCCCAGACTGCGTCTTTCCCAGCCCGAAAAGAACAAACGTTACTGGAACGGGGTTGGCCGTTGGCTTTCAGTATTAGGAACTGACAAAGAACGACACAAATAAAACAAATAGAAAAAATAGACAGAGAGAAAAGAAAGGGACGTGACGTTTTTTTATTTAACAGTTCTGCTTTGGGTTCGGTTTTCGAACGTTTTAAGACAAATGTAAGGACTTGGTTGTACTCCCTTTCTCTTATAGCGCGTTCCACTGGCTGCACCAGTGCAATATTTTTGGCACTCAAGTGTTTCAAACGTGCGTATCTGTACACACTGTATACACATACTGAGTGCCAAAAATATTGCACCAGTGCAGCCAGTGAACGCGGTACTAAAAGTGTTTAAAAGCGCTCTTAGGGTGGTCTGGATGAGTTTTCGGTGGCAAAGCATGTTTCTTTGGTAGATCAAAAATCGCATAATTTGATGTGTGTTAAAGAAGGAAGATGCATCGGGGAAGAAATGGGATAAGGGGGCTTTCCTTTTGAGAAGGAGCGGGAGCACCAGGAAACCCTGCATTGGACTATGTTCTTTTGCTTTGTAGCTTTGGCCCCATTTGTAACATTTTGGAATGCGTCTTTGAAGGGGAGCACCGTCTAAAGAGGGAAGGAAGCATGTGATAGAGGCCCCTATTTCCCGCTAGGGAGTAAATCCCCTCTGCAATGTCGTCAATTGGAATTAAGAGTCGTCATTATAGGGCTAGATAGGGCTAAGCCAGAAAAATCTCGCATCCAAAGCTCAACTGTGTCGATTATTGATTAGCCTTAGGCGGGGATATTCCGAGAGCCTTGAAAACGGACTTCAGACGTAAAAACGAATTTTCCCCTTCTTTTTTCCCCTGTGTTGAGAAGGTACAAGAAGGTTGGGTTAGGTTGAACAGTGGAGATGAAGAGAGAATGAGGACCAGGGGTAGGTTACCGAATGCAAATGAGGCTCACGCACGCGTGAGTTGGGCATCCCTTGGACCTCGCTGTGTGCTGTGGTTTCCCTTTGGACAGCATAGCATGCCATGGCATACAACCTTGCTGGAAGGTTGTTGGACTCGCAAGTCGAAGACAAGCTAAAGTTACAAAGACTGCTAGGAAGGAAATGGAAGAAGACAAGGACAAGGACTGGAGCTAAAGCCAAGTGAAACTGGGGAGTGTGTACGTCGTTAAGAACGAAGCAAACCATATGTATGAAAAGGAGTTGCGTGTTTTTTTAAAGCGTAATGAGCAAAAGCGAAAAATCTCGCAGAGTATGAAAGCGTTATTCTATCAGAAAGTGATAACGGATAGCTACTTAGGCTAGATAGACAGCATAATATTACTAGAAAAACGGCAACAAAATAAAACAAAACCAATAGAAACGGAGGTGGCGCGCTAAGGAAATAAAAACGTCTTCTCTTTTGGTCCCTCCTCGTGGCCTTATTTGCATACCCTTCCCGGTTTTCTCCCGTTCGCTCCTCCTGTTGGCAAGCTGTTCCCGCATTCCACGTTGCTGGCCCGGACAGAGTGGCGCCGGACAGACGCCTTTTGCGGCCCTTCAGAATCTTTCTCTCCTAACCCCAGTTCAACCCCCCAGACAAAACGTAGCTCTTTACTATATAATACTATAGCGAACACAGTCCAACTCCCAGGGCCAAGAAAAACGAGGGCGTGGTTTGGAGAGGCTAACCCTTGTCTCCAGAAAGCTTGACAATGAAGGAAAACAGCTTTCTGAGAATTGGCCCACCATTTCTCGTAGCTTTTGCTTCATTCACTTACTCGATACTTTTTCGCTGAAACCGGGGTCGTTTGTCGCTTCCCCTACGCTACAAGACAAGAAAAGCATTATCTTTGGGTGCTTTTGAAACCCTACGAATGTTGATGGGAGGGGACTATTCGGAGGTCGGAATACCGGAGAGGTTAGCGACTTAGGATGTATTGCCCAGAGAAGTGGGGGATTTTAGGTAGGGTTGTTCGCCATAAATGGGTTTAGATTGAACATGGCTGTACGTTGAATCGATGATAAGAAGATTGTTACGAGATTTAGAAAAATAATTACAGAGGATTTTAGGACTCCGGTCTTGATAACAGCGGCGCAAAGTCTGGAAAACTTATATTTATTGCAGTTGAACTTGGGTCCGTCCTCGTACCATACGGTATCGTAGTAGGCGTGGCCGTGACCTGCAGTAAGATAAAAAGCTGAAATTTTGCAGGCAATTATCAATGAAACTGAACTTGAACATAACTGCAAGAGGGGGACAAATATAATGGTTCGTAAATGCACGTTATCATATTTTGGGGGCAATTATATAAGCAGGGAAACTTGATTGGGAAGGTGCATTGAAGCTTCTTGTATGTTTGTTTTCCGTGTAATTTATTTCTGCTCGGTTTACAGTTAATTCCTCGGCGAACACTGTATCCGATGTTTCAAAACGCGGCGGTGGCCGAGGTAGACGTGGCCGACCGCCCTTGAATGCCAAAGCAAATCGAATGGAAGCGAGCACAAGTAAGTTGCAGTAATTCTTTTTTACTGCCCACTTTTTCCATAGTTATAGTCGCTTTTAAGTTGTACACTTTTAGACATTTATGAGCTTGAGTTTTACAAGTTATAGTGCCTTCCACTGGCTGCACTGGTGCAATATTTGTGGAACTCGAGTGTGTAGACAGTGTGCAAGCATATACATGTTTGACACACCGAGTGCTAAAAATATTGCACCGGTGTAGACAGTGGAAGGCGCTTTTAGTTTCGACCTCTGTGCGTGTTGGGTTTATACATTAATTTATTCTGGTTAAGGCTTAATTGTGCAAATTAGTTTTACATTTCTGTTTCTAATTCGTTTTCTGTATTCTAGTTGGTGATCCGAGAGTTGATGGAAACTGTCAAGCACCTATTGTTGTACCTGTCCTGAATTTGATGGTTGCCAGGACAATTTCGGAGTCCGATCCTGGGGACTCCTCGGGTTATTTACACAAAAAGTTCAAGAAAGTGGCTGCGCCAGTTCAGAACGATGCGGTCGTTGAAGATCGGCCTGCGAGCGCCGCGAGTAGTACCGCACTGGCGAGCCAGCCAGAATCCGGAGTTAGCGAGACCTGCAAACGAAGCGTGGAAGAGAGCGTTCCTGTGATTGCTGCAGAAGAAGAGAGTGACCTGAACAAGAAAAGTACCGGCAAGTACGTGTGTCCCATTTGCCAACATGCCTGTGCCAAACCGAGTGTTCTGGAGAAACATTTGCGAGCGCACACCAATGAGCGCCCTTATCCGTGCACCTCTTGCGGTTTCGCCTTCAAAACCAAAAGCAATCTGTATAAACACTGCAAATCCCGAGCCCATGCTCTCAAACTTGAGTCATTGGGCCAAGCGGGGACGGCGGCCACAGATATTTGCTTTAGCGGACCGGAAGATGGCGCCAGTGACGAAGAAGATTCCATGGGTGAGGATCTGGCGACGTTGAGCGATGCCTCCAGTACCAGTCAGCTGAGTCAGAGTCAGAACCATAATCAGAATGCAGGCCAACACACCCCTTTCAAGCACTCGGTAGCTTCCATGCTCAATAACCCCACGGAAGCCACGCCCCCCAAAGCCAACCCTGCTCCTGAAACGGCGACCAAAGACTTGCGAACCAATTCTGTGCCTGATTCATTGATCAAAGTGCCCACGCCGGACAAGAGGCTCTATAAGCCCAAATTTAGGGGAGTGGGCAGTGATAGTACGCTTGACAATGCGGTGGTAACGTGTGGCCCAGCGTTACCTTCAACCGTTCCCGCTAATGACACAGACAACCTTTCAGGTGGCAGCTGGGCGGGGCTAACGCCTTCGTCTTCTTTTTCTACTTCCCTTTCTCTGGCTACGCCTTCTGCTGCTTTGGCATCGCCGTCTTCCTTAATAGCCAGGTCGCTACCCAGTCCCGGTTCGCTCCAAGCCAGAATTAGTCAAATAATCAGCGATAATGAAGCTATTGTGGAAACCAGGGATCCCTTGTGGGCTAAGCGGTTTATGAGGCAAACCAGCAAAGATAAGAATTCGAGCAAAGCCTTGGTACTGATCCCGACGACGGCCGTGGTGTCCACGTCGTCCATGTCAATGAATGACAGCGCCAAACATTTGCGCGAACGCAGTTTGAGTTTCTCCGTCGCGCGACTGGAAGAGTCACGGGGCAGTCCAGTCATTCAGTACTCAGGCAAAAGCGCCCCGGTCACCCATGGACTGAATTCGGTAAATATTCTCTCCGTGACCGAAGACCTGCATCGGAAGCGATGCCATTCGGAAGGGCCTGTGGCATCTCAAAATGCGCTGTTGTGTGCGTCGGCCTCCCCAGCCAAATCAGCGCGGTACGAGAACCGACCTGAATCCTATCCGGGGGCAGACTTAAGTGGTGCCATCATGGTGGCTTCTGGAGCGACTTACAGTCCGAAGCCTAGCCAAGGCTCGATTATCAAAGACTTACTGCTCATGAACCGGACCAGCCGATTATCTCGCGACGAACCTGACCAGAACAGCCGGGTGACGCCTGCAGCACCCGTTTCTAACTACGCAGATTACCAAAAGTACTACCGAAGCACTAACAGCGGCAGCGAATCAGAAGGAGGCGCGTTGAATTTAAGCATCAGTCGATTATCCGCCTTACCGCCACTCCCTGCTAGCGGCCAGGGCCATAACAACAACATGAGTCCTGTGCCCATGCATGAGCATCGGAACAGCAATCTGATCGCGAGTTTGGGTTCAAGTTGGTCTTTGAGAGCCCATGAAGAGCAGAGCCAAGCCTTAAATTCGGTATTACCCTCGAAATCGTCTTCTTTGCAGCTCTTTGGGGGCCAAGTGCAAATCTGCGATGGCGACGAGAAGCGGATTTTGCGAATCGACGCCTCCGGGGTGACGCCAGACGATAAAAGCGGGGAAATGAGGATTTCGTACGATGCTCCGTCGACTTTGTTGGTGTCCATTGCCAATTCCGGGTTGAATAGCGGGGGCGGGATTGTGCAGGTGCAGGAAAAAGTGGTGGTGCGATCCTCAGCCGGGGGACCCATGGGATCGGTCGGAAAATCCCCGTTCAGTAGCGCGTCTTCACGCAACTTCTTCTTACCGGCCACGAGCTTTGACCCTTCACTGTCCATCATCCCAGTGACCAAAGTAGCGTCGCTTCCGCTTGAGGTACCGGGTATTCCTGGTCCTGCGTCACAAGTTGGCATTCCGGAAATTACGATTCAGTCCCCGCCTCCTGCCACCTCATCCAACGACCGCGATCCTATTGCTTACCTGACGTTGAGCCATCCGACTTGCACGACGACGAACACCTTCTCAGAAGCAGGTACCAAGTTTCTGCGCCCGAATTCGTTACCACTGAAGCCGGGAACGTTTTTACCCAGAAAGATTAGCATGACTGGAATGGATCATTTGGGGACGCCGAACCTGTCCGGGCCGGGAATGACGCTGGTTAGTCCGGAGACGCCCCGTCCCCGGAAGTCGTACGGCCAGACCTACCTCAACGGCCACGCCTACACGTACTTGGGGTTAAAGTGCTCCACTAGAGTGTATTACTGCTGTCTATCGAGGCCGCAGCCGATGTACGTGCTGCAGTCTTGCGACCAAAAACTGTCCATGTACTCACAATGGCAAACACGGCCCATCCCGGCCGAAGCGAGTCCATGTGGGTTAGGACCAGCACAAGTTATGTCGCTGTATGATTCGAGGCATAGATCACGGAGTGTCACTGTTGCACAAAGCAATGCCGCGACGCCATTGTTGCTCACCCATTCTTCCTATTGGCTGCACCGTGATCGGGCCAGTCGCGCTTCCGAAGACGGTGGCGACACGAGAAACTTGATTGTGGGGGTGGCAGGGAATTCAGAAGTGCCTGTGTTTAACAGCGCCGATTTATCGACCAATCTCTTGACAAACTCGGTCGAAGCTGTTGTAAAAAAAGAAGAAGATGCTCATGAAAAGCCTGGTGATGCTGTAAGAATGAGTTTCTAATATCCAAATTTTTCCTATTAAGGCTCCCGTATACTTTAGTTTATTGATGCGAAACAGTCACAGGTGGCACTAATGTTTGTTACTGTTTTGCCAAAAGGTTCTCCGGTTAAAAACCCGGAGGCCAAAAGCGACACTACTGTCTCATATTGTTGCAAAACATTCTCCGGAAAAAGAGTGATAAACAGCTGTCATTTGAGTTAAAAATTGGTAGTTGGATTGGAAATGAATTGGGTTAGGTTAGCGTAGGTTAGGTTAGTTTAGGTTAGCGATTCTCATCATCTTTCGTTGATGAGAATCGTTAAAACTTGTACTTTCTTTCACTCCAAAAGCTGAAAAAAATTAATTGTTCGAAAAGTGACAGTCGTTTTTAACATTGGCATACATTACACCCGTTTGTCACTAAATCCGGAGAACGTGTTGTGTTTTGCAAAAGCCCTGTAATTCACATAGTTGCAAACTTCATTTGCATGTTGCTAATCTAATTTTCACTGGAAAGAAATGGGCGTTGGTTGTGCACTAGCTGTTAGTATGCCCAAGCTACTGTCAAGGAAGTATTTCATGAAACTTGCTGGTTTTAACGAAAAGTTGTTCCGAATTTCCCCCATGCTAACCGCCTATACCGAGCTAAGGTATACGGGAGCCTTAATTCCTTCATAAGATTAATTAATTATATGTTCTTTTTATGCGTTTGAATTTTTTTATTATGTTATTTAATTAATTTTTGCGTTTTGTTTTATGCACAGGGAGAAAGTAAAAGTGTCTTGCCCAAACGGGTGCGTATTTTTGCTGGAGGGTTCAAGTCCAATGAAGATTATACTTATGTCCGAGGAAGAGGTTTGTTGTTGTTATATACTCGACTTTGGGACGATGTTTTTAACACTGTCTTTGTTTAGGACGTGGGCGGTATGTTTGTGAGGAGTGTGGAATCCGATGTAAAAAGCCATCCATGCTCAAAAAGCATATCCGAACTCATACGGATGTGCGGCCTTACACTTGCAGACAGTGCTGTTTTAGGTAACTTGAGTCTAAAATCTATATTACATTTGTTTGAGGAGCGCGAGATTTATTTGATTTGCTTATTGCAGCTTCAAAACCAAGGGTAATTTGACGAAGCACATGAAATCCAAGGCGCATCACAAGAAGTGCACTGACTTGGGGATTGTCCCTGTTCCCACTGCTGTGGAAGATTGCAACATTGATGAAGAAAGCGTTGCTAAACAGGTAAAAACTCATTTTCCTATGAGAGTGCAAGGGTTTCAGTAAAACTTTGGTTGCTTTTAACAGGAAAGTCTACGGAAGCTAAAAGCCCAGTTAGGCGAAGGCGATTCAGACGTGGATATGGACGAAGAGGAAGAGGATGAAGATGAGGAAGAGGACGAAGAGGATGACGAGGAAGAAGACCAGTTTGAAGATGCGGATGAAACCGAGCGGGAAGTGGCACATTCTTTGCTGGATTTGCAGAGCGCCTGTAATGTACCTGACGCCTTGCGAAACGCTAAAGCTGCTGCAGATGCTGGCTTAATTGCTCCTCTGAGCATGAAGCCTAATACGTACCCTTACGTGGGAGGACCAGAATTGTCGCAAGCCTTCAAAGACTCGGTTTCTCATGCCAAGGACTCTGTCATGGTTTGCTCCAGTGCGAGTATATCGCGCTACTATTTTCCGGCCAAAACGCCGCGCGTTGACGAGACAACAACGCTCGTGACAACCATGGCCCAAGGCAATTCAGAAACCGCAATGACTTCTTCTCTCCCGTCTCCGAGCGTACCATCGATTGTCTCGTCCACTGGAGCACCAGCAGTGATTGCGACGGTCACAACGATTCCTTTGACGACCACCGGTCAGAGTGACATGCTTCAAATGTATTTGACTGAAAAGGCGTGCAAAGAAGTTGAAGTTAAGCGCAATCATTGGAAAGAACCCTTGATACAAATGGAGACAAACTTGGAACAACCAGGAGTAGCAGAACATTCGCCGGTACATCTGAAAGGGCCTTCCTTGGTGATGTCAGTAACGTTGTCGAAACCCAACTCGAGTTCGAGTACGGTAACAGCAAGTTCTATTCTCCTGCCCTTCCCCAAAGTCGAAATTACGCATAATGAGGCTTTCAGCAGCAATACGATGGAGGTTTGTGAAGAAATGCAAGTGCCAACAGACATGATGCGAGCGCAGACTTCTGTACCTTTAGTCATTGCCGAAGGGACGTCTGGGAAACCGCGGGCCGAGTTTTTATTGCCTTCTAGTGCGGCTATGGCCCCTTCAGCTTATAGGTTCGTCATTGTCATTTGAGAAGAGATGTTTAAAGAAAAAAGTTCAAATGTAATACAAATTTTTGTGTTTAGGGTGACTGATGATGGGAAAACTGCGTGCAGTATTTGCAACAAAGTATTCTCCAAGCCTTCGCAGTTGCGACTTCATATTAATATCCATTATTTCGAGCGTCCTTTTCGTTGTGATGCTTGCGCAGTCTCGTTCCGCACCAAAGGACACTTGCAGAAACACAAGCGGTCTGTTAGCCACTTCAATAAGGTAACAAATTTTGTTGTTTACCTAATTTTGTTTACATTTTTTTCGATTGGGGTTTCAGGTGAACATGAATTTGACCTTTGGGACGCCCAGTACGGAGAATCCGAGACCATTCAAATGCTCGGATTGTTTAATAGCTTTTCGGATTCATGGACACTTGGCTAAGCATTTACGGTCCAAAATGCACATCATGAAATTAGAGTGCCTGGGCAAGTTGCCGTTTGGAACTTATGCGGAAATGGAGCGCTCAGGCATGAACCTGAATGAAATAGACACCACCGATTGTCAGAATTCTTTGGAAAGTCTGCAGGTAAACTGCGTTTTTAACAGTTGCTTCTATTGTTGCTTTGTTTAAGTGTTTGTCTTAAACCACTGTTCTCATGTTTCTTCGCGATTTAGTCCTTGGCTCAACGGCTCTATAGACAAGATCCTAGCAAGCTACAGCAATGGCAAGCCGAAGTCCAGCGTAGTAGAACAGTCAGTGGATCTTCCGAAGATTTGGACGAAGTAGATGACGTGGACGCTGACGCTGAAGTCGAAGATGGCGAAGATTCAGACGGTGCACCCTGTCCTGAGCCTTTACCTGATCCTTGTCCGGATATCGAGCGCTCTTTAGAGCACCGTAGCAAAGTGTGGCCACCCAACCATAGCATTTCACGCGAAAGTGAAGACAAGAAGACAACATTGGCTAGTAAAACTGTACAGTATGCACTGGACCACGCCAACGGCTTCCCGAATTCCCGTTCTTTGTCAGTTACAACAGTTACCTATTCCACTGCGGTGACCACGAGTAGTTCTGTTAGAAGTAATACGGTGGAAAATCACTTGCAACAGAGACCTGGAACAGCTGGTTCACGTGTGAGCGTGACTCCGATCAATTCTGGTGTGATCCGCGGTCCATTAGCCGAAGGACCGTCTAACTACTACCAGGAACCTTCTCGAAGCCATTGTGCCTTGGAAATCCGTCAGTTGCCCAGCAAACCGAGGTATGAGTATCCTCCCGATATGGACAAAGCCTCGGCTTGTCTGTGTTCAGCCTGTGGAGAAGTGTGCGCAAACAACGAAGCTTTCCGAGCCCACGTGTTGCAAAAACACCCCCCTCAAGCAGTAGCTAGCAGCTCTTCCAATAGTACCAATACCAGTAGTGTCGTCAGTCAAGCTAATACTCCGTCAGCACCTCAATCTCTAATATCCTCTGCGAACTGTGCTCCTCCTTCCACGACCTCAATAACGACACTGTGGAATCCGTTAACGCACAAACCATCCAAACCTCTGGACAGCAGGTATCCCTCGTATCAGCGACCTGAAAACAGTCAAGTTCGCCTAAGTTTGGATTTCCCTACTCCAACGTCTTTTAGTTTGAATTTACCTCGAGTTTCTTCTCAGATGAGCTACGCGGAATTGAATCCTGTCTGGGTCAAAGAAAAGCAGACTATATTAGCATATATGGCCTCGAGAGCAGGGACCGCAACGAGAAATGAGAGCTTCCCCAGCGTTTCAATGGCGGCGAGCGCCAGTTGTGATTTGTGTGGGAAGCAAGGAATGAATTCTATGGAATTAAAGCAGCATTTATCGTCTCATGCTCAACCTCGACCGTTTGTGTGTGAGTTTTGCGACGCGGGTTTCACAACGAGACAGTCATTGGAGAATCATATTTTGTTCCACAAAAGACAATCATTATCTTGATACAGGATGGGCTTTTTGTTGGAAAGACAAAGCTCGTGAAAGCACTGCCTCCGCTTTTCTTTTTTTTTTTTGTCGGGGGGAAAAGGTATAAAGAAAAGCGAAAGAAAAAATTATAGGCTTTTGATAGAATTTGAAAAATTTTGCTCAGTCTTTTTTTTCTTTTCACTGGGACGTAAAAGCGATCGTGAATTGGGAATTTTATCCAGATTTAGATATATTTTAAGTCGATTTTATTTGTCAATCTTCACAAGTACAAATGTAAAACGAACGTTTGTAAATAAGTAATTTGGCGCTGGTATTTGTCAGGGTGCTCAGTTTGGTTGCGATGAAAAGTTTTATTTCATCTGACTGTTAATTAGAAACGAGGTGTTGAAAGGGATGAATAGGGGGCTTATGTACCGACCGCGGGAAGTGATATGTACCCTTGTGATATTTCAAACCAGTGCAGTAAATGCAATGCTCATCCTATGTTTCTGCGTTTTCATCGATTGGTCTGCAATTTAGACGGAAAATAAACCTGTGAGGAATTTGAAGTTCGCGCCTCCACGTAATACGTTTGATGCTCTTTCACGAGTTCGCATTTCATGATTTAGGAAAGACTGCCGTTCCGGGTTTCTATCTTACCTTGTTTACTACGGTTTCTCCCCTCGTGAAGGTGGTGTTTCGTTTTTCTGACGCAAATTTTTACCGTATTTCTAGCGTTACGCGCATATATAAACGTTTGATCCAGTTTTTAAATAGGAGTTTTGTTTGACCCTTGCAGTGCAAAGGAAGTTATTCAAAGAAAGTTATGTCTTCGGCAAATGGCGACGTCCCAGATGGACCGGTAACTACTTCGGTGCCAGATGGTGAACAAGAAGGTCCCGTGAAAACGGCCAAACAGCTTGAAAAAGAGGCTGCGAAACAAGCTAAGCTGGATAAGCTTAAGCAAAAACAAGAGAAGCAAGCACACATGAAAGAAAAATCGTCGGAGGTTAGTATAATTCTACTCTACTTTATCTGCGAATTACTATCTCTATCGGGTATTTAGAAAAAGGAGAAAGAGAAACCGGCGAAGAAGTCCACGGCTAAAGAAGTAGCTATAGTTATCCCCGATACTGTTCCTGGAGAAAAAAAAGATGTTAGCGGATCTATGCCGGAGGCTTACAATCCCAAATACGTAGAATCTGGATGGTATCCATGGTGGGAAACGCAAGGTTTCTTTAAACCCGAGTATGGGGTAAATTTAATATATTTTAAATCGATTTTTACTCCCTAAAGAAACGATAACCTATAATTTAACTGAATATTTCATAGAGAAAGAGTATTTCCGAGGCTAATCCTAAAGGGAACTTTGTTATGGTAATTCCTCCACCTAATGTGACTGGGTCCTTGCATTTGGGTCATGCCTTGACTAATTCGGTAGAAGATGCCATAACTCGATGGTATTATACGTTACTTCCCCTACTTAATTTTTTTCTAACGTTTTTGTAATTTTTTCTAGGCATCGTATGCATGGAAAAACAGTTATTTGGAATCCTGGCTGCGACCATGCTGGTATCGCTACGCAAGTAGTGGTAGAGAAGAAGGTTTGGCGAGAAGAGCAGAAAAGTAGACACGATTTTGGACGTGAGAAATTCATTGAGAAAATCTGGGAATGGAAAAACGAGTAAAACCACGATAATTGTTCTAGCGTGATTTTGGATTTGTGATTTCTTTTCGCAGGAAAGGACACCGTATTTATGAGCAGCTGAGGATTTTGGGTTCTTCATTAGACTGGGACCGTGCTTGTTTCACCATGGACCCAAAACTATGTCGTGCTGTAACAGAAGCTTTTGTGCGACTGCATCAAGAAGGCGTGATTTATCGTAGTACTCGGTTAGTAAACTGGTCAACCTCCTTAAAGTCCGCCATTTCGGATATTGAAGTCGACAAAACCGAATTGACAGGACGCACTCTACTCTCCGTTCCGGGCTACTCTGAGAAAGTAGAATTTGGCGTCTTGGTTTCTTTCGCTTACAAAGTGAAAGGTAGCGACGAGGAAATCGTGGTAGCTACCACGCGTGTAGAAACTATGCTCGGTGATACCGCAGTTGCTGTTCATCCCAATGATGAGCGTTACAAGTACCTGCATGGCAAAACGGTTATTCATCCCTTCTGCGACAGAACTATTCCAATTGTCTGCGATGAATTTGTCGAAGTAGGCTTCGGAACAGGTACAGTATCTTTGTGTGTCAACTTTATACTCATGGAACTGTATATTTCCCGTATAGGTGCCGTTAAAATTACCCCTGCCCATGACCCCAATGACTACGAAGTGGGCAAACGCCACAATTTACCTTTCTTGACGATTTTCAGTGATGAAGGTGTTATAATCGGAAACTGTGGGCAATTTACGGTACTCTACATACCGTCATACTCCGAATTAGCTCTGTAATCAATTGCTTGTTTTTGTAGGGTATGAAGCGTTTCGACGCACGTAAAGCTGTATTGGCAGCTTTGCAAGATAAGGGTTTGTTCCGCGAAGTGAAGGATAATCCTATGGTAGTTCCTGTGTGTTCGCGATCCAAGGATATCGTTGAACCTTTGATTAAACCCCAGTGGTATGTCAAATGTGATGATATGGCCGCTAAAGCCATCGATGCCGTCAAGTCTGGGGAGCTTAAGATCATTCCGGAAAATCACAAAAAGACCTGGTTCCATTGGATGGAAAACATTAGGCAATTTCTACTTAAAGCATTCAAGTCACTCTGAGTTAATAATTTTATTGCGACTGTTGTAGGGATTGGTGCATTTCGCGGCAGTTGTGGTGGGGTCATAGAATACCAGCTTATTTCGTTAAAATCAATGTCCCCAATGCCCCAGTGGGAGACGAAGCTGATAGTAAGTTTTGGGTGAGTGGCCGAACCGAAGAAGAAGCTCGCCAAAATGCTGCTCAACGCTTTGGAGTAGCCCTTGATGTAATTCATCTTAAGCAAGATGAAGACGTACTGGATACTTGGTTTTCTTCTGGACTTTTCCCATTCTCCATCTTTGGCTGGCCAGAGGACGTAAAATTATTCATACATTCTTAACGTTCTTAAAACTGAAGTTATGATGTGTAGACCGAAGAACTCCGTGCATTTTATCCAGGAAGTCTATTGGAGACGGGGCATGATATCTTGTTCTTTTGGGTAGCCAGAATGGTCTTTTTTGGGCAAAAATTATTAGGCAAACTGCCATTCAAGTGAGATGAACTATTTTAAATTAATTAAAAAAAAAGTTATAAAAATTATAATAAATTAGATTAAGTAATTAAATGATTAAATAAAAATAATAAAACAAGATTAAGTAATAAAATTAGATAAAATTATAAAAAATACTTATAAATTGAACATTGTTATTTAAAATTAGTTTTAAAAAAGTTAAAATTACTTATTTTAAATTAGATCCCATAACAATTAAAAAAAAATTATTTAGAGAGGTATACTTGCACGCAATGGTGCGTGACGCCCATGGCAGGAAAATGAGCAAATCTTTGGGAAATGTCATCGATCCTTTGGACGTGATCAATGGAATTACCATTGAGGTACTATTCTCCTTTAGATTAGTGTTTCAAAGTGTCAATTCATGTTTTTCAGGAACTCAATAAACAATTAGACTCCAGTAATTTGGATCCGAGCGAAGTTGCTCGTGCCAAAGCTGGCCAGAAGGAAGATTACCCTCAAGGCATACCTGAGTGTGGGACAGACGCTTTGCGTTTTGCTCTTTGCGCGTACACAGCGCAAGGTATTTTAATATTTAACGAAGCGGATTTAACGAATTTAATATGTATTGATTAGTTTTTTTTGTTAGGTCGAGACATTAACTTGGATGTACTGCGCGTACAAGGCTATCGTTTCTTCTGCAACAAACTGTGGAACGCCACACGCTTCGCAATGATGTACTTAGGCCAAGATTTCGTTCCTTCGTCTCAAATGGGAATGGTGAGTGGAGTTTCTTCCGTTGTACGTCCGGAATTTTTCTGGTGTTTGGACACCCAACTACTTTACTCCAACCCGTCTCAATTCTTCACTCAATTGAATGGCTACTTGGAGGAACATAGCTACGTCCAAGGCTATGTTATGGCCTCCCATGATCGCAGTCTGTGGAATTTGTTGTTCGATGAAAAGTTAGTGACAAGAGATGGCGAAATTCACCCCAAGTTTTGGAAATGCCAACACATCTCTCGCTGGAGTATGCACATAGCTCGTCGAATGGGCGAAAATCTGCAGGGGAATCATGTGGAAAAGTCACAATCGTTACAGGTGAAGCATCTGCTCGCCAAACAGTTGCTTTCCCTACTTTTGGATGAAAACTTGTAGTCCTAGTTTGCTTGTCTTCATTTTTTTTAGTTTTCTTTCAATTGTTTACTTTGTTACTTAGTTTACTTTGTTTTCATTTAATTACTTTACTTTATCACATGCTATTGTATTTCAGTGGCCATCTGGCTTGAGTTTGATGGATATGTGGATTCTGAGCAAACTCTCCTTAGCCGTAACGGCGTGCAACAAAGGATTCGAATCGTATGATTTCCCTCAAGCTACTACTGCTTGCTACAATTTCTGGTTATACGATCTTTGCGACGTTTACTTGGTAGGTTTATTTCATATTGCACTTCATACTGAGTAAAGTTCATGAATTTGGTTCGGCTTTAGGAATATCTAAAACCCGTATTCCAAGGAACTGATGAAGCAGCAATTAATACTGCCAGACATGTGCTATACGCTTGCTTAGATACAGCCTTACGTTTAATTTCACCCTTCATGCCTTTCCTTTCCGAGGAATTGTACCAGCGTTTGCCAAGGAGAAAAACCGATTGTCCACCTTCTATTTGTGTGACGCCTTACCCCTCAGATGCAGAAGTAATTCTGTGGTTAAGAAATTTTGGGTTTTCCTCTATTCAGTCCCGTTTATAGTATACATGGAGAGATGAGACACTGGAAAGCGAATGGGAATTTGTTCAACGCGTAATCCATACTGTGCGTTCCACAAGAGCGAGTTATAACTTGCCCAACAAGACTAAAACGGAATGTAAGTAAAAGTATTAGTACTTATAATTATGTTATTTATTTTTGCGTCTTTTCAGTGTATTTGAGGTGCAAAGAGGAGGCTGGTCCTCTCCTTAGCAAGTTTAGCGGCGTTATTTCCACTCTAGCGTACTGTTCCCTTGTGAAAATTACGAATGACGTACCTATTGGATGCGCCATAGTGACTGTCTCAGATCGATGCGAAGTCCATTTAGTCCTGAAGGTAAATTTACTCCTAGTTCTTTGTTCAGGAATAAGCTTTGGATTTTGTAGGGTTTGATTGACGTAAGCAAAGAAACAGCCAAATTATCGAGTAAGCAATATACGTTAAAAACCCAGTTGACTAAGTTGCAAGCGGCTATGCAAGTGCCCAATTACACTACCAAAGTGCCCCAAGAAGTCCAGACTGCTGATAGCGCAAAAGAGATCCAACTTGAGACTGAGATTCAGCAAATTACTGAAGCCATCGCTACCCTGGCTGCGTTGGAATAATTACAATCTTGCGAGATATTTATCAATATTCTTTGTTAAAGTGGCTCGGTTTTGTTATTAAGGAATCTGGGATGGGGAAAACCGAGCCTTACACGAAGAAAAGTGAAAATATAAAAAGATAAAAGCACAAAAGACAAACTGAAGTTTCCTAGTATTACAGCTATAATGATATTATTAAAATAATTATGTTAATTAATCATGTAATTATATATTGAAGTTTGGATTAGCGTTTTAGTGAGGGTAATTCAAGTTTCCCTCTTTATTCAAGTAAGCCGGAGAGAAGGGTCTTGACGCACCTGTAACAGGTAGCGTGCAGGTTGTTAGGCTTAACTCACTGGATCTTGACTTTGGATTTGTGATTAGTGAACTTTGATTGTTTGTTTGCTGTTAACTTGATTAAGCATCCTTGTACCCACCAGGTAAAGAGCCACACTTATTTAATCACCTACCTCCTAACATTCATGGTCATTAAAATTGATATGCAAATATTGCACTGGATTGGATATCGGTTCCTTGCCCCTTGTTGCGCTTTGCTTTGGCTTGGGAAAGGCAGACCATACGAGATCGGAGATTGGATTTTTTTCTTTCCTGTTTCCTGTTTCGTGCAGGTTTAGACTTGTCGGTGTGTCCTTCACAGCTTTGCAACAACATGAAAAGAATGGCAAAAAACCATCTAGTTAGCTTTAAGCGTTGAATCGTGTCAGTTGTTGTTGACCATCAAGCAAATTGCTCGCTTTTTCAGGAATTCTTGCCAAGGATCTACTGAAAGGGTAAATTCCTCGCTTGAGATTGTCTATGTGGTAAGCCCACCTTCCACATGCTCTTATTTTGTTGATTTTCAAGCGATTCTTTCAGTCTTTTATATATGTTGTAAACCAGAAGCCGTTTCCCTCTCGTCCTCCAACAGGTGTAACACAGCAACGCATGCAAAGCAGCCTTAGACCAGCAGATATATTTAGCCTAGCTGTGTTGAAAAACCCAACAGCAACACGTTCAAACTCAAGGCTCGTCTTCGCATGTCGTAAGAAAGACTTTTGTTTCAATCCCAGATGTTTTCACGCTTTTCAACTCGGCCGTTCTGTAGCTGTGATAGCTACCGACGTTCATTCTCATATTAATAGTCTCGTTTAATGCAGCCATTAGTTCTACATCCTTAACGATGAATGACTACTCAAAGCCTCTCTTCGAATGAACTTGATGGCTTTTGCTTTGCCCCAAACTCGCGAGTATAAATAGGTCTGTGTCCTGGCTTCTTGAGCTACGACACACAACAAACGGCTTCGCTGCACTCTGACAGGGCATATCCAGCAAATTACATGTCTTCTTACCCCCTTTGCACCTCTCCTCTCTTGGCCCTCTTTCAAAGCTGGGCCTGCAGCCAGACGCCTAGAACGCCTTGGCATCTAAAAACCGAGCGTCGTTAACGTCGTCGTCTCACTCACGCCAAGCTCGGCTCCGTGAAACGTTAAATTTTTCATTGAAACTTTGGGGTGAACTTTGTTGCTCTAAATTGCTCAAATCATGGCTGATTCCAGGAGAAAGTCAATCATGGATCAGGTGACTGCGTTGGAAAATCGCGAAGCTAAATCGCTCGTGGTTAATTATCTTGTCATTATCTTGTTATTGGGTATCTTGTGGCTGTTGTATACTGGGGTAAGTTTTTCTCTCTCAACTTTCAAACTTCACGTTTCAAGCACACTTCCGAAATATTTCTGTCAATTTTACTATGTCACCTTGTGTGAATCTTTGGTATAAAAGACGAGAGATTCGTACTATTTTCAATTCACCTCGTGTTCCTGGAACTCCACCCCAAGTCGTTCTATTAATAACTATTATTTTACCTTACGGGTTAACGCGTGTTGCTAAGAAGGATCTTTTTCTTTCTTTTTGTCTATTTTTTAGGCATAAATGGATTAATAATGATGCTGATCGGTTGTATACGGCCCCGGGACGGCGTATTTCTGCGTTTTAAAAACCGCATCATTAGCCAGCAGAACTCAGAATTACCTCGTCCCATTTGAAGATTACAGAAAAAAAATCCCTCCTACCTTTTTACCACAGAAAAAGTTGTGTCTGAATCATTTGTCCGTCCATTTTTGAATCCCCTTTGGAAAGCTATGTTAGACCACCCTGTACCTACCTCGGAACCGCCTTCGCATGGCCACGCCCACCATCTTCACACCCACGCTCGGCCTTGTCGTACGTGCGGCCAAACACATCCTCATCACGAACCACACGTTTACGACTATGCCGCCGAAGTCGACGAAGACCTCACATGCCATATTTGTCTTCAGCCTTTCGTCATTCCCCTAGACACGCCTTGTGGACACACCTTCTGCCAAGCCTGCCTTTTAACTTGTTTAGAGGCTCAATCTCGCATTACTCCGAATGCTAATCATTCTAGCAGAGGAGGCGTACCTTCCTATCCACAGCAACTTTGTCCCATTGATCGAAAACCCTTGTCCAAGGAATTATGCCTACCGTCCTCCATCGTTCTTCGCAAGTAAGTCTCCACTATTTTTTTCTCTATTTTGTGTGCCCCTTGTTTCTCACGTTTTGTTATTTTGGAACCATCAGTGTATACTGGAAGAGAAATGGTAGGACGGTAAAGCTTTAGGGTTTGTGATGGACAGGTTCCAAATGGTAATTAAGGTTTTGGACTAGTGCCAGACTCCCGTAGAACTCAATTCTCGTCAACTTTAAGGAAGTAATTTATTTCGGGCTGGAAATCAAAATTGAGAAGGAACGTTTAAGAGGTCGCTAGTTTCCCTCGGAATCTTTTTTCTGCTTTTCTTTTGCCAAAACCTAATATGGTTCATGAGACGTGAAGAGCATTTTTTCAACTTTCGGCGTCAAGGGAAGATATAGGTAAGAATGTGCAGCCTTTAAAAATAACCTTGTGGGCGGATTGCAAGGGACATTCGTTGGTACTCATCCCAAAGAAGGCGCTGCCGCACAGGGCGACTGTTCCGGTGACGAATTTAGCTCTTTTAATGTTACCAAACATTGTAAGGAACCAGGCGGAAACCCTTAAAAGCGTTTTAACAATATAAACAACCAACTCTTGAGACAGCTCTTTCGTTTGTATTCGCATCTACGACAGGTACTGTAATCTAAAAGCTTAAAACGTAATGGAGACGTACTTTGGCGATTGGCCACCAGAGAAATTTGCGTATGTCAGCGAATTGTTAGCATTTGGCTCAGGCCATTCAGTTAGGGAGTTATAATTAGCTTTGTCAAGCCAGGCAGAGTGTTATTAATAACAGAAAGGCGTCCTTTTTGTTGTGGCGGCGCTTTTTAGAAATTATTTTTTTGTTTTTAAGAATTTTGTTTTCATTCTACGTTTGGCAGGCTGCTCGAAAAGTTGACAGTGCGCTGCCCGTATAACTCCGTTTGCCAAGCTATTTTACCCCGTGGACAGCTGGAAGATCATCTCAAGTATCGTTGTGAAGGATGCTTCATCAATTGCGTCCACGCGCCATTGGGCTGTGCAGTACGAGGACCGGTACGAACCGTTCGTAAGCATCAGACCACGGAATGTCAATTTGGCAGTCATAACAGCAACGGCGCAGCGGTCGGAGGTGGAATAGGAGGGGCAACTGGGGCTAATGGAAACTCGGAGCGGACCAACACACCTTTATTGCCGCATGACATACTATGGCTGGAACTCTCAAGGCCTTCACCTACGCAGGCATGGGGCATTTCGGTTGTAGGCGGGGCTGATACTCCTCTCGTAATTTTTTTTATTTCTAATTTTTTTAAATTATTACAAGCCCCCAAAAAGGCAGTTTTTAATGTTTTTTCTTGTTTACCTTAGCGTTGTTTGGTCATTCAAACGTGCGGTCATCCTAACGGCCGAGTTTTACGACCCGGCGACCAGTTGGTATACTTGGACCAAACCGATTTAACTCCGGTGACGCATCTGCAGTTCGCCAGCTTGCTCAGGAAAGCTGGACAGAAGATTAATCTGGGTGTGTATCGCGACACGAGTCGTAAACGAACTTATCCAGGAGGTAAGCCTTTTTTTCTAGTATCAAAGCCGGGTTCGTTTTGACGAAAGTTTAAGCCGACTTAAAAGTCTAGCCAAGATTTTGCGCTTCAAAGCGTTCAAGATAGGTAGACTTCCATAAACTTCGGACTTATAAGCGTTTTCTTTAAATTAGTCCACTCTGACTTTGAAACTTTACTTTTAGTTTTCGTCTCACAGTCAGTCAAGCCTATAGCGAGTACTCTTGTACCCAACTTAAACTTTACTCCGCCCCTTGTTTATTTATCTCCTTTGTCGATATCGAACAGTTCATATATTGCTTTTGTTTATTTTCTACAAGCACCACCATTGCGCGGAGCAATTGTAAACTTTTGCTTATAAACGTTCGTTTTGGACTCAAGACTTTCCAAGTCGACTTCCGTAAACTTTTTTAGTTGAGGCTAAAATGAACGCTTATAAACGCAAGTCAAAGAAGTTTGGCTACTCTAAGTTTAAGTCAAAGGTGCAAAACGAACGCGGTTCAAGTACTAACTGGTGCACAATACGTCTTATCTCTTGCTTCTTTTTTGTGTTTAGAGCGTTTGGTGGTCACTTTACGTAAAGTTTTGGGACAAGCATTGGGAATTCGACTCACTCGAGGACCTGCCAATAGTGTCAGCATATTGGAAGTCATTGAAGACAGCGTAGCGGACCAAGATGGACGACTTAAACCTGCTGATGTCCTACTGACCATCAATGGAGAAGAAGCTGGAGCTCAAAATCTCGAGTTGGCATCCCAGCTGATCCAAGTAAGCTTGTTTTTTCGTCCAACGTTTACTAAAATTTTAAATTATGTTTTTGCTTTTTTTTTTTTTTTTTTTTTTGTAGAGTCGTGAAATTGTTGTTTTGGAAGTAAAGCGTACACTAGCTCCGCAAGGTGTCGAGTCGGCAACACCAGCCCCTTTGCCACTGCCACCAAAACCGCGCCACCATAAGCATCTATCTGTTTCACACTCAAGGGCCAAATCTGCTCCAGAGGATTTGATTCGTTTTCCCTTGGACGCAGGTACTTTTTCATTCAAGATCACTTTACGAGCAAGACTGATGCAATTGTCTTGTTTATTTTAGCCAAACGCATACTCTCGCTAAGCGTCTACACGCCTGAAGATAAAGGCGAAGCCAGTAATGCCAGAAGCCAATCCTGTGAAACTTTAGATGATTCGGGCACGTCGTCCAACAGTTCCTTGCCCCCAGGCGTAGATCTCACCGGTGATGAAGTCGTTTTGAAGCACTTGAAGGAAATTACGATAGTTAAGGTATCTTGCAGCACTTGGTTTAGTTGTAGCTTCTAATACGTATTTGTATCTCTTAGAAATGCGGAGAAACTTTAGGATTGCGTATTGGAGGTGGATTGCGCCAGCATCAAGCTACGTGCGTTTACGTTTCCAATCTCCATCCTGATGGCTGCGTAAGTCGAGCTGGTACTGTAAGAAGAGGCGATGTCTTGTTGGCGGTTGGCAGTCAAAGTTTGGTGGGTATCAGCCACCAGCAAGCCGTATTCGCGCTCAAGGCAACTTTGGGACAAGCGCAGCTTTGCTTGAGTATCTATCCGGCCCCTGAATTCTCACCCGGACCGGAGTTGTTTACACCAACCTGGTTGTATTGGCAGCAATTACCAGATGTACTACAGTTTCCCAAGCACGTCGAATTGGCACGAGAAGACGATGCTGGTAGTTGGGGTTTTAGTGTGGTAGGTGGCGCTCGAAATGGTGACAATGATGAGCCAGAGCCTATCCACGTCTTGCTCATTATACCAGACTCGCCTGCTGGCCGAAGTGGCGCTCTCAGATGTGGTGATCGTCTCTTGGCTGTGGACAATCAGAATCTCCAAGGATTAGATCACAGCCAAGCTGTGGTTTTGCTTAAAGCTACGGGTCATACCATCAAATTAACGACCTTGTCTTGGCCGGGCACGGAATTATAATTGGGGTCTTAACTTATAAGCAATGGGTGCAACCTAGGGAGGATCAGGTTCTCTTTTATTTTGGCCTTTCATTTAATCTCCATAACGTCCGTCGTTCAATGGTTAATTTCAACCCGCGTTCGATTAACCTTAATTATGTTCTTTAAACTCCTTTTGAGTGACTTTCCTTCGGCCTTATCCACAAGTAGCCATTCTAGCCTGCTCTATTCTCTTGTAAGAATTGAAAAAGTGCAGTCCGTGCAAGGTGGTCCAAGGTGCACTATGGTGTGGCTGGTTTATCCTTATTCCCTTTCAGTTGTAGTTCCGTTTGGAAAAAAATGATGTGAACTTGGTATTTTTGATAGAGGTAGTTTCATTTGCATGTTTTGACTGTGTGCTGTGAACTATTTTTATTTTATCAGCTGCAGAAAGATAGGAAAGGTCAACCATGCCAACTTGTTACGTAAGTGCGATTCTTTGTTCGTACTGTAGGTTTTTTTCCCCTGCGTAAAGTAGCCTGCTTTAACCGTAAAGGGCCTCACAATACAGCCAAGTTTGTTATTACTTCCTACGCGTGTTACACTACCAGTAAATTATCGTACCACAGTGGTACATAGCAACACCTTGAAATTTCAAAGTGATTCGAACTTCCCGCCCTAACGTAGATTGGTAGTTAACACTTGTTATCGATTTCAACTGACGGGTTTAGGGATCAGAATGCTGCAAGCTGTTGAATAGCTACCACTAGCGGGCTACGCAGTTGCGTCTCGACTGCTCCTGTAATGATAGAGCAACGTTTCCATATCTCAGGTGAGTTAGGTTAACCTCAACTCATGAGTATAAACGTATGTTTATACTCATGAGTTAAGTTGTTTATACTCATACTCAAACGCTAATTTTAAGCCCTGTTTCACAAACCCTTTTACGTTATTTTTATCTCGCACCCATCAACCCTAGTCATTTCACTCGAGTTTCCTCACACGTGGTTTGTTCACCCAAGTTAAGAGTGGAACACAAACCCACTCATGATGTTATGGTGATTATCGAAATCCAGATTGTAGATACTGTAAGAAAGGCAATAGGCATAAGCCTACGCCTAAATAAATTAAAACAAAAAAACAAAAAAAACGTATGGCAGAATTGATAAAACGCAAAACTGGGGAACGAGAGGGCCTCGAATCGAAACCCCGTATTCGAAAAAGCTTCGGCATTACGAACGTGAATATCGGGAATAGTAAAAGCCGGGTTGGGTACAGGAAAATCGGCGAAGCTCTCATTTTTTTTTTTTTTTTTTTTTTAGCGATTTTTGAAGGAAATATTGTATAATAATGCATACTTCTACAGGAAACCAAGGTATAGCTATAGACGGACCGTCATATTTTCATAAATTGAACAGAAGATGGATTACTATATAGATACACTGTACAACAGCTTACTTCACATGTTGCTTTTATAGAAGTTTTAACGAACTTTAAGCACAAGCTTATGACCGAGTGGATAAGACGCAAGCCTTGTAATCGTAAGGTCTTAGGTTCGAAAACCTTTCGAGGCAATTTATTCCGTAAAAAAACAATGAAATATTAAATGGCTCTCTTTCTTTGTATCATGCCTTCTCAGCAAGGTTCCTATATTCGAAATTGTGAAGCTTCGGCATCACGAGCTCGAATATCGGGGATAGGAAACGAGCAGGGAGTTGGGAAAAGGGGCGAGGCTATAATTTTTTCACGATTTTTGAAGGGTACTTGATACAGCATCATTCCTTATGGAGAAAAGCCCTGAAAACGCTTTTCCAGCAAAAGCTTCGCTTTGCTAGCATACGCGAAACTTTCTCTGCACAAACTTAAGAAACTACCATTTAAAAAAAAAGTTCGAATTGCCCAACAAAGACGAAAGCAGAGAATAATAAGTACTCGAAATGTACTTCAATTTCTGAAAAGACCCAAAATGTGTTCTTTTTCTCCGGCTGGAGACATAACAGGGGTAGGAAAGAAGAAAGATTTTTCTCAGAGTCGACCCTTATGCAAACCCTTTAGAAAAGTGTACTCTTACCCAGGTTTTTCACCCTTCTTAAGTTAGAACAAAACAGGGCAACAATCGGTACCGTTTCTTGCCGAACAAAAAAAATCGAAGATGCCAAAAACCGATCAAAGATCTCAATTAAAATCGTCTCTATTTTCTGTACAATTTACAAATAACTAAACCGGGTTGGGGAATGGAATTAGGTTGTTCGAAGGGGGTTGGTATATATACACATGCAAGTTGGTATTGTAGCGAGTGACCCTTTTCAAGACGTTGGTCTTGGTTAATTTGCATGTTTGGGAGTAAGTGTGGGATTCTTGGCAAAGGCGAGGTAGGGTCAATGAAGGACCAACGTTGAAAGAAGCATATTTACTAATGAAAGGTCACCAAGTGATATAAAAAGACAAGCAAATGTAAAGAAAAGGCTGTCCAGTTTTGGACAGTAAAGGAAATAAAGCATTTGGAAAAGGCGAACCGCGACAGTATATACACATGCAAGTTACCCAACACTAAATCAGGTCTGCTGAACTAGTTTCCCAGATTTAAAGTTAGTATTAAAATTAGTAGTGCCGCTGTGAAAGCAGCGCTTTTCTTTCCTAACTTATATAATATGGAATATGGTACCCTGCATGCGGACAAAGAACTTTGTACGAACAGATAATTATGAATGTGTTAAATTTTCTGAAGTAAAATCTTGAACCTAAACTACTCCATCGTTACCACAGCTTCGACGTTCATTGTAACGCCACTCTTAAGGATTATAAGTAAAAACAGTTTGGCAAGGCACAAAATCTAAGAAAAACACAAGTAAAACCAAAGAGATTTCCTTTCGGCACCCTAAGGACTATAGGGGAGGTAAGTGTAGTTTATATTTGTTAAGTTATTCACGCCCGTGAGACCGAAGTACTAGGTGTTTCGTTAGATTCTTTCTCGCGATCTTTCGCAGGTTCTTCTGGTATACTAGGGAACGGAGAATTTTCATTGGCAGCAAATCGTGACAACACATTTTCACGCTTAAAGAGGCCGATAACAGACGGATGGGGTGCACTCTTCTCCAAACCACCTAATTCAAAGAAGCAAACGAAAATAAAGTCTCTTAACTTGAAGATTTTAACGTCAACTCACAAAGATAGGTGCTCGTTGGCGAATTATAGGCGGTGTACTCCTTAATTTTCTACCCAAGCAGGAAATTGTTGTTGGGGACCGAAGCATTATCCATATCATCCATACGTTTCCAAGGAAATTGCACTTCTGTTGGCGTTAGAGTCGAAGGACGAATATCGGCTGTTGAAAAAGACGAACCAAACCAAATTACAGCCGAGCTCTTTGCTAAAATTACCGCGCAAAAAAAGCTAGCGCAGTAAATCAAAGAATCGTGCAAAAAACAAGAGCCCTCTTGGTTACATGCCTAAATCTGTCAGTAAAAGCAGTCCAACTTAACATAAATGTAGCCATAACCCAAATCCAAGGGGTTCGCAACTCGTGTTTAACTTCGTACACCCTGACCACTCAGTTAAAAATTGTTAAGCTTTTTTGAAACCTTAATCCCCCCTTAAACTTTTAAAGATTTGTGTGTTTCGACTTTTCCGCAAGAGGTTGTGTACGCGGTATCGGATGTTCTGAAGGGGAGCCCTCGCGCAAGAAGACCCTTTTTACTGCTCCCGTATACCTTAGCTTATTGATGTCAAAGAGTCACGGGCATACGGGAGTTTTAAACCAAAGTTGTAACTTTTTAACCGAAACTTAATAGTTTAACCCTCGTACACCTACCAAGGGAGTTACGAACCTCTTGCCTAAATCGGAAGCAAAAAGTTAGCCAGATAAAAAGACTTGCAACGCTTTTTTAAAGAAGTAATACAGATCCTTTTCGCACCTTCACCCAAATCGAAAGCACCAGTTGGTGTTATAATGAACATAAAGCTTAATCCCTGTGTAAAAGAAAATACGGGTCCTGAAAATCCGTGGTAATCAAAGTGAGACCAAAGCAAA
The DNA here is from genome assembly GCA_023053545.1 of Lepidurus packardi. NCBI lineage: Eukaryota > Metazoa > Arthropoda > Branchiopoda > Notostraca > Triopsidae > Lepidurus > Lepidurus packardi. Next base: position 7,441,794 of record JAKZAN010000005.1, on the reverse strand, counting down.
ACACCCTGAAGTACACAATACTACTCTTAATACTAGAGAGAAGAATACCAAAGACAGTTCCAACCTAAAGTATGCACTAAACTCCTTTAAACCTCAGATTAAGCATTTTGTTCTTGCCGGAACAAACCCCTTTGTCATGTTTCGAACTAATAAAACCGTATACCTTTACCCTCCTCTTCATAAAGAGGAAGGGTCCGATGAAGGGTCAATTGGTGGAGGTAAGAGGGTCCGCCGATCCCGCGATCTAGGTGATTTGTCTATTGTATAGATGACAGGGGTATCGTCTAACGTAGGTTTCTTTAAGGCTAGATTTTCAAGACAAAATGCTGGGTTGATAAAGCTTTCTTTCAAGTCATGGACTTGGGAAGTGGATTTGGAACGGAATCGTTTTGCGATCGAAGGTTTACGAGCAGGCAAAGTTTCAGGAATCGTCGACAGTCCTGTAGGCAGTGGTGATGCGGTTAAACGTGAATGAGACCTGTGCTAACAGGAGCTGCAGACTGCACTCAAACCACACCCAAATTCCACACACGAAGCTAAATAAATGCGTATGGAACAACAAGAATTGTGCAAAAACTAACCAACAGTAAAATTAACTTACCCTGAAAACACAACTGTCCCAAAAATTAGTCACGACAACAGATCTTCAACATCCAACAGGTTCGGCTGTGTGAGCACGACTGCGAGGCTGCAAGCGGCTACAAGCTGCAAGCGGTTACAGGCCTATAGTGGCCGAAGTGGGCCATGCGTCTTTCAGTGACGCGCGCTATTCAAATCCAATGGAACTCTAAAAATAAAATCTCTGTTTTTAAGGTATACCTTACAGAAACAGGCCTATAAAAATTAGCCAGCATAATACAGATATATTAGAGGTAAAGGTTTGAACCCGCTTTCTCGGTCTCAGTAGGTTCTGTGGTGGTGAAGGAATATAGGAGGGATAGATTTACAGACTTGCCCGCACACCCCGCAAAGTAGGCATTCCTAATCAACTAGAACAAAGCATTCGCTAAGAGAAAAACGACGTTTCTCTCTTATATTCTATGTAGTTTTTCGACTGAAGTAAGATCCGCGTTGTAAACCGTTTACTTTTTTTAACTGTACTAGGAGGTTTGAGTCCTTGTTGAGCTTCTTAATAGGTGGCGGCACGGACTGGTTGAAAACGAGGGAAAACCTTATCCCTAAACGCGTCATTTCGTTTCGTGTTTGTTTACCATGCGCGTGGGTTTTGTTTGGGGTTGGGATTTCGACTTAAATAAGGTAATTTAAGTTTATTAACTGTGCTGAACAAGTTAATATTGGTTGTCTTTGTAGTGAATATGGCAGAACAGCCAAGAGTTACTACTATAGCAAGTACTTGGATTAAGACGGACCAGTTGCGGGGCTTAGAAACAGACTTGAAAAAGCTGGTATTTAAAGTAGATACCTTAGAAGATAAACAAGCTACAGCAACAGCCAATAATGATAAAAATGGAGCTGCTCTCAAAAAACGCAAACCACGGAAGAAAAAAACGAGTACATCTTCCGCCAGTGACGGTCAAACCAATGGGAGTGCAGTACTAGGTCAAGCTGATACGTCAAAAGTCACAGTGGAAACCTCAAGCTCGACCTCAATAGGAAAACAGCGCCAAAACGATAGCGAAATACCTTTTAAGCGAACTGAGCAAAATACTCCCATTGCGGTAGGCGGAGCTTCGGCAGTTCCGAAAGGGAAAGTCAACTCTCAGCATCAGTCGCAATCTTGGAGAGAGGACGCCAGAAAGCAGCAAGCGACAACAGCTAAGAGTGTGTTGCCTGGGGATTCAAAGCCAAAGAACACAGGTATAGGTACTCCTAAAACGCCCGGGAAAAAGAGTTCTACGAATTCAGGGAAAACGGAGGATTCAGACAATCCCTCTGAAAGTTCCCAACGCTCAGCATTAGATGGAAGGATTTCACCCACAGTGATGCAAACTCTCGTATTCGGAAGGAGTTTAGTGTAAGCTTTTCTATTTTACCATCTGTAGTTTGCTTTTGTTTATTTCTGTTATTTTTCGCTTTAGTGAAATTAAGAGGAATGTGTCTTACACTTCTGATCAAGGAAATGATAAAAGCCAGGTTCGGCTCGTGGATGTAGGAAGGGTTGAAGCTAGAACGGAAGAGCGACGCGCTGAACGGTCGGACAATCGGAAGCGTATGGAAATGAAAGTAGAAGAGAAAATTGAACGAAAATTCGACGTCGGAAAGAACGAGAGAAGATTCGCAGAAAGGACAATGGAAAAGCGACAAGATGTCCAGAGTGATGAGGATGAGATCGTTACTGACGCGACACCAGACGAACTGGAGAGATTACGTCGAGATCACATTTTACCATTAAAACAGGTAGTTGCAATATAATTGAAACCGGAGATTTTTGTATACGTTCTTTCGTTTTAGCGAAATTTACGTTTTCGCTTTGCAAAATATCGCTGCCACTTATGCGTTTACCACTTGGACCATGTCGCCGCAGCTGATATTCATATCAAAACGGATAGACACCAAGCGTCCATAATCGTGAGTATTTCCTGGGAGGAAGAGACAACGGAAGTTTGGCAAGGTTTGGTAAAGACTCAAAATTTTAGGCTGAAATGACACGCACCACTCTGAAAAACCTCCCAGCACCTACGCCAGCCCAGTTGAAAGCCATAAACCAGCGTTTGGAGGCGGTGGTGGCAGCCAATGGCATTTCGCTGGAGGAAGCTTTAGTACGGGCTGAATGTGTGGAAGCTTTGCAAAGTGTTTGCTCTGAAAGTTTGCCTGCATGCCATTTTAAAGCCTTTGGTTCATACGTCTCCCGTTTGGGCTTGAAAGAATCCGATTTGAACATTGGTTTATGGATTGAAGCTCCGGCCAAGCCGGTCGAAACGTTGATGAAGCTTTTGCATTTGCTGAACAGTTTAGAGGACTTCTGTGACGAAGTTCATGAAGAGCTATCGTCAAGGATTCCCTGCATCAAGTTTCGCGTCATTGAAAGCGGTATCCGGTGCCGGATTGTCCTTGAACCCGACCTTTCTGTCAAGTCAACTGAATTTTTGCGGCAATTTGTAGCTCTGGATGATCGGTATCGCCAACTGACTGTCTGCTTTAGGCATTGGGCTAATGTAAAGGGACACTGGATTTCCTGTCTTTTTATATTAATTGTGTTCTGTTTCTGTAGCAATGTAAGCTTGACGATCCTGTAGCGGGCACGCTCCCACCTCATGCATATGCGATTTTAACGCTCTATTATTTGCAACAACAAGACATACTTCCCATTTTGCACAAAACTACACCTAAAGCAAAAGAAGGATCTGCACAAGCGTTAACGAAAGCCTGTAAGGAAGAGGAAGAGCAAGAGGAGCTGGGAGATGAAGAAGAAGAGGAAAAAGACTTGGACGAGGCCCCAGAAGAGCCTGGACTGAATGAAAAGCTTGACGAGGAGGACGATGGTACTTATCAAAGTAAATAAAATTTCGAATTATCCATTTCCCTTGAAGTTTGTTAACTTTTTGGTAATTACAGCCGTAGCTGAGTATCTGGCCAATGGCGGATCAGCGCTAAAGCCAAACTTGACCTTGGCTGAACTGTGGGTTGGAATGTTGCGGTTTTACAGCTTGGATTTTGCCTACCATGACAAGATCGCGTGTGTCCGCCAAAAAGAGACATGTTTACGAGCAGATCGCAACTGGGGGAACAGAAAAATGGCTATTGAAGGTAAAGAAACTGATTAGAATTAAATACGTTTGCAATAAGATGGGATGGGATTTACTTGGCTTGCTTGACAGATCCTTTCAACAAGAAACAAAATATGGCTGCGTGCATTAGCAATACTGCTGTGCACGACTGCATCCTGGATTGTTTACGGAACACGTATGCTTACTTTGCAACTCCACAACTATTGGACGGTCCCATGTTCAAAGGCTTATGGACCTCGGTGAAACCCTGCCAAGAAGGATTTGTTGACAAGAACCCGGTTCATCCGTTGCTAGCCTTATCTTGGCTCACGCTGTGGAAAAATGCGCCAGTTATGGCTATCAGTGACGCTGCTGCTCGAACTGCTAAGTTAACTGCACAAGATTTCCTGTACGAATTCTATGCGCTACCCTTCACAAGAGGAAAGGTACTTAAATTCAGAGAATTCCGAGATTTGGAGACAATTCTCTTCATTCTTTATTCATGTCGTCAGATTGTACCCGTGATGTGCTCAGTTTGTTTGGAAGAAGGCCACTTGAAGACAAATTGCCCTGAATTACAACTTCCGACAATAGAGCCTTTACCGCCTATGCGCCCGCAATTTCTGGAGTGGCTTGAACACTTGTCTTGGAACATTTTACGTAAGATTTACTTTCGTTCTTTGAGTTATTATTTTCTTTTCATTTTAGGGCGTTTTATTCCATCGCCTGAGCATTTAAATGAACGGCAAAGGTTCATTACGAGTCTGGAAAACTATGTGAAGAGAGTTTATAGTGATGCACGACTCGAACCGTTTGGTTCTTCATGTAATGGGTTTGGCTTCGTTGATTCGGACCTTGATCTGTGTTTGACCTTTGATTCAAAACCAACTGGCGAGGTAAGCCAGCTGATATATTGAAATGTTATATTCATGTACATTTGAATGAGACTAGATTCGTTAACATTCCGTTTGGGGGGTTCTAGGGAGTGGATATGGTCTCGGTGGTGGAAAGATTAGGACAACATCTGAGTCAACTTCCAGATTTGCACTCGGTTTTGCCCATTCCGAGTGCTAAAGTGCCCATAGTGAAGCTGGTGCATCGCCAGACAAATCTTTCCGCGGATATTTCCCTTTATAATCGCCTGGGCCAGCATAATTCGCGTTTACTACGAGCCTACGCGGAGATCGATGCCCGGGTGCGAGCCTTAGGCTTCCTGATCAAGTTTTTGGCGAAAGAGTGTGGTGTGTGCGAGGCAGCTCGAGGCTCCTTGTCATCATACGCGTATGTGCTGATGCTCATTCATTTCCTGCAACAACGTCAACCACCTGTCTTGCCAATACTGCAGGAATTGTATGATCCAAGCCAGCCTGCTCCAGAACGACTCTGCGACGGCTGGAATACGTGGTTCTTTGAAGACCTTCGCAATCTGGTAACTTTATGGGGAAAAATTATCTGATTTCAATCACTCAATCGTTCTATTCTTTCTCGAGTTATAGAATAATGTGTGGCCCTATCACCAAGCAAATAAGGAGTCGGTGGCTACTTTGTTTCTGGGGTTTCTTCGTTACTATACCGAGGCCTTCGATTTTAGCCAGAGCGTGGTCTGCATTCGGCAGTTTAGGCCGCTGTCTCGATTACAGAAGATGTGGACAGAGCGACCACTTGCGATAGAAGATCCATTTGATCTCAACCATAATTTGGGCTCGGGGGTGTCACCCAAAAGTAATAATTCGTATTTTGTAAACCATTCGTCTAAATTCGCATTACGTTTTTTTAGTGGGTGTATATATTATTAAGATGCTGTGTGGAGCTCGACGAATGTTTGGCACGCCTATCATTCAGCTACCGCATGGGTTTCATAATTTGGAGCAGTACTTGTTTTGCCCCCGTTTACTGACTGATGCGCCTCCCCCCAATGACCGCGGATGCATTATTTGTGGAAAGATTGGTCACAAGGCACGTGAATGTCCCATCAAACAACGCAGCAAGGCCCACAGACAAGCTCAAAGAAGTTGGAAAGAAAGAGCCTCTGATCAGAAAGAAATTTTAGATGGAAGAAGAGGCCTGAGGAAGCGTGGGAACACAGGACCTCCGACTGACAATTATGGATGGGGTCGGGACAAGGGTAATGCCAATTAGTGGGTTATTCTTGGGGTGCTGCTACCTTTGCGGTTTTTATCGAAAATCTTTGACAATATACAATTTGCGAAAGTGACGTATTGTAAGAAACGCACCTGTATTAGCATGGTATGTAAAATATACAGCTACGTTTAAAGTATTTTCCAGGAGACTCGAAACCGTGATTACACTTTTTCAGACGATAACCCTACCTAGTCCTGTAAAAAATAATCTACCTGTTACCCCAGGCAAGTAATTACCGTATTCGTAATTGAAGCTTAGTAATCCATAAATGGAACCCAGGCCACACAAGAGCAAATACTGCGCCAGAATTTGGGCGAATCCTGGCTATATAGACTAAAAACACTATAAAAATAGATTATTTGAAATTAGCTGAACAAGGCATGTTTCCTCTCACATTAAGGCTCGCATATACCTTAGCTCGGTATAGGCGGTTAGCATGGGGAATTGCAGAACATTCTGAGAAATCCAGTACATTTCATATTCATGAAAAAATTATTCGACAGTAAGCTTAAGCTTGCTAACAGCAAACAGATAGTGTACAACCAATGCAGATTTTTTCCAGTGAATAATAAATTAGAAACATACAAATGCGATTTTACAACTATGAACTACGTCACCTAAAACATCTGCCCTTTGGTTGTGCACTAGATGCTAATAAAAGAAAACTTTTGTTTTAGTTTGCTTTCAAATCTGAAAAGCCGTTTTCAAGAAATCTTCTTAAGAAAGTTTGACGACTTGATTTGGGATATTGTGCTGCTACAGCAAACTATGGTGACAAATTGTACTTTTCAGAGCAAAACAAGCGTAGAAACTTTTGCCCGCAATTAACCTACTTATTTTCTTACAGCTTTCGCAAAACGATAACAAACATCAGCGCCATCTAGAAGTGTTTCCCATCAATAAGCTAAGGTATATAGGAGCCTCACAGGCCGACATAAGTCTAGTCTTATGGAGTACGCAATTTTCTTATTTTTATTTGCTTTTCCTTGGATGCTGGACATTTTGGTGGAATACACTAATAACCTAAACTTTTCCTGGTTACAAATTGCATATTTTAAAACTCGCAATTTTAGAAAGTCTCTGGCAAATGATGAAAACGCGGGTAGCGAGCAAATTCTGATTAAACAAAAACCATTACCTTCACGGAGATTTCCTGACAACTAACTACTCAAAATATAAGCCAAGTCCCGGCTCTGTTGCAGCAACGCACAAGCGCTACTGAAAACCCCCACAATCCTTTGCCATACGATGGGGTCATACACCGACCTGGCAGTGTTGGTCAAGTCAAAAGGTTCTAGAAAACATGAACACAATAAAATAACTATTGCAAATCCAAAGAAAAAACTCCCCAAAAAACGTTATACCTTCAATGCATAGATATTTCCATGAATATGGGTCGTTCTTTCTTGAACTGGTGGCCTGACACTGTACAATTGGTAGCGTTCGTCCTAGCCGTACTGATATAGCGTCCGATTGGTAACTAAAGGAAATTTCCTTGGTCAAGTTTCTGGCATCGGCAAATATTCATTTAACATTAACAACTAAACGTTAACATACTTGAACCTATGGGCATAATAATCCAAAAAGCCAGCCAATAATTCACCCAAGCTTTGAGTATTCGGTGAACGCATGGCTCTTAGCTCTGCTTCTAGGATTGGTGCCAATTGTCGTACTTCCAAACTCTTGCGAAACTTATCGGGATACAAACGTTGTAACGAAGGCAAAATAGCAGGTACGGCTCCACCTAGAGTTGAAGACAAATTAAGCCAAAGACAACAAATAAACCAGCAAAGTTTACATTGCAAGTAATGGATAACCATTAATGTCAAAGAATAGCTGGATATACTCTTGTTCTTGGCATCATTAATATCTTTGTAACGGGCCCATAACTTGACTATCAGGACTAGTGGTTTCACTCTCCAATCGACTAAAGCAAAAGCAATGAATAATCAAGAATCCTAGACATTCGTCTTTCTGCAGTCGAATACTTTCTGCGTACGTCTTCAGCAAATGCGTGTTTCGTATCCCAACCAAGTTATTGCAGTTCAAATCTACTTCTACTTGACTACTCCCGTCGAAACACTTGACAATAGGGACCTTAGCAGCGATCAACTCGGTTTTCTTAATAAACTCTGCGCAAAGTAAGTTGTTAGCTTTAGAATTTGCTGAAGGATAACTTAAACAAACCTACCACATTTCTTAAGCACCTTAACCACTCTCTTCAAAATTTCTACGGCGTAGAAACGCTGGTCAATATCAAAGGAAGAAACGACCACACACATGTCAACATCGCTCCCTTCACAACCGAAACCCGTAACAGTGGAGCCTACTATATGCAATTCACAAGGAGTGATCTCTTTCTACAGAAAAAAAGGTTGCGGGACACATGATTCTCTTCACTAGTCTTTTCATTATTCAATGTTACCTTTAGTACGTCCCCCAGTACAACCTTCAAACTTAGTTTTCGCCTCAAGGTTTCAGGCTTTTGCCTCAGTTCCAGATACTTCTCCCAAATAGCTACTGACACCTTTTATAAGAAAATATATTAGAAAATAAAAGTTGATGCTTTTGTGAACGTCAAAAAATCAATTTGATACCTTGTCCCATGCACTTCCATTGGTCAGACTTCTTTGCTCAGGTATTCCGTTAATGAAAATTGCATTAGGGGGTGGCACAGGTGTTTGAGCACTCGTATCCTTCTTTTGTCGTTCATACGGAGTAGGACGACGATCTTTATTGTTGTACGGTTGCTTAGGAAAGGCAGGTACGGAAGTGCTGGATTGGCACGATTGTGAAGCACTTGGAGAAAAGCGACGCTTGGGTGGGTAGGAAGGGCTCGGGCTCCTGGATGCTTCCCAAGCCCAAGGTGTCGTGCGTCTGGTACGTTAAAAAAGCTTATTTATTAGCTACTTATTTTATAACAATGTGTCCACTTACTTGGTCCCCCTGGCATCTCTTCCTTTCGCCTGGAACTGCATTTTGGGGTACTGATTCTCGTTGCTTGTATTAGGAGGTGGTCCAGATTCCCTCCCTTCGTGTCTAGTTGGTTCAGCAGGTGGAGTAACTTTGTCCATGACCATGAGAGGGTGATTGTCTTCGTTAATATAAGGTAAGGGCTTCTTCAAGTTAAAGTTCTCAGGAATTTTGGGTGGCGGAACACTGCAATTGCAAGGGACGGTATTTGATGTCGAATATATTATTGGAAAGCATGTCCCGGCCGATTTTAGGGCATAGAGAGTATCCAAGCTGAAGTTTGGTTGTTTAGGGAGGTCCCGAAGAATGTTGTGTTGCTCAACAGTTGGCAAATGTTGCTGAAATGACTGAGCTTGCGGCTGAAATTGTGAGAACAAGAATTTTGGCGAACCATTGTTGTAACGGTGCATAACAAAACCAAACGCAAACCCTGTCATGCAATATTATATTAGCATAATGTCCTAATGAGGAGAGCACAAGCAAAAACAGAAACACATGGACTGACGTGACGTACCTTGTTATGTTAAGAAGGCTAACACGACGTTAGCCTAACAAGTTCCGTAAAAGGATTCCGCCCAACTGATGAAGGGCACGAGGCCTTATTAAGCGATAATCGCCACATCGGCACAACTACCAATATTAGCTCAAACTCATACTCCTTACCTTGGTATATTTAGAAAAACAACAACCGCTTTCACGCGTACACCTTCCAGGCAACACTTAAATTAAACAAACTGTGAATAGACTTACTAGATGGCGTGTATGTATGGTTTGAAAACTCTGGAATGGCGAAAAAAGGAAGCGCCATTTACAAACTGAATTCGCATGATTACATGCTTTCTAGACTTAGGCAAATCGAAGAAAATGTAAAGTCAAAGCAAAAAAAGCTTTACAATTAGGTTCTCTATGCCATAATATATTGACGGGCCTTTTAGGACTCATTTCAGTAAATCACACTGTTTTGTTTTAAATACCACAGCGCGTTATTTGCATATATAGTTTCAGAAACGCATGAGAAATTGCGGAAATGTGATGCCCACTTCGGGAAGGTATCAACAAGCGGAAAAGAATAAACGTAAAGAAAGAAAAGGAAAAACGTAGGACGGAAGAGGGGTAGAAGTCGCCGGCGCGAATGCCCACGTTCTCGCCGACAAAGGCGATTAATTAAAGCATCCCTGCTGCCCTCCCTTTGTTCTCAGCTTGGGCGGCACAATCCTGAGAGAGAAAGAGAGGTGGGGAATTGAGGGCTGCTTGGCGTGGTTAAAGAAGGCCCCATCATGATCACGAAGTAGGCGGGGGTTCACCCCCAGCTTTTTCTTTAAAACGAATCTTTTCTTCCTGGACTGCACATCTTTTGCCGTGTAACAGAAGGTATATAAAAGGCAGGTCCGCGAACCAGCCAGGGAAACCAAGGGTGTGATGTGATGGGTCCATGGGGTGGTCAATTAATTCCTTTCGATCACGCGGGCCTCTGACAACCGAAGAAGCAGTCTTTTTTTGTCTTTTATTTTTGGTTCGCTATAACAACTTTTAGCTTTTTCCCATCCTCTTTCCATATTCCAGCAAGACTTCAATATGCCGGGTTTGAGAGCAACCACAGCATTTTCCCCTCTTCAAGGTAAAAGCGTACGAAGCCCCCGAAGAGACCTGCCTGCGTCTTTCTTTCTTTTTCCCCCATTGTCAACTAATTCACCGCGACCGAGTCCATGCCACCTAAAAAAATAATAACGTTAGTAACAGCATTTTCCTTTCTACACTAACACTATAAGGAAGATAATTTAATTTCTATTAGCCACACACGTTCTCCTTATTTGTCCACGCCGGCCTTGTACGCAATCATGGAAGCACGCTATCACTTAAAAGAAAAGAACGCAAACGAAAAACGGTCGCCAGAAAAGTTGGCAATATGTCCCAAAGCCAAACGGCTATGCTAATATGTCAAGTTGGCATCCCCTCATCTTCCTGTGTGGCACACGAAAAGGCTCCACGGATACGTTCCATGTGCCTTGTATAGCGCCGCATCACCATACAAGGTCACGTCAATAATCCTCTTGGTTCTCTCAAACCCAGGTGGAAAGTGGGAGATGAATCTTATTTCGCCACGGACATAGCTGCTAGAGAAGATTGGGAAGGGGCGTTGGGGGCCTCGGTTATGTCCTTTTCGGCAGAATGGCAGCCGTACTAAAGCTTGAGCACATATCCATGTTGTCCCGCATCACTGAATGCCATCATGGTTCTCCAAAGTACCCACGCTGGTCCTGGGGAATGAAAAAATAATAATAATACAACAACTTGTGGGTAAAAAAGTGGAATAAAAGTTTTCCAAAGCACCATTCATCTGTAGGTAGACGACAGAACTTCCCGCCCAGTCCTCGTGAGCAGGTAATGGAGTGACGCCTCCAACCCTCTCCTCCCAACACCTGTTCCTCACCTTCTTTTGCATCTCTTTTGCATATTCCTTCTAACGAAAACCAATAAACCGAACTCAGGCAACAAACACAGACGAGTCAAGCGGCTTTTGTCACGTTATTATGCCTGGGCAAAAATCCCCCCCAGTATTGAACTGGACGAGAAGAAAAAAATAAAATAAAAAAAGAGCAAGTTCCAGGTAGAGTTGTACGCTGATGCATCTATGACTTACCCATACGATGTCGACTCGAATGTAATCACCTGCTGGAATGGGATCTTTTTATCTGATTGAATGTTGTTTCTAGAACTCGGGAACCTGGCGTTTTTTTTGGTATAGGACCTTCTATTCGGAGAGACTCCGACTCAACTCATCACGCTAGTCAATACCGTCGGTTCATAAAAGGACAAATAGCTTTTGGCGTCTTTGTTGGGTTCTCAACTGGAGCTAGAGGGAGAAAGGTTAACGAGAAACGCTGACCTGTTTAAAATCACGAGATCCCCCCAAAAGCAATTATGCAAAATTACATCGGATAATCAGGTTAAGAATCATCAACGCATGAAAAGCTTTACCGATGAAAAAGTTAAATCCTTTTTTCTCGATTCGTTCTCAATCTTCAATCTGCCTCACGTGCGTTTTTAACATCCAAGACTAACTATAGCCAGAAGCTTGATGGTCGAGCTTCGCCATGGAATCACGTTTCCAAGATTGGATCATCCTATAGAATTGTCTTCGCTTTTTCACAACTTCGCACTCCATCCGCATTACTCCTGCAGTCCCGCCAAATGAGCTCTTCCTAATATGCTGTTCCATTTTTATAAAGCATTTTTTAAAACAATTTTTTTTCTCGGAAATATTACCTATAATGTGGTTACACTACTTTCCTTTTCCCTAGGACGAGACACTAGACCGTGAGTGAATGTAGTGCTTGTATATAACAATGTAATTGGCTAGCTTTTCCTCTTCCTTCTTGTTGTCTATTTTTTATTTTTCATTTTTTGGGGGTTTGCCGGCAGCCAAAGTGCCCAAGACTTGTTATAGCTGTGAGCATGAATCGACAGCAGTTTTTCTTCAACTTGGAAATGTCCGTCATTATCGCAGGTATACCCAAGTCCTTTAACACAAACCACGGACGGATGCAAAACAATTTGGCATCTTCCTCGTCTGCTTTTGCGCTGTATCGAACACCGACAACTCTTCCGTGAAAGCATTCTGTCCTTCCTGGCAAATGAGCACGGTGACAGACTTGTTTCCTGCGGAACATCCCGAGCCGAAAAAAGCTAATTAACAGTAATTCTCACGTGTGTTCCATTTTTGTTGGACCCAAGCTCCGATGAGCCTTTAGAAAACACTTCTTATGACCTCATTAGTCTCCATACATTGTCCCGTTTTATACTGAACAAATAAACTACAAGTGTGCCCAAAAGTAAAAGGTGTCTTGCAGCCAATGTATATAATGCTACTGTCCGGGTGGTCTCTTCACCACCCCGATTCCGAGAGCGTCTTGTGTCGTCACAGACATTCCGTCCGGGGTCCTGGGGAAGTCGCTTATGTTTACGTTACACGAGGGACCCCAAAATCCCCGTGAAAAAGAAAAGCGCAAAAAGGCACTAATGTCACTTAATGACATGGCATGTGTCTTATGATGTTACGAGCTCTGATCCAAAATAGATGCCGCACTGCGCTTTTGGGGGTCACGAGCCAGAGTCAGAGGAAAAATAATATGCATCGTCAAGTCAAAGTGTCTGTGTTGATTCAGGTGGAGCAAACTATCTTTTCCCCTAACGTCCCTATTGACGACAAGTCCCAGAATCGTTCAAAAGACGAAAAAACCTTCCTGACAATAAACGTCACCACTTTTCCTCTCATGCTAATAGGCTTTATCTTCGTGTCCAATTCATCTTCTAAGGCTTTTATGGGATGCATGCATCGAGTGCCTTTAACCTAGGTTGTATAGGTTTAAGGCCACGGTATCCTGCAAGTAATGAAAGATTTTTTTTCAAGAGATGGCACTAATTCTATACGCCAATATCATGAGAATACATCAACATTCAAGAAAATCTTAATCATTTTTCCATTATATTGTAAAATTTCTTTTAAATTTCTGTTTAAGTTTTAGTTTAAAGTTGATACAACATAAACATTAAACAAACTTGAAAAATTTTCAATTATATCGTTACATTTCTTCTAAATTTTTGTTTAAAGTGTTGTTTACAGTTGCTACATTCTCAGGATATAGGGGAATGACATCAGTGCCATCTTTTCACAAGAAATTTTCTACTACTTGCAGTACACCGTGGTCTGAATTACTATAGATTTAAAGTGCTTTAGGTTTAAATACCTGGCAAACTCTTCTCAGGAAAAGGGACAAAGATCGCAGTTTATGTAGGACATTATTGGGTACACTGTTATGCTTGCTTTGCCAAGCACAAGGCGGCGAGCGTCAACTATTTTTTATTTTTTGCGCGCGCGGGATGTGTACTGGTGTTGCTGTGGCGTTTGTCTTGGCTGGTCAACAAATGACTTCCTTCTGCAGGGGGTCTTGACATGGTACACGGAGGTCGTGTCGTTCTTAGCCATGTCCTCCGTCACTTTGCTGCTCACGGAGAGATCGGACCTAACCATATTGCCGGTACCGCCCGCAGAGTAGACATACCTCAGGGCACGACCGCGGAATCTCATGCCTACCGGGCGGAAAATCTTTCCACCCCCAAGTTTCCCCGACGACAAGACTCAAAAACCGGGACACCAGGGGTGATGACGGTAGCGATGGCGACATGTTTGGCCTGCCCGTCATAGCTGTCAACAGGAGAGCTGGGAACGTGCAATATCCGGACTCGTGCTGTTCCAAGCCAGGACTTTTCTTCCTTGCCGAGAGAAGGAAAAAGACTAAAGGGGGGATTCAAAACTTGTGAAAAGGTCCGCTTTTCCTAGGGGATGCTATTCTGCAAAGCCGCGTACATACATATACAACACGAAATCTAACCGAGGCAACAGAGCGAACCGCCGCTATAACTGTACTACGTCGCACCGGAGGGATTATTTATTTAGACTTGTCGCCGTGTCGTTGTCGTTGCAGTGCTGCTGCCGTTTGCGCGTGTAATCCTGGCACTGGAGCCAAAAGCTGCTCAAAAGCGGAAAGCCAAGGGTAACGTCGGCAGCTTTACGGACCAGCGTATACCCAGCAGACCAACGGAAGGAGTTGGTTCGTGTGGACTATTATTAATAGCTATCCTTCGCCGTTTGTCTTACCCGCCTTGGGCAAATTGATATACAAATAGCTCCAGGAGACTATCGTTTGCAAGACCCACAATTCTTTTAACCTACCGAGCTTTTAAAGTAGAAAAACAAACGTGAAACATAAAAAATTAATTAGAAACCAAGACCACTTGAGCCGTAAAGAAAGTAAAAACCCTAAAAAGATGGGGAAAGACGGTGATAGACGATTGTTAAGACATACCTCCAAGTAGTCAACATGTCAAGCGCCGTCTCCGGGATGGCAAATGTGGCATGTGTGTGACATCCACACGTCTTGTAAAAGCTGCTTCGCTGCCTGCTGCGACGACAAGAGAAATATATGCGCGTTTCCGCACTTAGGACGGAAAGATACCCATAGAAATTAGTTTGCTAACCAAAATTAGACTTGTTGGGATGAGATTTTTCGCCACTTTAGTCTATTTTACAACCTTCTCACTTCACCTCGTATTCAATGCTGTTCAAAATTAAAACTTGCTAACTAGCTAACCGAGAACCTGAACGAAGCCATAAAAAGAAAAAAAAACACGCAGCGAAAGGAAGGAAGGAAAGGGTTAATGTCCATTGCACGTGCTTGTTTTAACAAAAAAGTGCGCTATAGCGTGTAACAGACCATTTACCATTCCCGGCCTCCAATGCATACAAAGTATAACATCCCACATTCAACGCATCATCCATCCATTTGCCCCTGCTGTATAAGTCGCGGTACAGCTAGTGTGACAACTTGACGCCTTGACGTTTGCCACATGGCTTTCATATTCCTTAACCCGTCCTTACAATCCCACACCAGAACACCAAATGCCCGTTTTGCTCCGAAAGTCGGAAATGAGAACCACAACGCACACAGTAAAAAAGGGGAAAAGGTTCCTCATTTATTTTGACGACAAATTTCACATGCTCCATCATTGTCACTTTGGCTAAAAATCCCTTTTCCCCCCTCAAAAAACATGAATATAGCTAACTGGTCCAAAAGTGCGAGAAATAGAAATAAGCAATATCTGGAAATAAAAAGATATTTTTTTCTATAAGTTTATTTTCACGTTTTTTGGGGGGATCGGGTGGGGAAGGGATGGTCGGTGAAACATTTGGAAATACACAGAAATTCTGGTCGCGTAGGGCACCGGCGTTTGTCTTGGGACACGCTTAGGGGCAACGGGCAAATGAAGAGAGCTAATTGCTTAATGAAGCCTCATCAAAGGCAATCAAGGCTTGTGTCAAAGGTATTGCACCCTGCCTCAGCCTGACTCATTCCAAAGCACCGGACACGTCCAGCCAAGCCGTCATTTCATTTCCTGACAGCTTCAACACCCTCGCCCCAGTTCTTCTTCATTCGACGGCGTCACTCCAACTTCTCATTCAGCTCCTATATCGGCTATGACCCCGAAAACCTAATGCCTCGCGCCTTGGCCGCCTTTAACGATCAATAATCAATACTTACACCCTCATTTAGGCTTGGCGGGGTCGGGAGGGAGGAGACGAATGCATCCACCAACCTCCGGAGTGTGTGTCTGTGTGTCCATGACGAACGTACGAAGTGTCAGCACTTTCCCATTTTGAAGCTTTAAGCGTCGCCACGTCTCATCTCCATGTCGTTCAATTCTGGCTTGATGACTAGCGGTTCCAGAGTAGCCAAAAACTGCATCCCATGATTCCCATGCAAAGCATTTGGCCATGTCAACTCGGTGAAAATGAACGATGAAGTTGCAAGGATTTAAGCAACGTCATTAATAAAACCAAAATCCTGCCTGAAAACCTGGGAAAAAAATAGTCTTCTTCTTTTTTTTACCTTGAGCAAAAACAAGAAAGTAAAAGGCACGAACGCCCTCCTTTTCAGTTTTTTTTTAAACATCATTGGCTCACTTTTCGCGGTGTCTGTGGGGTGTGTATTTGTATGTTGACGACGTCGACGGTCGACGACGACGCTATTTCCAGGGGCGGTTTATTTGCTTGAGTAAAGGAGGGCCAAGGCGGACGTCGTCGTCTCGGAACCAACTTTGCTTGTCTCTCTCTTAGCTTTTTCTCCGGTCCGGAAAATAGCATCACTCTTTCTTTATCCGCTGCAGTCTTTTCTCTTTCCAGCGTTTTGCGCCGCTCTAAACAATGTTCCTTCTCTCTCTCTTTAACTGGTACCGCTTTTGCTCAGCATGTGCTAAAGGCAAAAGGCGACCATGTGTGTCCGTGTGTCCACCGGACGATAAAGCCTCACCGTGTCGTCTACCTCTTTTGCATCTGGCTTTGGCCAACCTAAATAATAAAAAATAAAACATAAATAAAAAACAAAATTCAAATGAAGCCCAAGTCCATGACGCTTCTCTACGCTCAATCCCAAATGACCTAAATGAAGATGCCTTGTACAAAGGTCCCTCGTCCATCAATTAACATAACACTGTGAAAGAGGCTATCGTTTCCTTGTCCAGAAATTCCACAGGGAAAGCGAGGAACATGCCATCTCGCATTTCACAGGAGCAGCAGAACGCCTTGAGGCTCATTAGGTGGCATAACAGCAGAGAGGGTGTCCGTGGGCACATTACACGTCTCCTAATAGGATTTCTTCTTTTCGAACTTGACCGTATACCACAGGAACGAAGTGGACTTGCATGTCGTCGCGAGGCGGTATTCCCTTGAGCTTTTTCATTAGTTGGAGGTACTTCGTTACCTAACGTCTTACAATTGCAGACCTGACACATCACTGGGATCCATCCTCTCTCGCCCTGGTATGTATCCACGTATACACAGCATGAGAAAAAGAAACAGAAGAAGTAAATCCAGGAAAGATGTAATTAGCAGAAACATTCGTTGGGCTTTTTTTCATTTTTTACCTGTGCGATACCAAAAAATGCGAGGAGCGTTGGGTTGGATCAGAACCGTAAATACTTAAGTCCAGCTTTCTTGGGTTCACTTATTACGTGGATATTCTTTCCGTAACGACCGGTAACGACAACCTTGGGCTTCGGGGCGTGAGACCCCCAATTTGCGCCTAATTACTCGGGGCATTCCACAGTCGGCGTCCCAAGTCCCAAGCGACGACCCGGGCGTTTCATTCTTTCCTACTGCTCCCGTTCTTTTTTCTGCTTGTTTCAGAGAGGGGGGTGGGATGGAATCTTCTTCTAACGCTTTCCAAGAGCGCACATATTAACAGAACGATGGCAACCACGACTGTGGCCATCAAACCACCATTGCGCCAAGGCAGCACATACACAACGCCGTCCATTTGTCACGACAGGAACGCCAAACAAGACTCCGTTGGGGATGAACTCCTGCGGCCACATGAAAACTAGAAGTATCAAAACAAAGCAAAACTTAATCAAACCAAGAGGCACAACAACGCAAATGGTTGCAACGTCACAGACTTTTACCATGTATATTTAAGGAATTTGTAGACATACTTTCTCCTCCAGTGACGCTGTTATTGTGGGGATAAATTAATGATCCGGTCCTTCAGATAAAAGGAAAAAAATCCCTTCTAATTGCGATAGCGAACACGGCATTTTTCATTATTGAGGAGCGCTGGTATGGAAACTATTGCTAGTATTTAGCTTGATACGCCTTAATTATTCTGTCTATACAGTTCATGTATTCGGTTCATGTATTACACTATCGTTTATGCGCTTCTCTCCCTTTGTTTCCTAAAGCTAACATGAAGGATGTCTCAGCAATCCATACCACCAGATGCATGCATAAACATACGCACCTGTCACCGGTTGGGGCATATAGAAACTAACAATGCACAAGTATGAAAATGAGCAAAAGCGACATACATGTGTGTGGTTATCAGATAAGAAAGAAATATGTACTAGTTTTACTCCTGTCAGAGCGCTATTGTCCACAACGATATTCATACCCCAATCTTATGCAAATAAGGTTCCCTTCTTCCAAAAAACGACTAGAGTAAACAAAATTCCAGGTGACTGCTAGGCTGAAGTATTACAAGCTATATAGATAAGACAACTGTAATTACATGTCCCACATAAGTCATATAACGCGCGGGAAAATTGTCGAACAATTCAAACTAAACCGTTGCGCTGTGAAATAATATTTTTTCCACTTGTCTGCTAGAGTAAAATAATTGATACCAATTGGGTAGGACCATTCGGAACCCTTCAGAAAAGCAGTTCCTTACGTAAAAAAGTGCCAATTCCTAGAAAGTACGAGGAAAACCGTAAAGATTAGACCTGTAACTTTATAGTAGATTTGCTTGGGCAACAACTCCTAATAAATGATAGTCCCAGGACGTTTATCTACCAAATTGTAGATTACAAACCGTAATAAATTTACCGGACAAAAAATATAACACGGATTCTCTCTTAAATAAATTACTACATAACACTCGCTAAAAAAGACCTTCTCTGTCTCTATATGTTGTGTATACAGTTGCTGGCTTACTACAAAGTGTGCGTGTCGCACTATTTTTCTCGCGATACACCTTTGTCTCCGCCTCCATATTTATACATCCGCTTTTGATGACGTGCCAACTACGCTACTTTTCATCCTTTTTTGCTTCAGATATTTCTTAGTTTTTTTCTATAATAAGTTTTGACCCCTAAGCAAAAAAATAAAAGGAAACATAAAGGGAAAGGGGCAGTTTTTTGTTCTACTGATTTGTATATAGCGTAGTACAACCATCGTTACTCTCCCTGAAGAAAAAGGGGGAGGAAAAAAAGGTTGAGATGAGTACGAGTCTTTTGTTATCTTATAGTTAAAGGACTCCCGGAAAAGTTTTTGTCGCTTGGGCCAACCAACAACGTGTCCCTTTGAATCGGCAGGAGGTTTGTCGTTGTCGTGTAATTACCACCTATAACATTCGTCACGCGGCAGAACGGAATTGGGCAACTACAGTCCTGCTGAGCTTTTGACTATTCACCTACAACTTTTTATTCTAATCTTATATCATCCCGCATCGCCCAATTTCTGACTTTTTTCCGTAAATTGAGTACTAGCTTTCTTAAACTGGTTTAATGAACAATGAGCAAAGAAACCCGCTCTTCAGATATACTCTCTTAAAAAAACAAAAACAAATCTACTTGCTGTGCATTTCCAACCTGACCCTGACTCTACTTCGCATATAGAGAAAGCCGAATTGATTGCAGATGACCTCGAAAAAGCCTTCTGAAACCAATCCCACCATTGCAATCCAAGTCTCGAGGAGACAGCTTTACTATCAATTTCTAACCACCCGATACAATATAAGCTCCTGGAAAGAAAAGTACAACCGAACTGCTATTAAAAAACAATCCGCAACCTATTTCTCACTGTATACCTGCTTTCCCTGCAGTGTAATACGTATTGTTCTCAAATCACGACAAATACGAATTCCTTCCAAATAACGATCCTTGCACTTGATCAAAAACTTAATCAAACCTTATCGAAGGATCTCTTACACTGAACTAACTAAGAAAAGCTCTTTGTTTCCCACAGACTCCTTCGAAATAAGTAATCAGTTTCTCATGGGGGAGGAAAAGTACGACAAACGAAAGTGTCTCTGGAGACGCCATTCATTGATGTGGTCTTGACAAAGTAGCTGTCCAGCTAGTTTGACCCAAGGAGTCCATTACGACATGACAGGTCATGATTTCTAACCCCTTGTATCGCAACAATGGGACATTTGAGGCTCCTGTACTCCCAGTTCGGTTTGCCTTTGCGGTAAGTGCTCAACAGCATGGATATTCCCAAGACCCAAGAATGGCCATGTCAATCTAGAGCATTTGCACACACAGGACAAGTACTGGAGAACTATATACCCCTTACCCTTACCCCAAACCAGAGTAAGCAAAGTATTAGTGTCGCCTTTGCTGGTTATGTTAGATGGGGCCAACATGCGGGATTGCATACATTCCCCTATTTCTTCTTTACTTGGCCACTGCCTGGGCCTGTATTGTCTAATATGATCCATGGACTTGTCACCCTCAATTAACCCTCTCTTTTGTTGCCTTCCTCCCTTCGAAACATAACTTGCTTGGTTTGTCTTGCCGCCATTGTTCTGTTTTTGGTTTTTGTGTCCCTTGCAGGCGGGGTTAATGGGTGCTTTGTTTGGAGAACTAAGGTTCCTTGAAGCAAACAATAAAATGTGTAACATGCGCGTTAACATTTAAACGGATGAAAAAGGAAAGGTATAAAAAAGCCGGGGCTGTATTGAAAAATAAAAAGCCCAAACAGGAGACAGGTAAAAGGGACATAAGTCAAGGTTTTTCTACGCGGAATTTCCAGGCATGAAGCTTAACTCAAGGAAGGCAAAAATTGCGATGGTAAATTGTCATCTGACAATTACGTGCAATGAGCAACATCACGCAAAGCTCAGCCAAGAATAAATCGTTTTGTCGTGCTTCCTGTCGTTTACCCCCACCTATCCTTCTGTAACCAGCCAGGTCCTGGTGTGTGATGTGCAGCATTCCCAAATTGCCTCTTGCTCTCTCTCTTTTATACTTTGAAATAATTTGGGCTCTAAGGCTAGTGCCAAGTCTGCAATAAAAAAGCGACATTTCTTTAGCACAAGAATTAAAGCTCAAGAGACCAAAGCGGCCATGCTTGGCGTTTCCCGGCCATAATTCTGCAACTTCGTAAGCAGACTACGGTCTTTGACAGGAACAATTGCTACCAATTTGCGCATTATGACCGCAAAGAAGGTGGGCGAAATGCTGCTTCATTGTCCATAACCAAAAGCGTTTGGCAAGCATTGCTTTCAGTCCCAGAAAAGCGATTCAAAGAGTTATAAGCATAGCCATACTTTGCACCTAATATCTATTTTTTAACCCCTCCTCTTTTTAACTTCTTCTAAAAAAATTCACAAAAAACAGAAAAAGAAAAGTGAGAAAAAAAGATGAAAAAAACTTTTCCCCTGCTTCATGGGGGTCACGTGTTTCGCAGAATTTAATCCTGTAATGATTGAAAATTTGATGTTATTCAGATATGGGAAATGGTCGAGAAAATTATCCCACCAAAAGCTGTCTGTCTTGTCGTTTGTGAAAGAAAAGAAAAAGGGTATCGAGATTTTTAGTGGTAAGAGGTAAAAACAGGCGTCAGTAATTGACTGGCGATAAAAGGAACAAGGGACATGTCACCTACGGTGCTCTATACTTTGAGACCATCAACAGGCAGGATGGGTTGGGAGCAGAACAGAGCAGGCTAATGATACTGGGGTTTGTCTTTATAACTACTTGCTGAGGGGGGTTTGGGAGCCCACAACTTTGAAAGTAGAAGGTGACGATCCTCGATGATGACGGTCGCCTCCGCACTTGGAAACTTTCGGTGCCGAGACGACGATTATTACAGGTGTCAGCCACAATCCAGGACCTTTCTACCAAGAACCCTTGTATTCTATCCCTTGAAGCCATAGTACCTGCGGCGTACTAACATAAGTTTCAACTGACAAGACTTTTCGTGCCAATTGCCAATACACATGACTTGGGAGCCGCTTTTAGGACGATGGAAACCCTCAATCCTGGTGCGTTGAGAGGCCCCCGTATATCCCACGCTAAAGATAATCAGCCAAGTGACAATGTCCAGACCCCAAACTCGGTCCGGCGTAGCCAGTAATAAGAGGGGCCTAATCAAGGCACTAGTCAAACCTCTTCCGGTACACGAACACACGGCATATCGCAAACGCACAGGCGATCAGTCAAGCAAAGAACCTTGATAAGTTACAAAGGCAAAAGGCAACTCGGAGCATTTCTTTTACTTTTTTTCTGTCTTTTCCCCACTTTTATTCCCTCACTGGCTTTGGCACCTGTAAATTACATTAGCGACAATAAACCTTTTCGTTTTTTTTTTTTTTTTTTTTTTTTAAAAAAAGCCTGCTTTTCCTCACTCCTAACTCACCACTTGAAAAAGACGTCCCCGAAATAGTTTTTAGTAAAAAAAAAAGGGAAATATTTTTGCTGTTCAGGTCATTTTGGTGGAAAATTTGTGAAAGTTTGCCACAAATTTACCATTAAAAATTCGAAAATTTTGAAAATTCGAAAATTCTGGAGCTCGCTATTATGAAACAATAATAAAGGGAAATATTTTCCGATGTTCAGGTGTTAAATGAAATGCACAATTAGAAGGTTGGCATTGCGATGGAAAATTTATGAAAAAAAAATATTTTCTGTCGTTCAGGTTTTAATGAAATGCTCAATTCTCATTGAGAGGGTTGGTATCAGGCCCGTACCCAGGGGGGGGGGGGGTTCGGGGGGTTTAAACCCCCCCCCCCCCCCCCCCCCCCCCCGAAATGTTTCCGCAAATGAAAAATATACGTTTTTCTAGCATATGGTACTTGAGAAGTTTATTTCGAATGGAGCTTTGGTTTTGTTTGACTGTTTTGAAGCTCGAACAACGCGATAACTTTTCTCCTTTTTCGTATCCCCCTTTCCTTACCGGAAATATGGTATACGAAAAAAATAGGATTTCAAGTTCTCGGGTTAAACCCCCCCCGAAAAAAATTCTGGGTACGGGCCTGGTTGGTATTGTTATGGAAATTTTTTCTCCTGGTTTATGGTCACTTCACAGTTGGTGAAGTGCAATCGGAGGAGTAGACCTGTTAAAAGCTGTCCGCTCTTCTACGTGTAGAGTCTATATATCCCCGAGTTGTGTGAATTAGGCTAATCACGATGCTGGTGAGCGAGCCAAGAGTGCTTCTATTGTTCTAGTTTCGGGGGTTTCCTCCAGGGCAATGGGCGAACGAACGAGGAGCGCTCCCTGGCCTGACGGTCTCTTTTGCGGTACCACGGGTGAGAAACCTGACCGACAGGTGACAAAGCCAGCACCAACAGCAGTAGCGGCTAACTTTTCTCGTTTCCTCTTTTGCATATAATTGCCCTAACTCTTTCCCCCCCTCCTTTTGCTAAGCTTGGCTTTATCTCATCAACAATGCACCTAATGCTATCCATCCCTTGGAGAGTGCGAACTAGCTGCGACGCCCCTCTTAAATTGAGAGAAGATGGAGAAGCAGAAGAAAAAGAACAATTTAAAAAAGAGAGGTTCAAAGGGGCTGCTGGGTTTTATAAACTTCCTACGCCAGTCCGGACACCAAGCAACACCCACAAATCTTTGCCAATTTTCGGGCCCTTTCTTAATTAAACTTTCACCTTGTTTTACTTTCTATTTATTTTTTTCTACATTTTTCGTTTTCCTTTTTTTGGTCCCCCGCTTTTTCTTTTTCTTTCCTTGTCGCCAAAAACAGGTTTACAGTTCGATACAAAAATAATTGCAAGTAAATATAAACTATATATTATACCAATTATTAGTAGCTTAGCCCGAGTCAGACTCCACAGAGGACGCTTGCGCACCCTCGCCCTGGGGATGCCAGAGACACTTTTTAACAGCCGTATGGTTTGTCTCATCCCATGTCGCAGGCGTGTCATATACACATACTCCCCATGCGCACTACAGCCTCACAACAGACAATATTGCACCTGTCCCGCAGATTATACAAGGAAAAAACGAAAAATTTTAATTTTTTCTCCATTGACAGGAAGTTTTTTCATTTTTTTACTATCCATTGACATATCTTTATATCACCTGGATTTTGCCCTGGATACTTGTTTTAGCCTGC
The DNA here is from genome assembly GCA_023053545.1 of Lepidurus packardi. NCBI lineage: Eukaryota > Metazoa > Arthropoda > Branchiopoda > Notostraca > Triopsidae > Lepidurus > Lepidurus packardi. Next base: position 7,417,823 of record JAKZAN010000005.1, on the reverse strand, counting down.
TGACACCTGATAAGAACATGGAACCGTGAGTTTGACATAAATTTTTTCATGTGCGGAGGTTCCGAGATAGCCAGGGCGAATACTTAATCAGTGCCAGCTTAAAGCCGAGTCTTGGCGTCAAAAACCCTTTCCCACCATTGCTGCACTCTTAAATAAAAATTGGATTAACCATTTGACCATCGTAGCCTCGAAAGGGTGCGAAAGGACAGGGTGCGAAACAATTCGGACATTTCTAGATAGATTTAGAGCATTTTTTGCCTTGGCACAGACTTAATACAACCGAAGCTAATCAAATCCTTTGAAGAAGAAAAGGAACAAAAAGTAAAAATATAGCGTAATTAGTCTTGAGGGACGATACCGAGTCGAGCCGGGAGAACTTGCTAAAAAAAAACTCATCCCGCCTCTTTGGTCCTCCGAAGAAAAAAGGGGCGAAAGATAAATTTTAACCCCCTAAAATTGCCTCTATATAGCAAAGCTGTCGGGAACCCATGGGATGGATCCATGGCAAATGGGTTGAAGGGACAATGAGATTTTCCGGGGGATGGATAGCCCCTCTCGGCAACAGACAGAACTAGCTGGACTTGGATGACCAAGAGTTGGTGGATGGACTGCACGGCGGGGCATGGCATGGCATGGATGGAGACAAGGCAAAGGGACCCGAAGAGAACGAAACCCTCGGCCATCAACCAAGGACCAGCCTCTTTAAAAATCCTCCTCCCTATTTGGGAAAAAGGCTCTAGCAGACATCCCAGCCGATCCAAAGTCACGACTCAGCACGACGTGAGTCCGCGGGATGGGATAGAGAGTTGCGGCCGGGCGATCAGGGGACGGACGGCGGGCGAGTCTCCTTGCTTTTGCTCTGTTCTGTTAGTCGTGTAGTGTGTCGTGACAGCGACCAAGGAGACCAGCGACCAGAAGCGACGAGGCGCGGACCCGCGTCGGACGCAGTTCTGTTCCGCCGACACACGCATACAGGAGAAGCAAAGCGACACTCGGTGCATACGAGAGACAAGGCACACACATACATACACATACAACCTTTACGGACTTTTTAGTGCACATTCACTGTGGTGTCTCGACTTGTGTGTTTGGTAGGTCCACGTGAACTTAAGGGAAATACAATTACAGTTGTAAAATCGTGCTACAATGTGACGTGAACTGTCAACTTGTCAATTCCCATTCGAATTGCCGCCCGTATTTGTTTTTTTTCTTCGTTAAGAAAAAGCTCCACAACATGGGCCAATCCCATGACGTTGGCACAATTTTATATACCAAGACTTGGAACAAAATAAGGGATTTATAATCACTTGCATTGCAGTAGTTCTACGTGCGCGTTCTTGAATTGGTTTTTCTTTCACTTTTCGATCAAATTAGTGCACAATTTCACACGTGTGGTAAGTTTTAAAGGCAAGACAGATCAGTCTCGGGGAAGAAATAAATAAACAAAGGCCAAGTTCTTCCCAACCGAAAGAGCCGGAGGTCTATGCAAAAGTGCCAGTGCTGTTTTGTGCCTGTCATGCTAAATACTTGAATATTCACGACGTCAGTAAAAAGGACCTCTTTCCAACACGTTATACTGCTCTAATTCTTGTATGCAAATTAAGAGGAAAACTGGTAAGTTTCACACCTTCAGGTACTTTATCGTGTCGCAATCTACCTCCCTTTTAATAACAGTACGAAAAAAAGACCGGGTAAAAAGAATTTAAAGAAGGAAAGCTTGTCACCTGCTCTATAACTGTCACCTGCAGAAAATAGGAACGATGATAGTTTCCCCTATTGTCATTCTGACAGAAGAGATAACTCCACCTAAATTGCGGGATGACAAGCATTCAACAGGGCTGTGTTATGTTGTGCAACTCTTAATTCGATGCCAATGATAACAAACTGGTGCAGAAAAGCGGACGTGGAGCACGAGCCGTAGTCCAAATAATCCGCATGACTAATATGTCACTTGTCACCAGCCATCATCAGATGATGACATCAAAGTAAATGGCTTAACTTGCTATGCTAAGGTCTGGCAACTCGCATTTCGAAGTTGGAGACCTCGCTAAAAACTTTGACGACCTTACCAGAAACATCCGCGGCTGATGTGCAATAAGTTTCATACCATAAATAAAGCTCTTAGTTCCCTCCACTAATGTCTTAGCTCACACCAATTTTCACATTCAAACTCAACCAAACTTCAAAATCAAATTCAAACAGCAAATCCTCTGTATAAAGATGTAATGTGTCGACATTGGTCTAAGAATGGCTAACTGTCCCCTTTTTTAACACACGCCACACACTTGCTACTATTGTCCAATGACTCATATAAATAGAAAAAAACCCGATAAATTGTTATACAGCTTCCGTGCCTGAACGACAATTGTTTCGGTTTTATTTTCTACGCACATATATATAGGGAACGAAAACATGGTGGAAAGGGGGGTGCACTGTGTCGCACAACGATAATTCCCCTTTTCATGCACGTTGGAGCAAAAGATTATCACCGCGATTACTGTTATGCAAACTAAGATTCGATTCCATGGCGACATTCGCCGACATCAAGTTCTTCTATTTTGGCCGAAAATCCTGTATCGGGCAAGCTCAAACTGCTACATCACTTTTAAAACGGATCTGAGCTTTGGGCTCGGTGTGTCTTATCATGTCTCAGACTTATATTTTATACAGTAGGGATTAATGTTGTCAACAAAATAATGTCCACGCGATATGCTCATGAGATGACAGCAGTGACCTCGTTAATGCTTCATAGAGGAAAAAAGAGAGCGAGAGAGGAAGATAAAGAATGTTTTAGACTTTCTAGAATGAAAGAAAAATTTTAAGAAAAAAGTGCAAATTTTCTTTTAGAAATGACAGAAACACAGGCAGTAATCTAAATGGTTCACAAAACTGAAATAAACACTTGCACATAAAACGTGTCATCACACCGCCACACAAACTGACTAACATCATCTATTCTTATTTTTTTCAAGGTTTAATTCCCAATTGGAAGACTAGCAAAGCACAGAATCCGCAGATCTAAGGAAGCTGGACCCGGATTCACATGTGTAATCAAACTAATCGAACGGAAAGTACTTGGCGCTTGGCTGTGTCTTGTGTGTTTCGATTGTGTCTAGTGCAGTGAGCAGCGCCACTCCAGCTTCTGACGCAGTTTCCCTCGATCCATTTTTCATCCGCCGCCGGTTCTGCAGGGGCAGCTGCGGGAGCATCACGGGCAGAGGGATCAACAGCGCTCTCGAAATTGCCTCCCGATATTCTTCGCTTTTAAACTCGGGAGAGGCTTGTACTTTTTGGCCCGGGCGTTTCAAAACTAAAAGAATTTAAAAACTGAGAGTAATAGCATAATATTATACAAATATACTATTCCCACAGCAACGCTGAACGTGTTATAGTGGATATAAAACACAACACGCGGGGAGAGCCACGAAACCGGACGTTAATAACATAACAGCGCCTTTGAAAGGGGAAATTCAGGGGGTGGAGCTTGACAAGAAGTGTTCTCGCCTTACAAGCTCCTCCTCTGGGGCGCGCATGAGTCTGCGTGAAGACCAATCAAGACGGACGTGCTGCAGTCGCGTGAGCTTGAGCCCACCACACCCGCCATCATCACCAGCAAGATTCTGGGCCGATACCGGGACCGGGACCATGCTTCGAGATGTGGTAAGTTTCGTTTATGTGTGCTGAGGCTGGTGACGGGCATAGCTTCCTTCCGCCCCCCTCCCTCCTCTTTTAAAATCCTAGAAGTCTCATAGTTAAAACGTGTGCTCCAAATGTCGTCTAATATTGACTCACACTAAAAGCCTCTGGACGTTTTCTCTTTTTAACCCAGCTTTAACGGTGGACAGTCCCAAAGTGTTCCAAATACTTAAAACAAAACCCCATTAAACGACAAAAAGACATTCCTACTTTCCTCCATGGTTCAAATAAAGTGAAATTTCATGGACGTTCATGAATTTTTTTCGATCACTCATTCATGGACATCAAAAGTGAAATCTCATGGAACTTAATTTTGAAATCAAAGATGTTTTGAACAAGTCCTGTTCCTTACGAAATTTGGTTAGAATTTTGTTCCCAGTTTTAGTGAAATAGACCCGTCGCGTGCACCTAAGGCTTGCAAGGATTTTACATTTTGTTTTAACAGAAAACCAAGCGTTGGAGGAACTTGATTTGCTTCCATTGAAGGGTGATTCTGAGGAAGCACAGTTCTGTTTTGACTGTGCCGTGTGCCGTGAGGTCCGAGCTTGCTTTTCTGAGCCAGCCAAAAATCGGCAGGGAAGGGGGAAGGGCTGTTAAGTGTCTTGTGAGGTGGTGGAGGTGGTGTCGACGTCGACGTGGAAAGGCGACGTCGCCGACGCGGACGCGCGACAACGTCGGCGCCGCGGCTTTCGCAAGCCCGTCGTTCGGTCGTGGTCCCGCGTTTGACCGTCCGCACACAAGCATACAAGCACAAGTGCCCAGCAGTGCATCCTCTTCTTCCCTTCTTTTTTACTTCTCCATAAAACTCCTCAACTTTGCCCATTACGTTCCGAATAAACCTACTGGGCGTCTTATTTTTTTAAACTTCAACGTGATTTCCAGTTTTTGAAGTTCCTGGTGCGTCTCAAACGTTAAGGTCACTTGATAAAATTCTGTGATTCTGTGCACCAAAGGTTGATCAGAGAACGAAGAACAGCCCTTTTCTTAAAAATAAAAATCCAATCTTCGTTTTTCCCTTCCACGCATTTCTCAAAATGAATCTCTCTATTGAATTCTAAAAAACATCTGACGGGCCATACGACCAAAAAGTTCTTCCATGATTTTGCATGGCACTGTATGGGCTCAACCGCTGTGTTGGGATATGTCGACCGAACATGGTCATTCGCATCTTCGCCCTGCTCTAGGGTTAGCACCACTCCATGTAAGTGTTATGGTTATGACTTGTTATTCGACTTCTTTATTTGACTTTACCCTTTTTGTCCTCCAAAAGATTACAAGCTTAACCACCTTTCATTTTTTGGATGTTGACCAAGTTTATGCACAATACTGTCCAAGTAAAATTGTTCATGGAGGAAGATACCCCACGTCCAATCAAGAGTGCGACTTCGCCACTATACAATGGACACTGTGACCGTTTCATTGTTGGTAACAGTGAAATATTTTTGTTTTTATTTTAACGCTCTAACATGCAAAGTCGCACTTTGATTTGACCGGTATCTTTCCTATATACTTCATTGTTGGAAACAAAGAAATATAATGTTTTCTATTTATTTTAACGCACTGACTAACAAAGTTGCATTTTGATTGGACGGGTATCTTTCCTACACATATATGTACAATTTCAGCTGGACACTAGTGTACAAAACCCTACGAATTAACTCTATACCGAAAGCTAGAAAATAATAAAAAGTATACTCCCTATAGGCCTCGCAGCTATGCCATCATTTCTAACGCAACTTAAACACCTTTTATGACTGCTCGTAAAGCAAAGATACGCACATTATTCTATCAACCCTAAATATATAAACTTTTATTGTTTTCCCTAACTTAAAAACCAGAGAGTATTAAAAGAAATTAAGAATTGAAACAGGCTAAACATTGTTTTCGTTCCCCCCACCCAAAAAAAATTATAATAATAAAATAAAAGAAATAACACAAAGTCCTTAGGCTCCAGTTCCCTTTTTTAATTTTCTTTTTACATGCACACACTTTTTCGGAGACCGCTCTAATTGCCCCAGAACTCTCGATGACAGCTTTACACTTTCAGTCCCCCCCCCCCCAAAAAAAAAATCTCAAGAAAGGTGTTAAGTTGCCACTCAAAAGTTTCTAACAGTTTGTTAGAACTAAAAATTGTGGTTTATATATCTTGGTCGTAAAAAGAGGATATTTTTTCCTCATAATAAGTCTTTTGCCTTTAACCCTGTGACCTCGTTAAGCACCCAAAGAACGCTAACACACAACCCCACCACGGATGGCTGCACTAAAAGCAACCCTGGCATCCAATGCACTTTTTTCTTTCTTATGGGGTGTTGGGAGCAAAACTCTTCGTTTACTTCCCGCATCTCAGAGGCTGGGAATAGGGATCTGTAAGCACACAATATAATCGCTCCAAGCAGCAGACTCGCGCATTTACTAACACAAATGAATCAGATATAGAAATGCACCACTGATCGGCTCATTCGTCTTTTTTTTATTATTCTCTTTATTTGTATGCCATGTAAATGCAAGGTGACCTGTCACACGACATTAACACATTTCCCTTCCATTAACCCCAGCAACCACATGACGTAACACAATCTCCTTCCATTATCAGTCCTAAAGCACCAGCAAAAAAGCTTTACATTTCCCCTACTGAATGGACTTCGGATGTTTTATGTTTTGTTATTTAGGAACATAAAATAAAATCGAAAACCTCCCCCAATCCACCTTAACTAAAGACTGTCTCGTTTATACTAGCCAGAAATGAAAAGAAAAAACCCAAGAAATAATTTGCGAAGAAAAAAAAAAGGGAAGCAGCTGCATAGTTCAACGCAGAATAACGTTAAGGAATAATTACTGTACATTATTTGCATACATGAGTGACAAAAATAATATGCGTTACGCATAAAAGAAGTACGTGCATCATAGAACCGGGAAACGAGGGCCGATGTGGCACAGCTGTATTGCAACAAAACCAAGTTATAGACAACGAGGTCCTTAATTGGATTACATGCTATTATGGTGGGTAAACGCAGAAAAAAGGAGAGTAAAAAGCGAGCTTACGCGGGAGCTCGAGACCAAGGTAGATGGTGAAGGCGGAATACAGCTTACACCGTCATCAAACAAAGAGCTTTTCCACGACTGCATGACCATTGCCATTCGCTACTAACCCCCAACCCAAATCAATCCTATAATATATACCTTTTACTGTGAACCAAAGCATCATTTTTTTCCCATTTACTTTCTCCCCGACTCTCTAAATGGGTATGTAATACCCCCCTCTCCAAAGAAAAAGCAATCTGGGTGAGGTGTCCTAAGAGCCTTCAAGCCCGCAAAGAGCACACTGCATAAGTGATAGCCCGATTCTAGATATTTCTCTATGATAACTGGGTGATCTATCAGCTCATTCGGCTTCAATAAAAGAAAACCTATGGCGGTACAAGGTTGTAATAGTCCCTCAATCTGCCCCCAAAATGCAATTTTCACTCAATTATTAGGTTGAGGGAAGAGGTTGCTTTCTTGTCAGACTAATTAGCCACGCATGTCGTCCTAAATTAGTTGATGCGGTGTAGGTATTCAAGTGCCACTCTTTGAGTGTTGGGGAAACCAACTTCAACTTTCAACAAAAAATAAAGGAAAGGAAACACAATGAAGGTGGAGTTGGGGGAACAAACCCCCCTTCATTGTATACAATATGCATTGCTTTTCCAAGGGTGTGTGCGTATGTGCTTATTAACGTTACTTGGGGTCTGAACGGGTAACCCGCTCTGAAGTACACACATACCTACCCATAACTATATACACATTAACATAGGTCTGTATAGCAACACTCGAATGCCCGTTCAGGCTCATTTACAGATAAAGAAGAATTCAAGAGCTGCTTGTTTCCGCCCTTGGATGCTTGATGAGCTTCTCCATTACTTTCATAACCCCCTTCACCCCCCGAAATATCCCACATCCACCCTCTTGGAGCACGAAAAAGGAAGAGGTACAAAGACTCAACCTGGTCTATATAACCGAAACATTTCTTTTCATTAGACACTAACCCAAAAGGCAGCATATCAGCCAGCCCAGGGCATTTCAGCTCAACCTCCCCCCACAAAGGCCGCAATAAGCATATGACTACCTTTTTATGCGGCGTTTATATACCACACTGAGAGAGGACCCCCCTCTTTCCCTTTAAAAGGAACACAGGGCCCCTTATTTTTTCTATTTTTTTATGAAGCCAAGAGAGAGATAAGAGTGGCAATAAAAAGATGCTGCAACTATAAACTATTAGAAGCTAATGTGTCACCAGAGACTTGCTCCTTTATTGTACTGGCTCTAAATGAGCTCCAGAAGACTTCTGGCTCATTTTGTTACATTCTAACCAGTTTATCATGCAAATGGGAGACATAAACGCATATAGTCATCTGGACATTGTCACTTTCGGCTGGGACAATAGAAGTTTCTGTCGGTAAAGTCAAACTTGGAGGGGGAAAAGGGTCGCGTTTTTATTTTCAATTTTTTTCTTTCGAAGGGAGGTGTGAAGAAAAGTACGGCCGTGGGCCAAGTCAACTGTGGAGCTGTGGCACTGTGGGAAATTACAGGGTTAAATGGCTTCAAGGGCTGCAGTGCGTCTGTTGTAGCTTGTAGGACTGTGAGACTTAAACTATCTAATGGAACTAATCTCTCGAACGCACTCTATAACCTTTTTATCATCATTAAATGCCAGCGTTTTTCTGTATAAAGTATATTTTTAGTGAAAGAACATTTTATTTTTTAGAACGGCAGAACAAGATTATATAGTTGTAGTACCAGATTATGAACTGGAAAATTGTGCTAAAGAGGACTTGAAGGCATTTAGAGCATTTAGTGCTATTCCACACTCCACAATAAAAAAAAAGTAATGGAGCAATGGAGTACATTCGCTTACCTTATAATCTAGAGCGCGCAATTAGATGAGCGCAAGGGTGCTAAATGATCCAAAAGGCACACACAACAACTCCAGGCATTACGGAGTAATTCGGGAGTAAAGACGAAAATGGCTTCTAGGCGAACTCTAATGTTTGCTCACTCACCAAGAGCCCAAACCAAATGATGAAGAGATCATAAGTAGCTTTTCCCTGTTACTTCTGGGTTCGAAATATTTGACAGACACAAGTGTAGGTTTGTCCATTAATAGCCCCTTTTAAATTAACCCCTGCAATCAACTGACTACATGTCAGGAATCCGAACCATTCTCTACTTTCTAGATTCTACGCAAATACTTGACAATACTTTAAAATACTTCGCAATACGTCATAATACTTCGCATAAGCATTCATAAATATTCCAAGTTGATATTCGGAAAACAATTCTAAACTTTATTTATTTCTACAAGTGAATACTTCGCAATACTTTATAATGCTTCACAGTACTTTAGAGTACTTCGCAATGCTTCCCTAATACTGCGCAACTGAATGTGTTTTAAAGCGGTAAACTTAATAATCTCCTAAGGAGATTTTCTTTATGCTGCAAAGAGCAATGGAACGTGAATAGTACGGATTGACATTCATGGAAGACTTGGATGCTTTTTTGTGAAGGATTAAGTGCATCAAGCAGGCCAACAATAGGCCCCTACTTTTTCACCCTATTAGGGGGAAATATCTGTTAGCTTTTTCCCCCATCCAGTGATGTTTAACTATAGTGGTAAACCACTCCTTCGTGGCCACTGCTGTGATCGTTTCCCTATTCAATTTGTCACGGGGCTGTTTTTTTGGGTGTTTGTTGCCTTCCGTGCACGGGGCTATAAGGGGATGATCTTGTGATGGTACAAGGGGGTGGAAAAAACGACTAAAAGCTACCCAAAACACTTTTGGGGTAAAATGCGACGGAGAGGAGCGTGAAGAGGTCCCATCTCTCCCCCTTCCGTTAAAAAGATATAGTGTGCTTGGCTAAGCAACACATTACAACATCCCTCCTCATTCAAAGAGCATCCTCCGTCCTCCGCTCCTCGCTGTGACTCTTTTGATCCGCAACTAATTTGCATGAAAGAAGGATAGTGAAATGTTGTCACTCTTAACTCTCCTTTGACGCCAGTCAGGGCTTGACTTAATTCCCATTACAATATATCCCAACGGCGTTAAGACGCACCCAAATCGCGTTAGCCTCCTTCTCAAGCTTTCAACTTCCTGAACTAATGACTCTAAAAAATCCTTTTGGGATATTTCGCGTACTGTACAATCTAAACTAACAATCTAAGGTAACGAGAAAAACAATATATTTTCCATTCGAGAAGAAACCAATCGTCCGGGGTACCCAGATCCTTGATGACAAGCAGACAATTACCCAAGTTGATGAGGACGGGTACAGGCAGGTTAAGCACGTAGGATGGCGTATTGCCATTGTTGCTGTCTATAAGAGCTTTACTCCCAGTCAGGAACAGGGTACAACATGATGGTCGTGTGGTGTCATCCACAGCCGGAGTTTCTCCCAAGACAGGCATCGTTCGTTGGGGGCTCTAACAGAAGCTGCCGGCCAAGTGAGTAAAAACGAAGTACGTATACCATCAAGGATCAACTCTCCAACAAAGCAATTAATGGACGCTCTTCGTGTGCACAACAAAAGTGTAGATATATACTGGAGGCAACCACAATCACACGAGATGATAGTACCCACACAAACACAACATTTTCTTCGGTCACCCAAAAGTACCGCCGCGCTATTGTCCGTTGATAGACTTGGGTCTAAGCTCAAGTACAACGTTAGACTTGCAGCGGGTGTGCCCTCCAGGGAATTTCTGCCATTGTTCTTCCTTAGCCCAAGTTGGACAGAGCGAGTGAGAGAGAGAGATGCTTTTGGCTCTCTTATAGGGTTGCGTTCATTTCTACTTGGCTGTGCTGTATTTATAGATTCCTGTTTCCTCGTTCTCGCCATTGACTTGTCATTGAGTTTTCGGGGCAGGAGGCAAAAAGGGGGGGGGGGGTGAGTCGAGAATAGGCAAGCTCTCTAGAGTCCTGACAAGGTAATTAAACCAAAAAGGGGTGAAGAATGATAATATAGGCCCGGGAGCTCGCAAAGAGGCAAACTAGGATTCCAAAAGAGCATCTCTATTACGCTTCGGACTCGAGGAAAGTTGGAAGCCCGGAGATGTAATACAAAGGGGGGAGCAGAGGCACGTTAACACTCGCGTGGGGTGGAAATCCAATTGGACTTGCTTTAATCAGCGGAACGTCGTTTGTCTTTCATGTGTGAATCCTGGTAACCTATTATGACGTCACGCCTATTAAGCTTATACTCTACTCTTATCGCCCGACTTACAACAGAAGGACTAGTAACAGCACCGTGTAGTGACAATAAGTTTTAACAATTGAACACCCCTCTTTCTTCTTCCTCTTCTTTCTGTTAGCTTAGCATTACATAACACACACCCTCATGCGCTTTTGTGTCGGAAAGCATTTACACAGTCCTTATATCCCGTGGAGCCAAGCACCATACTAGCAATACGACTTTTTTCTTCTTTCCAAGTGCCCCTTCCTTGTCAACACATCTGGTTTCAATGACAACTTTGCATAAATTGAGCCATACAGTCTTCTCTCTCTCATCCCCCCCCCCTTTTTTTTTCTTTCAGCTCCATTACACAAACCCCCGAGACAATTGCTCAATAAAAAATGCGGGCGTCAAAAAAAGGAAGTTTTGAGCTTTTGGATGCTCTCGATACTCCATGCTGGGCTATACGCTGTAAAGTCCTTATTAGAAAATTGATCCAGCTGCGCATATCTATATGCAAACTAGGTTTTCCCCGAAACCCCGATCGGGATATAAAGGAAAAAAGAGTATGCAGGAAGTGTGTATAACGTTATGGTAGAAAACAGAGCCTGCCCCCGAACGTTGAATTGTGCTCCTCATTTCCCTACAGGCTTGGGTCCCGAAAATTCCTTGCCGCAGCATCGAACATTTTTGGGGATCGCTTGCCAAAGTCTCGCGAGGAATATGAGCGTTAGTATAGGCCTCTAAAATGAAAACGCACTGGAAAAGAAATATGCACAGTTCAAAAGTCCCCTGGGACCACTTTTTTCAACTTGCCAGATCCTCTAACACTGTAAGAGCGCGCAGTGTAAATATTGAGACTCGGTTTGACAATTTCGAAAAGCGAGGTCCACTCTCTGGGGTCCTATTTATGAATCTTCCTGTTCTCAAGCTGCTGCTGCTGCTCGTGTTGCTGTGCAATACCCGAAAAGGACATACTGTATGTACTGTACTTATATACAGTACAGGCTGTAGATGAGCACACTTGGAATACAGTACAAGCTGGTAAAGTTCATACTGAATAAATAGGATATTGATTCAATATGAACTTTACCAGTTGCTAAGCTCACTTCCTTCCTAACGGTGGCTGCTAAGTGTCCTAATAATTATTATTAATAATAACAAATAATAATAATATTAACAAAGATAACATTTCGTATGTACATTACAAATATACAGTACAAACTTTAGATGCACACATATGGAATGCAGTAAAAACCGGTGAAGTTCATATTGAACAAATAGGATATTGACTCAGAATGAACTTTACCCGTTGGTAACACCATGTCCTTCCCCATGTGGCTGCCAAGTGTCCTAATAACTGATAAATAATAGTAATAAAAATAAAGAAACCATTTCTCATTTTAATTTTAATTTTTGGGATATTTTCTATTTACAGGCGATTCGCTGTACCGTGCCGGGTTGTCCTTGCGAATGCTTCTTGCCTGGCAAAATGCAAATTCGCAACTGCGACCAATGCAAACACGGCTGGGTCCCACACGGTAAGTTCAACTCCTTTGCCTTGTGCACTAGTCTTCAGGGGGGGGGGTGGGGGGAGAAAGGTCTTTGGCTGCAAAATCTTGGGGAACGTGTTACACTGCTGGGAGCGTGAGCGTGAGCAAACGATCAATACTTTGAGCTGAGGCTTGTCTTCCTATTTTCACGGCGCGCGAGTGAACCTCCCTACCCCCCTGAAACTTTCGGATATATATACCAAGAAAGTCGTAACAACTTGCCTAAAAACCCGTAGCATAATCTATACCAAGGCAGCAAAAAAAGCGACAAAAAGGGTCCAGGCAAAGACAAAAACGTCGTTAAGAAAAAAAGATGGAGAAAAAAAATATGAAAGAAACAGGTTTTTCTAATTGTCCTCTGCCCCGCGTGATCCGCCCGATGCTCGATACGTTCCTGTCCCTTTTGCTCACAGCCCTCCAATTTGGGTATTAAAGAAGAGATGTTTATCCCGTGCCAATCCGAAACAACGGATTCCGTGAGCGTGAGCATGACACGTCCTTCGCTCGATGGGCGGGTGCCAGGCTATATTCGAACCTTTTGCCAACGATCCTAAAAGGCAGTCAACGTATCTGTCTTTTTCTCTCGCTCTTTTCCCTTGGCTCGCTCACGAACTGTCGTGTGCGTCGCCGTAGTGTCACCTTACGTCGCCCACTACCGTTGCCAAGAGCCAATCCTTGTCTTGAGTCCCTGCAATATTAGCCAAGCAAGCGCATTGACATGTCACGACAAAAAATGCTCAAAAAGTTATTTATTTGAATTATTTCACGTTTTTGTTTTACGTTCTTATGCTCTATATACATGCCATGGCCTTTCAAGATTCTCGTGTTAGCTCGTACCGGAGGTCTTAACCAAAACCCATTTCCTTCCTAGGTCATTATTTTTCCAGTTCCATGGACATAATCATAGCTTTGGCACCCATCGTCCAGTCTACCAAGCCAACATGCATTGTCTTGGTTTCAGAACAAGAACAAAAAAATCCAAGACCTTCATTTTCGTTCCTTAAAATACAGAACTCGTTCGGATATCGTTTGGTTGTACTAACCAAGCATGTAGAAAAAAAAGAGAAACATGAAAAAGAAAATCCCACCTTCAAATGCGTTTGATAACCGAGCGTGACGTAGATCTTTCTGGATCCGTTTCGAAGCCTAAACTCAACTTTCATGCTACTTTTTAGAATATTTTCCTACCCTATTTTTAAAGAAAAAGCTGAGAGCTGTTGATGTAATGTGGCAAGTGGGCATAAGTGTCTGGTATGTTGGGTTGAAAAGGTTCGCATTCAAATGTCCAAGAGGTCGCGTGCCTTCCGAATTAGCCAGACGCAGTATCAAGTTCCGTAACCGGACTCGCTTCTACCCAACCATTCCCTTCTCTCCTCGTTCTCCCGTTAGCAGTTACTTTGCCTCTTTACTGCTACGCACATACGTTATACGCCATGTCTAAAAACTGAGAAGAGCCAACTTCTTTTCCATGTGGAAAGCATGAGTGACAAGAAAAACTCCCAATCTGACCGCAAACAATGTCCCTACCCCTTAAGTTTTCGGGATCGGGGAAGGAAAGAAGGAAACAAGAAGTCCGAAACGTGCTATTGGGCTCTGTGTGCCCGCACGTTGATGGACAGGGACAGGCGCTAAAAGAAAGTTCAGCAATGACTAAAATCCGCGGAATAAGAGATATTCCTTGCCCTCGTTGTTAACCAAGACAGGATACAGGACCCGCATGTGCTCCACGGTCCGCATGATCCATACATATCCACCGTGCCGCGTATGAACTGGCGAAACACGTTTTACAAGTACGGTAGGATTTGACGCATCCAACCTGCCTGATAGACAAGCAGGCCAGAAAGCTTTAGCCAATGAGGGTGTGTGTCGTCGTCGTGTACCTGGGCTTTCAGGGGGAGTCTCCGTTACCTGTCGCACATACGTCACTGTCACCCCGCAGGGGGAGGAGTTTGATCTAACATGCCGCGTCGAAGCAGTCGCACCTGTATTGGTTTGTATACGTGTACCCTCCCTCCGGCTGTGGGATCTGAGAAACACAGACACCTATGCAAATGAAGTGACACTACCCATAGTAGCGAACGAGAAAACGCTCGCCCGGCAGCCCAAATATCCTGGCCTGACCGCTTTGGCCGGCTTGGGCATGAGGTTCATCGAACGCGGGGTACTTTTATATGGACAACAAACGACACAGACATACCAGAATATAACGTTTTGCCCGCAAGAATTTCCTCGTGTTTCCCATTATTTCGTATGCTAATGATGGCATACGGCCACAGCCGCCGACTTGCCCAGTCTTCGAGACAGCAAGCATCCCAAAACAAAGAAGGTAAGGGTAGAAGGACAAACTAAACCCATGAGCAAGAAGCCAAAAGACTAAAAGCAAAAAGGTTATCTCTTCTTGCTAGCGAAAAGAGCTGGACGACATCAAAGATAAAAGACGGTACTCATGGGCACCAAAAGCGAGCGCACGCCACGCTTCAGGGCTGACTTAAGATTTTAAAGGTTGCTAGTACATTCCCGCACACTCATACAGACGACAATGCGGGGGGTCCTAGGTTCATCTCGCAGGTAAGATCGTTTTGAGAGCCGCGGAATGTGACCAGCAATACTTTTTTTTCATTATTTTTGTTTTTTTTAATGAACTGGCAGACCCAATATAATATCAAGTAATGCCAAGCATGGAGGCCGGCAAGCTTTTAAGAAGCACACACACAAGGGGCAAGAAATCAATAACTTTTACAGGGTGCAAAACTCAAGTGGGAAGTTCAGCTTTCAGTTCCGGAGGTTATTTTGAGACACAAGAGAGGACCAAGCTCCCCAGCCTACAAGACCCCATTTGCTATTCATCTGTCTCCACCTTGTAATCAAACTGTCCCTGTCAACCCTAGTACGGACCACCCTTGCCAAACCAAGCCATATGCGTGGGTTTTTCCGTTTTTCGTATTTTTCTGAGATTTCGGAATCTTTGTGCATTGGAGGCTAACGTAGGGGGGTAATAGTCATCGACCAGACGCTAGAGCTATCAACTCAGCATCCGTTAGTGAAGAGAAGCACAAACGACTTTTTTATTCTTTTTTTTTCTTTTATACAAAGGGGGGTCCCTTGTATCACCCCCGATGTCCAGATTCACCTGGACGCGAAACATGGTCTGACAAGCTGCGCCCTTCATCCATGTTCAACATGGGTTTGGACATTGTCCAACCACTACTTCAACCGCGAAGCGTTTTTTCCCCGTATTCCCATTTTTTTCTATGGTGTTCTCTTTTTTTCTATTAGCAACAGCTGCTGTGATGATTGCCATTCTTACTTATGGGAATTTTCTGATTATTAGCAGCTAAATAATTGTGCAATGTAACGGAAAAACTTGGGTTGTAGACACATTATCTTGTCCTTTTCAAAGTAAGGATTCTCTGTACGAAAAGATAAAAGATACAATGTCACAAGGACCTCGCTCTCTACTTTTTTAACCTCTCCCTCTAACGAAATAAAAAAGCCAGGCTTTGTTGAGATTCACACAAGTGGAAAATATGGAGGAACCCCTTGTATATTGCTATTGAAACAGGATGATATTGGCCAATATGCCAGAAGAGACACATTCACAGCAATACGGCAAGAATCCTCTCTCTATACAGAAGACATCAAAAGAATCGTATCCAGTTCAACAGATGCAAAACGTTTCGGGGTATACCTAATAATAAACTGTTAAAAAAAGAGATGCACCCCTCGGTCTCGGTCCCTCTTAGGAATTCCACCAGGGGGTAAGGTACTCTTAAAAAAAAGAAAATAATAATAAAAAGGAATCCTAATCTGTGGGAGGAAATATATATCAAGCCAAGCAGAGGGCTGTTGAAATTGAAACTAGTGGTTATAAAGCTTTTTTTTATAGAACTTTGACGAATAAACTCTTTGCTCTATCGGTAATTTTCCTTTTGTCTGATTTCATATCGGGGAAACATGGTTCATGCTCACAATGTAGTCAAACAGTTGATGAGAAAATTCCTCCCGAATCCCGAGTTTTCAAGTTGTACAGTGAGTGGATGCACAGCAGTAATGCCAACATTCGCATAGCACAGCCGCTTTGATGTCTGTGAAATCTCGAAAAAAGATAAAAGCTCGCCCTTGCCAGCCAGTCTTATCAAACGCTAACTCCAGTTTTTTTTAATTTATGGGACAACTCGACACATAAAAGCCATATAAAGTCTAGAATAAAAACCAAGATTCGGGTTATCTTCTCTATAGCATTGCGAACAGAGTCAGAAAACCCCACTTGTCAGCTTTCCGGTTCACAATTATCTTGCCCTGGAAGTTTTAAGGCGACAAAGCTAACGCAGTTGACGTTTTATCGAAAGTTTTTCTGATAACAGTTTTGCGTAAATGTAAAGAACTTGCCTCAATGTAGATCTGTGTCGCGTTTTTATTCCTTATAAGAAAACGAACATTTTTCTCCAAAGACTGATCTCCTAACGGTGGATTCGAAATTCAAAAGCCCAAACGTTCCCAAAACCAGGAGTAAACGCTTTGGTTTTGGTTTTCTACAAGAATGCAAAACGACTAAAAAGATTTTCCAATGCTTTCATCATGATTTGACCCAAGATTCCCATACAGCCAACTTTAAAGCCAACAGAAAGGATGAAAACCAGGCATGAAGAAATTTCCGGCGGCACTAACCGTATCTGCGAGTCCCATTCAGTCTTAATCACTACTGGCTATGCTCAGTTGTGTGATGACCAGTCCAACTGTGACTGTGAAAATTCGAGGAAAAAACTTGTCGCCGAAGGATTGCCAAAGTTGGCTCCAAGCAAGGGACTTTCTTCTTCTGCGGGACACGAAACCAACAACAACAAGCTCCCAACTCGTCTTCTTCCCCGTCTTCTTCATTAGTGTCACAGCAGGACAGAAATACTTGTAATCTGAATGATATGGATGCCGTTTATGGTTGAGCGACATCATAGAGACCTAGCCAACGATGACTCTCTTCTAAAACCCCTGTATTTCGAGTATTTCCCCAATGTTAACGATCTCAAAACCCAAACGTTTAGCCAAATCGTGAATTTCACCCACAAACCATTGCACAAAGCGCAACAATATTTTCTTTTTTAAAAAAGTGTGTAGAGTTTTTTTTTCTTACTTGTCTTGCTGGTGAAACAAAATCCAATAGAACATAGCAGAAGAAAGAGCGTTAGAAAAGTGAATGAGAATTATTTCCCTGACGTTGAATCCGGAAAATGGTTGGAAATGTGATGACAGCTCAATGGTTCGCGTTGCTAGACAGGTTGACGTTGTCATAGATTTGGGAAATCCAACAAAAAGCCCAGTAAAAAAAAATAATAAAAAAATGAAGAGGTGCTAGTTGCATAAAAGCTTTTCAGAAAAGCATTAAATACTCCCTAGAACGTTGCCGGAACACTTCTTTAAACCAAGGGTCCCCCCCCCCCCCTTGTAGTACCTTCAATTGTCTCCCGACTGACGATTGCCACTAAAAGATTCTCCCCATGAATTGCTGCGGTGTATGTGTACATATAGGACGAAACACCGAAGAAATGTCTCGTCTCGTTAAAGGCCCCATTTGAGAGGATGATATGCAAAAGGGTATGGCTGTCCATGATGATGGAACATACCACAGCCTTTCTTTTTCAATTTATTTTTTTCTTTAAATATTTATATATAAAAAGAAGAGATAGCAGCTTCTGCATTTTACTGATGGACTCTGGATTTGCCACGTCATTGTCGCTTTGGGACTGTATGGTTCTTGATGGCTTAAGGTCTCTTTAAGGTAACTTTTTGATTGCCGCTCTTTTTTGTTATAGAAAGAACGTCATAGAGGCTCTTATTTTCAGGCTTTTAATTCATCACAAACTATTTCCGTTTTATAAAGACTCCTCGTGGGTTCCACAATAGGCTTTGTTCCTTGTCACCTGCTGGAGCAGCACCGCATGACATGGAGACAGGCTTGGCACTTCTATTATGACAACTTGACATTTGTGTCCCCCTAAACATTGTCAAATTTTTGCGTTCAACAATAGCTTTCTGAAGCCAAGAGTGTCCTTTGCTAACAAGAGATTTCTGAAGCATTTTTTGGTATTCGCTTTTTGGGACTTGCGTGCAGTTCGGCGGCAATTTGAAAAGCACCAATTCATTTTTATTTCATTTATTTTTGGGGGGAGGAGAGGAATCTTTTTTGGAACAGTAAGAACTGTCATTTTCCTCCTCTTTTAAAGACTCCCCAAATCAATGACACCCATGTTCAATACAAAACCGCTTGTTTAGTGCAGCGTCATCGAGGGACTGTTTGCGTTTCTTGAACACTTTAGAAATCGAAAAGTCGAAACGAAAAGTACCCACAATTTCTGAAGCACATAATTGCTAAATCCGGAGACAAAAGACCCCACTCTTAATACACTATTTCTCCTTCTCCCTTGCAGCCTCCTTTTTATTCCAATAAAGTCAAAATATAGGAGAATATAATGATGTGCAAAGGCACGTGGAACTTGGGGGAAAATGAGAGAAGTCGTAGGTCGAAATTTTGCCATCTCGAGCGGCTCTTTTCTTGCCCTTGTTAGGGAGGAGAGCAGGAGGGGGGTGCCAAGAGGCTCTTCTCTTTTGCGGCTCGAAGAAGTTCAAAATCTTACCATTTCTTATACCCTTTTCACCTGTCTGCCTTTTGTAACTGTCCGTAATCCGGCGTAGCCAGAGCAGCATCCACTCGCTCTGCACCGCATATTTGGGTAAATATGTGCCGTCAAAACCCCTCGTGCCGTGGCATTCGCCTTTGAAAATTCAAATATCCCCAGCCATTTTCCGAGAAATCTGAGCTTTTGTTCAAAGGGAGAACTGTGTATATAGACAAGTTGTACCACCCACACATTAATGTATGCACAGTCTTGTTACGTCTCAATAGCCAAAAGCTGACAGCGCTAATGATAAGCACTGCCGAAACTTTGAGTTGAGGGATAACACTTCTGAGTTCTCTGCCTCAACTTAACAACCTAAAGACTCAAAGAGTTTTAGAAAAGGGGTTCTAGCTGCCAGGAAAGGAAAAACGTGTGCCGCCCAGTATTTGATCTGGGTGCCATCACAAGGGGCTATGGGGATACGTGGATTAAAAAAAAAATGCATCAAGTTCTTGGGGATTTATGTGTGCATTTCGGGGTTTGTACTGAGGTCACTGAAAGTGTATAAAAAAGGGGACTCTTTTAAGCGACGTTAGCTCATTTGGGCTGCCAATCATACTCATGCCTCCCTCTTGCAACTCGTTGTCAAGGAGAACTTGAGATTGGAGGCGTGAGATTGCATAAAATGCGTCATTTTCTTGCAAAGCTTTTTCCCACTGCCATAACTCCCACCAAAACAGTCTCTCAGCGCGTCCGACGACTCATACATCAAAACCGAGAAAATGAAAGGCTTTCTTTCGTGCCTGACTGCATGTCCATCATAACCTACAACTATTAAAATTCCTTTTTGTGGGCACTTTTTTCCCCACCTTTTTCGTTTCGTATTCCTTTGGGCCAAGCTACAGACAAAAGGTGACGGGTTGTCAATGCAAAGCCACGGTAAACAACGCGGATGTCAAGCATGTCCTCGCATGGACGATTGCAATAATCAAACCGCACATTTGCCGCATTATACAAGAATCTTTCAAAACCCAGTTGCCGCGTCACGATCTGTGTAAAGCATCTTCTTTATCTTCCCGTCAAATCCCGAAAAGAAAAAAGTTCTCTTTTTAACTGAATCTTCTAAAAATCTTCTAACATGAGAAATCTACAAATCTTCTAAAATGAGAAAGCTTCTAAAAATCTTTTAAAATGAGGAATAAATAGGCCTGAAAACCGTTGTCCTCATGACGAAAAGGAAAAGTGGTTCGTTGACCATCCCCCCCTCAAAAAAAATCTTCTCGAAATTACAAATTTGCGGTTATCTCCGTTGTGTCGCATAAGAGAGGACCTTTTCGGCCCGTTTGAGGTGTAACCCCCCACCCCCTCACCCCCGCTGTCTACTGCTGACATACCGTCCATCACTATATCAAGACGACCAAGAAAATGTCGACAAGTCAAAGACCAAGTTCTCTTGGTAATGCATTTAGTTTGGCGAAGGACACCCCCCTAAAAATACGACCCAAAACCAAAGCCAAAAGCCCCAAAAGTGGCCAGGTCGGCCACAGCTGTCACATAGCTGCCCCCCCCCCCCCCCCAACCAAACCAGAAAACTGTCTCCCTTCGTCAGAGAGCGACGTAGCTAATTATTAGCTCGGAATACCTGGGGCAGCGTGCTTTTACTCCAAGAGACGTCCTTAGGAGCCGTGGTCCATAGACACGCCTTATTTTTAAGTCGTCCTAAATGCGTGCATGTATACATATATTTCTTTTTATATAAAGACGCATCCTTGGCTTTCAGGACGCGGTTAGGGTTTCCGTTGAAATAGTTCTAATGGAAGCATCGTCTCGTGTCACGATTAAGTGGCCATTATTGAGTCAGGCAAAATCAGTTACACCTCATTTCCGATCAAGGTCCCAATTTTGGTTTTCAGACTTGAATAGTTTCTAATTCAGACTTGAATAGTTTCTGAATAGTTTCTAATTTTTGGCTTGCTATTTATTCCTTCGGATTCTAACCGCGTTTCTAATGCTCCACTTTATATTTTTTTAAGCTTACAATAAATAGCAACATAATTGTATGTTAGAATTTCCTAACTTTAACGCCAAATTTATAGGCAATTCACTATTCTCAAAAGTAAATAAGGTAATTCACTGTTAAAAAAAATAGATTTTCAACAGAGAAACAATGTTTTCCAACGATCGATTCACTGTTTTTCAACAGTGAATTTGAAGGTAATCCAGTTTAATTCAACACTGAATTTGAAAGTAATTTATTGTTTTTCTGTGTCTTGAACAATAGTGAATTACCTTTTAATTCTGTTTTTATTGTAGTATTACAACTTTATCGGAATTTTACCATTTCTTTAAGACATACGAGGTGCCCAGATACTGTACCTGGCATTTTGCAGTCCACAAGGTGGAGATGCACCTGCAAGAAAGTCATCTTGAAAAAAAGATTGTTAGTCTCAAGAAATATGTTGCCGTTAGTGTTTAGTCGTTTCTTGAACAGATAAATAGGGACAGGGAGAATCCGGAGCTATAGTTTAGAGGCTTTTTGTGCTTTTGGTGATGTATATGGGTGAAGCAAATCACAGGCGCAGCAAATACACACATTCATGTATGTGTCTTTTGGGCTCTGTTTGCTCTTATAGCCACTGGTATGTGCTTGGGTTTGTCTCTCTTTTTGCTTTGTCTTTTCTCTTTCTCTCGCTCTCTTGCTAGCACCGTAATTACGGTGTGACCGCAGTTCTCCGTCAGTGACAATTACAGGTAGGTAGGACTTTGATGGATGGAGCAAAGTCCAAGTCAAGTCCTATCCCCGGCCAGGCCGAACGACCGGGTTTGTCTCTAACAACAATACTTCTCCATCCCCAACGCCACCACATGTAGTAACCTTGCCGTGCCACCAGCACATCAGAAACGACCAAAAAGCGTTTCGAGTGGCGAAAGCCTCGCAGCCAACAGCCGCACTATAACAAACATTGTAGAGTATAAGAAACAGACGCCAAAATTATGGGAACAAAATGCAAACAACCCGTCATGCATTAAATCACAGCCGTCAAAGACAATTTCCTACGTTTTTCCTGCAATGGGATCATAAACTAAATTTGATTTGGGAACCAACTAAAAGAGTTCCCATTAAAATTCCCATTAACCGCCAACCTCAACTGTACAATCCTATAGCCTGCCCCGTTGCCTCTCAATCAAAGAATGAAGTTGACACGAAAACCAATATATGTGTCTTGTCAGTCTGTCCACCTATTTTTACATATATATATTAAACATTAAGGTTGTAAACGTTAAGATTGTAAACGTTAAGGTTGTAAACGTTAAGGAAGGCTGTTCATCTGTCTGATAACTTTCCGCCATACTATATATTCCAAAAGCCGAATGTACAGCGCACAGGTACGCAGTTGTAGAAACTACCGATAGGCGTTGGGGTATAAGGGGCTCAACATCTGATAAGATGGAAAACGCGAAGTGAAGTGGGGTTTTGGCTTCCTGCACAGTCCGAATCCGGGAAAAAGTCCATTTACTACGTTGTCACCGTCGGTTTTCAGTCACTTCCCTCCTCGTCACATGTGGTTGGGGGTCCTGATATCATCTTAAGTGGTGTCGTAGAGTCCTAATCGTGACACCATCAGTTGTAGCAACAAGCCCCCTGAAAGGGTCCCGAAAACTGGAAATCCAAGTTAGCTGTATCGCTCCTTTGCTTTAAAACTTTGGCGGCCTTGGGCAAACCTCCTTTTCCTTGCAGCAAAAGAAGGAATCAAAAGCGAACCCAAGTGGGCACAAATTAGCATAGAAGCTATTGACATCTCGGAAATCTTGTCAATCTTTTCATCCATTTCCATTTCAATTTACTTACGGAGCCGTGTAGGGGGGAGGTGACACACGTTCGGGCTTAAAAGCCCTCCTTCTCGCAAACATTCCTCGCATTCCTGGCTAAACAGCTTAGTGTATGGCCTGTATCCTGTAAGGGAGCATCGAAGCTAACGAGGCTCATCCAACGCGACAACTTGATGCAAATGAGTAACAACAACATTCTTTCTTTTAAGCCCAAACCTTCTCCACACTCGAACGGGTATTTTTTTTTTCACTTAAGTACTTTCCTTTTCAGCTAAAATCCAAAATGCCAAGAACGCTGCGTTAATTAGGGGTCTTTTGTAAAAAGACTCCCCCCTTGTTCCGAAACTTTTACACACAAAAAAAAAGTTCTACTAGACGCTCGAGGAAAATTGCTGTGCTAAAATCCGAAGCCTGAATTCAACAAAAGTTTTAACCACAATGCCTAATAACTTTTTTAAAAAATATACAAAATAGAGACGAAAAGCAGAACACTTCTTAACGAAGGTAAAGGTCTATACTTTTGGGGCTATTTTCAAACCCAAAGATAAGTCAACTTGGAGTGGGAGGAGAGCGAGCGGAGTGGTAGTTATTCATTGTCGCCCTCTCAAGTATGACTCTAGCTTTCCCTGAAAAGTTTTTCGTTCCTTTTATTGAGAAGATCGTGTCAGCTAGAGCAAAAAAGAATCCCTATGCCTATGGATATAACAATGGACCAAAAACGATATCTAGGAAGAGTCGGCCTTTTGTCTTGATGGGGGTTTCGGCACTATTACTAGCAAAAATATTTTTTTCTTCTTCCTTTCTTTCTTTAAGGGGGCGAGGGGGTTAACGCAGGGTCGCTTGCTTTTCCTTCAATCTCACGGTTAATTTATCGTTATACACGCCCCAGTTATTCTCTCCCTCTCTCTCCCGGGAAAAAAGGTCCAAACATATCAGTAGGTTTCCTTGTTCGTTTTCGTTCAATTCCGCGATTGAGGCAAATCAGAAATCTTCTCGCACTCTCGGGAAAACTGTTTCGACACCTCGTTTGACCGGGTTTTGGGGGCAGTTATTTACATGTTAAACTCCGGAGCCAACGAGGAACGATTTTCCATCTCGACCAAGTCGTTTGTCAACAAGCGCCGCGTATCATTATCAGGGTCTCAGCGGCGTCTTTTCAAGTCTGACATGCTCCATTATTGCCAACAATTGCCCACCATGACCTTTAACCGCCGAGAACCAACGATTTTTCTTCGCTTTTGTGTGACTGGAAACCTGCTCTCTGGGACACGACTTGTGGTCAGCTTTTCCCAAACTCTTCCCATATTTCTCTTAGCCACCGAAAAAGAACACTAATGTTTTGGCTATTAAAGCCTCTTGTCCTTTTACTGGGCCCGCAATTAAGAATAACCGGGAAAGCTAAAAGAGACGCACAGGTGGTATGTGTGTGTTCACCAAGAGAGCTTCGAAACTTTTGAAGAAACTTTGAACCTCCTTAATGCCCGAGCGAGTCCATACATTGTATTGTCTAAGCGGGCTAAGACTCACCGAATGCAAATGATCGATAACGCAAATGACAGGGTTCTAATTCCCCCAAACAGACTTGGGAAAACATATTACAAGGGTTCAGTAATTTCCCTACACCAATACTTTGGTGCCCCGGACTGTTTTACCCCGGGTAAGAGTTTTCGAGTGCGCGCGAAAAACAATCGTCGAAAAGAAGAAGAAGAAGGGGGGAGCACAGGGAAAGAAATTGGAAAGAACCTTGTAAGTTCCCATTAGCTTTATTATGCTAATCATGGCGGAGTTCCCTTTTCGCCCAAGCTAACTAAAAGGCATCTAACTTTTCCAAGCCCCATAGCTCTCAGGTTTCTCTCCGAGCGTTAAAATTTTAAGCACTGGGACAGCATTTATTCCTCCTTATTGCTGTCGTACACTCCGGGGCGAGTTAGGACCCACGGTATAATGAAAATGAGGAGCGCCAGGTTCCAGTGATGGTTTAGAAAGATAAAGGGTGGAGACGAAGCCAGAAAGAAAAAAGGAAAAGAACATTTTTTCGCTTGTGATATTACGGGGGGACTCATTTAGGCTACGAGCCAGGGCCATACCACAAAGAAAATTATACAGGACGACACACACCAGCCAACGACTTCGGTCGCTAAAAGGAAACGAGTTGCTGCTGGAGCTGAGGACGCCATAAGCATGGAAAGTTTGCCAACACTTAATTGCACCTGGCTCGGAAACCCCTTTGATGAATAGCCCTTTTATTTCTGTCTGGATCCATGAGAAGAGGATGCCGGAGCGAGGTTATAGCGTCACATATACAGTCGTATGTTTTGACCATAATTGGGGGGGGTTTCTATCCTTATAGACTCCCCACCATCTCCTTGCCATTCTTTGGCCCCTTTTGCGAGTTTAGTAAAAGAGCCGAGCAAAGACAAAAGCCCTTTTTTTCTCTTTTCCCCCCTCCCCCCACTTCATGTTTCTTCCTCATTATCCATCATCTTCCATACTATGCTTGGCAACTTTTTTCAGGAAAAAAAGAACAAAAGTTGCCTTCTTTATAAGAACAAAACCACTTCCTTGAAACAAGCGCCCTTTTACATTTAAATTTCAAACGTTTGGAAACGAACGGATATTGTTCCCCACAAAAGAGAAATTGCGTAAAAGAAGGGAAAAATAGTCGGAAAGATGATTTCACTTAATTTATTACTTGTTTCTTTTTGTAGCATTGGACAAATTGGGTTTGCCGCTGCCATCAGGACCGTGGTCGGCGCTCAG
This sequence comes from Lepidurus packardi, assembly GCA_023053545.1. Lineage (NCBI taxonomy): Eukaryota > Metazoa > Arthropoda > Branchiopoda > Notostraca > Triopsidae > Lepidurus > Lepidurus packardi. Next base: position 7,392,163 of record JAKZAN010000005.1, on the reverse strand, counting down.
CCATCACGGTTCCACTAATGGGCCTGTGGAACCCGCTCTACCCAACACAGTGTTCGACGTAGCCAGCTTGGCACTTTACGGCTGCCAAGCTCTGCCGGTGCGGCTCAAGATCCTCTTAGATCGATTGTTTTCCGTGTTACCACCTGAAGACGTCGTCCAAGTGTTGGCCGGCTTCGGATGGACCTTGGAAGATTACACGCGGGGTTACATGTTACAGGTAATTCAATTCCTTCCCATGGCCTCTTAACTTCTGTTCAGCGCTATCACGCTGTCAACCATGGCCCTACTGCCATTTTTTTTATAATTTTTGGGAGGAAAAAATCCTTAAGGAATAAGTCTTGTAAAACAATTAAAGCCAAAGAAAGCGCTTAAAAATTAGTCAGTGCCGTTGACCTGATCTAAACAAGGTTTTTTAATGGATGAAATGCTTTCGTTTTTGATTTAAACGTTATTAGTTGTGATAAAAATCGGCTGAGAAGAAAGACTATGACTTGAATAGTGCACTGTAGTCCTTTAGCTTTTACAAGGCCTGCTAAACGGTAACACACGTGATGCGATATGACGTAAACCGCTTTTTTTAAGAAAGCTTGAACTGGAGGTTTTCTTGCCTTGGAACTGGAAGGAGAGACACGCCAGACTACACAAGCCCTCAGAACCAAACTAATTAAGCCCACGTCACTTTCTCGCTTTCCGTGTCAGTTTGAACTAGGAATAAATCGCGTAACACAAAAAGCAGTTTCACTATCAGCTATATGCGACGTTACTCAAGGTATAAGCGACTGAACCTAATCACCCTCGCGACAAAAAAACAACAATATAAGCAAAGAGACGCACTACAGAAAATAAACGCGCTTAAGGCCACAGAGTAATGGAACCCCTTTATGGCGCTGGCAAATTTTGATTCGAAAATTCTAATTCTGTGCAATATAATGCATTTGTATTGTGACAGTAAGGCATCGGAGGTACTTATGTAGTCAACCTAGTAAATTTTTGTTAATACCTTTCTCCATACATTTTTTACCTCGTGCCAACTTTATGAAAATTTTAAAGAAATCAAAACGAAACGACCTGATTGCAGTAAATTTTCTTATTAAGATATTTTTAGGAAACTAATTGTTCAATTATCTCTTTCTGTTTCTTTTCCTTTCTTGTTAAAAGTTTATGAAATCACACTGAGAAAGAGTATGACATCAGTGCCCTCTTCGGACAAAAAATGATTAACGACTTCCAGTACACCGTGGCCTTAAACCTTGCTTAATCCTGATCAGTTTCTTGCGCAAAAAAGTCGAGCAATTAAACGTAAAGCCATTTTCCTGGAAGTTCCATGTCAGTCAGGATGATTTCGGCAAGTCGTTGTCTGTGAATTCATCAATCTTATTATTGTTCGTCTTTTTTTTGTGGGGGGCGGGGTCTGTACAATGATGCGTGTCGTGTCATTCTCCTGGTGTTTCGATTCAGGCTCATTTTTTTGTGTACGGGAACCGGGAATCGTAATCGCAATTTGCATTGGAGTTTGGACTCGCGAGTGGCTGGCGGCGCTTTTTGGGAAGCCAGTTTTCTAAGCCATGCATTACAGCGCCAACTTGTCACATGCCACTGTGAATACGCCGCGAGGGTCAATGATGACTGGCCAAACTATTACACGAGAGCACGAGAGCATCCATTGATCACGAAACATGAAACATTCCAACTCCCCTTGCAGGTTTTTGCGTCGACATTTGCATGAAGGGCCCATTACGCGGACCCAGACCACGGACTTTTTGACTGGTATCTTGCGCCTTCCTTTAACCGAGAGAACCTTTTCGGGTTTGATGGGGAGGGAGGGAGTTTGTTAGCTCGAGAGCAGAGAGAGAAAGAGAAAGAGAGTGAAGACTATACACAGCAGAAGCAGCAGCAGCCAAGAGCAACAGCGTCAGAATGGATGCTGTCATGACTTTCGAGACTTGAGCAATGAACAAAACCGCGCCAAGGCTTTGGGTTGCAATCTCCTAGATACTCGCTACTCTCTCCCGTTTAACAATACCGGACAGCAATAGTCCAACATCATATGTCAATGGCAGCCCAACTCCCAACACCCCCAACAGTTCCACTTCGTAGCCAATTTGTTTAGCTGAACACGCGCGAAATGGACATGAAGCAGTTTACATGTCATACCAAGCCTACAAAGTGCTTGTATCGTCCTCGCGTCTTTTTCTTTAAAAAATAAAGTTTCTTTTGGACTGCCCCTTTTTGGTAGCTCTCCAACGTTTTTTTTTTCTGCGTTACGTAATTAATTCAACTCAGCTTCAAAGGTAAATCATGGCTTGAGGATGTCAGACCGCGCGAAAGTTGAACTCTTGCGCTCTCTCCTCCCCCCTAGTATTTCTGTTTTACAAAGATATTAATACGAGATAAGTCACAGACATGATCCAGAAGTCTTTCTGCAGCGTCTAGACTTTTTGGACAGCCGCGGCTGTGCTCTTGATAGCACCTTGACACTTTCACGAAGCTATAAGAGGGAGGATTTAAAAAGAAGTAATGCCCTAAAAAAATTAGAAACTCGACCAAAAACCATCACTGCATAGCTCTCTGCTGTCGTTGCTGTTTGCTGCTGCATGTTGCAGCAGCACCCAACCAAGCACTTCACGATATTAAGCGTGAGTCACGGCCCCAACATATCTTACGTCGCGCCCTGACATGGTGGTCTTGCAACTCTGCGTGATGGAAGCCATCGTTTTCCTGGGACAGCAAGAAATTTTGCCCCACAACAAAACAGCTTTTGGAACTCTTTTCTTTTCTCTTTTAACATATAGACCTTTTTCCAATCTCCCAAGCCCTCTCCTTCGGCTGAAAAAAATGAAAAAAGAGCGAACGCTGAGGCCACGATTGCTGAGAAGCGAAGGAGAACGAAAAAAATAAAATAAAGAAAACAATCCCCATTTTTCTGAAGCAATCATCTCGACTTATAAGATGAGAGGCAAGGGAAATTGGCCTCCTACACCTCAAGTCTTTGATATATGACTACTCGACACTGCGGCGTTCCAGCTGTCGAGCGCACTAATTGGGCTGCCCAACCCTTAAGATTTTGGGCTTGCAAGTTCCCCAGTTTGGGGAATAAAGCGAACCCAAACATGGCTCTGGACTTTTTCATAAAACGTGTGATGTACTGACGACATTTTTAATTTCCTACAGCCCGAGCCTGAGATTCTCTCAGACAGACGATTGCTTTGAGCGGTTAAATAGGACTTGAGGCAAAAAGCTTTTAATGCTTTTCATAGAGGTCAACACAAGTGTCAACCAAGCTGGCATACAGGGCAGATAGGTTACGGTTCAAGTCTCCAAACAAGTCATCTGTTATGAGCGCGAAGCTCATTAGTGGGTGACACTTGGGAGAGTAGAGTTGATAAAACTGCCTCAACGGGAGCGTCTAAATGTTTACTCAAGATGGGTTTTTTTCTTCTTTTTGTTTGTTTGTTTAAAAATATAGGATACCCACGGTCGTCCGGTGGAAAATTGGACAATCTGCATGAAAGAGGAAGAACCGCTGGTGCTTCAGCAGTTTTTGCGATTCGGCGAGACGAGAGCCATTACACAGAAATTGCTCCAGCAAGAAACCGAGTTACGGAGCAAAGAAAAAGACAAAGGCGGCCCACCCCAACACGAGGATATGGATACTTCTTTGTCTTCGGGCAAATCCCCGAAACTCGATTCAGATATTAAAAAATTTTTGGAACGCACCATAAGCAACCAGCAGCGGCACGCCATGGTCGCGAGGTCACAACAGCAACAACAACACGGCGTCAATACCTCCTCCAGCACCCCTGGCGGTAGCAATAATCGGCGTGGGCATTCACCGCTGCCCTCTTCCGCAAGCTTCCACCCCGCGTTGCACAACCCGGCCGGCTTACCATTGAGTCTGCTACCGGGGTTGGGTGGCCACCGGTTACCCACAAGTCTCGACAGCTTCGTCAATTCCTTGCCTCGGTTTCCTCTGTTGCCTGTTCCTCCTTCCGCTATTGCGGCCGCCAATTTTGCTCATCTTCGCTTACCGGGTAACGGTCTTTCCGCTAATTTACCCCTGAGTCCGCCCCTCACGTCACCTGCTATTCCCATATCATTAGCCCAAAGCCCTTTGAATCGCTTGCAAGGTATGCAGCCGTTCGACTTTCGCAAAGAACCCCAACCCCCCCACCACCACCTTCCTGGATCTCACCACTCGCGAATTGACTCCCTGAGCAGCAGCAGTACCGCCAACAGCCATCGAAGCCAAAAGGATCGCCCCAGTCCGGTAGCTGAAGTGCTACCTACCAGTTCCGCGACGCTCAGTAGTTACCTTCCCATTCTGTCGTCAGGCAGTGTCAGTAAAGGTGGTAGCAGCGTAAGTCACAATGGCAGCAGCAGTTTACACCCAAGATCGAGCCCTTTAAACTCACCTTTGGCTCGGCTGTCGACCATGACGACAATGACGTCGCTGGTATCGAGTGCCAGCGGCACTCCTGCCACAGCAGCCGCACCTCCATCTTCTTCACCGCTATGTTTGACCAAGCCTACAACCTCCATAGCCACCGCTGTCTCTTTGAACAGCAACTTGGTAGTCAACTCGGAGAATCCTGTGATGACTTCAGCAGCCGGGAAAGGAGGCTTATTAACGCCACACCGAAGGCGAAGTCGCTCCGAATCGAGCAGTAGCGAGCTGGAATGGGATGACGAGGAAGATGACGATGACGAAGACTCGTGTGGTGGAAATGCTCTCAATCTGAGTCAAGACCGCAGTCGAGAGCGTAGCAAAAAGGACATTTATGGAAACACCAATAAAGAACGGGGTGTCGCCGGCAGTCATAATGCAGGTCGTCCGGGTAATAGCAATCTCAATAGTGATCCCTTACGACCACCCAGCGACATTACGGACATGCGTGGTGGTGGCGACCATCACGGTGGCAGTGACACCATGGATCGCTCTTCTTCAGGCCACCATCTTCGCAAGTCGGTGCATCCTGTCAAACGTGGTTGGAACCCCTTGGCTCCTTTGGGTACTCAATTTATTAACCCTTCGACAGGCAAGAAGCGGGTTCAATGTAACGTGTGTCTCAAGACATTTTGTGACAAGGGCGCACTCAAGATTCATTTCTCGGCAGTGCATCTACGCGAAATGCACAAGTGTACCGTGGAGGGTTGTAACATGATGTTTAGTTCTCGACGATCCCGTAACCGACACAGTGCCAATCCTAATCCGAAACTGCACAGTCCGCATTTACGGCGCAAAATCTCCCCTCACGACGGTCGGACGGCTCAACCTCACCCTTTACTCCTTTCCCAAGGCCTGGGTTTACCTCCACCCCTACCTTTACCTCCTCACCACCACCACCACCAAGGTAACCACCCTCACCATCATTTAAGCGGTGTTTTCCCTATGCTCAACTCCGCCGATATGCAGCACTCTAGCTTAGCAGCAGGCTTGAACCCTAACCCCAACGATCCTCACCACCACCACTTCCACCACCGGGAGATGCGCCCGCATGGTAGTGACACCTCGGACACCTTACGTCGACGCAGTCGTTCGGTAAGTTCGGGAGCTTCCTCAGGGGGCGAAACGCCAATTTTGGAAGTACGGGATAGCAGGATACCTAGCAATGGTGACGTTAACTGTAGTAAACGCCGAAGATATTATCCCTCGTCCGATGGAGACGACGATGAAGACGATCACATGAGCGGAACGCTCGACAGCAATGATAATGACGGCGAAGACGAGTTAAGCGCCGAAAATCATAGCATTTCTGGCGGTCTGCCTTCTTCGCCGAAAGGCGTCCGTAAGAGAAAGAGTCAGAACCCAACGCGCCGACCACAGGCTTCCGAAGTGGGTGATGAAGGGCACTACCTCTCGTCTGACGACAGTGGGTCAGGCGACAGACTAAACAAACCGGGGCATTCTATCTTAACACATCAGCCAAATTCCACGGCAGACGCCTCGGGCAAAGACCATTTAAACGACGACAAGAAGCCTCCATCGTCTTCCCCTGCCCACAGTGCTGACAACGGGCATAGCCAGCCGCCAAAAAACGGGTTGCCGAGTGCTGAATGTAATACCTCCCCCCAGCAGCACAAGACGGCTACCCAAAATTCTGGGGTGGAATGTCTGCCGAATGAGACTTGCTCAGCACCGTCCGTGGTGATCGTCACGAAAGCAGAGATTCCCAAAGAATCTGAAGCAGCACATGACCAACAGGAACAAAGCCATCACAGGCAAACTAGTCCCTTAACCGCGGACGATGTCCCCAACGATAAGCTGAGCTGTAGCTCGCTCGAAGAAGAAATACATGCTTCGAGAGCAGATCCTTTACGACACCTGGAATCTCTTTCGGAGGCTCATTTCCATGATCTAATGGCTCGTGGTTTACCCGACACTGCTGCTATTGGTTTTCCAGTCAGTGCTCGAGCGTTTCCTCAGCTTCTGCTAACTGGTATGACAAACATGGTCACGCCTCTCACTCCACCCACTACCGCCAACGCGAGCACCACAGGAGCGCTGGGCTCTGTCAACAACGACAAGATCAAACTTGAAGAAGAGGAGGAAATGGAAGCGGACCTCGAGGATTACGAGGACAATGAGCACGACAGTGGCGCGGAGTCGGATTCTCAATCTGGTTCCTCCAACTCCCAAATGACGCAGCAATATCACGACGCTGCTAGTGCGGCCGCGTTTCTAGGTTTCGACGTTCCTATCGACAAAGAAAACCCACGTCGGTGCACCGCGTGTGGGAAAATCTTCCAAAACCATTTTGGCGTGAAGACGCATTTCCAAAACGTGCACTTGAAGCTGATGCACAAATGTACGGTGGACGGTTGCCAGGCGGCCTTTCCCTCCAAACGCAGCCGGGATCGCCACAGCGCCAACCTTAACCTACATCGTAAGTTGCTGTCAACAACGTCCACGTTTTTGCCTGCCGCCGCCGCAGCGTTTGGCATCTCGCAGGCCTCGTCCAACAACAACCCCTTTATCAATAATGGTGGCATTAGCCTTCCCTTTTCCGATAACCTCCTCAAGCCCGATATGACTACCGCTGCCAGCACTCTGAGCCCGCCAGGCAGCTTGCCCCAGGTCTCGACAGCAGATGATCCTTCGACGCGAACGACCACAACCTGCAGTCTGAACGCAGACACCATCTCCAGCCCCTTAAGCCACAATTTCTTGGCTTTTGAGAAATCGCCTTGGGCTACGGCTTTGGACGGTAACTCTGCGTTGCGGGACGAGTTCCTCGCTCGTTTCTATACCGATCCGCATGCCATGCTTAACCTAAACCTGAGCCCAATGGGTTTCGCTCCTTCGCCGTTCCTCTTCCCCGCAGCTTTTGCAGCTGCCGCCGCAGCAGCCGGTACTTTGCCAGGCATGGGCATTACAGGCAACGCGTTCTTCAACAACAATAACCATCACACGCCCAACTCACTCTCGTTGAGTTTTAAAAATGGCATGGGCAAGGCGGAATCTATGGAACTGACGGCGGAATCATCGCCACCACCTTCGCATACCGCGTCCCCCGCACCATCCCACTCCGATAGAGAGCGGAAAGTTGATTTCTTTGCGAATCCAAGCGGTGCTTTGCCTTGCAAATTGTGTGGCGATCCCTTTGCGGATGCCAGACGTTTGCAAGAGCACTACGAAAAGGTTCACGCTCCAGATCTATTTCGCTGTCAGGTGGATGGTTGTCGGCAAGTGTTTCGCAGCACCTCGCATACTAATCTGTGCACTTCGCATAGTCAGAATTTGCATCACGTGGCACGCTTAACCAGTGCTGGGGAAGAAATATCATCTTGACTTGGTTCAAGATACCTACAAAAAACAAAGTTTCCTTGCCAAAAGAAAAAAAACGCCGCAAAAAAAATGAAGCCAAATATATGGAAGAGAACGAGTAAATCAGTGCTACGCAATGTTTTTGTTGTCAATCAAGTTTTAAGCAGCATAACTTTGCTTCCTTGTGCGTCAAAGGAAATCGTGAAAAGGCCAAAGACTATACGTGCACACATCCCAAAATTCGCTAACTCGGAAAAAAATTGCAAAAAGAAATTCATTGTGTTCCCGTAAGTTCTTCTTTGGGGAAAGTTCGTAATTGCTATATACGATCACCGTTAGATATGGACATTTAAAATAAAAATTACCCTTGGCACAATATTGCTTCCTGGACAGCTCCATTGTTTTGGTCGTTTCACAGATTGATTTCCGTTGCTGTTATATAACGTCCCGCTCCTCCCCTATTGTTGGGTTGTCTCCACTACTTGATCCTCAACGAAAAAAAAAAAAAAGCTGTTTGTTGTAGAATATTCAAGTGATCGCTATTTTTCACCCTTGGAACAAAACCACTTATTTCCCCCAGCCGTTGTGTTATTTTGTACGTTACATGGTCTTTTGCCGCGCGCCCTTATCAATAATAAATAAATAAAAACGAAAGGAAAGGAAAGAAAAAAGATAAAAAATTGGCTATATTTAGCCGAGCAACCCCTCAGACAAAATAATTATCCCAGAAAGATTTTTTTCAAAATATCAGCCAGAGTGTTAAGCGGAAGGCCAGGTTTGCATTCCTGTGCATTACAGTGTCGTGTCATTGTGTACATAATTATTCTCCAATGAAAACGGATGTTAGACAAGACAATTTTCGACTTCTGCCAATTTTATTCTCATATTAATTTGTATAATATTTTCCCCAGCACCCCAGCTGCGACTCGCTGAGATCGAGGGGATTGTTTTAGTTGGCTCGTACACACGAAAAAATATAATTAATTGTATCAAGTTTCCAGGTTTCATTTCCGTCTGTTCATCACTATCGTCTACAAGGGTCTCTGGAACAAACAAAGGAAGAAATGAGTTGCAGACAAACTTATATTCCGTCATGGAACCCAAGCTACCAAGGCTACAAGTTTCCCTCGTCGCGTCACGGTCGCTAGTGTCATGCATATATTGTTCAGCAAATACCATAAAAAATAAGAATAATTAAAAAAAAAGTTGTAGATCTCGCCTTGCAACTTCAACTTTTGCCTTGGCCTATTGATATCTTCTTATACAGAGACGTAAGACACTTTAAAAGCTCCCAGGCACCATATGGCCCTCTGTGGCAGACGATAAGACGGTGATGCCATATATACCGGCCTTAAGAGCAGCGGCTAGGGGAAAAAAAGACAATCTCACGGTCCTTTGACGGTTTTTCCATTCTTTTTTGAGTCAAAACTGTTTCAGGATCTAAAGTTATAATACATCTCTGGAATCTCGAGTCGGCAGCAGTTTATGGCCCGTTTTCTCGTAAGACGTTTCGATTCACTCTATTCCACTTTGAACCGGAAACAAATCGTCGCTAAGACCACGAAATTACGTGAGAATGAGCAGAAGTGGGAAAGTTTCTGTTTGGCATCACACAAGAATGCAGCACAGGAACTCGAGTTGCAAGGCAAACGTAATGGAGCATGAAGTCCTAATTGTCATGTTCTCTAACAGCTCCCCCCCCCCCCCCCCCTCCTCTCTCGCCTTGCTGTGTCTTGGCGAGCTTGTTTATACAAAGTCTCCAAGTTTGAGTGTGTGTGTGTGTGTCATTAAAAGCCTAACGCAAAGTTTGGAAACCTTTGGAGGAGAGAGAATGAGAGAGAGAGAGTCGAAGTGAAAAGAATTAGGCAGAACGAAGCGAAGCGTCCACGCATAACAACGTCGACGACGTATAGTGAGCGCGCTTTGTTTAGATCCACAGCAGATTTCCCTCCATCTTCATCCTTTTTCGGGATCGCCATAATCTATCTCCAAAACCGGGACCCCAGAAGGGGCCAACCAAATACCGGAAGAGTAGGTCGCTGAGACATTACCGGTCTGATGCGTTACTTGGATGGGTGCAGGGAGAGAAAAAAGACGCGGGGTGCTTTTCAAAAAACAAGGGTCACTCATTAACGCCCTTTGTTATCATGTCTCCAACTGCCAACTTCCATGACTCTTTCCTCTCCTTTGTCTGGTTCATCCTGCCTTAATAATTAAAGTCCATCGTCTCCGTCCTCTCAAAAGCCTTACCCACACGACACACTAAAGCTTTTCAACGCGAAACACCAAAAATGTATTTCTAAATTCCATTCCATTTTACTCAATTTGACTGAAGTCTCATTTTAAAATGGACCCCATTAGCCTGTCGTTGTTCAGAGAGCAAGAATGAATGAGTTGCGAATCGATTTCTGTGGATAACTGATGCTACAGTATCTCCCATTTGAAAAAGGGAGGTCGAGGTCGCTTTTCAGAAATAGGGACCGGAGATGTCCTGACAGACAAGTCGTGTTCGATGTAAGACGTCGGAATCGGCGTCGTCTGTGAGTACGAGTCCCCGGACCGGGAGTAGCACTTGCCGGACTAATGATCCCTATCGAAAGCTCCATGAGACGAGTCTTTTCACGACCCCATGACCCCCGGAAGTACCGCCTTATGCCCATCCATTTGCTGGTGGACTTGTCTGAGGAGCTTCGTGTTCGGTTTTGTTTGTGCTATATGGACTCGGCCAAATGGATAGATTAAGGCATACGTTGAGTAACGAACGACCCTGTGAGTATCGCCACACCCTTCTGGTATCTAGTCTTTTGAGCCAAACAATAATAAAAATCCCAGCAAACCCACACATCACTTCAAGTTAATTAATTCATTTCCAGCCAGCTTCCCCCTTGTCAAGTTTGCCTGTTTTTTATAACCCCCAGCCAGAAGGTATACCCACAAATAAATTCCGTGGAAAAGGAAAAGAGGCGAAAGTGTCTATGTAAGCGAAAAGGAGACACGCCGTCACATGAAGCAATCCACAGTGAAATTAAGTAACGATTGTCTGCTGCAGATTCAATAGGACGAGTTATTCAACGTTGCAACGACGGTTTCTATAAACGAAGCTAAATAAAAAAGTGTTGCGCGAGAGCCCAACTTTCTTCGTTATTGCAATCAGAAGGTAAAGAAGAGAAGCCAAAGTCGCAGCATGAAGTCCTTCGCTTGATTGGCACTTTTTGTCGGTTTCCCAACATACAACTATACCACGACGCACGAAGAACATGCTGTGTCACTTGGGTGACAACACTGTCACCCCGCGGTTGCTTGATGACTATGGCATTATGCGATTTTGGAAGCTATGAGATACTAGGGTGCAACAACAATACCCACTTTTCTTCTATTCATTCTCAAAGCTACAAACCCCATTAACTCCACAGACGCTCATCCTTTAAGCATATTTTAAGGCGGATACACTATCAGAAAACGAGCTTCGAAACACACTTCCAGCCAATCTCAATCTCAATCTCACATTCAAGAAAGTGAATTATTTCGCAAAAAAACAAAAAGAAAATGTTAATTCCAGAGTGGTTACTCCATTGTTGAATTGATAAAACTCGGAGCTCGCTTTTTTTTTTCTTAGATCTGTCGACTACTTCATTCTCTTAACTTTTACAGGAACTATTCACCCATCTATGAAAATAAGCGCTCAATGCAAGCTCAGTTCTTTTGAATCAACATACGTTTTGTTTCCAAACCAGTTTGGGTTTATATTTGTATTCAAGTTTTCTCAAATATTTAAAAGTATAACTAACCTGAAAACGCGTTGATTTGAAGGAACAGATACAGATTTTTAGAAATGACAGTATTGCCCCAACTTATCAAAGTAATTCACGAAGATGCATTACGCACCACAGTACATATTTATACGTTTTTTTATGGTTTCAGGTACACAGTGAGGAAGTATTTAGTCCTTGTTTTATATATTTATATGAAAAAACAAAAAGACAGCGACATTGTTAGAACGTCTACGTAATCGTTCTGCTCCGGAATATAAATTCAAGCAACGTATGACACGAGCAGTAGGGAAATTTACATCTATGACCAACACCGCTCCAGCGAGCCTGTAAGTAGACCGACGGCCTTGGCACAGCGATTTGCTCAGTTGTCGACCACCTTTTTTTAGTGACAATTGCAACGAGGCCTTACATAATATCACTAGAACTGTGCCATGGCGAGAAAATACAACCTATATGGAAACAATATACAAATGAACTAGCTAATGCCTCTCTCGTTCGCAAACAGTTCTACCCAAGAGCTGAATTGCTTACTGCAATTGAAAGTAACCCAAAAGCGACATTCAAGTCTTAATTCTAAAGAAAGCGGACCAACTAAATCGACCATTTCCTTTAGAATACGCAGGAAGCTTTTTCAAGACAGCTTCTCTCCAACTGTCCGGTGATCCACTTTCACAAACCGAACAATTAACTCTTACCTTTCCAAGTAATTAACATCCTAATCGCATACAGTTGCCCTTCACAACTCGACGCAAATCTTGGCAACTTGTTGAGTGGATTGCCAACATAAAAAACGAAAGAAACGAGCTGGATTGGATCCTAATCAATTACCTTTAGGAGATCGAAGAGGTTAGAAGCGAAGAAAATAGAAAACGATAAGTTTAGACAACCCGTCCCTAATTAATGACCGGTATAAAACACTGCCCTATCTGAGCCAGAATTAACCGCAGCCAAGACAAGAACTGGTTCGAGTTATTGGAAAAAAAGTTGGCGAGGCTCACGGTCCCAGTTCATTTGCGATTCGTCATAGCATTGTGTGAAGGACCCTCTCAGACGGCACAGCTTGGTTCCTTGTGTCACGTCAACGCCATCATGGATGGCTTTAACCAAAAAAAAAAGGCTCCATGAGATGTACTACGTACCAAAGCAGGATCTCGCGGGCTCGTGCCTTCTAAACCTAACTGCGTCTCGGCTATTGTGGAGTATATCAAAGCTCTATACCTCAGCGACAGTATTACCTTTATTCTTTTTTCCCATGTCTTTCTCTCGGTCTCTCTATCTCTCTCCCGCTTTTTCGTTTTTCGTTTCGGGCTAGCGCGACCATAGGGAAAGATTCTTATAACACACACCTGTGACCTCTTTGATAATATTCCCATGAAATTCCAGATTCCCGCTAAGCTGCTGCGGGCGGGCTTTATAACAACAGCAGTCGCAGCAGACGACCAAAGTCACGAAGAAGAAGTGGCCTCAGCTTCTGGCTTAGCCACAAGACCTCGCAGAGATCAGCATGGGGCCGGCGTCTGCCAGTAACCAATGCACCCAGCCAAACCAAACCGACTCAATAATTTTTTTAATTTCTTTTTTTGGATTTTTTTTATTTCTCTTGTTTAAAAAAGGCCTTTCTGACTGTGTTCGAAAAAAACAGGAGGCACAAACCCATCTTTTTACGACCTATTGATTGCCTGGGTAAGAATTGAAGAGTTGGTGCAACTCAGTTGTGCACGAGGGGCGACATGAGAAGTGAAATGCCATTTAGGAGTATCGTAAATTCATTTCCCTTGCTTTTTCACTCCATTTTTTTTTATTTTTTTTTTGGGGGGGGGGGGGGGGGAGGGGGGGCTTGGTGTGTGTATCCAGCTCTCTAACTGGCAGCAATATCGTATATGGCATGGGTTCTTCATATTCTCATTCCCTAATTAGCCTCGCAGGCAATCATTTACATTTGTTGTTGAACGAAGAAACCTTTTTCTGGTGCCCTTGTGAGGATTTTATGACTTTGCCAAACCAACAGTAAAAATCAGCAAGGAAGGCGATAAAACACGTTGTCCTTTAAAAATAAAAAATAAAAATAAATAAACTTTCACGTGTATAGAAAGATAGCCCATTTTTTCCCTATAGTCTAATCTTTTTGTTTTCCACCCAAGTCTTCCCTCTTCCCTCAACCCAAAAAGCTGTAAATTATCCGTCAAACAGTTCGCTTGTTTGGTACTATAAGAGCCCATTACCTTGCCAAAACCCTGGAATTATTCGCTTTAGGTTCAATGCTAAGGCCTTTTGCCTCGTCACTCGCCACACCAACAAGCTATTATTACGGCCAAGTCGCCGCTTGTATAACCAGGAATTTCTAGATATATACATATATATTCATACAGTTCCATAATAGTATTGAATGTTCTCAATTGCTCTGAATTCCGCCATTGCTCCGACTGTTCGTGATATTTCTGATTCTGTTTTTGGTAGTTTCTATGACGTAGTGAAAACAGTTTTTTGTTCCTTTGCTAATTTTAAATGTGCGAATCTGGGTACGAAAAAGAAACTATCAAAAACAGAATGAGAAATATCAAGAACAGTCGGAGCAATTGCGGAATTCAGAGCAATTGAGAACATTCAAGACTATTACGCAATTCAGAGCAATTGCGCAATAAATATAAGAAGAACTTAAATTGCGCTTTATTCGCAATTAGCATACGTCATGGAAACAGGACCAGGATTTAACCACGATATACGACATGGCCAAGATTATACGGATAAGCAGTAGACCGACACTAATTTAAACGAAAAGCGAGGATGAACATAATGTTCAAGGAGTATTGCGAACTTATACTTAAGATGTCATATTGTGTTCCAAACCAACAAGATTTACTCTCAATTAAAACCAAACGAAGGAAAAGTTTGCCACTTAAAGAGATTTTCCCAGAGCAAACCACACCTCCTTTCGCTTCCCCAACGAGTCACTTGATATCTTCTGTGAGGAGGTTTTCATTCATTTCATGATAATAAACAACAGCAGAAAAAGAAACGATTTCTATTTAAGTCACATTCTCCTGCTCTAACTGAACATTAGCATGAGAAAGCAGAGGAACCTCCGCGCTTGACCATAAAATGTCGTAAAACCCAAGTGCTGGCTCAGGCGACTTCCTTCCATGCAATAGTTGGCCCTCTTTAATTACTCCTGTCTTACCACTTTAGCCATGGCGTAATGACGAGTGCATCATCAGCATGATGGCCGGACCATGGTCAGACCATTTCACCATTCTTCCCACCCTAACCCGGCAATGTCAACGGAAACGTAACGACGACCACAACCACGAAGTAGAGGACACCTTTTTTGGGCAAACTTGGGACTATTTTTAAGCTCAGTTCTCGGTATTACCCTATCTAACACCTTTTACGTCTTCCACAGTTCGACCACAAGAACCGTAAAGTCAAAAGCAGAGCTTCGATACCACAAGGAAAACCTGGCACATATCCTCATTATGCATCATTCCGTGGCAAACGTTAGTCAGCTTGTTGTACTGATGGTCACCGTGGTGCCACTTGCGCCATTACCGCCGTCCAGACTTCCGCTAATGCGGTCAGCCAACTTCCAGAAAGTCTCCCAGAAACTGTTTCATCAAGTGCAACCCGCACACTCCTTTTTCTATTTTCAATAGTAACGAACAAATTTCCAATTTTTGCCACATCCCCGCTGTTTCGTGACTCGGGGATAGATCAAAGACGCTTCCAAACTTGTGCTTCTTGCCAGTTTCTTCATAAATGCCCAATGCCATTGCTCACCCCCCAGAATGTCACGCTCTCAGAATTTTGCACAATGTGCTCGGCTCAACGAACCATAGGCAAAATTCAATACACCGTAATCTTCTTGTATTCTTCACGTGGACATGTTATTCAGTCCTGCGGAACGATTCCCCAACGCTTTTCAGGTAAAATCGCGAGAAATTACTGCCAAAATATCCTTCCGCTTCCCCACAAAGACTCACAAAGTGGCCTGCTCTCTTCTCAAGTCCTCACTTGAAGAGCTTTCACCCAAAAATTGTGGTTTTAAAACTTAATAAAAATAAAACTATTGACTCTCAATTGGATTTCCCTATATAGATCCCTAGTCGTGTTCCATTCAGTCTCAATATGAAGGCTTATTTAAACGACTTCCAAGCTCGATCTTTTCAAGCAAATGAGCTCACAAGTGAAGTATACGCCTCAATAGTCTTCGAAATGTATATGATAGATCTAGTAATATAATATAGTAACATTAAACTACGTAAAAAAACAATTTCAACCTTTTTAGGGCTTTTTTGTCCCATTACAGACCCAACAAATAACATAAAAAATATAATAAATCAACGTAATTCGCTACAGGGTAAACTATGGAGTCAACGTTCATACTGACAATTAATTCCCCGAAAATACGAGCTGGAGTTATTCGAATCCTGGCACATTAGCAAAGCGTCAGATGGCATTGTTGCTGTGCTCCAGAGGGTGAGAACTTGGCTTTTAACCCTTTCCCTCACCCTTATAACACGCCTACGTAGCAAAGAGGGTGACGTATGGGTCTCTGCTACGCCACATTGAGCATACACAGCCACTTGAGACGCAAATTGAAACAAAAAACCGCATTCCCCAATCTCGACAATACTTCAAAACCACCTCCTTCTCTATTTGCCTTTTTAATCTCTTTTCGTCTTAAAAAACCGCCCCACATAGTACCCTTTAGTTAGAAAAGAAAAAAGGAAAAATGGAGTACATAACTTCACCGCAGACGGTGTTTAAATAATCTGGAGGAAAAGTTTTGGGGCAACAAAAAGGTCCGTTTAAGAAGCATTCGAGAAGGGGGGTCCAGAAATTTAGAAATTTTGGAAGATTCGGGCCTGTAAAGTTTTGGATTTTCCGAGCGTATTAATAAGAGGAAGAAAAGCAAAGGTTACGACACAATAAGGTCTATTACACGGTTTAAATGCATTGTTGCTGAGCACCTTTTCGGGATCTGATCAAGTTTTCGGAGCTCGAGTTCTCTGTTTTAAGATCGTAACAGGGTAATAGAAGGAATGTGCACCAGGAAAACTTGGGACAAAAGCCATAAGGCTTTTCTCTTTGGCTTCTATTGAATTTTCAGTGTTGGGGGAGAGAAAAGTTCTCTATACCAGAATAGACAGCAGCACAACGTGTGCATTGGTCGTGCACGGTGCGTGGGCTATTAAAACTAAATCAGCGCCACGCACCCTGCGGATTTCGCTTCAGACAATATGTATACAAAGTTTGTGGGGCCGAAACAATGGCCGTTTTCACGCAGTTAAAGAGGGACTCTGGACGAAAGGGAAGCTTCAATTCCAAGCCATTGTCTTCACCTAAACCTAAAAACCTAACCAAATCGTAACAAGCTGCCCATTTTCTACTTTCACGGTGCATTCCCAAACAATACGTTTTAAGGCTACACTAGAAATTTTCGAAACCAGATTGAAACAAATCTGGTTTCGAAAATTTCTGAATTTCTGATTCTGGTTTCGAAAATTTTTTAAAATTTTTGGTTGGTCAAGAACGATCCTTGGAACCGAAATCTGTTCACAATTCCCAGATATGTACCAAGAAAGAGAGCTACAATTTTGTCATAAATCAGTGTTCTTCAATACTGGCGATGGCTTTTCAGTACGAGACGCTGCATAATAGCAGCACACGGCCCACCCATAAAGACCTACCGGACCCATTCTAATCACCCCCAAACCCAACTATGGCTCTTCCTGTGAAAAAAAAAATAAAATAAAAAAAAAGCAACAGCAGAAGCAGCAGACTGGGCAGCATATCAACATAAAAATAAACCCTTTTTGGTAACGCTTTTGTCCTTGGGACAATACATGCACCTTTAACAGCTTATCGGACTTCTTCTATATACACTTCAACATATACCCGCGTGCTCAGTATCTTTTGCTTCTATTTTTTGCTTTTCTTTCTGTCGAATAAAGATTTTGCGTTTTTAAATGAGCTAACCCCAACACAGGGCTTCATTTGCATAAACCACGATAAGCGATAAATACCCTTTTGTTCTCGTTGTCAAGCACACTCTTTCTACCATCATAAGACACAAAGAAGGAAAAGATTTTGGCACACGAAAAAAATCCAGTGCGTTATTAAGTGCGGATTCAACCTTCGATTGTCAATATATTATGCTCCAGAAAGAATGCGCTCATCATTGCAGGTGCCAAAGAAGGTGGGAGTCGTTAAGTTTCGTGGAAATATATGAAGGCTTTCAGAACTTCTAAAGACATTCGGCTGTACACAATAAAATTGCAAGAAGCTCAAGTTTCTGCCTCAAGAATGTATCTGGGGGGAGTTTCTCCCCCCAGAGACAACAGACAAGAAAATGGCCCGGCGTAGAAGCGAAAGCCTGGCGAAGAAGCGAATGAGGCGACCTTGTGAGATTGATCGATGAAGCTGGATATTCCGGCGACCGATCCATTTCCACCTGACGGGTTATTACGGCGACCATCGCTCCACCCGTAATTAAAGACCTCCAGCAGCATTTTCTCCTATATATATACTTCTTACCACCCTCCCCGCAGCTATAGAACAACTTTATACCATGATTTTTAAGAAACCGTGGGTTCGCTTTTTTTACGATATTTCAATACGCACAGCTCAGGCCGTATCAGAACTTTGGGGGCCTGGACAACCAATTTTTCACGCATAGATCGGGTCCCATCATAAAGAAAAAATCTTTCTTTTAATAGTGGTGGCCCCTTTTTCCTTAAATAATCGTCCCGGGACCACAAGGTCTTTCTGGCAGTTCCGAAATTTTTTTCTTCTATAAAGACCATCCATCAAGTTGAATACACCAGCTAGACTCGCCTACTCAGGTAGAAGACCAAGATTGGGGTGTCAACCTTTAAGGTGTATACGATCCAAGGTGGAAAAGAGCCTGAAGAGGAGCGAAGCAATAATAAACATTATGTTAAGCATTTGGAGGCGACTCGGGTTCTGCATTGGACCGAGATTGTATCTTACATGACGGTCTTCCCGGCAACTGCAACAATGAAACGACAAAGCGTTCCGAGAACTTGCTAGCAAAACCAGTCTGCAGCTAGCCAATAAGAGAGGGAAGAAGAGGAATGTCCTAACGTGAAGCTCGTGAACCCTTTCCAACCCTGTTAATTGTGTTGATGTAGCAATTTCGACGAACCTTCGCCATTTTAATTGCTATATAAAATACACTGAAAAATGGTTACACTTTTACAATATTTGATGGCATATATTGGTACCACAACTTTCAATTGTAAGGTCATTCTGGAATACTTACTGTAATAATAATAATAATAATAATAATAATAATAATAATAATAATAATAATAATAATAATAATAATAGTAATAATAATAATAAAATAACAATAATAATGGAATATACTGATACTAATGGAGTACTGGAATACAAATATTTGTTCTGGAAGTTTACACATTTCTGTAGTAAACTGCCTACAAAGGATGTACTTATACTGTAATATTACAATTGTCTAATTGTATTTTTTAAATATTTCTGTCGTAAATTGTCTATAATTTATTCCCTTATATTGTAATACACAAATTTGCAATTGTAATTTTATAACACGATGCTGACATACTAAGGACACCACCTTGTATTTAATTGTTAAATTACGAAGAATTTGTTAGCACTGCACGGTTAGCTAGTATAATTTTGTATGTAGAACAGTGGTAAGGATGACAAACGCGTTGATGACAAAAATATTTGAAAATTACTTTGATAAAATAATAAATAAATATTTAGATTATACAATACATATATGGCTTTAGCTAACACTTAGACTAGATACTTTCCAGTGATGACAAAATTATAAAAATAATAATAATATATGAGTGGTAAGTTAGAAAAAAAATTCCTTCGAATTGTGTCAGGGATGGGAGTGTAACAGACCAAAGCTAGAAAAGGAAAACGTTCAAATTTTGGCGCTGGCAGCTATATAGTACCACGAAATGAATGTAATTGTATGCTAATCAAAATGCATGTTGAACTGTCAAGAACTAATTTACGTTTTAATCTCGTTTCCAGTCTGAAGGCGAGTTACGCAATGATCTTCCTTTAAAAACTGACTCAGCAATGTGAATATGATTAAACGAAAGGCGAAACTGTAGGTTAAGGGCTGAACGGAATCGCTGACGAGATACGCTAACTAAAAACGTTCGAAAATCCGCACTGTCTGGGAAACAAACTCAACTGTGACGTGACAAGAGGAAGGGGGGCTTACACGGTCAAAATAATTCTAGAATCCTTGGATTCGTAGGCTGAAGGACTGGGAAAACGACAAGGCTAGAAAACGATTAAAAACGTTCGAAACACCCAGCCTATGAGTTATTTGACCATGGGCCAAACCCTACTTAGCTCATTTCCGGAACTTTCTTGAAGCAAAACACGCAAGAAAGCAAGAGAATCCTAAAATTAAAAGATACAATCAGAAACTAAATGACATCACGCTACCCAGCTCCAACCTTTTGCTTAAAAGCTCGTTAGAATGGGACAAATTCGAGGAGTGGCTCTTGTACACGCTATTTTTTAGTTTCCCGCGTTGCGCGCCAAAAATATTGAAAAGCCTCATCTCTCAATGCACGGCCCCGAGTCTGTATAAATTGTCACAGTGAACAAATCGTCGTCCTAAGCTCGTTGCATTAAATGGGCGTCTCATGAATACAACATCAATTAACCTCCCCCAAAGCTAAAGCAGTCTTACAACATTGATAAATCCACTGTCAAAGCTTCCTGGAATAGCATGAAAAGAAGGTAAATGCCAAAAGGCTCCTACGCGTGCAGGTTTTTCAGGTCCTTTTAACTCTTGGGTTTTGTCTCTATAATTAGTGCCACGAACCGCTTTGGAAATGGCAATCATGAACCCCAAAAACGAAACAATGCAACCCTGCTCTGTTGCTAGCACCTTTTCCCCTCTTCCAACAACAACTATTCCCTCAAAGTTCTATGCTAGCTCCAGTTACCGTAACGTAACCCTCATCCCAAGCATATTCTCAGGCCGGACACCATATTTTCCATGACAAAGCGTCCAATGCAGGGGGGTCCTTGTTGTTAAATCCACGCGAGCCATTCTTCAAACAACATCCTCTTTTTCTGTTGGGAAAGGCTAAGAAAAATGGACGTCCTGACGTCAGCACTTTGCTGGCGTGTAAAGCCCCGATCACTTCCGATAATCGAGTGGAAAACTCGGGATCCGCTGCTCCCGAGTCCCTCGTGATACACACACCCATACATTAAAAAAGAAAGAAAAAAGGGGGGTTAGAAAAAGGCGTTGATGATCCCCCACAAATGGAAAGGCTATATTTTCCCTCTTTTCCACAAGCTGCAAAGCTTGATTACAGATATAAAACCAAGCTTGAGCTCGAAAAACACAAGCCCCGCGCGCTCATCTCACTGTCTTGGTCCATCAGCATAGCCACAAAGAAAAAAAAACACTAGAGTTTTACGCTTCGGCTTTTTACTGCCCATTTCTTCCACCGCAATGAAAAGCTATAACTGCGCAGGGTAGTAATACCATTGTGATGTCAACGAGGGAGCTTCGTATGCGGACTGCAACCTCCAACGCATACAATTTCAACCCGCAGTATATAGAGAAGGTTTATCTCGCACTCCCAGAAAGTTCTGTGTATGAGTTGCAGCAAGGAAATTTCCATCTGCCGTTTGGTTACATGGGTTTTCGACTCCCTGCTGTGTCGTTGTAATGAATCCTATAAATTTTTAACAAGGTCCCAGAGTCTGCGGCTGTGGCGACCGCCTAGACAACTAACTCCGGAACGGCAACTTATTGGCTGACCATTGCATTGCTGCACGACCATCATCATCACCGAAGACTCTCCCAAGGCAAAAATTCCGGGAGTAAGGGAGCGAACCGACTTTTGGGGCTCACCATGCAACACAAAACAGAAAAAAGACCCCGGCACAGTCTGGGGCACTCTTTAATAGCGTGACCATAATCCAAACACAGAAGAAGGAAGCCCACTCAGTCCTTATCACCATCTTTCATCGCATAAAAAGTCGCCTCCAAGATCCAAGCAAACTTTGAATAGCGCGCCAAAGAGTCACTCGCAACCTTCAAATCCCCCAAAGGTCCAATTTTCCTACCCAAAAGTACCTTGCAAAGTTCTAAATTATCATTAAGCCTCTTTATAAAACCTAAAACTTAAAATGTACCGAAAAATAAATAAAAGCTCCAAAAATAAATTATAAATAATGAAAAAATAAGAGAAAGGGAAGCAGAGGGCGTTGCTGTCGTTTGCTAAATATTCAAGAGGGACCCCGAAACGAAAAAGGGCTGGTTGCCATGTGGATGTTGCATGGCAGCATATAAAAACTTCAAAGAGGTATGTATCCTCCAGTCCTTTTACGTCTCGGATCGGGCATATGACATAAAATTATGTACGGGCCCCCAAGACAAAGGATAATTTGCTGTGCCAGCCAGCGGGCGGCGACCTGAGTTATGATCATGGGGGTGATCGCCACTGTCCCTCTCTCCTCCTCCTCTCATGCACGTTAATACCCCGCCTCGACCCGACTCAACTCTCCATCCCTTCTTTTCGCTATTATTTTCTCTTTTTTTTCCCCTGCACAAAACCTGCCTTGAAATGGCTTCAGCATATGTCTTATACCGTCTCGTAATGGCCAACAGAACTTGTTATAGAAAAAAACGTTCAGCCATCAAACATGTCCTCCGTGGACTTGCGCGAGTTATAATCGCCCATTCTCCCGAATCTGATAAAACTTTTTTCTTCCCTTGGATTATAATTACATTCTTGGCCTGTTGTTTTGTTTTTTTTGTTTTCCCGCTTACGTTAACGTTTTCCCTCGTACGGCTCATGAAATGGATGTCCACGCAAGGCCCAGGCGGGCAGGCCCCCAAACGTCCGAAAGGAGACCTTTAGCTGGGGCTCAGAGATACGAGCCAACCGAAATGCAGATGGAATCTTTGATAAATGATCTGATGTATAGCCGAAGTCTTCTTAATAACATAAGGGGCCATCCCCATAGCTGCTCACGTTCTGGAGGACTTTTATTTCTTTGCGTCCAACATGGTCACGGCAGATCGGATTGGATGCGAAATTTTGGAATGGGATGGGCATGACGCTTTTTTTCCTTCATCAAACTTTTGGGTTTCAGCCTGCCTGGCCCATTAAAAACCATCCCAAAACAGATGCGTAATTAAAGCAGTCCCTCGTCCCATATACTTGTAAATCGCCAAAAAAGACAATAGAAATAAAACCAAACAGTCCAGGAGGACTCATAAATTGGGAAAACTTGTTTGACCCTCAAGTTGCATACTTGCAATTTCCTATTATACTCTTGTGGCTACAGGTTAATTAGGGTTGGACCCTCTACGCTATGGTGACCAGAATTTACGACCTATGGCCCCCTGCTCCACTGACACCACCTCCAAAAAAAGAAATAAAAAAAAACTTCTGCAACAGACGGATACCAAAATAATAGTAAAAAGGGGAAAAAAAACGAAGAAGAAATCCTTTTTAGCAACTCGGGGATCCATATAAGCTTGCTCCCCGCAAGAATAAATCTGCATTGTTACACAACATATGTTCCAATGACGGACGTTTCATCAACTTGTAAATGCATATTAACTTGGTGATGGCTCTCTACCCATTCGGTTGACCACCTGGCTTGACTCAACCTTCCTCTTTTTTGTTCCATTTACCAGACTTTCTTTATTTTCTCATTTTGAGCAGTTTTGGGAATCAGAAATCGCGACGAATCTTCAGATGAGCAATTGTCGGAAATTTGAACTATGGCGCGGTTTCTAGATTGTGACAGGTCCGTGGGCGTTGGGATGATGAATGTCATCATACTTGCCTCATTCCTTATTTTCTGCCGGGTAATTAAGGTTGCAACGCAGGCGACTTCGGAGAGCTCGATCTGATCTATTGTCACGCCAAGGTTCCAAAGTCGTGACTTTCCAAACTGCCCAAGAGTCGTATAACAGGCAGGTTCCGGGATGAAACTCGGTATTAAATGAGTTAAATAACAAGACGCATGCGTTCCGGCAAGCTTGGCGCACGACATCTTTACATTGTTGCGTTTCTTTTTTTTTGGGGAGGGGGGGGGGGGGGGGAGAAAAGCCTTCTTCGTTTCTGGGGCTTAAAAGGAAGCCCTCCAATTAGTTCGCCGGCCTTTGTGATGTACATTTTTCTGCGACTGTCATAGTAATCCAAAGCGTTCCGTGAAATTTTTGAGAACTCGGAAAATCCTCCTCCTCTGTTGTTGTTTGCACGCGTTCCCGTAGCACACACCAGAGACTCGAGCCCAGTCATTTGCGTGTCACTACAAAATGAGTCGTATTAACCGAAACTGCCGTAAAACGTTGCTGCTGTGCCCCCTGCCAAAAAAAAAAAAAAAAAAAAAAAGACTCCGTGCTACCTTTTAGCTCCTTATTTTTTTATTTTTATTTTGGTAAGTTGTTGTTGGACATTTCTCGCCAATTGAGAAATATTCAACAACTAATGACCCTTGCAACCTGAAATTCATTGTTAAATTGAACGAAACGTACTAATTCCATCCCTCGAAAAATTCATCGTTGAGAACCTTTCCAGAAGGTCAACAATGAAAAGTCGGCAGAAAAAGCTTAAAGACAAGAGTTCTCCGGACTTGGAAAAGTCATCAATCAAATGGCATTGGAAATTTCTGGGATGTTCGAAAACGTATAGCTCGGAGCCATAATTGGAGAATAATTGAAAAATTACTATTCGAAGTCGAGAATTTTCGGGGTGGCTGCGGCACTGTCGTTGTCCAAAACGACCCTTGAGCGTAAACAATTGGACCCTGAGCAGGTCTTCCTCATCAAGATCATAGCTTCTTGGAGGGTATCTTGAAAACGCGAAAAAAAATGAGCATCATAATACAGCACGCAGTAGGTGGCTTTTTTTGGTGAAGTTTTCTGTTTGGCTCCAACGTTTTTATTGCTAAATGTCAGTAGCTCCGAAGCATCCAAGCGGAACCACCAAGCATCAATACCGAAAGCTTTAAACTGAGCAATTTTCTTCCTTTTCTTCACGCTGGTGGTGGTGGTAATGTCGTATATAACTGCACCTTTAACAACCTTGCATACCAAACTAAGCTGCCTATTTCCAGCAGCTGCCTACGCATCGCTTTCAAGCTTTGTTCTCTGCCAAAGTTTAAACGAAAAACGCCCACAAACCGTACAAACGCATCCGCAGTAGTGGGTATCACTTCTGGATTAACTCAGCCAACCCACGCTTTTCGTACGAAAAACGGAAGGTACCTACACAAGTTCAGGTAAAAATTTATGTCAAAATTCCATCCGTGTGTTAAGAAAAAAGGATTAGGTATGGGCTCAAGGGCTTCTTATTAAACGGCACAAGTCTCCAGCCGGGCTGGAAAAGCTTCATCAAAGGTGGATCGGATCGCATCTAGTCACGCTCATTGTCCCAGACTGCCAACTTCTCCCACAGCTTTTAATCACCAAAACGCATCTCCCGGAGATGCCCACGTCCCAAAAAGAGCAAAGCTGTTAATAAAAAAAGACTTTTATATCTAAGTCAATTTTATCTCTTCTTTTTGTTTCCATACGCTAGTGGCTTGTCCAAAAATTAAAAAAAAAAAAAAAAAAAAAAACGGGGATTGGAAGGATGCACAGGTGCAGGCTTTTGTTTACCGTGACGCAAGCATTTGATTACCTTTATTTCTCGTTACTTTCTTTTTCCCGCCAATGAAATTATTTGAATCGTTTGGGAAGTTACGTTCAATCTAATGCTCAAGTCTCGCATTGTACATTATTTCTTCTCGGGTAAGATATCAATGGAGAATATCTGATTCATTAGGAAGAAAAATGGCCGAGAAGGCGATAAAAAATGCGTTTGTGCCATGGCCGCATGGTCGCTGTTTAGTGGCAATGTCTTGTGGCTATCTTCCGTATAAAATATATAAAATACAGCTCCATGGCCCAAGCTTCGAACGCTATAATCCTCGTCCATTTTCAACGCCCCATTTTAGCAATGCAAAGTAGAGTTCCTCATCATCATCCCCTTGCCTCGGTCTGCACGACAAGTTCCAATGACAAACGACTACTTGGAAAGCCTCAGCACTTCTCTCTCCGCCCTCTTCTGCATCTCCTTTGGACTCAAGAACCTGCTCAAGAGCGAACAACTCGTAGAAAACCCTGCACGCGGGACGAGGCCTTTGTTATCTCCCCAAGATATCCAAACAGGTGTGCACACTGCGTTTGTATATACTTACAAGAGTCTCTTAGACGTCCCCCGGTCCCTCTAGAACTCGCGCTGTACCTTATTATTCGCATACTTATCTCCAGTAAAAACTTGTAAGGGGGAATCGTAGTATTGTCGCCAAAAAGCGTGCTGAGTGTAGTTGGAGTCAAGAAAAGCAGTAGGGGAGCTGCACACACTGCGCATAGACATGCAGACTTGCCGCGTGGCGTCGCACGTGTCACATTATAAAGCCACCCTACAGGTTTGATGACAAGGGACAGGAAAGGACCCCAACTGAGAACTTCTTACCTTTCGATGCCAGTAAATAAAAGAGAGAAGAGAGGAAAATGTATGCCGAAAAATAGAAACTTGTTCCAGTTGTTGAACAACAACCACGAATGTTTTTTTGTTTTGTTTTACAGTTACGCATGTTGAGCGCAAAACATCAAAATTACCATTTGGGGACGACTTGGCGATGGGACGGTTGAGACAAGGATAAACTTTTTCCCTATTATTTAAAACCTTGACAGAAACGAGACTTGGCTGCTTTTTTAAGTGTCTGATTTGCATGACAAAACTAGTAATGTTTTTCTTACCGATGCCTAAGCTGAAGAAGGAGGCGGTGCTTTTTGTGACACGTTATTCGCCTAAAAACAAAATAACGACACTGTTACGCTTTTTTGCTTATGCTCTTTTCATGTTCATCAATATACGCATCCGTGTTTGTTAGAAAGTATTAAGCGTCTGAGCAAAGGGACTTTTTCTAGGGAATACCATAATGATAACCCCTTGAAGTGTTGAGTCGTAAATCCTCTCAACTTCATGTGATAAGAAGAAGGTGGACTGCGGACAAAGCCGAATGCACTCTTAAGGTTGAACAAAACGTCATTCGCATCCAATAGTCTGATATTGACCACAGCTATGCACGCAGCTATGGCTCCAACTAGTCACGAAACTCCGTCCTTCTCATTTCCATGATACGACCATACCCATGAATCTCTCTTAACATGATCCTCCTATGCAGTCTCTCGTGCTCGGTTCCTGTAACCAAAGACTAGTCAGGATTATGTTTTGCTTATATTGCTCCTCTGCACAACTTTTTCAAACTGCAAATGCCAGTGCTATAAAAACTCAACAATTCAATTAAAACTAATGAGATTCGCAAGGCCAACGCTCATCCATTGTTTACTGGTGGCGGCTCAGTAACAACAACGTTTACGGCCACAGCACAGTTTAGCTATAATACCAGACAACAAGAATCCTTCGATTCTTACTTTGTCATGGAAGCTATGGAGACCAACGGCAAAATACGTTCGAAACTTGGACGTACAAGCTTCACTGTAGTGGACAACGACTTGAATAGTTAGAAAATTCCTCGATTCTTGCTTGCAGGTAGCGTGGGGATAAAAACGTTCGCTAGACCGTTACGTGTGTCTAAGTACACACAAATATGACGAAGAAGCTATTTACAGACTCGTAATAGCAAAGTATTACAATTTCGCTCTCGTAATAAAATTAAGTGCAGGAAAACAGATTGCAGACTTCCCATACGAAGTTTTAATTGCTCCTCATTTGAAACGTTTATACCAAACTCTCAAATAATCCTCAATTACAACCTAGCTACGAAATCGGCCAGACCATTAGCGTTATGATAGCAGAATCTTTAGATTGGGTCTAAGCAACATTAAGGCAAGCATTAATGTGTACCTGCAAGATCTGGAAAAGCACAAGGAAAACCATCTTTCTTATGGTGTTGTCAACAGTGAGTCCCGCTGAGGGTCCATATCTGCCGATGTTGATGGCCAAAGAGAAAAGATCACATGCGGAAACCCTGTTCCTCTCTTCGCCCCAACTCATAACTTGCTAATGGCCCTCTCCGCACTGCAAGTCCTATAGGACGATGGATGACTTTTTGAACGAAAACACTTGTTTACCCCATAAGCAAGACAGCATATTGGAGTCGTTTTGCCCCGTTACCCCCGTCTAGAGTGCGCCATCCAAATTTGTCCGTTGTACATCTGTTTCTCCATCCAAGACAGTTCATAGTATTCGCTATAGAAAAACAATGAAACATTTCACATTGTAAATTCAGAAATGCTCGTGTGACGGTAACCTTGTGGTATAGGCAAACTGCTTATACATTCTTAAAATTGGAAGGGAAAAAAAAGTTAGGGACCTGCGTCCAGGTCCACTATGCTATTACCTATGCAAATGAGCCGCTGGGGGAGTTTTATATGAAACCAGAAACGTATAGCAGGAGCAGCAACTCCGTATTTATTTTTGTTTAAAAAAATATATTCCATGCGTTAAGGGGAAAAAAGAACAAAGTACTGTGCGGTGCTTTAGCATAAGGGATGGAACTTCTTAAGCAAAATATAAGGGACGAAAAGAAATAGGCAACCAGTTGAAACTCCTGGATCATAAATTGTTACGAGGACGCCCTTTCAATAATAATCATGGAGGGGAGTCTTAACCATTTTACCACGGTTTACGGTGCCGGACCAAGGGATAACCGCGGACCAAAAGCGAAGCAGAATATTATCAAGAGGGAGACGCAAAGGTCACGATGCTTTAGTCAAAAAGGGGGGGGGGGGGGGGGGGATCAAGAAAGAAAACCCTGCTGTCTTTGGAGATATCCGCCTTTTACGAACAACAATCATGCATAAAGTCCAACTGCGACTCCACTTGTTGGGGGCGCGTGTACACGATGAGTTCGGAACAAAAAGGGCTCGCAAGCCCGAACTTCATCTTACCCTTTCGTTTAACAATTTATATATGCTCCTGCCCCAGTGCCCAATAAGCCACCTTCATCGCTTTCACTGCACCAAAGTCAAGCTCGCCAAAAACGCTGATTTGGAAATCAAGAAGATGATGATCACTGGGCTGCAAAGGCCCCATGTCGTGGGCGAAGACAGATAGCACCTGGACAATAGTCAACGCTGTCGGCCAGGCAAAAAATTTGCAACCAGAAACGAAAAGTCGTGGTTTAGATCTACCTAGGTTTCGTACAAAAGTAAACAAGCCTTACAATCAAGTGCATGATCTTTATTTCACTTAAAAAAAAATTCTCGCAATTTTAATAAATACCTTGGTGCCGCTTATTGTGATCATACTAGTCAAGTGAATACTGATTCTATTAAGCGATTCTATTAAGCTGATTCTATTAAGCTGATTCTAATAATTGTGATCATAATAAGCAGTGCCTATATTGTATATAGAACTGATGTTACAGTTTCCTAATGGGAACGCCGTACAAACTGTTTTACTTTTATTTTTTTTTTACAATTTTCAATAATGAATTAAATACAGTTGCGTCTTTATAGATGTACAGTACGTTTAAAAAAAACGACCCAAACAAAGCGTACCGTTCTAATGGCCCGCAACTGTGCATCTGGGAACACGAATAGCCGTTCCGAATGGACAGCTATTCGCAGCACTGTTTCCAGACGCGCAAGTAGCGGGCCATTAGGACAGTACGTTTTGTTTGAGTCGTTTTTTTAAACGTACTGTATAGTACATACACGAAAAGCTTCGAATTGTACATGCAATGTAAAGTAGCGAAAAAAAATCTTACATTTGTAGGTAAAGAATGCCAAAAGCAAGGGATGTTTGAAATTGAGGCTAATTAAGGGTCAGGGTGACGCGTTAAATGTCTAAGAGAACCTTAAATATCCCAAAGATTACTAGGGGAGTGCGTAGGGGCCATGTCGTGACGTAGTAGTAGGCGTAACCTATTACAGAACTGTTCGATCTGTTAAGACGCATACCGAGGGGAAAAAGGGCCGAGAATGGGTTGTCAATAAGTAATGGATCCTGGGCAAAGCGTACTGCTCGCTGTGGCATTACCGTGTAGCTCTCCATTTAAAGAAAAGACGCAGGGCGAGCCATTTGAACGTTGGTTAATGACTAAACACACGTTGGAAACCTCATTAACCAGGGCAACCTTCTGTGCTTGCCACTCAAGGAGCCCATCACCAATCACAAACCGAACGAAAAACAGTTGCTAAACCATTAAGCGTATCGAGCTCTATAGCTGCGTGCAGCGTTTTGAGCCTTGCTGCATAATTAAACCTGGCCCCTTTTAAAAGATTGGATCAAACCTAACAATTGGAATTTGGCCGTCCTACAACAAAAGCAAAAGCATAAATCTTGTCAAGTTAGGAAAATAAGACCGAACTAAAACTCGCCCCTTTCTCATTGGTCCAAGGAACAGAGCACCTTTTCCCGCTCAAGTGTCAATTAAACTTGGGTCCTCTATCTAATTCGGCTTGGGTTCATGGAAAACAAAGTTCCCTGATGGCCAAGCTATATCACGTACTTCGAACCAAGTTATAAATTAAATTCCCATCCAAGACCATTTTTTTCTTCGTAACTTCCCCCGAAAAAAAAAATAGTTTGAAAAATATACTGCAGTAGAGGGTGGCAATTCAATTGTCGTGTGAGAAAAACGAGAGGCGTTCATACTCTGAAAACAATTTCTAGAATACACACAATAACAAGAGTTTGGAAATCTGCCGGACGGCTTCCCACGCTCTCCAAGTAAAGTATAATCACGTTCAATTGAAACACCATCGCTTTTCCTGTTTTCAAAACGTGGCAGTTGGCACGACCCATACGTATCGGTTCTACCTGGGACTGACACGAGATTACGCCAACTGGAAGCTGCGTACATAATAAGCATCGAGACGTGCTTCATCACTTATATCAGC
This sequence comes from Lepidurus packardi, assembly GCA_023053545.1. Classification (NCBI taxonomy): domain Eukaryota; kingdom Metazoa; phylum Arthropoda; class Branchiopoda; order Notostraca; family Triopsidae; genus Lepidurus; species Lepidurus packardi. The sequence continues at coordinate 7,361,691 of JAKZAN010000005.1, read as the reverse complement.
CAATACCAACCACAGCCAGAAGCATATTTCGAGAACGCAGTCGTTTCGGGGAGGAAAAATATAGCACCACGAGACCGAACAGATAGCATATGCCAGGTTGCAGAAAAACATGTTCATTAAGGGTGCTGCTGCCCATAAAATGCTCAAGAAGCACCATCTCTTCCCAAGATTTGAGCTTAACATAAATTTCGCTGGCGTTCAAGCACAGGACGCGAAACATGTTCATGAATCTCTAATTAAATTGCTAATTCGCCTGGCATAATCTCGTGGCAGGGGGTGTCAACTGTCAAAAGGCCGAGGCGTTCCCAATACCATTATAGGCCTATATCCAAACGACACAAACAACGCCAAAAGGAGGGGAAAACGGCGCTTTCTGCATGCTTAGTGTCACCGGCTGACGTCTGCTTGCCGTAATTAGCCCGTCGAGAGTCCCCTCTCCAATCTAATGTTGTCTTCCTTCTTGATCCGGAGACGCAGGAGACCAAGGATCAGTGCTGAATATAACCCACATCAACCAAAGCATAATATCCTGTGTCTGAAAGAAAACAATCCAGATTTGAAGAGTACAAAAAGTGTCGAACTTTAAAAAGAAAATTTGTTTGCTCAAAAGTGAATTGAGGCTTCATTACTCACTCGCCATGGGAGGCGAAGACAAGCAGAAAGGAACTTTAACGGCCGGGATTTTCGATTTCGGTCAATTTGGTCAAGCTGGCCACGTCCATTAATTTCCTGTTGTCAAAGGTCCACACACACACACACATACACACGTACTTTTGGATTACGGCATCCTCGTCTCTCCTTACTTCATAACCCCAAAGCTTTGTGTACCCTCTAACCTCGCCAAGAAAGCCACACATGCATATGGTGGTGCTCTTCCATTCATCACAAGTGGCTATTCGGTAACAGCGGTCAGCCAAACGCACTTAGCTGAGCTAGACAGCTCAATTTTAGGCCTTTTAAGGCAAAAATGGCCTCGAAATTCCGGAAACCTACACAAAAGTACCCCCTAGTCTGACCAAAATAGGCAAAAACTGTTTCAAAACCAAGAAAACTATACCGTAATCGTCTAACGTTTATGCTACTCAACCGCCTAAACAATTGTTTACCTAAGCTGGGTTCACACAAGCCATTTTCTTAAAAAAATGTCAAAATTTTGGAAAAATTTTCAAAACATGGATTGTCTGAACTCGCTTAGGTAAGCAATTGCACTTAAACGTTAGGCTAAAAGGCAACTGGCCATTTTTTACCAGGTTATCACTGTTTGCTTCTATTTGCCTTTTAATAAGCCCCGAAACTGACCATGGAAAACCTTTCAAGCCAATTGCAGAGTACTAAAACGCTCGAGCTGCCTACAATTCCCCATAAACGAAGAAAATTCGCTATTCGCATACCAAATTAGGCACGTAGCTTTCTTAGATCTTAGCCCAGTGTTCTCTTTAAGTCTCGGTTCTTTGCGTGTAAAAGTCTTCAACCCTATTAAACTGATGCACAAATAATGTAATTTGCTGCAAGGAATCTGGTCTCTACCTTAATTGTTGTTTGAGCCCAAAAACCTTGTGTTTCGCCTTGATTACATAAAAGCTGTGATAGCTTGCCGTGAAATTGGATGTCAAACCTAGCCGCAATCACATTTCACGCCCAATTTTGACAACCGTCTCCCGCTTGTGCCCCCAAACCATGGCAAATACTTTACATATTCCCCCCATAGAAAATGAGGCCTAGAATTTCATAGCCAGGAAATTGGGCTAACCTAAACTGAACAACACATAAAAGAACATCCTGCAAGAATAATTTAATAGACGTCCCGGTTTACATATTTGTCAACACTACACCCATAAAACATACTTATGATACCTCAATTAAATTCAACTAGCTGAATTGGCTCAGCTGTATATTTGAATGTGCATAAATAAACGATTACTTTTATTAGTCGAAAAACGACCTTTTTTTTCTCGTTTCTAACTCAAGCTATTCCGCTTCATTTTTATGGAGGAAAAAAAATTAAATGCGGGCTATGTTGCACGGGGGAAAAAGGGACAAATTGGGAGCAACTGCATCAGGGGCGTGAATGCTAAAACTTCAAAGTAACCGTCGAGAATGATAGTGACAAGTCCTTAATGAGGTTGATGTCACAAGCATGAGCAGAAAAGAAGCCCTCAAAATGAGGCCATTATTGTTGGCGTAGCTCGTTTCATGATAGCTTATCGCCTAAGTAAAAGTTTCCTCTTTTATTTATGGATAGGATGGAGTGGACACAGTTATATTCGACAAGGACTCCTTTTCCTAACAAGAGCTGCGGCTTCATTACCACGAGAATGTGTCAATGTCACCGTGCCAAGATAACGATAGTCCACTCCATTGAATCCACTTAGGGAATACCGCACCCCTTATTATGATTATTGTGAACGTTGTTCTCTAGTTTCCATACGAGCTGCATACATAGTCCCTCATATGTGGGTTCACGCGTGGGCGAACCCCTTCTTTTTATTACTCTTACCACACTGCAATGTGTCTGTCACTCAGCGTGTCAATCAAATCCGCAGAAGCTAAGGCGTCTATATACAAGGGAAATGGACAACAACATAACAGCCAACAGCTGGATCGGGGGAAATTAAATTCAATCAGTAATTTGGGCATTGGATTCACTATACATATACAATATATGGTCGGTTACGCTATGGAGGTCACCATACGTAAAATAACGGTGCCATAAAGTTCCACGCACAGAACAAAATTTAGATGGCAAGGGGAAAAAATACGAGCAAGTGTTCGGATTCAATTACTGATGCGATACTTATATACATCGTGTCGTATGCGTATATAGCCGGTCATCAATTTTCCGTTTACAAGAACCTACTACTGTATGCGTAGATAACGAGCGATCGCCTGTTGTGTTAATTATCAATTATTGTCGTTAGCCCCATTATCTTTAGGAGGTTGGAAGCCATTTTTTAAACCGAGTAATTGAACTGGGGCTGATTAAATATTTTAGCTTATTCAGGGGAAGTACGGTTTCAAAATAAAAAAATATATGTTACAGAACAGAATAAAATACGTGTCTGGCTACAAAAAAAACTTTGTCAATTAAGAGCGCTTGCTTTTTTGGCCAGCCGTCCTCCAATGCTATAAGGATAGGGGAATCTGAAATTTGGCGGGAAGGGTGGAGACTATTCCGCTAATTAATTAATTACTCAGTTCATATAAATAATTGACATAGGGTTTTTCAGCCAGGACATGTCATTTATATGTTCTATAACGTACTTCAATCATTTTGAAACTTTACTTCCCCCCTCGCCATCTATGAGCGCTTATGAATACTACAAATGACAAGTCTCTCCTTTCCATTTCCTGATGACAGCATTTGAAAAACTCTTACGGAGTCAAGAATTATTAGAATAAATTTACTGCATATATCAAAACTTACTGCACAATCGCCAACTTGTCCTTTACTACCATCTTGGAAATAATGCTGTCGTCTAGTGACAGCTACATTATCGGCAGTGTACACAAATGATTCAAAGAATGCTTTCGAGCCTACAGCGCCCGTAAGCACGGTGTACTGCAAGTATTTGATATTTTTATCAAAGATGGCACTGATGTCATACCCCTATATCATGCGAATGCAGCAACTTTTAAACAAAACTTTAAAAATAATTGAATGACATAATTTAAAAAAATCTAGTATCTTGCTAGGCTACATCAAAAGATGTAGATATACGATTTCGCTAAAATTTTCACAACTTGTTCAAGTTATATAATTATTAACTTCTTGCAGTACATCGTGACTTTGAAAGTATATATTAAATTTTTCCCTTATTACGTACTTTACAAAAATGTTTTAAATAACTTCTTGCAGTAAACCGTGACCTTAAAGTTATATATTATCTTTTTTCCTTTTTAATTACGCTACGAAAGTGCTTTAAATTGTGTTCGATTAATCTTATATGATTCGTTTTGTGGTATAGGTGTTGCTTGTAAGTAAAAGAAAATCAAGTGCTTACTTAAATTAACTGATAAAGCCAGTCAGGTAAGATCGCGACACCAATACGATGCCATGTTGCCATGCCTGCTTTCGCAGATGGCGCTAAAGCACAATTGGTTGATCTTGCCTCTTGCTCCTCCTGTTTAATTCCTCAGACGACACCCTGATTCCTTTTCATGACGTAGTGAGAATACGAAGAGTAAATAGAGATAATTTTAAGGCTTCTACTCCTTGCTGACGATTTCGTGTAGTTAGCAAATATGAGCAAGAAAGGTAATGTCTTCAAGTCATCGGTACTGACGTAACATAAATTCAAAATTGTCTAGGTGTCCCCCCTTCCTACCCAGTGCAGTCGAACCAAATGGCTTCAGGTTCAGCTCCACCTTCTTATGAGGAAGCTATGAAACATCAAGTTGTTCATGGACAAGTAACTTGAGCCTTTATTTTTATGTATAAATAAGTAATTATTATGGTATAGCAAACAGTGCCAATGAGTGGACCCTATCATAGTAATCCTGTGCATCAAGTACCGGCTGGGTATCCTCCTGGAAATGTCCCGGGCTATGCTTATGGCCCTCAGCATGCTGCACAGCCTTATTACAACCATCCTTATCCACAAGCTGCCCAAGTTAATCCTATGTTTTTCCAGCAAGTTCCTGTAGCTAGTACAGTCTATGTGCAGCCTGTAGGAGTTTATATGATTCAAATTAGATAGAGGACTGATTTCTGTACTATAGGGCAGTTTTGATGGTGGAGCCCGGTTTAACAAAATATCACGACCTGTCGTTCCACCTCCTCCACCTGGAGTTATGCCTAATGCTGCACAGTTAGGAGCCATGCAAGGGGCTTCTGTAACAGTCGCACAGAAAAATGGTAAAACGACGTTAACCAACTTCGTAATGGGAAAATCGGATGGTGGTTCAACCTTCTGGTAGCCAGACTCGCAGTTTACAACCAAGAAATGCGAAGTATTTTCAAGTTAATTGCGCATCGTCATAGTATTGCTTTCGATACAGAATGGGATGCTGTTTCTATAATTGGGTCAAATTATCTCGTCATTGTTACTTTGCGTGTTAAATCCAAAATCTGTATGAATCTAAAGAATACGTTTTAATCGGATAAAGTATAAGCGATCTATTGGCTCCTGCCAATAGTGACAACCAATTGAAGATTAATCTATAGCCCATTCATAAATCCACAGCTCCCGCGTTGTTTTACCCGTAGAAGATCACTGGCGCCACCGTTACAAATATTTGTTTTGTGTGCTGGAAACGGGGGAAAACAAAAATACAAAGGTTTATTAAAAAACTAAGCCTACGAGTTTAACCGTTTTATTTATCCTAACTTTTAGGTTCTATGAAATGTAATTATTTTCGTCTGATACTGGCATTGTGTGCATTTTATCTCACTGAACGGGAAACGCAATTTGAGTATGGCCTCCATTGACTCTGGCGTCGAAACAGAAACTGACAGCAGCGATAATAGCGGACTGGAACTTCAGGATTATGCAGAAATTGAGGAGAACCAACTTGATGCTGCCATGCAAGCGGATGTACCTATACCAGCTATAAACCTACCTGATCTTGTACCATCACGTCCTTGTAGAGAAGATGAGGCTAACGGGGACAATAATGTTAGCAATAATTCCAAGCAGAACAGCGCGGTTGTTGAACACAATCCCCGAACTTTTGCCTTGGCCATTCCCTCCTTCTTCGGCTTACCTGGGGCTGCTCAAAGTTCTAGCAATATGGAAACAGTAGTAAGCTTTAACTTTATTACCTTTGGTAATATCGACATACACATTTTGTATTTGGTCTCGTTTCAGAACAATAAGCTACCCTCTGACCTTGCAGGTAGCTGTCCTTCTCCTAAAGAAAACCGTTATTTGGCCAATGCAGAAGCATTAAATAGTGTTGAGCCACCAGCCGGGCTGTCATTCCAATTTGTCCAGCCTTCTCTAAATTTTGGACATGGATATGAACTGCTTCATGCTCCAAAATGTACGCTGATGTTACCGTACAAGCAGGAAGAGCAACAGCGAAAAATGCGGTTTAGTAACCGACCCTCAGCACAACGAAACGACCCTCTGATAATGGGCAGGAAGGTGAAAGCAATGCTAGGCAAGTACAACGTGTATTCCTTATAAAAAAAGAGTACCGTTGACCATTTTTATTACAGCCGGTTTGCGTTTACGTACTGCTGCCAGCACGAATGATATTGGCCGCGTGAGAGCCCTTCTGGAGCAAGGAGTCGATCCTACCGTATGCGACGAACACAAAAGAACTGCTTTACATATGGCTGCATGTAAAGGGTACACGGATGTTGTCAAAATTCTTTTGGATTACGGAGCCAATCCAAACCAAACGGATGGGTTAGGCAACACTCCTCTTCATTTAGCTGTGTGTACGAGCCATGTTAACGTTGTTACGTTATTACTGAGATCAGGTAATTAATATTGGTAATAAATAAGTAACTTTGTTTCAGCTAGTCAATGCTCCGTACAGGTGCTGATGTTAGACTGTTGGATAATTACGGTCGAAACCCTTTACAGTTAGCAGAATCAAAACTTAAGCTTTTGCAAAGACATAACTCTTATTCTTCTCAACAATTACAATCTGAAGTTATGCAGGTAATATACCTTTACGTTTTTCGCGAACGTAGTTTGATTTATTGTACAGGTGGTGGAAATGATAAAAACATATTTGGAAAAAACGGGAAATGACGTTGAGGCTGAATTACTTTCATCCTTTTCTGCCCGGATGACATTAACCCAGTCGAAAAAAGACGTCGATGAAGGCTTGAAGGAATTACTGGCCAATCTATCCAGTTTAAACTTGCGAAAATAAATTGTTATAATATAGACAGTTGTAAAACTGGTTGAGCTTTATATCTGTTTTCTTACCTTTCGCTAGGAATCATGCCACAAGCAAAACGACTTACTAACGGATAAACTCGGGTGCAAAGTGTGTATTCTTCTTCTAGTTCAAACTAAATTTGGACAATACAGATGCATTTTATTTATAACGAACTCGTTGCTTACCAAACAGTCGAGTTAATGTACTAAACTTTCACCAAAAGGCGGAAGAAAGCTCATACCGTACGGACAAAGGAAGGTGATGCGCAGCTTTGACCTAGTGATCATTTTACGTCGGTCACTTGTCATTCAACCCAGCGTTGAAGAAAATTGTGTCAGCGACTCTCTTGCTTCGAATAGGCCACTAATGAGGCGTGTTACGATCACTTGCACGTCGGGAGCTGAGAGATCTGGGATTCGGCCTCCCGTGCTTTCCTGTATAAAAGCGGAGTTCCGGAGTTTGGTAGACATTCTCGGATATAGAAGAACAGACTCACTACTGGGGATAATTTAAGCGGCTTATAGTGTTAACAATTTAACATGAAACTCAGCCTGGTAATTCTGTCTACGGATTTTTGTGTAGTGCCTATAATTTGACTCATTTAGGGATTCCTTTTGGCGTTTGCGTTGTTTTCCGTTTGTTGGAATGAAGCTGATCCGAAGCCTTTAACCAGTGATGCTACTGCTGTGCTTGCTGCATCCGCTGCCGATCGGTCATGGTCATCTTGGTGGAAATCCCTGAAGGGCGATGAAGACGACGATGAAGATGATGAGAAGGAAGACTGGGATGGCTATGGGTCATTCTGGTGCTGGTGGAAAAACACTAATGGCTATGTTATGAAAACGGAAGAGGACTTCAAAAACCGGGCAAAGAAAGAAGAAGAAACAGAAAGGAAACGGCTGGAAAAGTTTAAAAAATGGGAAGAAGCTCGTCAAAAGAAAGTCGTTTATGTCCCTTTTGAAGATCACAAATATAAAGGAAACGTGAGAAATGAGACCATAGATGGAGTAAATACTTTTTATACTCCATGGTTTTGGTTAGGGGCAGGAAAATGGTGGTATTAAAATGAATTGAAAGAAAAACATGCAATTGCGAATACAATATTTGAACATTTTAAAAATCCCGCTGCAGTAAAGTTATCGACTTTAACTACTCGTTTTGATTATTCGATCATCCGCCATCTTTCTTCCAGAGTGAAGAGTTTCCGGCTTGTTTTGAGCAAAAAATGGCTTCAAAATTCGCTAAAGCTCAAGCTTTCCATGTAACCGTAAGTACTCCATATGCACATTAGTTTTGTTTAAAAATCATTGGGTGTGGTAAAGAGGAATTATGCCGCTCAAGCCGCTACCAAGGTCCAAGCCAGCGAAAGTTTTCTGTTGAACCCTGAACCTTTGAAAACTACTAAATTACCCAATGGATTGTTGGTTGCGTCCATCGAAACGAACAAACCTTTATCCCGAGTGGCAATTGCCTACAAGTATTCTATTAGTAAAATTAAATCCAACAAGACAGAAGTAAAATGATTCTCTATTTTTTAAAGGGCTGGCTCGAGGAACGATCAAGTTACCGCTCTGGGAACAAGCCAGGCTATCCGTCTTGCCACCGGCTTGTCCACCAAAGGAGTATCACAGATTGGTTTAACCAGAACTTTGCAACAAGCAGGAGCTTCTTTGACTTGTACCAATGGAAGAGAGCACACTGTCTTTGCTGTCAGCTCCATCCGAAGCGAAATGTAAACTTTCCAAATTAAATTTCGTATGTTATATTTATTGTATCACTTTCTAAATTAGTGCAACATCTATGAAGAACTTGGCTGATGTGGCTACCAAACCCGCCTTCAAATCGTGGGAAGTTTCAGATAACGTACCACGTATCAAGCTGGATTTGGCTTTGAGAGATCCTCAAACCAAAGTTTTGGACGCTCTTCATAAAGCGTCTTATAGGACTGGTTTGGGAAACCCTATGTTTTCCCCAGATTACAACGTGGGCAAGCACAGCTCGCAAATTGTAAGAACGCTGTTTAGAAGAAATTGACTGATTTTCTGTTTTCGATATTCAGCTTCAGGATTACGTTTCTGCCAATTTCCGCGCTGATCGTGCCGCTGTAGTAGGCTTGGGTGTAAGCCACGAAGCATTGGTTGCTTATGCTCAAAGTTTGCAGTTTGGCGGTTCGGACGCTGGACCTCAGGTTGAACCATCGGTTGTCAAGGGAGGTGAATTTCGTATTGAAACAGCATGTCCTTTAGTCTGCGTTGCTCTTGCCACTGAGGGAGTTAGGTAACTGACTGACATAAAATTTACCCCAATAACTTACTGATTCTTGATTAGTATTTCTGATGTGAATAAGCTATTGGCTGCTGCTTTGTTGCAGCGTATCTTAGGCGTGGGTCCCTCAACTAAACGGGGAAATAATGCTGGTGGCAAATTGACTGCAGCACTGCAAAGTGCAGGTGTATCTGATCATGCTGCTGTGTCAGCATTGAACTTGAATTACTCCGATTCGGGTCTGTTTGGTATTGTGGCTCTCATGACTCCTAAATCTGCTGATAAGGTAAGTTGAAACTTCCTCGGATTGTCGTTGTCTAAACCCAAGCTACGTTTTTCAGGTTGTAGGCGCTGCAGCGAAAGCTTTGCGCTCTTTAAAAGCTAGCGCGGCAGATTTGGCACGTGCTAAAGCTCAATTGAAAACCGATCTGTTGTTGGCTGAAGAAAGTGGAGATTCGGTTTTAGAAGAATTGTCGTTGCAAGCTGTCTCCCGTGGTCAAATTACCAGTGCACAGGAACTTATTGCTGCGGTTGATAAAATTACTTCCGATCAAGTCAATGCTGTAAGTTTCCTTTTATTCAAGGCTGTATAGCACCACTAATTGTAAATATTTCATAGTTGGCATCCAAAGTCGCATCGGGCAAACTGGCCATGAGTGCCCTGGGCAACTTGACCTACACTCCTTACATTGACCAGCTGTAAATGGAAAAATATGGGCAAAGTAGTAGGAAAAACGGCTGAGATTTGACGTGTAAAGAAAGAAATACAGGAGGTACATAGTTGTTTCAATTGTATTACAGTTTAAGCCCCTGAACCTATGTTTAAGATCACAGTAATTAGATAAAATATAAGTATAACAATTAAGTTTGGTCCAATATCGATCTTAGCTTTAGAGCATGTTATCCACGATAGTTTCGAGTTGCCCTGTAAGAAGTGAGCTGTCGCTGGAACGAACTTGACTTAACATCGACCTGATGGCAAGTTTAAGCATATGAGCTAATTGTTGAGCACTGTAAGGCTTATCCAAAGGAGGCACATGAATGAAGGCAGTTCTTGACTGATCAATATGTAGCGACGAATAATACGTGAAGTCGCAAAGGTACCTAACATAAATCTAAGTATTTTAATTACAGGTAAAATAGCGCATTTTTACCTTCCCGGATCGCGGGAAACGCATGAAACCAATTCGCTGTTCATGTTAAGTTCTTCGCATACCAAACCCATATTTATGCCAGAAACGATAGACTGGGGTCCGCCTTTGATACAAACCCCGTCTTTGCATAGCGGATTATTATTTCTGGTCCAACCTAAAAATTAAGGATTACCTGACAAGGGAAGTCTTCCCGCTTCAACGCTTTTTCTCCTGCTGTTTAACAGGAGTGGTGTTTGATTCTTAACATCCGGCTTATTATAACCGCTGTTAAACCCTTGCTGTTCCAAGCAAACTTCTGAAGTGACTCCCGAAACGCCCACATGTACGGTAAGCTAAAATAAAAAAAGGCGTTCTCACTGGATTCCGCAACAAGTTTCAGCCGATTATCGCGTAATAGGCTTATACTTTGGGCTTAAACGTTTCCCAGAGTTTGGGAATATTCTCTTGAATATAATCATATTCAACTGGAATCTCTTGTATGACCAAGCGAATCTGAAACTCTTCATCTAGTCCTAAAGCTGGTAAAAGTTTGACTGCTTCCCAGCTTGCATTCACCGAATGCGCTCCAAATGGTCCAAAGCCCGTAACCAAAACTAAATCCTTTTCCGATAATGTACCTAAAGAAAGTGTTTAGTCTTAATATATATAGTGAACTTAATCGAATTACTTGTGTCCATTATTATTATCCCGAACTTAGACGGAATCAGACAAATTCCTTGATAAGCGCAGTCTGTTTTGGAACTTAGGTCGTTCGAAAACCATTATAATTATCATTTTGCTCATGCCTCATTAAGCATGAGCAAAATGCTTTTATAGAAGCCCAAATTCGAATACATTCTTCTTATTTATAATTAACCAAAAATGTACAACTTTCCTGTATAAAAGGATAATCAAGTTTTGTTAAGTAGAATTCCTACTTGGACCCTTTTCGAATATTAGGTTTGAGTATACCACCCAAATGTTTCAGTGACGTCACTGTGATAAACAGTCATGACTTTGGATTTTCGGTACATCTTTGCTGTGTCATTTTTTACGAGGTAAGGGCTCGAAATTTCTAGAAAATATCTTAATATATCCAGCTTTCGTTCACTATAGGGTTCGCGCTACTTAGCCACAAAGCATACTCACTGATGTCCAAGCATTAGATCTGAGAGTCTTCAGTTTCGAATTTGTCTCTGTAGTGTCCCGGTAAACTTTGCATTCCCATTTCTTAAGGGATCAGCTCCCAACACGTGTCTAGATTCCGGCAGCTCAAGGCCGTTTCGGTAATTAGCGATCTATGTTTAGCTTTCATTATCTTTGTGTTTTAGAGTGACACTGAACTGGTAACACCCTAACCCCTTTTCCGTATTGGCCGCAGCTTCCCAATCCGTAAAAAAGTGTACCGGTATTTTACCTACCTACGCGCATTTATTAGTGACATTTGGCAATGCAAGTGCTTGGCTCGACATTTAGGTTTTCTTGTTTTTGTCAGCTGGTTTGCTTTTTCCGGTGCTTTTTGCCCATCAAACATGGGAGGTCTGCTTCATCGGCTTTCTGGCAGCAGTGACGGTTAGGTTTTGGTTTTACCAAGGTCTAAACATGACTGCTCGAAGGATGTGCAGAATACCTTAGCCTTGACTCAGTTTAAAGCTGCTACGTAAGATGGACTAGTGTGTGGGAGGATCCACAGCACAAGACAGTGTATTTAACCAGGAGCTTGGACACCTTTACTCATTCATTTTTGTCTCACGAAACGGTTTTCATATTATTATAACTCGTCTTCTCTAACTTCTGAAATCAAGACTACTCGAGTGTTGCTTCACCTTTTTCTGTTATTTAATTTGTGTAGTTATTGCCTCTCCTTTCTACCATGGCCTCTGGACTGCTTGTTATGGCAAGTCCAAACATTTAATGCGTTTTGTGCTTTTTTATGTTCTTAATCTCATTCACGTTTTCTTGCCTTGTCATATTTCTAGCTAATAGTATGTCTTTTTTGCCTTTTTATAGCAGAATCCTACTCTCAAGATGGAAATTAATGAGGAACTCGTTTTGGTGGAGTTGCACGTTTATGATTTGAGCCAAGGAATGGCTCAAGCTATGTCTGCCGCTTTCTTAGGTGATAGCGCTAGATTTGGGTTGCTTCAACTAAGCCTATAATGAAAAAAATGCCATCCTTCTTTTAGGCAAATCCATACCAGGAATATGGCATACCGGCATTGTCGTATACGGCAGAGAGTATTTCTTTGGTGGAAGCGGGGTCCAATCTTGCCCTCCGGTAAACTGCTTTGAACTTTCTATTGATTATAACTTATAGTGGCAAAAAGTGTATCGTAACGGAGCAAACCACAATTGTTGTTGCTGGTGACGTGAAGTTACATACCTAATTGACACCATATGGGTCAAGTCAACAGCTAAATTTAGCGTGTTACGCTTCTTCTCTCCGCTCCCCCACATGCTTCGTTCTCCGTTTTCGTTTCTCGCGTCCTGGTTTGTGAAGTCTGATAAAAATAGCTCACAGATTACTTGAGCGAGAAGCCAGCAGTTTGGGTTCGGGCAGGAAGAAAGTTTTAGTAGGCATCTCGCCTTGATTCGCACATACAAACGTGTCCCTAATTATCCTAGCGTATTGTACGTATGAAGTGAAGTGAATTTTGTGGGGATTTTTCTATTTAGGGTGGAACGGTATTGGGCAGGCCGCAGCAAGTCCAACATCTGGGAGAAACCCAAATCCCCTACAGCATCTTTTACGAATATTTGCAAGGCTTAGGAGAATCGCTTTTCAGGTAGTAAACTGTGCAGCATTTAGAGTTCAGCATTTAGAGTTAATGGAATGTTTCATGTTTAAATTAGACCTCAGGCGTACGACTTGTTTAACCATAACTGCAACAACTTTAGCAACGAAGTCGCCGTTTTCCTTTGTGGATCCAATATCCCTCAGCACATCTTAGATTTACCAAGGGAAGTTCTTAACACGTAAGTCATAATTTTTCAGCTTTCAGTCTTTAAGAGTTTTTAAAATTAGTTTTTAACAATTTTGCAGACCGCTCGGGCAAAGTTTGCAGCCCTTTTTGGCCGCTTTGACTGTGCAGCCAGAGTCAGTTGGGGCCATTCCAATTTATTCGGGGTCTCGACCACGTGAGCCTTCTCCAGGCGAGGTTGAGCTCGAAGCGGCTATCGAAGAGGCGAGGTAGGAACCAATGTCTCAAATGGGTTTGTCGTATTTGCTAACGGTTTTGTCTTTTACGGAATTCTTCAGGCGCGAATCATTAGCGTTGGAAGAACGACGGTCGTCCATCATCGAAAAGATCGAAAAACGTGAGCGAAAGAAGAAGAAACACCACAAAAAGCATCATTCCCATAGCTCACCAGCCGGAGAATCTGATTCGCCTCCAGGCAGTGCAGAAGTCACGCCATCCTCCAGTCCTCGAGTTAATTCCGCACTCTCGCCCGAACCCACGTCGAGTTCTATTGCGGCGCGTGCTAACAGAATGGCCGAAGAAGCAGTTACAGTGTTAAACGAGTGCGAAGAAGAGGAACAGAAGAAACCACGCGAGCCGCCCATCATCTTCAAAGACGCTATCGAGGCAAGGAGTTATTTTTACACAGCCCCCTATCTAAACCTTTGCAATGCATTAGGTTAAGTCCGAGTATGAAGCGTTGGTAAGAGCCATTGAACCCCACATGAGCGAAGACGATGCGCAGGCCCTGGATGAACTCAAGCAATACGTCATTGACGATGAAGGGTCTTGGGCTCTTGGGGACAACTTTTTGAGTTTTATTGGTAAATTTTCCGGTTTTTCCGCCTTTTAATTCTAATTTCCATTTCTTATCTACAGGACGCATTTTGCAAGATCCTACGTTCGATTCAAACTGCCGGGTTAAACTGCTAAATGTATTAGCAGTGGCTTCGTTGAAGGACGATATTATTCTGGTATTGCACCAAGATCGTCGAGATCATGTACTCATGAATTTTGCCCAAGGGATTGATCGGTTGAATAAGCAAGAGCAAGAAGCTGTGGCTTTACTGGTATGGACGTATTTATACTTCCGGTGGGAATATTTAAGTAATTTTGGAATTATTGGGGACAGATTTGTAACTTATTTACCAACACCAATACGTCTGAGTGGTTGTTATACATCTCGGAATGGCCGGGAACGGGCTCCAGCAGCTTGAGCAACATTCGTGTGACTACCAAAGTGGCCGTGACTGCTTTGTTGGCAGATAGTCCGGTTTTGCAAGATAGGGGCTCGGCTATTATGCATAATCTGTCCACCAAGGAGGTAAAAACCGTGGTAAAGTATACACTTTAAATCTAAGCATGGCAATACGAGGTATTTTGCCATTTTTAACAAGGTCCTTTAATCCTCGATGCCTGCGTAGTGGAATTTAAAGTGTGTGCGCACCCAAATAATAATAATAATAAGCATGTTTCAGTGCCAGCTTTTCTTTGGTTTTCTTACAGAAAATATCTCGCACGCGCGATATTGCCAGTTTAATGCCCCAAGGAGCTCTAAACAAGGTTAGAACTAATCTGTTTTGCTGCCCGAATTGATTTTCGTTTGTATATATTAAAAGCTTCGTAACTGAAGTAACTTTTTTATGTGAATAATCGATAACAAACTAAATGTAAGAATTACTTAATTTTCTTTTTTTCTTGCGAACAGGTTTTCGACGATGTAGCTACAGAATTGGCCATGGCGATTTTGCAGTTTTTCAGCTCTGCTCAACCGGAAGAATCGGTTTTCCGTTGCATGAAAGCTTTACTGCGTTTCGCTTACATTGCTCATAGCGAAGTTCCTGCCTTAGTCAAGATGATTGGACCAGACCCAGCGCAGTTCAAAGGAATGTCACAACGAATTGATGAACTTATTGACCCTTTGTGTGACCGTTTGAGGTCCGTACGTGGTTTTGAATAATCATTTTATCCGCGAAGGTGCTTTATACGATCTAATTGCAAGGAGTTGTACATGCTTTCTTTCATGTTCTTGTTCAAACTAACTTACCTTAAGAAATCGGGAAATAAACGTGCATAAGTCGTGTCTATTGATATTTCGTTTTTTTAAATTAATTTATTCTAATTTTGGTCGTTTCGAAGCAACTAATGCCCTGTAATTTTGCACAGCCCGTTCCCGTTCCTGTTCGAGAACAAGTCGTTCCGAGGAAGGCAAATCTTTCTGTTTACGAACACGATTTGTATTCGCTGAAGATGCGGAAGCTGGAAGCATTTGCTTCAGCAGTAAATCTCGTTTGCCAGGCTAAGAGTAAACAGAGTGAACCCACTTAGTGTGATAGAAAACTTGACAAAAGGGAGACTTACCTTAGGCACCCTGGTTTGTTTAGCACCTGTGATGGGGAATGTCGGTGGTGCGCCAGCCACTTCGCCAAATTTGATTTCATCTTTAAGAAAGCTGAAATCATCACCTCTGGCATCATGTTGCCGCTCTTCCTTAGCTTGCTTTTTGGCTAAAAGGGCTACCCTTTTAGCTTCCTTGGCAGCAGCTTGCAAACGCTCCTTTTTGCGTTGCAGTTTCACTTGTCTTTTGGTCTTCGGAGTCGTTTTGCTGTCCAGTAATTCGTCTCGTTGTCGTTTTTCCACCTTCATTTCTCCTGTTTGTACATCTGGTATGACGTCTACATCATACTTCTTCTCAAAGGCAGCTTTCTTAAGAAAATCCTTGAAAACAAACCATTTTGATTAAAAACTAACCCTGACAAGCTAACTAACCCTGGAATAAATCGTTTTACTTTGGTAATCATTTCGGTTCTATAGACAAACTGTCTGTCATCTTCTCCGGCCATTTGCTTAAACACGGGAATCGGCTTTAAAGGTTTGTCCATGCCTTTTACTGGCTTTTCGGTAAAGACCATATCAGAGGAACTTATGACGGTCTTATTCTTTTTCATAAACCTTTTGGGTACATCACTCGGCCCGGATTCCGCAGAGGGTTCAGGCCTACCTTTTTGTTTCATTAAACGCTGCAATTTCTTAGGAACGTCTTGCTTCTCTATATTGGTTGGTGGTTCGTTGATTATGCCTTTTATCCTTAAAAACAGATATTATTCCCTTTTTCTTTCTAAATAGTCTTCTACGTACTTATCAAACCGAGCTTTCTTCTGTTGTTCTGGATCCTTAACACCATGATGTTTGCGTGCAGGAATTTTTCGTCCCATCGTCAAAACCCTGATGTTCTTCTCGGAACAGTAAACGTCTCAAGGAACACGTGGGTTCGAATTTGGTTAGTTTTGTATGGTGTAGGTAAGGGTAGGGGACGAACGGGCCCAGTTCCAAACGGGCCCACCTTGGCCAAACGGGCCCAGTTCCAAAAGGGCCCATCCATTGACCAAACGGGCCCAGTCAACAGACCAAACGGGCCCACTATTTTGAAACATTGCAAACAACCTGTTGTGCTGTTTTCCGGACTCAGGGAACAACACACGATATGGGTAAGACACGACATGTAAATATTTGCAAACATATCTATTGTATTGTAACATATGTGTAATGAAGTATTTCTCGTTTTTTGTATTATTTTCCACTTAGAATGGCCCAGAAGAAATCAACTGGAAGCGGAAGTTTTGCCCAAAACTATATTAAAAAACTAAGTCTAAGAAGTGGCGACTGAAGTATAGTACGACTGTTAGCTGGATTGGGATGGACTTTATATAAGACTGGACACGAGCATACTAAATATTTATAGCAATACTTCTTTGTACGAGTTTTCACATCGACCTGCTGTATTTATCGTTCTTTGTATTGTTTTCTCTGTAGAATGGTCGAGAAAAAATCCAACTCGAAGAGGAAGTCTTGCCCTATAACTATGCGACAGTAATGACTAAGTAATCCGACAGTATAGCTGGTTTGGAAATTTTTTGCCCTGCTATGGAGTACTTCCGTATTCTTCATTATTACCATTGAGTACTTCCGTATTTTTCACATTCCTCATGGCGATCTTTAGTGATGTCTGCTTTACTCTTACTATAAATGTAAAGTGTTTCACGTTTGCACTTATATTCTACACTAATCTGTAACAGAATAAACTATAAAGAATAAACTATATTTAATGAAAAAGCCTTTGCTCTTTTTCGCGTGTTTCAATAAGGGTTTACTGTTTTGGTGTTTATCATCAGAGTAACTTAAATGTTTGCTGTATTTCTGAAAAGTTTATAACTACCGAATCTTAGACCTTGATTAGGCCAAAACCATTTAATCGGTTTTACAAAATTTTGCTTTGCAAATCCCCATTTTTAAGTTGTAGTTTGGTATAATTATATAGTTTCAAAATGTTTAAAAATAGTGGGCCCGTTTGGTCTGTTGACTGGGCCCGTTTGGTCAATGGATGGGCCCTTTTGGCACTGGGCCCGTTTGGCCAAGGTGGGCCCGTTTGGGACTGGGCCCGTTCGTCCCTTACCCGTAGGTAAGATGCGAAACGGAAGTTCGGATTTAATCGCACCCATTCGCATTTTTACCGCTACGCATTCTTAGCCCAATTATGAAGTCTCGATGATTAGTATGAATATGACTTTTACCAAGCTTTTGTACTTTTATCACTCAGAAATGGGTCAACCTTTGTACTTGCCAACCAGATGTGATCAACCATTCTTTTCATTTAGGAATTTACTGGAGCTTTAAGCTTTTGTTCTTTTGTTAATTGGGTCACTGTTAGGGCCTATTATGCATGCCACTGCAAAGGCAACCCAACTATGAACACAACCGCCCGGTCGTTATTAACCATTTTTAGGACCTATGCGTTACCGCTAAAAGGGACCTAAAGTCGACGCTAAAGAGACGCTAAAGTAGACTACAGGAAGCTGAATGGCTTGATATCTTTAGAATGTGCTTGGCATAATTTCATACTTGTGGCCAATTTTGAGGTGGCATAAAAGTAATCACTTCATTTCGTTGTCGTTTCAGACTTTGCGTTGCGCATTTTGTTGTTTCACATTTAGCATTCGCGTTTCGCATACTCTCACCGTATTCTGTGCCGTGTGCCTTTTCGTCACTCCACCTCATTAGCTTTGGTAAATGTAGTTTCTGATTCATAGATGGCATGTCCGTTAAATTTATTCGGTAACAAACAGAAGTATAATTTAATGAGCATTTGTTGCTGTTGATTGTTATCAGTGTCACACGTGCGAAAGTTTTGCTCTTACTTGCATAATGGAAAGTTTCTAGTGTACGTTTTTTTCATAAAAGTGCTACCGGAACGAGGTATTGTTGTTTTGATTGCCTGTTGTTTACGCTAAGACGAAAAGGTAAGAAATTCCATATCCATTTCCCCGCTTCCTTATGAGGCATCGACAAATGTTAAAGTATTGTACTAGATACATTATAGTATGTATAGTATACAGTATGTGCTTGCAAAGTAGATAACTTGCATTAGACAAGGTATTTGCTTAAACAGATCTGTACCTGATGAATGCCTAGTTATGCGCGCAACTCTGATTTTTTCTCGGCTACCGGTACCGAATTTTTCTTCCGCCTTGTCCAATTGTTTCCGAAGATTCAAAACTGTATCTGCTGCTCACAGTATATATTTACTTAGCTCGCTAAAAAAAAAAGAAAAACATTCACAACAACTGTTTAATAGAACCAAAAGATGAAAAACATGCTGAGAAAAGTGACGGTGAGCCTGGCTTAATGAATCAGCACAAAATTTGCAACATGAAAGATTCCTCCGTCGACATTTCACCTCTCTATTGGCGCTGGGCCTTGGCAGATGAAAATCACATTGACACAAGTCGCGATTATCATTCGGAAACCGCTCCCGTTCCCGTTGAAGCTAATCCTTCAAAATCCCAACACAAAATGGCTCCTGTTGAGAAACCACCTCCTGATCCTCCAGTTAATTGTTGCATGTCCGGGTGTGCTAATTGTTTATGGATCCAATACGCCGAGGATCTCCGGGATTACTACAAGGATGGTGGTGTAGCTGCTCGCGAAGCTATTGAAAAAAACGTCTTAGATCCTAGTCTGAAAGCTTTTCTGTTAACTGAAATCAAATAGTTTATTATTAATGAAAATACATGTTAAGTCGATAAATACTTTTAAAAAAAAAGCCTTGCTTACTGGCATTTAAAACTTTTGCTGAAAAGCCCGTTGGCCAATCAAAGCTGCGAGCACCAAGACGAACATGCTTGTGAAAGATGTTGCACTGTTTGAATTACACACGTCTTCCTTAGCGCAGTTATCTGCAATTTGCCCGTACTGCTTCATGAAGGAGTCAAGCGGACAAAGCTCACTCTCGCAGCCGGGCAAGCGAACTAGAGCTTCCTTCAAATAAGTTTGCACTTTGTAGCCATCCTCGCACTGATAAAGCACGAAAGCCAAATTGGCTGCAAAAGGACTCAGGAATGACGTACGCCATTCACGCTGGGACATGCTTTCGTAATTGCTACCCGTTAGTGCCTCCTTGTCTTTGTCTATTCCCATGCGAGCCGCAAAACGCAATATCCCTTCAGTCTCCGTAAAGAAAAAGACGCCTTTAGCGCCCTTCTCTTTTTCGCCACGCGCTTTCGCTCTAAAATGGCACAGTTCGTTAGCAAGTTTTAGCAATTTTCTAATGCTTCTCTTACCTCATGCGAGTAATGAGATCTTCTACTAAGGGGCACGCTTGCTTGTAATTGATTTCGTTAGCGTATCCATTTAGGGAATACGCTTGTAGATCTTCTGCGTACTCTAAAATCTGTTCAAAACGTCATATTATAAGTTTTTGTGTAATTAAACATACAACTAATAGTTTAATTCAAAGATTAAAATTGAACTTTTGCTACTTTAAGATTGTCTTCGTTGAAGGCAGCACACCATGGTGAAATATCTTGTAGAAACCACACCTTTTCATAGCGACAAGCGTCATAGATTAGGAGCAAGTCGGCTGTAAGGAAATAAATTACTTTTTCGTTACAAAAAAAAAATTCGTTCATAACTGAGTTACCAGTAGACATATTATATTGAAACCCCAACCGAGCTACGACATCTGCGAGCATATTGCGTTGAAAGATGGGCCCTTTTTCGAATTTCTCGAACTCGACCATCGCAGCAGGGTTATTGCCAACTCTTTCATTCCACTTAGTGCAATTGCCATAGAACTAAAGTTTCAGATTCGAATTTTGAGGGTTTTGTCGTTCACTTAAAGAACGTGGTTGATTTATCACCTTCAAAACTGGATCGTTGGCAGCCACTTGATTTAGGGCAGCGTCGCCAATATTGAAGAGTCCTTTCGAAAATTCACGGGCTGAAGCGAGTGACGCTTTATTGGGCAGGTGGCGGAACTAAAGTAGACCAAGAATAGACGCGGTTTACATATATTTTTTTGCTTGTTAAGCTATGTTTGCACTTCAAAATCCTCAGGGGCGTAGACTTTGTGAAACAAATCCGCAAATCGGGCGCGGTACCTACGGCCTAACAAAAGCAATTCCTCTCTCCCAGTGGGCGTTAGGAAACCTCCGGCATCCGTATCCACGCGAAAACTTCCGTTGTTCATAATGTTGTCTACGTCCTGTTGACACAACGTTCCTACATCGGTTTCCCACCGCGTTAAAAAAAATATTATTGATTTACGAGTTTTCTCCACACTTGAGTTTAGCAAAGGCGAAAAAATGGAACAAACGCTCAAACCCCCCTTGGGATTCCTTGAAAAGCCGGCTCACAATTGATTGTTCGCGTCCTAGCTCGTTCATTTTACCTCGTCGTTCTTTGTGGTTCTCTAGAACACTTCGGCGAAGGCGCTCCAGACCGTCTCTCATATTTGAAACTTCTTCCGGTGGGGGGTAAACGGCTCCATGTCTCGCCAGCATCCAAAACATTACCGGTTGACAGCCTGAAATGTGAATTATGAGCTAATTACTTTCCCATCTAACTTATTAGAAGGGAAGCTAATCTTTATTAAAAAGGAAATACCAGCAACGGAGATTGGTGAAGTGCTTTCCACATTCACCAGTTCGTAGGCTGTTTTACTTCCGAAGTAAAAATACGGTTTAGGATCTGTAGTTTGGCAGTCGCGGACCGGAGCTTGCTGGGCCAGTAATGGGTGTATGATTACCCCTAGTGCGACAAAGATGAAAATCGCAGTTTCCCACATCCTCAAAGGATCCACAGGATTCGTAGCTACAAATAAGAGAACACGATACAAGATTTCTTCAAGACTTTGCTTAAGATTTTTCCACCGCGAGAAGGAAACGGAACTAATGTTACGAGAACTGTCTTGCTTACCTGGTTTTCGTATAGTCAGAATTTAAACGTCCTATACACATACACGTCCACGGGTTTTAATTGTATTACGTACAAGGATAAACGGTCCAGAAGTCCACCAAATGTTCCAAAATGGAGGCTGCAAAGTGCTTTTATACACGATAAACAGGTGTGTCTTGTTACTTGTACAATAAACTATAACTATGTAAGTAAGGAGCGGATGCCAACGCATGTGAGCTAACACTGCCCTCCAGAACGCTTGCAGCGAGCAGGTTACATTGCGGTTGTGGGCTGGCTCAACGGGAAGCACAGCACAAGGACCTTCTTTAATGTTTTGGCGCGTTTCGTGGCCCCTTAAGCAGTTTTCCGTGCAGGTAACACTGGTCTCTGCATATTTAAGAAAAGGTCTAGAACCGGATCCTCTCTTTTGGCGTCCGTGTATCCAACTTGGGCGATGACGTGCAACAAAATATTCTTATTATGCAGCTTGCATGTCCTCACCAATTTCACACATGCATAAAAGAAAAGAAAAAGTACTAAAAATAGCTCCATATTTGAGCCGTGTCTCTATTAAGGCACACAAAAGTACATAATGTTTCATTTAGGGTGATGACAGTTTCCTTTATTCGGCATCCTCGAACTGACCGTTGTCTAACGAAGGCTGGACTTGCATGTTGGCTTTTACTACGGGCAACATGGACGTAGCATGCAGATCAGCGGGGCAAAACTGCTGGTCTGCAAGTTCGACCGAGTACAAGCTTTCGCTGACGTCCTTTTCTAATACAAAGAAATAAAAAGTTAATGATTACAAATTGGAATGACTTGGGATACCATCAGAGGTAAAATCGGGCTTCTCTTCTTCGTCCCAGTTTTCAATTGGACTGCGGCATCTGACGACATAAACGTTCGGAGTAGTTTCGTCCTCCTCCGTCACTTCCGATTCTTCTAATGACAGTACGATAGGACAATGAACGTAATATATTTTTTTTTATGGATTTTTCTTTTTACCGGAATCTGAATATTGCTGTTCAAAATCTTCTACTATTTCATTTGGCAGACTACATCTTTCTTTATCCTGAATTAGTTGACGTAATGCTTGGCATTTTGTACCATAAAGTGATTTAATTTCATCCTGAAGAAACGACAGCGTTTACTTTTTAAGCTCAATTGGATGTGCTTTTTGAACGTACCGGTTCGTTAATTAATTGTAAAGCGTTCAGCCAAATGTCTAAGAACTGTAAGCGAGCAAACATTGGCGAGGCGAAATCGAAGCTTTCTACTAAATTGGCATACAAATCGAGGTGGGTTAGATTAGGCAGTTGGTTGAAACTATCTGGCAAGCAGCGGAGCTAAGCAAAGCATAAGAAAATTAATGGATGGATACTGTAAGTACTTGTTTCCTTTTACTCGGTTATGATCCAAACATAACTTTCGGAGGCGACTTAGTTTCCCAAAGTGCTCCGGCAAGACGAAGAATCGATTATGGCTCAGAGCACATTCTTGGAGTACGCTTAGTTTACAAAAACTGTCCGGGAGCCACACCAGATCATTATGCTCGAGATTCAGAGATTTCAAATGTATCAAACTGTCCAAGTTATCGGGGAGTTCACGTAATCCCACATCGGATAGCTCCAGCGTGTGGAGATTGGACAACAGTGGAATGAGTTCGCAAGGAATTGTCGTAATAACATTGCCCCGCACGGAATTTAGTATGCTAGGGCCCAGTTTATAGTAATTGTTAACATGTAACTCTTCTAAAAGATAATCACGCCCCAGAGATAAGGGTACTCCTAGCAGGTTATTATGCGAGACATCCAAATGTGTTAGCGAGGAAAAGGTTTGTTCAGAAAGATGTGATTTGGACGAAGGAAAGACTGCTATTAAATTTAACTCCATCTTAAACACTCTCAATTTCATAGCCGTTAAAATCCATTCAGGTAAAGACTCGAAACTATTATGGCCTATATCGATATGGGTTAGGTCCAGGGTAGAGTAATCGGGTACCGTTTTTAACTTGTTCCTCGATAGATTAAGGTGGGTCAATTTGGGAATTTCCACGTTTAAGTTTAGCGGCAGAATGTGGAGGACATTTCCTGATAAATCGAGCATCTCCAAATTAAGGAGCCTAGGGAAGTTTTCCAATGACGTCAACCCCAGATTGGATAATTTCAACGATTTTAAATTCTCAAATAAGCTAAGTTTGGCAAGACTCTTGGATATAGAGCTTATTGTTATATGCAATTCCTTTGCGCTGCATGACTCAATCAAACATCCATGCTCTTTATCAAGTTCATCAAGCTGGTTGTCTCCAAGGACCAAGGACATTTTTTCGCATGGATTCGCCGTATGCATAATGCTAGTAATTCCAAAATGTAGAAGTGATGGGCAGTAATTGATCCAGTAATTAATTCATAATTTCATTTAACTAGATTGACCCATTAACTTTACGATTTTAACTACTTAGGATTATTCGGTACATAGATTCATAATAATATAATGTTTATAAAGTCTATTATACTAAATCTCATAAAGAAAATGATTTCCTAGCATTTTGGAAAGACTTGATTGGTTGCCTTTGAAAGAAAATTAAACAGCCTATAGTTCGTAAAAAAATAATATCGAAAAATACAAACGCCGGGAGTAATTTGTGCCTTCCAATGCTAATAAACAATAAACAAAAGCATTTGTTTACGCACGATGTTTCCTTTTGGAATACGAGGAAAGAAGGCTCTTCTTACAAGGGGAGGGTGTTTATTTCGCGTAAGTTTAAAGAGGTTCAGGTTCTGAATCGGAGGATTCTGATTGGCTTGGTGGCAGGTCCATTTCTTTAGCTCTGCTTACACGTCGCTCTTCTTCAATTTTTTCAATATACTGATGCTGAGCTTCCACGACTTCAGTACTAGTTTTACATGCGGCGTAGTTATCCAGTAATTCCTCATTGATGGTAATAAAAGTGCTCCCCCATTTGAATTTTGCTAAGTAGGATCTAGCTAGATCTTTCTCTCCGACCATGTAGAAAACGGCTGCTAAGGCTTCTACGCAAGAAAGCTTGCAAGGTTTCCCATAGTTGACGGGGTTTGCGGCAACCAAATACGGTAATAATCTCGGATTGGGCGATTTCATGCGATTAAAAGGCGTTTCTTTTAATTTGGCCCAAGAGCAGTCTACCACAGCTGCGCCATTTGTTAAAACTATCTCCCGGTCTTGGGGCGAGACACACTTGAAATGAAAAGAAATTATCGTCGAATTACACCGGAATGGAAACAAACGACGCAAATTTAATTGTACCTTTTCGCCCATTGGCGTCAAGACTATACCATTGAAACGTTGACCAAGTCGGAGTATGTCTACCATTCCATGTCGCGACAGTTTTCGACCTGAACATCGCTTGGGATCGCATTGTTCCACATCCCACATTGCTACCGGAAATGGGGCTTTAATAAACTGACTTCGATGGCTTGCTGCTCCTTCATCGTCTTCATCCTCTGAGCCATCTGATGAATGCCTTTGACTTTCATCTAGGAAAGCAAAACAGGTTATGATAATCTACGAGGCTTGTATTGTTGTAATTGAGACAAAATATTACCATCTTCACTGGATTCACAGGTGAGACGAGAGACAGCTTCCTCTAGCCGAGTTTCTTTACTGTCTTTATTTTGTCGCACATTTTTCTTATAGTTCTTTTGAGAATTCCCACCTTTTGGTTTGCCCATATTCGCCTTTTCTGTATTGTAAAATTTTCCAAGTGCCAAGTCGCGTGTATTTATTTGGATCGTTTCATCCCTCGGTTGCAATTTCTGACTTGTATCGATTTGTAAGAAGAAGACGATATTCAATACAAAAGGTACGATACAACCAAATATCTTAACCGCGACCCGTGAACAGCGAGATCTGTTCTAAAAAGGATCTCGTTGCTGGATTGAGACATAAGTTGCCTGCTTTTATTCAGACCCTTGATTTCGGGGGAAGCCTTAGGATAATCAAATCAAGCCGCTGGTGAAAAGTGACAACAAAACGAAAGCTTTCTAACCTTCCCCCTCGACTGCCGCTTTTACTGGTACTGCGACATAAATTCGCTGCTTATAGTAAGCTTGTAAGATGTTATGACCTCTTAAAGTTTCGATTACAGCTATGGATCCTATTTGTGTGGTAAATCTGGGCGAAAAAAAGGAAACTAAATGTTATACTGCATACGATTTGGTATCTCAGTAAGTGTACACAACACACACATACAGGAAAACAATAAGTACAAAATTATATAGGAAACTAATGCGTAATTGTTTAATTCTGTAATTCTAGAACTATAGCTAGCAGTGTGTCTGTTCGAGGAACCTTGGCATTTGCTACCAATGCAGAATTGCCATGCCATGCTCCAACATCAACCCACAGTGCCAGTGCGACTGATGCGTATTCGGCTTGGAAATTTTTCGTTTATGTAACAGATTTGAATACCCCTTGGGAAGTTTACAGGTATGGCTATTTGATGACTTAAGTAAAATCTTACATCTAGTTTGTTCTATCGAAAGAGTTACAGACTTTGATGATACAGTGACGGTCTTGTCATGGCACAACAATGGTCGAATGCTCCTTATAGGCACAGAAAATGGGATTGCAGAGGTTTGGACATCTCAAAATATGATAAACGTGTGGACTTCATTATGTCACGTAGAAATCCCTCGCGAACCTATTTTAGCTTGCTCCTTTTTTCACCATGGCAAACAAGTAATGATTTTACATTCCTTAGTGACAGGTCATTATCAGTGTCCTGTTTTAGACGGTGGTTAATACGAATAAAGATCTTGTTGCGTTTTCGGACAAATTTCCTGCCTTCAACCATAAACCCAGTGCTAGACAGTTCGGTGGATGTTCCGTGGATGGTTTTATCGTCATAACAGCTTCTGGTCTCATTTTAGCCACATGGCTAGACGGCGAATCTCCTCCGACTACTGCGAAAGCAGTTTTAGGACCACATCGGCAGAGTTATACAACTGTCAGCATAGCATATGATAAAAGTAACGTACCGCGTAGATGAAGATTCCCTATATTTTGGAATTATATAACCTTGCATGTTTTAGATGGCGAATTTGTAGTCTTGGGCACAGGTGGGCAGCGCTGTACAAATCTGGTCCATTTTTACCGCATTCGAATAGAAACTACGCACAGCTCCGGAATCAGCTCTAAACAGCTCAGTATCTTAACCGAAATGGGTCCGTCACTAGTGCCTTCGATAGAAAGTAAGTTTTGTTCAAGTCATTAAGCTTTTCTGGACGCGCAACATAATTTTGGTGCGTAGGAGCTGGGGAGATCCATATGGTGAAGTTCTGGAGCCGAGACAAGCCCAACCATGTGATTCTAACCATGAATAATCCTCATGGTTCATCGCGCGTAACTTTGTGGGAATTGTCTTCCATCGACCGACCTATTCACAACCTTCTCAGAACGGTGGAAAGTCCGGAAGCTGTACAAATCATGGTTTGGCAGCAAGTTGGGCAGTTCGACTGTCCGAATACCATCACAGGTCTTGCCAGCACTCCCCACACGCTTGTGTCTGAAGATCCCAACTCGGCATACGTTTACGTAGCATTAAAAGATGGAACCGTCCATTGCCTTTATCGTGAAAGCTTGCAAAAGGTATCTTACAAAAGGTATTCTTTCTGAAAGACGCAACTACATTCGGGATTTCTAGGTGGCCGAAGGAAAAGTTCCAACTCATTCAGACCCAAAACGAAACAAGAAACTCAAATTAGATTTGGGAACTTCCAACCTAATTGTCATGCAAGCAACACCTACTGGAAGCGTTTTAACTATTCTAGATCAAGATTGTCAACTGGTTTTGATGAAGTTGCCTTCAGTTTTGGATCCTAGTAAGATATTCGGTTTCCATCACGAATCGGTTGTAATTACTCTTGTCTAGTGAGCTCGCTGTCGGTGTCCCATGCTGCAATCCTATTGGAATACTGCCTGGTAACTGGTTGGGATTGGCTGGAAGTGCTGTTGGGATTAAGACCCGCACTACTGGATGGATTAGCTGAAAAATTGTCCGATGACGTAAGTCAGCAAAGCCCAGCTCTTCAGCAGTTGCTACAGCCTCGCTTATATGCCTTAAAGATGGATATCTACAGGTAGAAATCGTAATAATCTTCACAGAAATCTGGAAGTTTGTTTCTTTTTTAGGTTAGTCCCAGGGAGTCAAGGGAAAGCTGGTCTGCAGTACAGTATGCTGATGTTGCATAGCGTCTATAATGCGTTACGGGCACTTTTACGTCCGACCGAGCTGTCATCACATGAACGCGGAGGTCCAGCCGAAGCTTTGACTTCTATCTTGAGCGGAAAAGGCTTGGAAGGGGTTTGCGAAGTGGATAAAGTGCTTTTGCATTTGGAAGTCAAAGAATTTACTGTCGAACCCTCTTCGCTTATCACTCTTCAGCATTTGCTGCAATGGGTAGCCAATTTTGCTCTGCGTTTGCTGGCAGCTGTACCTGACCAACGTCTACTTTACCGAGGACAAGTAATTGACTCACAAAGTTGAACGTAGTTAGGACGTTTTCAGAAATCTTTCTCCTTAGTATGACGTGCTGAGAGACGCAAAAGCATTGCAAATGATGCGGGAGTTGTTGGTCATTGTGCGAATCTGGGGTTTAATTCGTCAGTCTTGCCTGCCTTGGCATTGCCATGGCGAAGCGCTGGATGTGGTCGCTACGCTATTCCGGCTTCTGACGCGATTGCAAGCAGCCTTGCCAAACGAACCCGACGACGCGTTCATGGGTAAGTTGAAACTTATTATCCCGCCGGAAATGCGTGGCTTAGAAAACGAGGAAAGAGATTAGGTTTTTTGGTCACATCCACAAAGCGTTTCGAGTATCAGTCAAAATCGGTGTTTGATCCAAAGTGTTGTCCAACTTTTTTTTATTTGTTATAACTAAAAATTAAATACTAGAATCATGTGTACTTATTCTGAGCCGTTGACGTGTCGTAAATTTTGCAGCGCTATGTTCCAGGATTGGTACCTTATCCTCACGTTGTCCATTCCCGTGTTCTCGGGCGTGTTTTTCCCCCTCTATTTTTACGTTTTGTGCCCCATAATATGGCTAAGGGTCTATAACTTCGATCAGTACGTAGAGGGCTACAATTCGTGGACAGATACTTGGCTGTATTCTTATTGGCTGTGCTCAGTCTTCATTTGGATTGTTATCATGGCTACCACTGCCATTTGCCATTCAAGACGCCGACAAAGAGAAATGGGCAGCGCTGCTGCGTCCGATGAATTTTTGCTCCACCATGACTTGTTCCAAGATTACGAATCAAACGGCGTTAATCCGTCCTATATACCTATACAAACCATTACGCGCACAGTCCAGCCTGAATTCCATAAATCAGATCGCAAAAAGTCTGCTTCTCATTCTGATCCTGACGATGTATTTGTTCAACCGAATTGGAACGCCTTACCTCGCATGTCCGAAGAAATGGCGGAAGTTTCGCGTCCAAATTTGCTTGAAGGCGGGCAAGAAGATTTTAGCTTAAATAAGTTGTCTACCTTTCGGATCAAGAGGTCGTTTAAACTTCCGTCGTCTGGGAGTCTTAATGCTTGATAAAACAACGGAGTTTAAAAC
Organism: Lepidurus packardi; assembly: GCA_023053545.1. Taxonomy (NCBI): domain Eukaryota; kingdom Metazoa; phylum Arthropoda; class Branchiopoda; order Notostraca; family Triopsidae; genus Lepidurus; species Lepidurus packardi. The sequence continues at coordinate 7,332,654 of JAKZAN010000005.1, read as the reverse complement.
GTTCGTTACTCGGAAGTTAGGGCAATATTACTTCGAAACAAGCTCATTTCGCAAAGCTTTGTTGCTGTGACCAACGAATCTCGTATTTTTCCTCGTGTATTGTCATTCTACTTTTTTATACATATCTCGATTTTACGTTTTAAGAGTAGTTATTTATCTAGCTCGAAAATTAGTTTGACACCCGAGTTGTGGTTTAGATGAATGCTGTCAATTGCCCAGTCAAGTTCTCATTCCGTATGTGTCTGTAAACTTGCCTGCCCATGGCCTAGCCAGCCCGTTGAGTTTATTTCACCCTTTGCCGCTGCAGGTAAGATTTCACAATTTCTTGAGGAAGAAGCCAACAAAAAGGCTCTTTATAGGTCTAATTTCGGTCCTAATTTGGTCTTGTTTGGATTACTAGGTGGAATATGGAGAAAACGTAGAAGAATTATACCCACCGAAAAACGATTTGCTTTTCTTAGAAGGCGGGTTAGAGCATGAACAGCCCATAGATTCTGTCAGACATTTGTATATTGGAAAAGCACCGCAGCCTCTGAGACGATGTACCAGGTAATATGTCAGGTTTACGGTTTTTTCTCTACTGTAAAACAGTATATTTTGTTAGTCGAAGTAATAAGCTTGGATCATTTTGTTTCGTTACAGGTGCCGTGGATCCAGTTTGGCCCGCTATACAGCTCGTTCAGCTGCCATTCGAGCATGGGATGGACGGTGGCAATTCCTTTGTCCCTGTCGTGGATCCTGGATCATGGCTTAATTTCTTGTACTGTGGTTTTTATCTTTTGCTAGCAATCGAGCTGTGCAACTCGTGTCACCGGGAAGATCATATAAGAAGCCGGTTATTTACACTGACCATCCCTTGACACTAATCCGAAATGAGAATTCTATAAATGACCAAACTTGAAATATAAAAGTGTATTCTCAGACAGCATTCGTTGGTCATGATACTTTGTTGGTTCGGAAAATTGGTTCTGTATTTTTACTCATGTTTTCATTTGTATAAATACAGCAATGCATTTGACGAAGTCCCGCATTTATTGGTCGACTCGAAAAGTACCGAAAATACTTTACAAAAATGTTTTCGGCTCGTCGAACGTTTTCTAGAAAGTTTCGGATTTGTGGCAAGATAAAACTTTTTCTACGTCAGCTTTTGCTGAAGAGAGAAAAGAAGGCGGTTGTTTTCTTTAACTTTTGTTAGGAAAGGTCCAACATTGTGTTTGTTTTTTCTGCCCTTTTTTATATCAAGATAGCTAATGAAAGAATCCGCTTATAGGCGTCTTTCTTAATCAACGGACGTGTTTTCATTAACTAATCTATATGGTGATGCAATGCTGGCGAAAGAAGTCACCATGGCTACCTCAGCATCAACTTTTGTCCATTGAATATGGAAGCTGATTGCTTACCTTATCGCAAAAGCGTGATTTTTAACGCTGTTAAGCAGCCAACTCGCATTAACACCTCTCTTCTCGAGTGGGTTGGATAAGAACTCTAATTGTTTCAAGGAGGATGACTCAGCTTTCTAAGGACAATTCCCCCGGCAACTTTAAAGCTACTTATTGAGGATTGCTTCACTGCTTGGCTTTAAGCTCATGTAGGTGGACCGTCGAACTAGTTCCATTTTAGCTTCTTAACTATTGAATCCACAATATTTAGTTGGATCTCTTATCATCGTTTCCGATGTCGGTTGAGCTCACTGTATGGAACATATGGTAGCAGTAGCCTGTCTGAAGCGTCTAATGCTGACATACTAGACAACCTGGGCAAGCACTGATAATCCTAACCAAGCTCGTTAATGTCACTTTTGCTACCGATTGACGTTCGATCTCTGCTAATTACAACACGACGATGGCGCCATTCCTCGTCAAAAAGCCTTATCGAAGTTTTTTCCCGGCCGAGAACCCTCAGCCAACCTTGGCTAAAGACTGGAGAGGCAGACTTTCATTGAAGAATGCATTTCGATCCTTCAGGGAATCTAATAAGCTAATTTCTGGCCTCTTTCAAAGGACTCATAACCACATCGTTGGCCAAAAATTGAACATTTGAATTTTACAAGCGGTTGGGCTTCGCGTTATTGTCTGTGGCAATGATCTGCCAATTTTTCCTCCCCCCTTTCCACCTTGAAAAAAAGGACCCGGATTCTGCGCTTGACTTCTGAACTTGAACAGCTTGCAGCTGATACTCCTGCCGCGTAGGTGCTGAACAGGTATATTAGGATATTGGTAGCTGCCCAGAGTCACCAGTAAGTCAGCCACCTCTGTCGTTTAACACTCAGCAAGCTTTAATTTTGAAACGTTGCTGTTGTTTGTCGAAAACGATCCAAAGAGGAATATGGTACAGCAAGTGAAAGTTCAACATTGGTGCGTTGCGGTTTTGGTAGCAGCTCTGTTGATTACCACCGTTTTGGCCGGACCAGAGCCTTTCTTTCAGGGTTCCCGCTATGGGAAACGGACAGAAGTTCGGTCCAGAAGTAATACACTTTCCCAATCAATTACCAAAAATTTCCTTGTCGTGAATCTGGGTGAAGGTCTGAAGTTATGGTTGTTCAATGGTATAATTTACGCTCCTTTCTCTCTCTCTCTCTCTCTTTCTTGCTTTACAGTGGATAACCGCCCGGACGATGTTTTTGGTGGTCCCCGATTCCACGGGGTGCAAGCTCGGTCACCTGACCATTACTTCGTTGGCAGTCGGTACGGCAAACGGAGTGAATTCCCAGGTAAGAGTCCGATTTTTCGAGGTTTGAAATTGTGACTACAACTGATGTTTTTCGATTTGTGAATCACAGTTGTTGACGAACCATACCTGGAATCTGCAACGTTAGCGTCGTCTCCTGAGTCAGGTGGATTGAATTGCGTTTTTACTGGCATCGGGCAGTTGTATCAGTGTCGAGTGACTGTAACTGAACCCAACTAACTTCTTTTGTTCCTGGTTCTAAGTAAACACACACACGCAAATACGGCTTCCACCCAAACCGAAACGTGTAATGTAAAGCCCCAAAATTGCAAGTTGCGGTAGAGCAGATACAAGAATTGTAAATTTTGAGTTCCATTTGTTGTTCCTTATATAGCCAACTACTTATAAAGCCTGTGTCATAACCACAACTGGCATACTACAGTTTTTTCAAGAGAGACACTTTTTTAACGAACAGTTATAGTTACAATTAAGATAAGGATTCTAATTAGTCATCTAAAAAACGATTGCCATTTAAGCGAGCAATTGCAAATTGAGTTTCAGCATTTCTTTTATATACGAGCATTCGGTACGGTATTCCGTCTGTGAAATAAGCTTTCAATATGAACTTTAACACACAGTATTCAACCCGTTTGCTTGGGCAAGTTACTACTTCAACATTCCAGGTGAGTTTATCTTTTGTACTAATCACATTCTGTAAGAAATTAATTTATATAGAAGAGCTGACTAACTAACTAATTTCCTGCTTATGCGCACAGGAAGTTCGCGGTATCGATGTTTATCAACGTCGTGTTCGTGGCGTATTCCAGACAAACACATATAGTTCTACTGCAAGTTGCAATGAAAGCAGTCCCCTACTCCTCAATTTCGCAACCGATTTAAAAGCGGCCTTGCCAGGTGACGTTTTTATGAAATAGCGCGGTTCCGTTTAAGTGCCATGTGCGGCTGTGTGTTTCCAGTTTGTGGAGGCTCTCAGCGATCCGAAGCGTTAGATTTCAACCAAGGGTTTCTACGGGCTGTCAATGAATATCGTAAACGCCACGGGGTAGAGCCTCTTAAACTAAGTCCAGCAGTAAGTACATTTATTTAGAAAAGCAAATGCTAAATGCAGTACATTGTTTGGTCACCCGCAGCTGAGTAAGAGCTCGCAACAATGGGCCAAACATTTGGCGCAGCAAGACTCTTTGCAATGCCGTCCTAATGCAAATTCACAAGCCGTATTCAGTTCAACGTCGCCTAATCCGACCGCAGCTCCGGATTCGTGGTATGAATCGGGGAATAAATATGCATATGGTCGGGAGCCCGGAAACACGAATGCAGGTAGTAAAATGAGTCATGACAACCTGATGATGAAGGGGTAAAAATTGTCGACTTGCTTTATAGGACCTTTCACGCAAATGGTTTGGAAAGATACTCGGGAAATAGGAGTTGGAATGGCCGAGAGTAAATCCCAACGATTTTATGTAGTCGCCGAGTTTGATCCTCCGGGTAATTCTATTGGACAATATATCCGTTGCGTAATTCCAATCCAGTAATGAAGATTCCTTGTCATTATACATACACTACTTTCTATTATATATAATATGTCTAGTTCTCAAGAATTAATAATTTGCATCTACATAGGAAAGAAACATCAACAATTATTGAACGCAAGAAGGGAGATGTTAAAGAGAAAAACGGCGCGAAATTGAAGACCGGAGTTGCAAACGTTGCTCGTGCTAAAACTAAAGTTGATCCACTTATTCCTGCTGGTAGTGGCTATAAAGGAAATACTTTTGAACAAGAATGCTTGAAAGCTCATAACGAATACCGCCAAAAACACCATGCTCCATCGCTGAAACTGAGCAACAAAGTAATAGTTCAAAAGTTTTAAGAATGCTTTTTTTCATGCCTTTAACTTGTTTGATGCAGTTATGCAAATTTGCGCAAGATTGGGCGAATAAAGTGGCTGCAGACGACCGCATGTCTCACCGCCCAAACAATTCCTATGGTGAGAATTGTTATATGTCACTTGGAATGGAAGTTACTGGTGCAACGGCAGTCAACGCTTGGTACTCGGAGATGAAAGACTACCGTTTTGGCGGTGGAGCTTTTGCGATGAATACGGGTAACAATATTTTTGCATATTTTGCTTAGCTTTGATATTTTTATTAAATTTTTATATAATTGCTGGATTGAAAGGTCACTTTACCCAAGTGGTTTGGAAAAGTAGCCTGGAAATGGGCGTGGGCATTGCAAAAAGTAATCGAGGAAGCACTTACGTTGTGGCTAATTACGATCCGCCTGGGAATTACGCTGGGCAGTTTGTAGCGAATGTCCTGCCCTGTTAATGATGATTTGATAACTACAAATGCCCTTTTAAACTTTTTGTATCTTAATTGTAAAAGCCTTTTTCGATTTGGATTAAGTGTTTGGTAACGACTGTAGAGTACCAATCGTTACCTCATCGCGAATTATTACATTTAGCTATAAGTTTAATTTAATATGCTCGACCATATATATCCTTAGCAGGTAGTGAAGTGAAGTATATCTAAATAAAATGAAGTGGCTTGAGGTTTATTTGATTCAGGAGCTTTGGAATTTATTGTCGTCAGTCCCAGGAATGGCCTAAAATAAAGTTGGTTATGACCTAGGATATGTTTGCGAAATAACCCGGTAGCGAAAGGGCAAAGAGAGACCGAGAGTCAAGCGGACGTCGCCGAGGTTATGTTTTATTGGTATTTGCGATTCGCACAGTAAATTATACGTGATAGTTAAGTTGCTGCTGACGAATTTTCCGGAAGCTTAATACAAACGGTTTTGTTAATAGTAAAATAGTTGTCGATTAGCGTAGAACAGTTAAACAATTAACACTCTACAATAAGCTATGGGATTTTCTCTTTAAATTGTTCAAGATAAGCGCAGATATGGGAGGCTTAAAACGCACTTTTTTCTTACCTATAAAGCTGTTTTGTGTTTTGTTACACAAAAACAGTTAAACATTTAACACTCTACAATACGCTCTGGGATCTTCTCTTTAAATTGTTCAAGATAAGCGAAGATATGGGAGGCTTAAAACGCATTTTTTTCTTACCTATAAAACTGTTTTGTGTTTTATTACATTTGACGTATAATTTCCTCGATCTAAAAAGCTGTTTACTGTCATCAGTATAGATAAAGAAAATTTATTCCCTTTAACCTTGAGACCTACCTATTTTCGTACCTCAAAGGATGTTTATCGTTTTCTTACATTTGACCTATTATTTTCTTAGCATTAAAAGCAGTTTACTGCCATATCAGCACAGATAAAGAAAATGTAGTTCTTACAATCACGAGCTGAAAAAATCCAGTAAGCTATTCCCCCCTATAAAGGGAGTTATACTGGAAGCGAGCTTTATACACTTGAGATTCGAGTACCAGTGATACTTATGTTTACCAGTGTTTACCTTTGTTAGCAATTCAACTGCTGTAGGTATTTCCCGACTAAAATTACGAGAGAAATCAATTACTCCTATTTTACCTTTTCCTGTGAAGAAATATTCCAATAGTAACATGAGTTGTCCGCGCCGAACTTGCGGCGGACAGAAATATACATATAGGTATACGACATATAGTACCAATGCAAATAGCGCTAATTATACCAATTTTGCGGCTGATTTAAAAGCAGTTTTGCCAGGTAAGCATTGCGCGTATCTAGAGGGTTGGATTCTTAATGTTTTGTGGTACTATTTACTATACGTGTAAACTTTCGGCGAACGGAACAGATAGTTTTAACGAAGATTTTCTGCGGGCCCACAATGTTTATCGCAAGCGCCATGGAGTTGAGCCCTTAAAACTAAGTCAAGCAGTAAGTACCGCCCAATTTGGTACAGCGATCTCTACAATTTTGTGAATTTTAGTCATGTAACAGTGCGCAAGAATGGGCCAAACACTTAGCACGACAAGATGCTCTACAATACCGATCTTGTGGACAAAATATACACTGCGGAACGTCCACTAAACCCGAAACAATACTCGATGCTTGGTACAACACTGGGAGCAATTATGTATATGGTCGCGAGCCCGGAAATACCGGCGCCGGTATGAGTAAATCGAACTTTTGTCTGATTGGAGATAAAGTTTTGCTTCGTAGGACATTTTAGCCAAATGCTTTGGAAAGATACGCGAGAAGTTGGTGTCGGAGTAGCTCAGAGTCCAGCTGGACGTATTTATGTAGTCGCTGATTATAATCCTTGGGGGAATTATATTAGCCAACACGCCAAGAACGTGTTTCCTCCAAAGTATTCAAGATTGTATCTTTCCTTTCTTCCGTTCCGAATATTTATTTATTAGAAAAGATGTGCCCGAACCAGTTATGGAAGAAAAGGGCGAAAGCGACGAAAGTAGCGAAGAAAGCGATGATGGGGATAGTAGTTCTGAATCGGAGGATGAGGTCGCTAAAGCTTCTCCGGTTGAAGTTAAAGCCCAGCCACCAGGTCCAGTAAGTAATGAGTATCAGGGAAGCAAATTTGAAAAAGACTCGCTGATGGCCCATAATGAATACCGAAAAAGGCACCACGCCGCTCCCTTGAAGTTGAGCAAGAAAGTAATTTTAATTCTGCCCGGCGCCGGGTAAAGAAAATACGTACTTTTATTTTATATATTTAGTTGAGTGATTTTGCTCAACAATGGGCAAACAATCTGGCTTCCCAAGATCGCATGTATCACCGATCGAATAACTCTTATGGCGAGAATTGTTACATGTCCTCTGGTTTCGATGTGTCTGGAAAAGCGCCTGTCGATGCTTGGTATTCGGAAGTGAAGTACTACCGTTTTGGCAACGGTGGATTTGCCATGAATACAGGTAAATTCAAATTTATGACACGTTTAATCTGAGTTCAAGCGAGCCTGCTTATTTTGGTTTACATAGGCCATTTTACCCAAGTAGTGTGGAAAAACTCCCACGAAATGGGCGTGGGCGTTGCTAAAAGTCGTCGAGGAAGCACTTATGTCGTAGCAAATTACGATCCACCGGGCAACTACGCTGGTCGGTTTGGTACCAACGTTCTACCAGCTTAACAGCTACGGCAAGAAAATGAATTTCTGGATGAAACATTGGAACCAATAAGTCTATATTAGCAATTTATGTTGATGCATCTACAATAAAATCTAATTTGCCGGTCTTCAAGATGAATATGTACTGTAAGTGATTACTTTCCGGAACCAATTGAGTTCGTAAAACGAGAAACTGGTGTATGGTATAAATATATCTACAAACCAAATCTACAGTCTACATAAATATTATCACTTGCGAAACAAACGCGATTCAACAAATCAACTAAGGCACCCGTATGCCTTAGCGCGGTATAGGCGGTTAGCATGGGGAATTTTGGACCCAACTTTTTGAGAAATCTAGTGCATTTCATGAAAAAGTTCTTTGACAGTAACCTTGAGCTTGCTAACAGCTAGTGCACAATCAAAGAAAATTTTGTTCCAGTACAATTTTGTTCAGTTACGAGTAGTACATTAACATTATGAAAATGAAGTTTGCAACTATGAGAAATACGTTGCTTAAAATCTGTTTTGACTGTACACTAGCTGCAAAAGAAAGAAAACTTTTGTTTTAGATTGTTTTCAAAGCTGACAAGCCATTTTCGAGAAATCTTGTTCCAAAAGTTCGACTACTCGATTTTGCGACATTGAAGCATACACCTATCAATAGCTAAACTGACTTGAGTCCCTTTAAGTTACGATGTAATCTATATTTACTAAACAAGTTACATAGTTCATAGTTACAAGTTCATTTCACAGTTTAACACTCGAAAAGTGCGAATGGCTAGTGTACGATAAAAAAAATACTATCAACTGTTTTCGATTCCATTCTTTCCAGGAATCATCCTAAAAGAGTATTCAAGTTGTATACCTCCTTCATATGAGTCGTAGTTGATCAGGTGTGGAACAAGAAAGTCCCTGATCAGGTTAAATATTTAATTCTTAGCGGCTAAAGATGAGGTAGGTCTTGGACTTTTTCTAGCTTTAGCTTTCGCAGCTGCTGGTTGCCGCATCTTCGCATTACTTGATGGTCCTTTACAACTAACTAAATGTCTCTTGATCTTCGTGACTCCTACCCCACAACGAGGACAAATGAACTTCCTCGTAGGCTTTTTTGGAGGTAGTGCAGCTGCCAGAAGATGTACCCCATAATTATCTTCAGTGAAAGTGGCAGCTATTTGGCAACTCTTGAGATGTTTTGTCAAGTTCCCCACGTGAGTTCCGCAATTAGGACAGGGCTTCCTCTGCACTGTTCGGCGAGCAGCTGGATTTGAATGACTGTTTTTATGTACAGTCCCCAGATGACGACTCATGTTGACCACCCATACCCCACAATAATTGCACATTTTCTTGACGCCCTTCGATCTTTCCCCTTGTGATTTGCGTAATACTTCACATACTTGGAAATGCGCAACTAAATCGCTCGTCCTTTTCCCACACTTAGGACAATAAGGCCTTGCAGTTCCTAATGATTTAAAAGACTATTTTAATACCAATTTAAGAACAAGTTAAAGTGTTACTTTTTGGTGCAATCATGGGCTGTTCAGTACTTAGATCTTCATGGCTTGGGTAATTCCATACGTGCAATATCTCAGGAGATACTTCAATATGCTCAACCTTGGGTTCTGAGCTGTTTTCATCCTCTTTCAAAGGATTCACTGCGTTTTCTTCACTTTCTAGTTGGTTAGTTTCAGATTCTGACACATACCCCACTGCAAAGAACGTTCACGAAATTACCCAAATTACATTATCAAAACATTTGGTTTACTTGTTACTATCTGTGCATTGTTCTGCATAAAATGCCCTCTATCTCCGGCCATCATGAGGTTCTTGGGTTGGCTACTATTACTTTCGCCGTCCAAGGCGGAATTTATCACCGAACTGTTCGTGAAGCGTTTAGATGTGCTAAGAGAGCCAACTCGAGTGCTACGTTGCATATGAGAGGACGAAAAAATGTAGTGGTCAATGTCTGCTGTCTCGGCAGTATTTCCGGTGTGAAGGTGGTGACGTTGTTTGGCTACAACTGTGGCTACTGGTGGTCTTTTGTCAAAGCTGCTTAAGCCAGGAAGGCTGGGTAACGCTAACGGTATAGAAATATGTGGAATGTTGGGATCAGTTTCGCTAAAAGGAGACATTGGGACAATTTCGTCTTTCGGCGAAGTCGTAATAATCGGGATATTGGGGAACGGGCCTGGGGAAACAGGTGGCAGATCCTTCGTAAGGCCCCTGATTTGGAGAGCTTTCGCAGTTAGAAGAAACGATCGCATCTGATTCACGGGCACAAGAATTTCGCCACAGTACATGTACCGAATTATGGCTTTAACATCATCCATTGAATATCCGCTTAAATAAACCACTGCAGGGCCGGGCCTGAGCTCCTGCTGCACAGTCAAAATTTCCTATAAAAAATATGTTAGTCGTAATAGTAAATACCCAAAGAGTACCTGGAAATACGGACTGCAAGCACACAAAACCAGGCGATGAGCTTGAATGCTTTCATTCTCTATCGTCAATATCGCATCCACTAATGTTTGGTTTCCCAAAAGCGAAGAGAAAACCCCGATTAACGTGGAGTGATGGCTTTTCCAAGCCAGATGCCTTCCTTCTTTCATTTCACATTAAGTTAACTTTCCCGCACTAATAATAATTATTGCTTTATTATCAAGAATTGCAAGTCCGAGCCAGTCGTTTCGGTTTATGCTCTCCGAAACGTAATGAAACAAACAATTTTAGATCGCAGTAATCCTCGATAATGATACGCGAATGGGAAATGAAATGTTTAAACGTTTCAAATCAGTTCGATGTGTAGACTTTAGTCATAACCACCGTGGGAGTACAGTGAGGAGGGCAACCGTCGCTTTGTTTTGGCAGTGAATTGCGTAATTAACGATTTCTTAGGCCTACAAAGTAAGTTTTTAATTTTACTTGATGTTTAATTTTGCATAACAGTTCACGATATTGAACTTGCACTGCAATAAATACGTAGAGATGCTTAGCATTACACGGAGCTGGAATTTGCTTCGAATGACGTCATAGCGTTGAGTTGAGTGAATCATGAAGTGAAGCCTTGATATCTGACCTAAGCTTGTGTTATCTTCTTCGAGCTTGTGAGCTGCGTATTATTAAAACAAGTTTTTGGCTTCCTAGGGTTTCTTTCAATTTTTCTGTTGAATCTATTTATTATATTTTGCCGCTTTTGATAAGGGTTTTTCATTAATGATTTGCACCAAACGAAAAATGATTGATTAAGTAACAATTTTTTTTTTAAATGTTTGACACCATTTAGGTCTTTACTCCTTAGTGAACGTTGTCATTTTGCATTGAACCTTGTGTATTTTTTTCAATCATAGGTAAAGACAGTATCACAAGATGTGTTTTTCTTATTAATTAAATCAAAACATGAACCTTTCGATTCAGCAACTTGCAATGCGAGTAGCGCATACCTGATAGTTCTGCTCTTCTGCCTGCGTGGAATGTATTGAGGAGTGGCCTTGGTTTAGGTTCGCCGCACTTACATATAGATAGATACATATAGACTCGTGTAGGTTCCAAAAAAGTAGTCTCGGTCTTGAATTTTGCCTATTTCTAGCCCACACAAAAGATACGTCACGAGTGCTAAGCTCGTAAACTCACTCATCCAACAACCCAACGCCATGAAGTTTCTTCCTGGTATTGTCAAGTCATGCGACATTTTTTAGTGACTTTGGATAAGACTACCGGAAACGTCTTGTAGAATCTCAACAAAATTTGCCAATAAAACATTCGCTGCCAAATAAACCTCCGTCACAGTAAGCCTCGTCAGATTTATTTGAAATCGAATTGATTTTCTTTCCCTGGCTCTCATAATCCATGTCACGTTGTCACGACTTTCTTCATGGGAGTGGATAGGTGTTTCAGTACTTTTCCTAGGACTTGCATTTCTTGATCTGCAGCTTAGCATTACATAAAAAGGGCAAACCTTTAAGGGGCAAGAAATTAATCGCTCCATTAAATGCTATAAAATCAACGCTTGGAGTTGTAAAGGTTTTTTGTTTTTATTTTTGTCGAAAAACCTTTATGACAACCGCAGTTTAATTGAGAGCCAGTTCATTGCTGAACCGGTGTAGCGGTGGCAGTCTTCGCTGGACATGGGACTGCGGTTAACCAATGGTCTTCTTGTCAAGCAAAATGCAATGTGCTTTACCTGTACTATGCCTTGCAGCTCGCCAAAAATTTCCAGCCTAATAGTAGGTTTCATGAACTTGTAGTCTATTCGGCCAGCCTGAAAAAGACGCTATAATCAATTCCAAGGAAGTTTAGCCTCTTCTGGTTTATGTAGTGTCCTGTCCTCATCACCGTTAGCTGATATAAGCCCAAATAAAGAGCAAATGTTGGTCTTTTTGGTCGCAGAACCGGTCAGGGACGACCAGCATACCAAACATCCTTGGAGCCTGCATGTTCAAGACTACTTTTTGGAACGCACAAAAAAAAAAAACGCAACCGGGCCCGTTCTTTCATTATTATAGGTCAATTGTGTTTCTTTTTTGCATTTTTGGAACCTTCTGAAGTCCCGAAGTTGCATGCCTGGGTTGAATTAGCTCAGATTCACTTAGCTTAAAGAAGACCCTGATTTTGTTTTTCGGCGACAACGTTTCCGGTGCAACAAAAAATCTGAAGAGCAAGATTTTACCTGCCCAGCTACAGTTACCTTGGATTTTTCTTTGTTAAAGAGTGGGAAAGTATTGTTTGTAAGCCTTTTGAACCCGCGTATTGTAATCAGATAGAAAAATCAAATATAATGTTTGGCATTGTCTAATCAAAGAGGTGCTTTAAAACAAACAAAACAAACTTGAAAACAAAGACGCTTTGACTTGAGGCGAGTTTAGTTTCAGTTGATTTGGGAGGCAAACGCTATTGTTGTGATAGCTAGGCTGTTGACCTTTCTGTCACAACCAACAATGAAGGAAAATCGAGTTCCTGACGTTGATCTTCGACCCTAATTTTCCAGCAAGTGCAGATATTAACCTATGTCAGACCCGTTAGATTCGTTAGAATGGAGATACCAAGCTCCCAACCGTATGTTTGACAGGTCAAAGGTCAAAATCTGGGAGGTTTAACCAAATCCGGTTTGAAGGCATATTTCCCCTTGCATTTCACATCACTTTGGTACTTGTGTTCAAACAACTTTTAATAGTTTTTTATTATGTGTGGGAAATCGTCACGTTCGGTTGTAAAATAAAGTAACTATACACGTAATAATTATAGGGCCTTGCTTGTTAGAATGTTCTTTTGATCCTTAGAGTTTTTCTTCCGAGCCGAACGAGTAATCACACTTGGTAGGTCTCGAGCTTAAAGTTGTAGCTGTGAAGGCGAATGTTATCCGATTTGGTATTGTTGAAGCAAAAAGGAAGTGTAGAACACTTGTTCGTAGACAGCTTAATAGCAGTGAAAAATTCGCGGATTGACTGTTTTATTGGATATTCTATATAGCTGCCTGGCCTTGACTAAACGTTCTCCTTAATTTACCTTTTCCAGGTGTCGTGAGTGATGCGTTAAGGGGAGTGACGTAGCGACGTCACAGTGAGAGGTTTTCCTGTACTGCAGCGTACCGCTCTACCTGCCTTACTACCTGGAACCTGGTGGAGTGTGAGTTTCCCCGCAGTTGAACGTCTGGTGGCCTAGAGTGCAGCCAAACACATCTATATCGCTGCCTCTCAGGATTTTCCAGCTTTATTAATTGCTGCCATGGAGTATTTCTTCATCGCAAAGTCTTGAACAAGTGGATTTCCTCGTTAGTTTTGACCGAGATCAACGTGGTGTTGTGAGAAATCGTGTGGATACATCGTCGTTGCTGTGAAAATCAAATATTTCATAATCTTGTACACTTTTTGGGATTTTCTTGAACTTGGAGAGCGTTTCGATAGTGACGGTAAAAGAATAACATGTCTGACAAAACTTTGACATTTTCGTCCGCGGAGGAGGAGGCTCTATATTGGCGACAAAAAGCTTCCGAGTATAAACAAATGTAAGTTATCTTTTATATTTTAAAAAAATCGTGTGGGGAATTTTAGGGATAGGTTTACTTCGGAGTAAAATAAATGTAAGTTTTCTTTTGTAATAAAAAAAAACATGTCTTGTGGAGAATTTTAGGGATAGGTTTGCTTATGGATCGATTGGTTTGGCACAAGGATTGTTGTTTTGGCATAGATTCAAAATGTTACGTTACCGCTCCCTTTACCTGCACGAAAAAAATGCATTACTCTTGCTTTACTTTTCATGGGAAAGAAACCTTTTTTCACATGGGCACACCTGATCTTATTTTTCTCGTCTGAGTGTAGATACAGAGCATGCGATAAGTTGGGGTCTTTTTTAATTTAAAAGCAAAACAAAAAAATATGTTTTGCATATGAAACTTTCACTTGCCGACAAGAGTCTGAGATAAGTATGCCCTAAAGTAAAACTTTCGATATCACAACCCAGTGCATGTTTTTCCACGTCTAAAAAAATCTGTCTGGATTTGCTCACTGTTAAATCACGCTTTTGTGTTTGTGTGTCGCGCAAGAATAGCTCAATCGTAAATCAACAAGTAAAATCCCAAGAGGTCGGCGTTAGTTCAGAGCTGTATCATTTAAAGAAGAAGACGATGCTCTTGCCAAACAGATGGTGTGAGTGCGGAATCTTTGCTTAAAAAAATGTGTGGTCTCTTTGTTTTATTTTTCGGAAAAAGTTGACACAGGATTGTTAGCAGGTACAGGGATCCGCTTTCTAATTCAGAAATGCCAAGCATGAGATGAAAAGGGGAAGTGGAGGAACACGAGATGCGAAAGTTAAAAAAGCACACACAAAAGCGATGGAGCTTCGAGTCTTATTTGCATATATTAGTTAAGCTAGTGCTTGTCATGCCGTGCCAACTGGCAAACTTTTTAAGAGCTACGGACGAAACACCTTTCACTTCCGTGTTTTTCGAATAAATTTGACTTAACTGGACAATGGCCCTAACCTAACCGTTGTAAAGAGCGGGTAAATTCTACGTTACGTCACCTAGTCACGCCCTTTGCCAAGAATCGAACGTTTTCTTTTGAATTCAAACAGGAAAACAATAAGACTGGACTAACGGCCCCTCAAACTTCGGAATGGGACCATGTCACTCTTCCCACTGTTCAACCTTTTTTGTTTCGGGCGTTCGCTTTTCGAACGTTTTACTTTGCATTGAGAATTTGCAAATAATTGCAAGTGATTTTATAGAAAGGGTATACTTTGCGAAAGTTTTCTGTGTGTTTAAGAGCGATTATAAACGTAGTCGGGTAGAGGGAGAATATAAACTGTCATTGTATTAAGTGGATCTATAATTGTCTAATTGACTGTAGTTCCAGGACATCTGAGGTTATCATTCGACTGGGGGTCTTTGGACTTTCTTTGAAGTTAAACAATGAATTCAGATAACGGCTCATTTGAATGGTGAATTTAGCTATTCATTGTTGGCACATCACCATGTACGATTAAAAGCACATTGAAAGCTGCCATTTCCTCGGCATTGTTTCAGCTGGCCTATTTGGAGTCAAAAATGTGAATTAGGAGCTTTGTAAGGCATACCCTACAAGGATTTTAAGAGTTTCCTGTGCGTGCTACCATGTAAGGAGGTAAAGACGGTTTTAAATTTCATCACTGCGTAACCCGGCTTACTCGAAATTTCTGGTACGCATGGTAAAGCTTAGGGTAGTGTGTTATTGTAGCTTTCATAGGGCCAGGCCAGGAAATGGTGAAGCATTTTTTGAATGGTTTCTTTTCGCATTGCTTTTACGTTCCTTCCATCTTAGCGATGAGAAGCAAACGAAGGAATCCATTAAGAAAGCCAGCAGAAAGGGGACCTTCATAATGGATTTTCTCTTTGCTGGAAAACCCCGAACCAGTCCGGACTGTGGATAACAATGTTGAAAACTTGAAAAGCCCTCGAGTGAATACGTATACCTGCGGTGCTGATTGTTGTATGGTACCCTTCTACACTACGCACCTGACGGTGTCATGGTCATGCTCAGGAACCTCTTAGCATTTGCTGAGCATTTAAATTCCAGGCCAATTGCTGTTAACGCTGAGCAGCTTTAGCTTATAGCACGCAATTATGGCGTACAAGAAAATAAAAAAAAAAAGTTTTCATGTACTCTTTTTGAAAATTGTTTACGGGCCAGTACGCTACAGATCTAGTCGCGTTAGATTGACTAACATTGGTCTCCTTGTGCAAGTGATGAGCGCTGTACGTTGAACAATCTGATAAGTAGAGCGTACGAAAATTTCGGGGCCAAGATGTTACGCTACGTCTTGAAAAGATGTTACGCTACGTCCCAGACCTGCTATTACTTGTTCGTGCGTGTAAAGGTTTAGCTTTTCACTTTGCAATTTTACGTCCAAGCTTGGGACAGTTTTATCCGTTATTTTATCTACTAAGGGCCAGAAGAACGAAAAAACTGCATGATGTCATGCTCATTTTCTATGCATAAATGTTTTAAGAAGCGTTGGGTCAAGGTTTGACGTAGGAGAACAAAATATGCAGTGAATGTAAAAACGCTTTCGAGGGAGAGGCTTGTTTATTGTATGACTGTAAGGATAGACCCGGATATTGCACGTTCTTTAATGGCATGCATACTTCATTTGTTTTTTAATTTCATGTATTTTTTCATTGTAGGAACTTGGAGACAAAGCAAGAGTTGGAAGAGTTTCAGGAAAGCTCGCGTGAACTCGAAGCAGAGTTGGAAGCACAATTGGAGCAATCCGAAAGCCAAGGCAGGGAATTACGATCTATCGTGAACCGATTACAGTTCGAAAACGCTTCTTTGAAAGTAAGTTGGCGCGTTTTCGGGTTTCCGAGGGAGTATTGCGTAAACACGCAGTAGTAGCATTATGTCTTCAGTTCCCTTTGGTTCGTCAATACCATAGAAGTCCTTTGAGTGGAATGCCAGATTGGGATCACCTGGATGAGTCAGGCGTTCGTGGGAATCCTTTTTTTTTTTGGAACTCGTTCCATGAGAACGGAAATGTGCGTATCTTGCGGCATTTACTACTACTGGTAGACTGTTCTGTAGACCAGTGGTCGGATAATTAACTTACTTTGAACGCGGCTGAAGTAGACTACACATTCTGGAATAGAACTTCACACCCAGCATGGTCAGTAGGTTAATTCCAAACCTCGAGCGTCAGGAAATGCTGTTTGCACCATTATATTTAGTGCAGATACCGTGTTAAAAGATGAGCAGATGATAAGAACGTAGTTAAAAGGAGAAAGTTGTTGCTGAAGAAATCAAGTTGATGGCAGAAAGTGGTTCGTATCTTGTCGAGTTTTTTTTTCGTTTTTTTTTTTGCCTTCTGCTCACTATCGGTGATGAAGTGAGCAGATATTTTACTAGTACTACGACGGGATTAACACAGCTGAAGCTCGCTTTAACTTCCTTTTCAATGAGGGCATTGACTAGAAGGTTTAAAGTGTATTTCCACTTGAACACACCTGTGCGTTACATTCGTTTGGCTTTTTTGTTGCATTGATACCCATGCGATGTCCGTACCGCCAGGTACCATCTGTCTCGTATGACTCATCGTTTAGACTCGAAAATATGACATTTAGTACAAAATGAGCCGTTTTGGGAAGTTAAAAATTTTCGTAGAAATGTCAACAGACTTTTTTTTTTAATGATTTATTGTTCCATAGGAAAAGTTGGAACTCTCCTCTCAGAATAACCTGAAGCAAATCGCTGATCTCCAGACAGAATTAACGACATTAAAGACGATACGAGACGACTTAACTAAATATGTACGGGAACTGGAACAAGCTAATGATGATTTGGAGCGAACCAAGAGGTAAACGACTTTTTTGTATAAGTCGAATATTCATTAAACTTTAAATCATGAATTTTTTAGAGCAACAGTTGTTTCTCTGGAAGATTTCGAAGTCCGACTCAACCAAGCCATAGAACGCAATGCATTTCTCGAATCCGAGCTCGATGACAAAGAAGCGTTAAATATCATGGTACAACGATTAAAGGACGAAGCCAGAGGTAAGCCTGATACTTTATTTTGAAATTTAAACTAGTAATCAATAACGTGTTACATCCAGAACTTCGCCAAGAATTGCAAGCTCGTCATAGGTTAATGAACGACTCCGTTTCCGTACCTGACAACGAGAAATCTTTGCAAGAAAAGTCCGATCCATCCAAGTCTCCTGTGCAGGTGGATTCCAATAAAATGTCACCCAATAAAGACTGCAAAGAGATACCATATAAACGTAAGTCTGCTCCAAAGATTAGTAGCCATGTGAAGAAGAAAATAATATTTAATTTTATTTCATTGGCCTTAGCGTTGGTAGAGAACGGATCCGTTCCTTTGACTCCTTCTGCCCGGATCTCAGCTTTGAACATTGTGGGAGATTTATTAAGAAGAGTTGGGGTAAGAAACCTTACTCTAACCTTTACTTGCTTTTCGCTTGGAGTGTTACTTGGTGTCGAAAAATCTTAACGTTGGGTTCTTTATAATGTGTGACTTATTATGGGCATTCTAGTTATCGCACTACTTGTGCTGTGGTTGTAGTCGCGTACGCTGTATATGCCATCCAACGCCCAGCAGTCCTACTCCGAGCAGACTTTCACGGCCTGCTTGGCTTCCCAAGCAGTTTTAAGTTGTTTCCACGTTGTTCTTAAAGACCTACGTTTTCGAGACTAGTCATCCATATATCCAGTTTGTTCAGAGGTGTGTTTGTGTGTGAAAAACTGGGGGAAGATAAGAAGGTTTTTCATTTCGTATGGCGATTAATACTGCCAGTAGCGCTACTTTTTTCTTGCTAATCGTTTTTTTCACCACGGAATGGCTAATTGAGTTCCCTGACTGCTGGGCTGGATACTAACTTGTTTTCTTGCTTTACTACTCCCTTTCGGTTGACGTTTCAGTCACGATTTTGGACCTAATTAAAACTTTTGCTTATTCACCTCTAAATAGGCCTTGGAGACGAAGCTTTCTACTTGCCGCGCCGTCTCCAAAGAGAATACTAGCCACGCAGCTAACGAAACCAACAGGTGTGCACTTAGTAATTTTGAAAGGAAAGTAATAGTGAAAATAATGTATTCTGTTTTTCTTGGCTTTCTTTTTCTAGGGTCAAACGCTTGTCCCATGCTGCTCCCGGGCCTGGAGTCCAAAATCTGATTCTCGCTTAATCGGTCAAGTTTTGTGTACAATTAAATATTTCGCGGTCAGCAGTTTTTCGGTTTGATCCTGTCCGGTTTTAGTAGCGGCAATCAGTTCTCCCTATTATACTTGGTTCCTTTTTTTATAAAAGAAAAAAATGGCTTGGACTTTCTGGCAAACAGGGCAAGGGAAAGTTCAAGGACATCTTAAAGAAAATTGCAGTTTCTTGACAAGCATATTGCGTGTCAGAGAAAGCTTAATGAAAATAAAATTACTGTCGTTAAGAAACCATGTAACTATTGACTTTATTTGGCTATGGATACAAGAGCTCGCCATTTCTTATGCACGCAAAAATTCGTCGGAAGTCCGTCGTTTCGTATTCCAAGATGCAGTCTGGATAAGTCAGCTTGCAAGTAGTGGTAAAGGAAATGGGAATTGTGGTTACAGACAAGGTTAATGGGCTTCCTTCACGCATAACTTGGATTCGTACATCTCCTACAACATTTACAAGATTTAAAATTTACGATACAGACGTAGGTTCGCAGAACTTTACCCGAGATCGTGGAAGACCTGATTAGCCATAAGACCGAGGAGTATATTGGGAGTGAATTAAGAACCCAGCACAGCTTGGTAATGATTCCTTGTATGGCAAGGATGGTTAGACGAAGCTAGACAACGGAAGCACCCGTAATTACTTCATTCCTTTTTTCTCATAATAAGACAAATGTACCGTGAGGAATACTGCATAATATAAAGCTGTTGTGGGTAGCAAGAAAAGGAGTACTGCGAAAAGTAACATGCCGACGAAAAGCTGGTCAGTGTCGAATTCTCCTGAATCAACACGTTTTCGAAAAGGGTTGAATTTCTTGCCTCTAAACATCCTCCAGGTTGATAGCAACCCGGCCACTTGTGCGCCATATAACCTAATTAAAACACAAGTTTTTTGTGACGCCGATAGGTAACAACTGAGCCTTACCGCGTAGCGTAAACGTAGAAGCAATAGCAATGGAAGGTGGCTATGGATATGAGATCCGAGATGACAGATATTTGGAAAGTAATCCCGAACAAGCCCAGAAAGTGGAACATGGATATTATAAAGGACATAATCGGGTGGACAATATCTAACGGAAAGTTTAGTAAGTTTTCTACGGAGAAGCGGATAAACCATACTCATATACGTTCGCCATAGTTCTAAGTGGTAGAGGAAGAACTTTCCGAGTGCTTTAGTCAAGGGCTGGTTCAATTTCAGGCCTCCTGGAACGCCCATGAGCCACTGAACCAAATCTTGCAATTGGTCTACCACTTTCTACAGCTCCAGAAAATAAAACGTGAAAGACAGGCCTCTTAGGAGTTAATTTTTTACTTGTAAAATGAGCAGGAACGAATCCAGTAGAGTAAAATGGCCGATGTTCCGGCATTGCTGGAAGATGAAGTAGCCCAGCAATATATCACAAAGGATGATGAAGACACAGTTTCTGACTTTTAAGTTCCAGTTCCCCAAATTCAGAAGGATGTACCATGCTTGGGTAATCCTATTCAGTATTTGCCTACTCGTATTTGAGTATTCAACTATTCTCCAAGATTTCAGATACGTCGGAAAGTGCGGCAACCGCGTAGTTTCGAGCGAAGACATCTTCCCATTCTGATGCAATGTGTGGCATAAAAAATTGGTACCATCCGAAAGACTTTCGTTCGAATACAACAGTTCCGAGGCTTGTATTTTGTCTTGGTCATAGACTAGAGTTATAGCTTGCTCCAGATCAATAAACTGGTTCTCCAAACGCATTTCGTCAATTCCAATCATGTTATTTTGCACAATAAGATGCAAATAAAATCCTGCTACTCTGCTACCATTCGATGAGAGTTTCGTCTCTGTTTCCTGACTTCTATCGCGGTTGTGAAAAATTGCTGTTGTTTTAGTAACTGGATACTTATCGATTGTAGTACGTGAAATTGGGGATTTGTAGTTTTTGCCGCTGAAGGGTGTTTCGGTATCATTTCCTATTACAATGCAACAGAGCAAAGGTGTATTGCCATTGGTACCCTGCCTTTCGATAAGACATGTTTCTGCTTGCAGAAGACCAGTGCTATAATTAACCAAGTTGTTTGGGACATAACAATGCACCGAAAGTAAAGTTTGATTTGTAATATTTTCAGTACTTTCTTTCATTATGGAACGTTCGTTTTGATGCCGTCATCGTCATCTAACGCCGATGCCGGGATTTAAAACGAAAGAAGCTGATTGCTACTACTTGCTTCTGAGAGATGGCGTAAAGTTCTACACGGAAGTGTATAAACCTTGCTGTGGGAACGGCATAGAATCTTTTGTTTATCTTGGCGAGAGTAATGCGTTGTTTTGTGTGAAATTAGTTCGCTATTATATTTGTGCGACTTTTATAGCATTTACGGACTGTGAGAAACCTTAGGATTACTTACGGGAAGGTAATAATTTACAACGCTATAATAATTTGCCATTCACCTCTGGCTCTGCGTTGGCTTTCTGATAGGTACGATGCTTTTGCCTTTTTTAGTTGTGATTTTTTGTTTTTTTCTTGTTTTTTTGTGCATGTATTGGCTCTAGTGTTCAGTAAAGAAGTCGGAATATGAAAGGAAATATTAAATGGCATAAAGGCTTGTTTCCAAGCGATTTATTTCCGATTTAAATGTGCATATTTAGTTCAGTCATGACCCACTTAATGGTGATGCAGCTCATTGCATACATGTGAGACGGTTTGTTTCTAATGTTAAAGCACGTGTATCATCTGGTATGAAGATTGCAGAAGTTTAGTTCTGGGCCAGTGTTGGAGTTCTACTAGCCGCCGAAGGCTGACCATGTCAGGGCAAAGAGGACAGAACCCTCATGGGCCAAAGCCTGTTGATTTGGACCTAATTTGGTGGGATTTGTTGGAAGGCATCGAACAAGTTTTTAGTCGAGCCAGCATGTCCAAGAAGCGTTATATGGCTCTTTACACGTAAAGTTTCTTTTGGCCCTATTTTGTTCATATTGGTATCAAGACCTTGATCCCTTGCTTTCCATTTCAGTCATGTGTATAATTATTGCACCAGCGTAAACCATGGTGGTAATCAAGCACAAGGACAGAGTAAAGGCACTGCTTCCACCACAACAAGCTCGACTTGTGGCAAAGGTCGCAAAGGAACTGGAGCTAGTGGAGCTCAGTTCGTAGGTTACGAATTGTACAAGAGATTAAAGGATTTTCTGTGTACCCATCTTGTCAATCTCCACAAGGTAATGCGCATACATATGACCTTAGTATCCCGTCAGTGTCTAATAGTGGTATGTTTCTGCGTCCATAGAATGGAGTGGACTACATGGATGAGGCGTTGTTACAGTTCTATCGACAGCAGTGGGAAGATTACCAGTTCAGTGCGAAAGTATTGAACGGCGTATGCTCCTACTTGAACCGCCATTGGGTCAAGCGCGAGTGTGAAGAAGGGCAGAAGGGCATTTACGAGGTATACCAATTGGCCTTGGTCACGTGGCGAGACAACCTCTTTCGGCATTTACATAAACAAGTCACGAATGCCATCCTTAAACTGATTGAAAAGGAACGAAACGGCGAGACAATCAACAGACGGCTAATTTCTGGCGTCATAAATTGTTATGTAGAATTAGGTAAAAAATAATTCAAGAAAACTCAATTTTCTTCCATTAACACATGCTCGAGTTACTATTTACTTATTTTTTTCCTCACAAATAGGAATGAACGAGGATGATCCTAGCGCCAAGGGTCAAAACCTGTCCGTTTATAAGGAATACTTTGAAAATGCCTTCTTGGAAGATACCGAACGGTATTATACTCGCGAGAGCACGGAGTTTCTGAGTCACAATCCTGTCACGGAATACATGAAAAAAGTAAAAACCATTAATTGATGGAAATTCTGTTCTCTGTTAATGGCGCACACGAGATTCATATTTCTGATTTTTCCCAGGCTGAACAACGGTTAGTGGAAGAGCAGCAAAGGGTCCAAATGTATCTACATGAAACCACGTTGGAAAGGCTCAATAAAACTTGTGAAAAGGTAACTTTCTCTATAATTTTGTATATGGTTACAGTGCATATTGGCGCTTAACTGTAGGATGTGTGTAACCAAGTCTTTTTACCCTTCTCTCGTTTCTTGTGTAGGTCCTTATCGAAAAACATTTGGAAATATTCCAAGGCGAGTTCCAGCACTTGCTGAGTGACGACAAGCAAGAAGATTTAGGTCGCATGTATGGCTTAGTTTCCCGCATTTTGGAGGGATTGACGGAACTGCGGTCCCTTTTAGAAGCACATATCGCCCAGCAAGGTTTAGCTGCCATTGATAAAGGTGGAGAAGCTGCTCATTCCGACCCTAAACTTTACGTGTCCACCATATTGGATGTTCACCGTAAATATAACGCCTTGGTCCTCACCGCCTTCCGGAACGATGCGGGTTTTGTGGCCGCGCTGGATAAAGCTTGTGGCCGGTTTATAAACAATAACGCTGTGACCAAAGCAGCCAATTCCTCGTCCAAATCGCCTGAACTCCTGGCCAAGTACTGTGACCTTGTGCTTAAGAAGAGTAGTAAGAATCCGGAGGAAGGCGAGTTGGAGGATACGTTAAATCAAGTGGTAAGCTTGTTGTTTGCATAAAGAAAGAGTCGTAAAAAACCTAAATTGCTTGTGATTTTTCGGTAGATGGTAGTCTTTAAGTACTTGGAAGACAAAGACGTATTTCAAAAGTTTTACTCGAAAATGCTGGCGAAGCGATTAGTCCAGCACATGTCAGCATCGGATGATGCTGAAGCGTCTATGATCTCCAAACTCAAGCAAGCCTGTGGTTTTGAATATACGTCCAAGTTGCAGCGGATGTTCCAAGATATCGGCGTCTCTAAGGATTTGAATGAGCAGTTCCGGAAACATCTAGCAGCCACCGAACCGCTGGACATCGATTTTAGTATTCAAGTGCTTTCCTCAGGCTCATGGCCCTTTCAACAGTCCTGCACTTTTTCACTTCCCTCGGAAGTAAGTTAGAGTATATAAGTTGTACAGCAAAGGAATAGCTCCAAGTTTGAGCGAGTTGAGCTTGAGCACAAACGACCCTTAAAAACAAAAAGGGGATCTTTATCTTTATGGATTCTCATTATTCGTTCGCAGTTGGAGAGGAGTGTTTCTCGATTTACTGCATTTTATAGCGGCCAGCATTCAGGACGCAAACTCCACTGGCTCTATCACATGTCCAAAGGCGAATTAGTGACCACGTGTTTCCGTAACCGGTACACTTTGCAAGCCTCGACTCTACAAATGGCCGTTCTACTGCAATATAACACAGAAGATTCCTACTCGCTGCAGCAGCTAGCTGACCACACGGGTATCAAGATGGATTTGTTGGTCCAAGTGGCCCAAATTCTACTAAAAGCGAAATTGCTGACCTCGGAAGATGACGAGAGTGAACTGCAGGCGCAGTCGCAACTGGCCCTTTTCTTTGGTTACAAAAAGTAAAATAGTTTCGTTTGGATATAGAATGAGCAGCTCGGGAAGTTTAATTTTTATTGTATTTTTTCATTTTTTATTTTTAGCAAAAAGCTCCGCGTGAATATCAATATTCCTTTGAAAGCGGAAGCTCGCATTGAGACTGAAACGACCCATGCACATGTGGAAGAAGACCGTAAGTTGTTAATCCAAGCTGCCATTGTGCGCATCATGAAAATGAGGAAAACCCTCAAACACCAGCAGCTTTTAGCCGAAGTTCTCAACCAGCTTTCTACGCGATTCAAACCCCGAGTTCACGTCATCAAGGTAGAGAAAAAAAGAAACGAACCCATTGAAGGTTTTAGATTCAAGAGAGAAACTAACTGTTTTGTTTCCATTTCTTCTCTAGAAATGTATTGATATTCTGATCGAAAAGGAGTATTTGGAAAGAACCGAAGGCCAGAAGGATACTTATTCCTATTTAGCATGATTTTCATTAAGTGATGATGGCTGGAATCCAAGTTCCGATGTCTGGGGGAGGGGAAAAAATTCCTGCGTTTCTTTTCACTTTTAAGTTTTAGGGTCTTGCAAAATTGTTAAGCGTTGAGGCTGTGTTTGCAAGTGAGAATAGGCGTGGACGTGATAATGCAGAAATTGAAATCTGAAGTATGAAATTGTGTCACGGATGACAGTGTCAGACATGAAGAAGTACTTTTTTTTGGCGACAAATGTATAACCTCCCCGTCTTGTGAGTTCTTGACACGTTTACTAAAAAATCGGTTTTCCTCAGTTTCTTGATTGTCGTCCACCTGTACCTAGTGTAAAACCAGTAACACTTGTTTTTTTCCAATTTATCTCCTGTTTGGTTTGTAAATACGGCAAAGTGAGTGAGCGAACGAACACAGACGGGGACAGAAAAGTACACTTGGAGCAATAGACGCAAAAAGTTTGCAATGGATTCTGTAGTCGATAATTAGAGAAGCAGAAGGCAAGGCTGAAGGAAACACACGAGATTTTTAATGGAAAAATTGACTTGTTTATTTTTTGTTTTCTTAGTAATTGCTACACTTTGGATTATTGCACTAAAACTTGCGGAAGTATACAAGATTTTAAAGCTGGGTAAAAAGGTTAGGGAAACACTGAGGTACTCTTCGACCTTACTTTGGCGCGTTTAATGTGGTTTTGGGTTTATTCAGGGCTCTGTCTAGTGCTTGAGTATAACTTTTCTTTTCTAATCAGAATTTCTCCTCGTCTAATGAAGAAGCGTTGTTTTCTCTCACTTGCTGTTGCAATATCTTAATTAATTGGGCCTGTTTAACGAGGCACGACTGCATCAGTGACATCTTAGAACTAGCCGAAGAAGATTGGAAAGAAAGTTGACTGCTGGTGCCTTTGGTACGCGCCAATTCCTCCATTGCACGTTGCAAACGCACCTGCGTTCGCTGTTGATCCCGTGTTCGTTCTTGCGCTTCGCGTCTTATAGACTCTAGCTCCTGTCAGGGCAAAGGTGTCACAGTTGAACTTTCCGCTCTCATGGTTACGTCTGCTGTTAAATAAATTGCTAAAACTTATCTAACCTTGTGCAGCGCAAGCTGTGTATCCTCCGCCATTTTGGCTCTTTGCATAGCTTGTTGGGTGCTGGATTTCAATTGCATGATTTGTTGGTCCCGCATTTGAGCTTGCTTTTTTAAAAGCTTGGCGTCTTCCTTGACATGACTTAGCTGCTCGCTTAATTGGTTTTTTTCGCTTACCTATCCCAATTTCCCAGATGTCATTTACGAAAATCCGTCATGCTAACTGGAAACAAAGGAGCAGTCGTATAAAATACTTTTACCACTATGGTGAGGTCTTTGCGAGCAAGATCCAATTCCGCTTGAAGTACTTGGTTGTGTTTCGTCAATTTAATCAATAACTCATCTCGCCGCTTATCTAGCGCTCCCCCGTCTTCCGTTAGTGAGTAGGATTTGTGCATTTTACTGGTCCTTTTGAAAAGACAAGAATGCGAGCGTTAATATTCTACGCAATAATTTCGCTTAAATAGATATGTGGTTGGAAAAGCTTTCCCTCCCATGGTTCTTCCTTACCCTGGGTTTCTGCTTTTGGATGAACGGCTTCTTCTCTCTTGAAAAATCTGCGTCGGCGGCAAAGGAATAAAGACAAAGGGGTGGGGAGGGAGAGAAGGACAAGGAAAGATGGGTTAATAGAACCGTGGCTTATGACTGGTTAAGAGCATTGGTTATGACAATTACTTGTTCATGGAGATGCGCCGGAACGGAGGCGGAAGCGTGCAAAAATTGCGATGTTTTTCGCTCCAGTTCCGCGTTAAGGGCCTCGTAATGGGAAATCACCGCCTGCGATTCCACGTAGCTGGCCGATGTTGACTTCATTGTCGCCCACTCGAATCGATAATCAATGCCTGCTGCACACAGACACACATACGAACCGAGAACCACGGGGCTAAACATTACGGAGAAACTTTTGACTTGAAAACATGGACTTGAGACTGAGACGTGAACAAAGGAAAATGCTTTCCCAAAGATGCTTCTTTCTACGTTGGGTTGCAAGCTATTTTTCCTACAGCAACTTACATTACGGTGACCGAGGTGGTGGATGTGGTTTTCTGTCTTCTCTCTTCCGTCTTGTTCACCTCCTCACTTCACAGCAGACGTGATTGTTGCAGATGTTTGTCCACACTTAATGATCCCACTTTGGGTCAACAGTAGTTACTGCTTCCCTTGACGTCCGCCCCGTCTCTCTTTCCTTTTCTCTCGGCAGAAAACAAGTAGCAATCCTTATTTCCAGCAGTCAACCAAGCCCAGAAAGTAACCAGCGGTCTTGGCGACGGCAGAAATGTGTGCTGCAGTTGGGTTTCGTTCTTTGTTGGCCGTAACCGGTTCAGTGATACTGATAGAGGCAGCAGAGGTGAGTCTTATTAGTTGCAAGGAGAGAGGAACTATCGACTTTACTTCCAGGGGGAACTCCGCCATCCTCTCTTTCACCGTTCGTTGTTGCATGCGCGCGCATTCTATATGCTTCTCCACGGCCAAAAAGAAAATCCCTAGGTAATACGTTTGTCCTCCCCCGCCTTTTTCCCACTGGGTTTTCCATTCATTGACGCACACACAAAAGAAGCGAGTTTTCCATGCTTCCCTTTTTTTTACAAGTTCCACATTCACACCCCTCTCACAGCTTTTCTTCTCTCGTTCTCTTTCAGTTACCGGACCTTAAAAATTTAAGTAAAACAAGTGATAATTCTTTGGAGAATTACGGTGAGGTGTATTTCTTGATAGATCTTAAAACATGGTCGTAAACTAATGGCACTACTCGATAGGCATGTAAAAAGTCATCGTGATTAAATGTCGAGAGATTGACTTTTTGGTTTTCCAGTAGATTAGGAAGTTGACTGGCTAACCATTCCACATCCTGGAGTTTGAGAGAGGAGAAACGTCATTAGTTAAGCGCTTTTTGGTATGCAGATGAGGAGTCAAGTTTACTTCGCCAGGCGTGAGAATATCCGCATGTGCTGAAAAAAGGATTACCGGTGCGGTAACTTTGTTGAGGTTGAAAGTGGGTGGTAGATACTGCGAGTAGCGTTGCATATTTCCAATTAAACCGTAATCAAAACGCTGGAAACGTTCTAGAGGGAAAAATAACTTGTATCGCAATTGGACAGGGATGATTAAATTACTCGTGCGAAGGGCTTGGACGTAATGGACCATTGTTTTCACTGACGTAACCACGGGGTAGTGTGCCAAGACATTTCCCAAAATATCCTTGGTGAAAATGATTAATTTTATCCCCCTTATCTCAGTATCCTTTTCTTTTCTTGTTATTTTTTAAAAGCTTTTTTCTTTTTGTTTTCAAGTTCAAAGGGTATCAACTTACGGTCTGAACTTCTCCGTTTTTATCCATATTTGCTTCTGGAGATAAAGTTAAGAGATTCATGCAAGAAATCTTGGACTGCATGTTTCTAAAACAGCTTGATTCGGTCACAGGAAGTATTAGATCAGTCGGTGTAAAGATTTTCACGCCGAACATCTAAAATGGCAAACGTAAATTTACTACAATTGACTGTAATTGACCTCCAATTATGTATTTAAAATTGTTATGTACCTGCATCATATCCGCTAGCGGAGTTGCCATTTGTAGGGAAAACGGACAATGAGCTAATGACGCCACTGGAGCTAAGGCTATCATAAGATTGATTCTAGAGTTTAACTCGGGATGGGATTCCATAGCCACCCAAAATACGGTCGTCCCCATTGAATGGCCAATATACGTCAAATTGGCTTGCCCGGTATGATTTAATATGTAATTTATTACAGCAGGGATGTCGTAGGTGCCCATGTCTTCCCACCTTGGATGAAATTAGTAGACAAACATTGAATATCACTATAGGAAACCGATTTAAAATTACGAGAAATCCCAGTAATCCGAACTTGTGTTGGATTTGGATTCGTGAGTGTTGGAGTAAGGATTTCCTCGCACGTTGCCAAGCCATACGTCGTACCCGTTATCCGCTAGTATGAGCGCTGCGAAAAGAAAAACCCTAATTAAAATAACGGAAGAATAGAGCACGACATAATGCGTAAAGATTCAAGGCTTTTATTTACGTAAGCTTTTGTTGGTTGGGTTGATGAGCCAAGTATCTGAGCTACACACTAGTCCATGTTGGATAAAAACTACGGATTTATTGGGAGACGGAATGCGATGCAAATGAAGGTAGTAACCATCTGTGGTGGTCACTTTATGATCTTCGGCGCTATATCCGCGATGCCGAATCAATTCCAACTAAATTCATAATGCATAATCAGAATGTACGATCCAGAATCCTCCGATTTTAAAGAAAAAAAAACTTACAGCATTCATAGATAGTTCCGGATCTTGAGCTTCGTCAATCTTAGCTTGCTGCGGAGAAGGTGGAATAAATACCGTGGGTACCGAAAATATTGTTCGGGAGGGAATAGACGCAGGAACGTAACAGATAAGGAAACTGAACCACAAACAAAAACATAGGGATAGCTTGAAGCAAGTCATATTGATATTCTGCAGCAGTGTGTGGGATGCCAAAGTGAGCAAAAAATCAACACTTGTTTGAATTTATAACTGATCGTAGCCTTAAGGGCTTCTGTACTCATAACTGTAAGGAAAGCACAGGTTTCGGAAATGTAACTAATTTACTGCATGGCTGGCCACGCTGCTAGTTAGATACTATAGTGCAACAGGTATTGTTGTCGGGCCAAGGATGTCGAGATTGTTCTGACCGGGGCATATACTACGAGCACCTCAGTAGTGACGCGCGAAATTCTTTATTTCTTTTTTTCGATCCAAGGACTCGCTTGTAGCTTATTCGAAACGTGAGCGTAAAACGGTGGCATGCCAGCTGTAGGATAATGGACAAAAACACGCATTATCTTTCCGGAACAATCGACGATAAGAAAATTCATTTCTTCTTCTTTGTTCTAATTTCCCGATAGTCCAAATTCTTTCTGTGCGGTGCATCGCACAGAACTGTCAGATAACCCAGGAGTTCTCAAACTTTTTCGTTCGCGGCGCACTAACAGTATACCCAATTCGCCGCGGCGCCCCTCGGATCATAGCCCCAGCTCGCGCGGCGCCCCTTAGAACATGGGCCTATATAATTGCTACATCTATGCAATTGTAGGAATCTTTCGCGGCGCCCATGCAAGCCTACCGCGGCGCACCAGGGCGCCGCGGCCCATAGTTTGAGAACCGTTGAGCAAACCCGATTCCGTCCATAAAGTTGCTGGAATCTGCGGTCACACAACAACGAAAAATAATTGTAAAGTTTATTATGGCTTTTCTCCGAAAACAAATTAAAAGTATTGTAAACATTGTTTGTGGATAAACGTAAGTGTCTATTCTTCTAAGAAAGAAAATTATCGGAGTACATTTTCCGGGTATAAGTGCCCTATTATTTCAGTACCGTCACATACTTTCGGAGAACAATAGTAACCATATTACAATGAAGTCCACGCAATTGTAAATTATTTTACAGCTGTTCAGGGGCAAAAGGTTGTTTCCTGTTCTTGTTATCCGCGTATGCAATATTGTACAGTTTTGACTAGCAATTTTTGTAGCTGGTAATACACGGCGTGGGTTCTCTTCATTAAATCCACATGGAGTATAATTCCGTCTAAATACAAGAACAAAGCACCCAATTGAGGTAGCATTTTTTTAACCAAAAAATACGTATTTTGGCGGAAAAGTCGAAGGTCGCGCCAAAAAGATTCCAAGAACATTCCAGCTTTCCAGTTACATTCGTCTTTTGTCAGAAGAGGCGTGAGCAGCATTCTATAGTGTTGACTGTCAACAACAACCTTGATCAAATTTATGGGTAGGGGACGAACGGGCCCAGTTCCAAACGGGCCCACCTTGACCAAACGGGCCCAGTGCCAAAGAGGCCCAACCATTGACCAAACGGGCCCAGTCAACAGACCAAACGGGCCCACTATTTTGAAACATTGTAAACACCCTGTTGTGCTGTTTTACGGACTCAGGGAACAACACACGATATGGGTAAGACACGACATGTATATATTTTCAAACATATCTATTGTATTGTAACATATGTGAAATTAAGTATTTATCTTTTTTGTATTGTTTTCTACTTAGAATGGCCCAGAAGAAATGAACTGGAAGTGGAAGTCTTGCCCAAAACTATATTAAAAAACTAAAAGTCTAAGAAGTGGCGACTGAAGTATAGTACGACTGTTAGCTGGATTGGGATGGACTTTATATAAGACTAGACTATATAAGAGCATACTAAATATTTATAGCAATACTTCTTTGTACGAGTTTTGACATCGACTTGCTGTATTTATCGTTCTTTGTATTGTTTTCTCCGTAGTATGGTCGAGACAAAATCCAACTCGAAGAGGAGCGAAATCTTGCCCTAACTATGTTAAAATAAAAAGTGGCGGCTGGAATGTGACAGTAGCTGGTTTGGGATGGATCAAAGGAGATGTTTGGCTAGTATGTAATAGAAAAAAGGGTAAACTATAGTTAATAATGCATTTTTAATAGTCCACTGTTAAAGAAATACCAAAAATAAATGGTATTTATTTAAAATAATAAAATAAATATATATATATATAAATAAAAATAAATAAAAAAAATAAGCAATAATAAAAAAATACAAGAAACAAACAAAAAAAATTATACAATAATACAAAAAACATATACAACAATAAAAAAATATGTTCAAAATCTTTCAAAAACATAATGGACACGCGTCACAAAGAATAATAAAATAAATAAATATATGATAAATATAGCTCACTCAGCAAGTACTGGACTGTACATGTAACAACATTTGTCCAATAATCCATTCACATTAATTGTACCGTCATTGTACTCGGTAAACAATTTTTGTAATACTTTTTCTTTGGCGTTTTGTTTTGACGGCTGTACGCGAGCTATACGTTGAGAAGACAGTAGCTTCCTAGTAATCGCTACAAGCTTGCTTTCGTCGTAAAGCATACTAATCAAGAAATAGAGGTTTGGGGTCTTCTGTCGGATCTTCTTCTTCAGACTTGCGTGCCACGATTCAACATCATTGTTCGTACGGATTGTCTGTCCGTAGCTTGACCAAACTTGTGGTGGCCACGCATCGTTTTCAATCCAGGTGCGCCGTAAATAGTTGCAAAGTTTGCGAAGGGAAGGCCTCTTTGTCCGTTTGTTAATACTCTCAAAAACTGGGACAATGTGGTCAGCCGGTACGAATTGAAGAGCAAATATCATTCTGTAAGATGTAAAAAGTTGTAAGGGTATGAGCATTACAGTAATAAATAATAAACTAAGCATTTTACTTGCAAAACTTCTTGACGTGTTCGTCATGCTTGTAGTGTTCCTGTAGGCCGTATTTTTGAATATTACGCCACACGGCTTGAGTCCAGTGAAATGCGCATCCGCGCACGTGAATTCCTGGGAACACTGCACGGGCGGCGTTCCACATGGGTCTCTCAAAATCCATTACAATTGACTTGAGCAACGGTCGTACAGGGCACAGCCGCAAAACAGTGCGAAATACTTCCATGTAATCCATCTGCCGTTTGCCCGACATGAGTACGAAGATGAGTGGTCTTCCTCCACAAAATCCTGGTTGAGTACAAAGTCCAATTCCGTGGGGTGTTTCGGGCGCTTTTTCTCCCTTACGCGATTAGTCTTGCGTATCAAGGCGCGCTTGTTTGGCAATGATAAAGGCAGACCCTGGTCACCAAAGTCATCTACAAGAACCTTGTCCACGACGGCTTGCGCTGACATGTAATAGTCTACAATAACCAGCGTGAGTAATGTATGCAAAGATTGCAATGTAATCGTTATATTTACCGTCTTCGGCTGCGGATTTCATTTTCTTCTCTGCCAAAGCAACCTTCAACCTGTTAGGGTCACTGGTTGGGCACGTGTGGCATCTAACAAGGACGAATGTATCGCCGGTTTGCTTAACCAGTCCACGGCAGTATGGTTTTCTAATGTTGCAGCGCCATTCGATGGCTTCAGATCCCAAGCGGCGTTTGACTGTGTATTTCTTCCCGTCCGAGTCGAAAAGCGCCGTACGGTTGAAATTTGTTCCCCGCTCAACTACTGTAAAAGTGAGGGTAGGTTCACGTTCTGCAGATTCCAACGATGAATCTTCCGAAAACGAATCTTCTTCAACAACTAGCGGCTGACGAAAGGGAATCACAGGAGGAGTGATGTTCATGTCCGCAACTGTGTCCTGTTAAATAATACGAGTTAAATTTAAATAAGGAAGCAAGCAGTTAGATAATGAAGTTCAGCTTTGCGACTACCTCGTCAGAAAAATACCCGTTATGGACATCTTCGTCGTTAGGCAATGGTGAGAATCGCGGTTCGAATTCGTCAGCCGTATCTGTGTCCTGACAACAATAGAAAGCATTTAAATTAAACAAACAAGTCGTCTATGTGCTATTAAAAAATTAAGTATAGCGTTGAGTTTGTACCTCGTCCGAGAAATCAACGTTGGGGGCATATTCATCACGAAACAATGGCGAGTAGCGGGCTTCACATTCGGCAACCTGCATAGCCTAAAATACATTACACAGGCAATTAGAAAAAGCAATATGTTACCACTATATGTTACCTCGTTTTGTTCTTGTTGAACAGCCCATTCGCTATAGCCTTCATAGATAAATACTGGCGGGTGCGGTGGTGAAAGCATGCCATCCGTATTCGTATCCTAGGAAAAATTGTTTAAAAATCTTTGGATGGTGGGTTGGACTACAATTTACTTCGTTTTGGTGAAGCTCGTCGTCTTCGGCTTCATTTTCGGACATTGGCGGAGGTGGAAGAATGCAAATCATATTCGTATCCTAGAGAAAATCGGTTGAAAATCTTTTGAAGGTGTGCTGGGGTACAAATTACCTCGTTTTGTTGGAGCTCGTATTCTGCTTGATTGTCAAATATTGGCGGGGGTGGAAGAACGCAATCCATACCCGTGTCCTAGAAAAGCAGCTAAAATTGCATTCAAGCATGTAACGTTTAACTTTACCGCGTTAGATGTATCTTTTGAAAACCCATGAAATTCGGGTGACGCGGCATTACTCTTGCAAAGCGAGCAAAGCCAAGGAAAGGAGCTCTTCTTCTTCAGTATGCGATATTTCTGACGCGTTACTCCTAGTAAATAAATGCAAACAAAATGTAAGGTAAGCCTTTAGTTTGACAAATCGTTTTTTATGACATATCCTATCTTACCAGTTTTGCAAATTCTATGCTGCCAGCTGTTGCAGTTGTCGCATAATACTCGATGGTAATAATGAAGAATACAGAAGTACTCCATAGCATGTCAAAAAATTCCCAAACCAGCTATACTGTCGCATTACATAGTCATTACTGTCGCATAGTTATAGGGCAAGACTTCCTCTTCGAGTTGGATTTTGTCTCGACCATACTACGGAGAAAACAATACAAAGAACGATAAATACAGCAAGTCGATGTCAAAACTCGTACAAAGAAGTATTGCTATAAATATTTAGTATGCTCTTGTCTAGTCTTATATAAAGTCCATCCCAATCCAGCTAACAGTCGTACTATACTTCAGTCGCCACTTCTTAGACTTTTAGTTTTTTAATATAGTTTTGGGCAAGACTTCCACTTCCAGTTCATTTCTTCTGGGCCATTCTAAGTAGAAAACAATACAAAAAAGATAAATACTTAATTTCACATATGTTACAATACAATAGATATGTTTGAAAATATATACATGTCGTGTCTTACCCATATCGTGTGTTGTTCCCTGAGTCCGTAAAACAGCACAACAGGGTGTTTACAATGTTTCAAAATAGTGGGCCCGTTTGGTCTGTTGACTGGGCCCGTTTGGTCAATGGTTGGGCCTCTTTGGCACTGGGCCCGTTTGGTCAAGGTGGGCCCGTTTGGAACTGGGCCCGTTCGTCCCCTACCCAAATTTATATTTGTGCAGTCAATATATACGTCAGTAAGTTTGAGGATTCCGTTTAGATTTTACTAGGTTTGTCATAGTTTCAAATACTCTCCGAATAGAGCAAACTTCTATGAAGTCCCGCAATGCTATTTGTGTGTTGCCTTGGGCTTGATACTGATTTAATTTTGACTCATTGCCAGCCAGCATCACCATCAGCATGAATTATGTTGCCAAGTAGTGATTCAGTATAGTATAGCAACGCCATATTTGAGCTTTCCTTCCTTTTGACTGGTTCAGTTAAAGACAATAACTGCAGCTGATGTCTGTGCATTTCTTGTTGTGTAGGCTTAACATGAGTAGCCAGCAGCAACTAGGC
The DNA here is from genome assembly GCA_023053545.1 of Lepidurus packardi. Lineage (NCBI taxonomy): Eukaryota > Metazoa > Arthropoda > Branchiopoda > Notostraca > Triopsidae > Lepidurus > Lepidurus packardi. The sequence continues at coordinate 7,297,568 of JAKZAN010000005.1, read as the reverse complement.
TTGCATTTGAGCGCGACTTCTTCACCCAGGGGAGAAGTGGATCACACTAGAAACCTGTCGGAACACATAGGTTCACTTTGTCTAGATGACAAATTCAGTGATATTATCCTCGAAATCCAAGGCCAACGGATTCACGCTCACAAGGTCATCCTAGCCGCCCGTAGTGAGTATTTCAGGTATAATTTGTGTTGTGACCCATAAATAAGCCTCTAATTCTAACTTTGTATCTATTCCAGAGCGTTATTCTTTGGTGGCTGTATTGAAAGCCAGAAGACCGAGATAGAGTTGCAAGACATCAACGCAGAGGCGTTTAAAATCCTCCTTAACTACATCTACACTGGACGTATTAATCTCACCAACCTGAAGGTATATCTAATTTCTTGGGACCAGTTAAGTTAATTTAAAACCATTCGCTGGAAATCTAGGAAGATTTGATTCGCGAATTGCTTGGTTTAGCCCATCAGTATGGGTTTTCTGAGCTAGAAACAGCCGTCTCAGACTTTCTAGAGTCCGTGATTAACATCAGCAACGTCTGTTTAATCTATGACGTAGCTTGGCTGTATGATCGCCGGGAACTGATAAACGCTTGCAGGTATTTTCTGGACAGACATGCTGCTGATATCCTTCAACAAGATACACTTCTGCTCCTCTCTAAGGTAGATTGCTCAGTACCTATTTCGAGCTTCTTGTCTTATACACTTAATAAATGGCCACCTGTCCCAACTTTCAAGGAAACTTTGGAAGATACACTCTCCCGCGATTCTTTCTGCGCCCTCGAGGTTGATATTTTTCGCGGTTTATTACGCTGGATGGGTGTCCAAGTCCTCCCTAAAACGGAACTTGAAAGTTTACTTAAGACCATTCGTTTATCCTTGATGTCTTTACCTGAATTACTCAGCATAGTCCGACCCTCGGACATTTTTACGGATGGAGCCATTCTGGATGCTCTAGAGATCATGACCAAAGCCAAAGATTCAGAGCTGCACTACCGAGGGCACTTACGTAAGTTTTGAACTCCCGCCAAATGAAGAATATGCTTGATAGTTAATCTCTGTATAACCATCAAGTTATGGAAGAGAATGTTGCTACGACCCAACACGGAGCCCAGGTTATTCAAGGGGAAATGAGAGTGGCTTTATTGGATGGAGATGTGACCAATTATGACATGGAGCGAGGCTTTACACGGCATCCTATTGAAGACGGCACTGCTGGAATTGTTGTCATGCTAGGCAGGCCTTGTATAATCAATCACATCAGGCTGCTGCTGTGGGACAAGGACGTAAGGTACCTTCAATTACAGTTACCCAAGACTATCAAACCTTGCCTTTATGTGTCTAATGTCGTCTTGTCTGGTAGATCTTACTCGTATTTTATTGAAGTATCTATGGACCGCAAGGATTGGGTTCGAGTCGTAGATCATACCGGTTACATTTGCCGCTCTTGGCAACGTCTATACTTTCCCGAGAGAGTGGTTCGATATATTCGTGTAGTCGGAACGCACAACACTGTCAATCGTGTTTTCCACGCCGTAGCCCTGGAAGCTTATTACACCCAGACTCCTTTTAAACTGAATCGGGGACTTATTGGTAAAAAAACGCCATAAATCTGTTTCAGCATTCACTCCTTTTCTTCTTTTACGTGTAATGCTATTTTTGTGCTTTGTTTGCTTAACATAGTTCCTTACCAAAACATTGCCACGGTCAGTCAGGGAGCTTTGGTATTAGAAGGCGTTTCAAGGACACGGAATGTACTTTTGAATGGCGACACGGTCAACTACGATTGGGATTCAGGCTATACCTGCCATCAGTTAGGTTCGGGATCCATTGTTGTGCAATTAGCTCAGCCTTACATGGTCGACTCTATGAGGTACAAGTTCAATTTGCTTAAATAGGTTCCCCTAGCTTGAATGGTACAATGTTACAGTGTTTTATTGACATAGGTTGCTTTTATGGGACTGTGATGAGCGTCGGTACAGCTATAGTGTGGAAGTATCCAGCAATTACAAAGAGTGGACGATGGTGGCCGACAAGCGCCGTGAAGGCTGCCACTCATGGCAAATGTTGAAGTTTGCTCCCCTGCCAGTTGTGTATATCAAAATTACTGGGACGCAAAACACAGCCAACGACGTGAGAACGATTTCCGTTGATTAGATTGGATGAATCATGTTTGTTTCCTTGACAGGTATTTCACTGCGTCCATTTGGAGTGTCCTGCCCAAGAATTGACGGAGTCCAAAGTTGCCAAGAAAGTCTGTGAGCGTGAACGCGACCTCGATCGTGGAGAGGGAATTCGGCATGCGGATCTCACCCTATTTCGTAGCTTTTCTGCATTGCGGTCATCTTTAGACTAATACGTGATTTGTGGAACGTTATGTTTAATGGAGCAATCTTGAAAAAATTCAAGTCATTATAACGTGTTTTGCGCTGGTGCCAAAACCAAAATGCTTCTTTCATTCTTTTCGTTTGGAACATTACTAACGATTACGAACATTTAACGATTGTTATTCCCACTCTAATATTTTCTGTGATTCGCTGGCGAGGCTTAAAACGAATGTACCATGGGCAATTAATTATATTGGCAAGTTTAGTAATAATTGAAAGGCTCTATTCCTTTTTGTGGTGTATTTGTTAAGACTCATGAGTTCTACACCAAGATTTATAAGTTGTAAAAAAAGAGATATCTGAAAATGTCGACTAATGACCCCCATTAACAACTACTACGAAATACGAAGAGAAAAAACACTTTCGATATCCTTCTTTGTCTTTCACGACCAAAGTTGGCATGCACAATGCCATAAGATCACGAGCAGACGGTTTAGAAACGCCATGGTTTCCAGGACGTCTTAGCCTTGGCTTTAGCTTTAGTAAGCTTTAGGGGCTTGATACGGGCGGCGCCTGAAGTAAGACGTTCCATGCGAAGACGCATGGAAGGAGGAATCAAGAGACCATCGACACCATGAACCGCGCCATTGGCTACCGTAGCATCAGCACCACTCACTCTAACTTTGCCGTTGATGGTGATGCGTTGTTCTAAACAACATTATCATAGTTTATAACCGTTTCTTAATTTTAAACTAAGAAAATAGGAAACATACTAGGGCAGCTATAGCCATCCAAAGTCTTGCAAGTACGTTCAGTTTCATTCTTGGATACTTGGATGTCGAGTTTGCCTCCTTGCAATGTCTTAAGGCTCATTCCATCCTCTAATCCTAGGCTGTACCAAGTTCCGCCAGCTACATGGTAAAGCAACACTTCACGCAGCATCTTGGGGTCATCGGTAAGATGTTTAACGAAATCTGCGGGTAATTTCTCAAAAACGCTAAAAAACAGAAGACAAGGTTAAGAAGCTTTGATGACGGTACAAGAGCTTACTCGTCAGTCGGGGCGAACAAAGTGTACGGTCCCTTTTCATGCAAAGCGTCTTGGAGCTTAGCAAGCGTGATCAGTTTGGTCAACGTCTTGAAACGAGGACAACGAGCAATTTCGTTGATAATAGAGCCTTCTCGGTCGTAGACTGAGACCATGGCCGAATTAATGATATGCAAAACACCATTATGAGCCGTGTAGTTGCCTGACACGATTTGGCGACCATTGACGGTGATAACTTGGCCGTTTTGGTAGACGTTGAAGCGGATGTCGCGCTTGCTGAGCAAAGTGCGGACCAACATCTCGTTTTTCAGTTCTTCGTGGAACAATAAACCGCGGGCGACATGAAAACGCAGCAATTCTTTCAACGGAATGTTCTTGGCCCAGTCAGGAATGTGCATGAATGCATCATCAGTCGGAGCGAACAATGTAAATTTACCTGAAACAATTTTTGAAACCAGTTGTATATTTTTTTGCAAAATTAAAAAAATCTAGTAACAACCTTCATGGTCGATAATATTATCTAATCCAGTTTCTTCCAAGCCTTTGACCAGGATAGTTAGGTTTAAAGATTCGGCCAATTCCACCAAATTTTTCGCATCACGGGGAGCTGGGGTTTCGGGGTCAGGCAAGGTCACCACCATTGGATGCGTCTTTCCAGCGTGCGATTTCCCATCTTCATGATATTTCATGAGTTTTTGAGGATTTAGTGTGAACATGGACACTCCGGCTACCTGTTCCACTAAATGGAGACAGGCAAACCCCAAAACACACAATTTTATCCACATTTTAGAACGATGTCCAGTCGTCTAGCAATAGCAAAATTCACGTTTTATCCTGTTGACAATCTTCGTTGTTCTTGTTGTGCAGTTGTATAAGCAAGAAATTAGTTGTAGGCATTTCTTAATGTACATGTTTATGATATAATAAAATATTAGAATTCCGATAAAATATGGCCCCCTAATTCCTTAATAATATTTCAAGTTGTGGTTGATTCAAATGTCTTCATTATTGCCATGAAATAAATGAGCTTGGCAATGCGGCAGCGTTTGTAGTGTGTGTGTCATGGCCGACTTTATTGCCCAGCCCATGTTTCGTGATTTTTAAATAAAAAATGAGCAACGTCAAAGGTGATATTAACCGCCGAGGTAAGTTTAAGTGTAAGGTTCAATGTATTTAATTGGGTTTCATAACGTGTTGTGTTCATGTTACGTAGTTGTGGTGACCGAAAACTAATGTTTGCTCTTTGTTTGCATGTGGCTGTTTCCCTGGCTAATTGTCAGTGTTGGCTATTCAAGCCAAGAAGAAAAGAGCCAAAAATCCAAAGAATAAAAATCGCGTACGAGAAAATCGTGAAGTTCGCAAAGATGACGGTGTCATTGGGAAAGATGGGTCATCACATAACAAGGCATCCGTCAACATGGATGACTCACAATTCATTAACAGGTAAACTTGCCCTTCCTTAACATATTTATTTATGGTGGCCAGCAAACTGCGCACCAGGCAGTATGGCACTTCTGCAGAATTTCCTTTCTCTTAAAAAAAGATTTAGGGAGTAATAGGGTATGAATGGAAATATAACGGTTTCGGAACAGAAATCGAGTTACGAACAATGGTCATTTCGAAAGAAGTTTATTTTATAACGAACTTGACGTCGTTCTGTGACATTTCTAGGCCAGTTCGATGACCGATAATCAGCTTGCTTTTCACAGGTTGTCAAGCTACGACTCGTGGAAGTAAATCAGCCAGGCATTGCTGGATCCTAAACTGTCTCAAGCCTAATTTCAGAACAGCTGAAAGAGAAACATGGAAAAGGGAACAGCCTGAAACCGAGTGGGTGATTTTGGCACGCTCGTTTTCGTAGGTGTAGCAAAGCTTGTTTTCCTTCTCGCTCAGAATCGGTGGTCTTTGCTCTTTCCAAGAAAATAAGACCTTAATAAAGGGGCTGTGTTACTCAGAGAAAAAGATGTAAGTATTCTTTTAATGTCAAGTGTCACTTGCTAATCCCACCTCAAGGGAGGCACCTTGCGCAAAAGGTCAAATGATAGGATTAAGGGTAGCTTTTCCTTGAGCTCTCCAGAGTGGACTAGGTCATTTTTAGGTCTTGCTAATTATGTAACCGGCGAAGCCACAGTATATTCTGTGGTCCAAGCTTCATTTTATAACAATAGTTGGGACTGCGCTTCTTAATTAGTAGTTTGGGATCGTTAAAAGGTTTTCGTAGTCGGGTCACATATGTTGAGGGACTCGCTCTGAGATTTATTAGTGTAATTCACTACGCTGTTGAGCATGGAAGCAAGGGGCCCATATCGCTGTAAGCATCACATCTAGCTCTGCCGATTTTTCTTGCAAAACCGAGTTGCTTGAATAAACTTAACTGTCGTGAAGAAAGAGTGCAACTTGTAAGCTAGTACACACACGTGCTCCCGCATGCATGCAAAAAATCACCCGTCTCTTCAGGAAAACGTTACTTTAAGAGTTTAACAGACTCCATGACCTAATTAGTATGCTTAATTGCAAGCCTATTAGCGCTTCATGAACTTAGCGTGTGCTGCAGTTCTGAAGGGATATTATTCGTCATTAATTTGTGTACTGGGCCTGGTAAACAAAAGGGCCTTCTCCTATGCATGTCGGCCTGAGAGAATCCCAGTTTCGGATTCAGAAAGCACACTCGTTACACGTGGTGGTCATGCGGCCCCCATGCGGTATCCACAACCAACCTTTTTCTGGATTCAGTTGTCCCGAGAGCGGACGTGGTTGCTAAGTGCTGTACTATCTTGAGAGGCTATTGGCTTAAGGTTTTTTTTAGTTTAATTTTTATCATCGAATCGTGATTTCGATGGCTATTGTACGTTTTAACTTTCAAAGATACGCTACGATACCATTCGTGAATGAGCGAATTGAATTGAGCACATTCTAATCACGGCCGCCGTATATTCAACGTTTTGGAATTCCATGAGTTGTTTACCGTCTTTAGTGGCGTTGTGTGCTTGCATTCTACCTACGCTGTCTTCTTCGCTGGATTTTCGTGAATGGGGGGAGGAGAGTGTTTCTCCTTCCTCCCCAGACGATTTGAACCTGGACTCACCCTCGCTTAGTGCTTTTGGAATATGTGTGGCCATCGTGGTGACTGCGTTCTTACTGCTTTTTCTAATCGGAAGAGAAGACAGTGCGACGCTGGCTCCGACCTCCACATTGGACTGCATTGTTGTGTCTAGACAACCAAGATGTGCTGCGGTTTTGAGTAAGAAATTGCGCAATTGGGCGACAGTGGACTGTAATGAAGCAGAGCAAGGTCGCGTGCCATGGCCCAGGGAAGAATCCTCTGAATCAAGGCCCGAAGTCACGCCTCCTTCAGCTGGGGCTCGCAGGTAGATTGTGTCAATTGACTTGGGACAAGGGGGTTAAGGTGGGCTGCTGCGCAAGCAAGGTGCCATAAAAGAGATAAAGTTTGTCTTTCAGGTATTGATCCATTTAGGTTACAGGAGGGAGGGTAAGGGGGCTTATGTCGACTATAAGCTATACACCTGACGGAAAGTGGCTTCCTCCTTCTCCACCTTCTTTCAACGCTGGAAACGCGAGGCAAACCTGGGGGAAAAGGAAGGCATCTAGCTCTAGACCGGTTCGGTGGTCCTCCAGAGAGTTTCGTCACGGCTGTTTCGAGCTCGAGTAGAGCTGTAGCAAGAGACAGACAGGCTATGTGAAAGGGGAGGTTTTCTGGAGGCAAGGTCCCACCCTGTATTGATTAGACAGAGCGCCAAGCGCATGCAGAATGCACATACTCCACATGGAGGGAGAAAGAGAAGTACCGCACGGAACACTCCCGACCCGAGTTAGTTAAGAGTGTCGGGCTCGAGTCTCAAGTAGTGACTTTGCCAACATGGACTCGTTTTTGGCTAACTGGCCGAATTGCTTTCAAAGTTTCTAAGGGGTTTGTAACATTATTCGGGGGGCATAGTGAAATTCTCTGGATTGTGAGGAATCGCCAACGTAATACCAAGTGGGCGTGGTGAGGGGATCGGGGGCGTGGTGATCGTTGCTATGGCAACCAGTCCACGTCTACCAGCCCGAGCGCCCACACTGCCCTCAGCGGACGTGTTTACGGTCTTGGAGCTTCAAGCTCGGCAAGCCCAACAAACCACGCCTACGCTGGGGCGGCGCCATTCTTTGGCCTTATTGCAAGGACCGGTAGGTCCTGCCCTCCACCCTTCGGCTTCGGCCAGTCGTGAAAGCGTCGCGTCTTGGAGTCCTGGATGCACTGCCAGTCATGAGAAACGCGTGTTGCCTCAGCCTAAAAAGCGACAGTTGCCGACACCCAAGTCGGAAGAGAGCGGACACGCCTCGTGGGAGTGGGAAAACATGGGCATGCCCCGTGGGCGGAGATTGCCCGTACCCAAAGCTAAAAACACGGCTTCGAGTGGGGGGATCAGTGGGCGGGTCTTACCAGAAGTACCCACCCATTCCGAAATGGCTTCGCGACCGTCGTTGGCCGCGCTAAAAGCGTACAATCCTTCTTACGCCTCATGGTCCTGTGGCGACGAACGAGACGATTACGGGGACGTGCCTGACGTACGGGAAGAGTCCGATAAGGAACAAAATGCTCTATTGGACGTACTATTTCCTAAATGCCCTCGATCTAGCCCGTCCGGGCCTCATGTCATCCCTCCCACGCCAACCTCACAGGCGGAACTGCCCACCAGTTCGACTTCCACCGTCTCTGTGGAGACCAGTGTCACCAAACGCCATCTGGCGGCCAGTACGCCGTTTCCTAGGCAGTTGCCGGTGCCCCCGATGAGCGCATTGACAGGTGATCCCACCAAGAAACGCTTGTTGCCTCGCCCTTTGTCCTGTGATACGACGGAACCGCCCCTCGCTGCCTCTTACGCCCATGTAGGGGGCGGTTCCCTGTTAGGCGGCAGCGACCCCAGTTTACGGTCCATGCATCATCCTTCGCCACCTGCACCCCATTACCACCACCATCTGTCACCGCCGCATCCTCACTGCCCCCGCCCCTGGAGCACGAGTCCACGCCCCTTCCCTGCCTCCCCGTCGTCTCACGTGCCTTCACCGTTTTGCTCGGATCCCATCAATTCTTCGTTTTATAGAATGAACCCAACCTGTACTCAGCCACCACCGGGAGAAGAGCACACCCCATACATATCTCCGCCTTCGGCCATGGGCCACGCCTACCAGCCTCATTCGCTCTCGCTCTTGGCGCGTCGTTGGTTCCCGCAACTTTCGGTGCCCAAAATGCTCAAGCATCTCAAATCCAAGTCTTTCCCACCGCCTGGCTCATTCGTGGGCCGTTCGCTCGACAGCGAAGCGTCGCCGTCTCCACCTCCTTCGACCACGGTCCTCCCATCTCTCACTTCAACCATTTCGCTAGGCATTGTTGGGTATCCGAACCCGTCCCCTCCAACCAGCACCGCGAATACCCCTTACAACGTGTCGGGATCCAATCGGGCGTGGATGACCGCCTGGCGATCTACTCCCGCTCCGAATGCCTACGCCACTCCCCCGTCTCCTTACTCGACCCCTATTTCCTCATCAAGTCAATCTTCCTCTGTTTCGTCACTCCCGCAGCCGCTAGGCAGCGAAGAAGGGTCAGGGAGGGGTAGAACCGGATGGGGTGGGGCTTTTGGAGCCTCCTTGTCGCGTAGCTTGGGGCGTTTATCCGGAAGAATACCTGTTTTGCCTACGGCCTCCAATACCGCCCATAAAAACACTTGTGTTGAAGTGGGAAATAAGCGGCAGTCAAGGCCCCGTCAGCCTGTGGCTGCGACCGTTTTCAGGTAATCAGCAAAGCGCTAAGAAAAAAAATAATCAGCCAAAATGAGCTGAGTAAACTTGCTTTTGAAGAAGGCTGAGAATGTTTTTGGTGTTTGTGAAATATTGTTGGTGAGAAATAGGGGGAGGGGGGAGTTTAATTGGGTAAAGTTTGAGAGCAGGCGATCGATGATGTTGCTTGCAGAGTGCACGCAAGCAAACAGCGCACGGAATGAGACCCAAATTGGATATGCTTAAGATTTCCCAACGTTCCAAGTCCGTTAAGCTTGGGTAAGGAATGGAGCCAGCAAACAGTATTCTTCTCCTCTTCTTTTCCATTTTTCTTTCCTTCCTTTTTAACCTTGGAAGTATGACCTTAAGGCAAAGTGGCAACTTTTTCATGTTTGCTCAAGTAATGTCTTATAAGAGGGGGCGTGGTAAAGACGTTTGGTCGATGGGGTCTTGCTCTAGAGATGAAAAAACTTCGACTTTAAAGAATTTCCGAGTTATTGTATGCTTTCTCGAGTCCCTTTTATCTGCGACACTAACTACGTCGTTGGTTTGCGATGAGAAAGGTTCTTCCCATTTTTGTGAGAACACCACGCCCAGTCCGTAAGTTTTCACCTGTTTCCGGTGTTGGCGCCCACGCTTTTACTTTCTGGGGCGTAGAATCGATTAAGTCCAACGAAAATGAAGTTCCGTGCTCCCATATCCAAGACCATGCACTATCTTCATTTCCGTAATTTTCTGTCTAAATTCTGAAACGCGTTCACTAGTCTAACATGAATATTTTTTGTTTTTGTTTTTTTGCTGCTTTGTTTGTATGAAAAAGAGTACGTGTCTTCCTGTCTGAAACTCGTGACAAAATTTCTACTCAAGGAAAGAGAAGCACTGTTACATAGGTGAAGGTTTTGGGGACCTCCTAGGCTCCGCCCACGTTGGGGCTTGCTTATATACACACAATCAATAACACTGACAAGGAACGTGTGCCGCGACGTTGGCGTTGCTCTTTGCGGCGGAGTTTAAGGTATCAACAAAGGATATAGACGTGGGAACAACTACGTTTCAGCCTTTCTTAATTTGCTCCTACTGGTGTAGTGCGTAACGGTTTAAAACATGCGTTGGTGATTAGAAAGGACAAGACTCAAACGAAGAAAAAGTCCTAACTTTCAGGCAAATCGCCAAGCCACAGCTAACGCATCCGGGAGAATCTTCAAAAATAGCTCTTTTCTGTTTCTCGCTGGGTCTGGTGTGCGAAAGCGAAGCTTTCGGTTCTATTTTATCTCGGCTATAACAAGCTAACGGCGCTGCAATAGACCTGTGTCTTAAGGAGCTGCGCACACATATCAGCTGTGGCCACTGGGCAGTTTGTATTCACGGCAAGGTTGTAAGCCTTTTGTGCAAAGTTCTCTTATTTTCGTTAATACTCCGCCCCTTTCTATGGTGACATGGGGAGGAAGAGATCAGGGGTGTGGTTATGGCCCATGAGGGCGTGTGTTGGTGTGACGAGACTCTGTCTGACTCGAAATTCCTCAATGAATCATTGGAGGTATCCCGTTCCAGCCCCGAGTTTCTGATTGGCTGGTGCCCACGATTGGCAGGACCTTTAGGCGAACATGGAACTGCTACGATTTTCGACGATTCGATTACAAGTTTGACAGCAGATTCCGAGATTTCAATACCCATTAGGGGACTTGTGATGCTTGTCGTCTTGGTAGTAGGGGTGGCTTTAGGACGTAGAGTCTTAGCGTATATCTCGCAGTGGCGCAAAGCAAAGAAACAACCTGGTAGACTCAACCAGGTTTTACCAACGAAACCGAAAAGTAAACGACTTTATCGTTATTCGAAATTGTGGCGGGAAAAATCGAGTGAGTCGTCGACTTCGTCTAGCTCGCGGTCCGACTGGCACGTTGGGAACATTGCTAGTCCCAAATGGGCCGGGTTTAAAGTGAAGGGCGCGGCTTCCGACTCGGACGACGGTGAGGCCGATGTGGAGTCGGAAGGCGAGGATGACACCCACAGAATGACTATTATCCTCGTAAAAGGAAATGAAGCTTTGAAGAGAAAAAAACGTCCAGAAGCGGAAGATAACGAAGAGTGCTGGGGCTACTTTGCTCTGAGTGCTGTCACCACGCCCATTTACTTTGCTCAACCTCTTCCTGAGGCTAAATCGACGTGAGCGCCACACGCAAAATAATCATAATAATAATGAATCCATTTGGGAAGCTATTTTTTTCTCTTTGGGGAAAATGTGTCTTTGTTCTCTTTTGAATTTAAGAAGACGAGGAAGATTATTTTCTGACACTAATTGTTTTTCTTTTTTTTTTTCGATTTCAACAGGGAATTGCGTGGTTCGGTTTCCGGATTAGGCGAAGACGATGACGATGAAGAAATTTTGGGCTCCGATGATGACGAGCAAGAAGACCCTCGCGATTATTGCAAAGGGGGATATCACCCTGTTAAAATTGGCGACCTGTTCCACAACCGGTACCACGTGATACGCAAGTTAGGCTGGGGACATTTTTCTACCGTCTGGTTGTGTTGGGATCTGATGGCCAAACGCTTTGCGGCCCTTAAAGTCGTAAAGAGCGCGGCGCACTACACCGAAACGGCTTTAGATGAAATTAAGCTCCTGAAATGTGTAAGCTTTTTAATTTTTTTTAATGATTTCGGTAGCCGAATTACCTGTTCATAGTAGTAAACGTTGGTTTTATCATCACTCGTATTTGGAGTACAGTGGTGCCTCGCATAAAGAACGTTCCGGATTACGAGCGCTGGCCTGAAAATGTTCCGTATAACGAACGCGGCCCCGCATCACGAACTGCACGCGCGCTCTGTTGTGTCTCTTATATTTGAAATTTGTGGAAAGTTCATTGCTTTTTTTAGTGTTGTCAAAATGGCACCTAAGAAGACCGTTAGTCAGAAGAGTAGAAAAGCACTTACTATTGAAATGAAGCAAGAAATCGTAGACAAAAAAGATTCAGGAGCTAGAGTTGTGGATCTTGCCGCGGAATATAGTGATCAAGTCAACCATAGGAACAATTTTAGCTAATAGAGAGTAAATCACGAAAGCTAAGGTGGCCAAGGGAGTCTCAAGGGTTTGTTCACAGGTGCATAGAAAATCGACTAGTGATGAAGTGGAGAGGTAGCTGTTAGTTTGGATTAATCAATGGCAAATGAAAGCAGGTTTAACCACGCAGGAAATAATTTTTGAGAAAGCTATGGTCATGTATGAAGTTTGTTCACAGGTGCATAGAAAATCGACTAGTGATGAAATGGAGAGGTAGCTGTTAGTTTGGATTAATCAATGGCAAATGAAAGCAGGTTTAACCACGCAGGAAATAATTTTTGAGAAAGCTATGGTCATGTATGAAGAGCTTAAAAGATCCGCTCCAGGAACAAGCTTCAGAACAACTGGAAGAAGAGTTAAAAGATAGTACGAGGGGGTTTCACAAGTTTAAAAAAAGAAGTGGGATCTACAGTGTCATAATGCAAAATTACTATTTTTCGCGATTTTGGACCGGCCTCGGGAACGGATCAAAATTATTCCCATAGTAACATGGGGAAACGGCGTCCCACATAACGACGATTCGCATATCGAACGCCGTCCAGAAACGTATTGTGTTCGTTATGCAAGGCACCACTGTACAATATTTTGTTTGTAATTTCGTGATGATGAGAAAGATGAAAGTGATGAAAATGTGGGGTAGTTGGCGATTGTTTCTAGTAATTTTGTATTCGTAGGTTCGAGATAGCGATGATCAAGATCCACATCGGGAGAAAACCGTTCAGTTGCTTGATGATTTCAAAATTACGGGTGTTAATGGGACGCACGTCTGCATGGTTTTTGAAGTCCTCGGCCACAACCTGCTCAAGCTCATCATCCGAAGTCACTACCAAGGCATCCCCCTTGAAAATGTGAAAATGATAGTCCGTCAAGTGCTGGAAGGGCTCGATTATCTGCACACCAAGTGCGGAATTATCCATACGGATATCAAGCCTGAGAACATCCTGGTGTGCGTGGATGAAGCCCATATTCGCAAATTGGCCGCTGACGCGACACATTGGCACCGATTGGGACTGAAGCTGCCAGGCTCCTTAATCAGCACTGCGCCTAAAGAGCTGACAGCGCCAGACGCGGGTACCAAAGTGTCCAAAAATAAGAAAAAGAAGATGAAGAAGAAGGCCAAGCGGCAAGCCGAGTTGTTGGAAAAGCAGCTCCAGCAGCTTGAAGAATTGGAGGAACAAGAAGCCTTGAACAAAAACGAACGTGAGAATGGCCAAGCTTTGACCAACAATGCCACAGCCAATGCTTCAGGCCCAGAAGAGTTGGACGAGTGTTTCGAAGACGAGGACCGCGATAAAAAGAAGACAAAACCCAACGGCTCTGTTTCCTTGAACAGTAAGTTGGATATCTATAATCAAAAGGAAAGAAAAAAAGAAAAACTTGCTCCTGTGTCAGAAGAAATAGTGGCATGGAGAATTGTGTGCTCAAGTTGAATTTTTCATTTGAATAGGTATGGAGTACAGGAAGAGTTTCGCTGAGATGGAGCAGGCAGAAGTTAAGCATTTAGGGGAAGGTATGGAGCCAGCTTACATGGTCTCAAACTCGGGTCACACAAACGGCATTAGTGAAGCTCCGTCTACTGGCAGTCCACTGCACCGGAGTACCAGTACTAATGACGCTTCTGCTTATGGCGATGGGTCCAGTTTAGGAATGGCATTGCGTCGAGTAGCATCCTTTAGCGACGCCCAAAAAGGCAATACGGGTCAAGCGGGCAGTGCTGTGAATGCAAATCCGCCTAAAGATCCCGTACGAGAAGTCTGTGATTTCCAAGTAAAGATAGCTGACTTGGGTAACGCCTGTTGGGTGGTAAGCTTAACTTTTTTTAGATATAGTAGATGCCGCTTTTTGTGATCACTGGTTATTAGAATCGGCCGCTTTAAGGATTAAAATTTTAAAAGGCCAATTCAAAAGGATAAAATTCATAGCATGTTAATCGGTTATTAGAATCACACGTTCGGATATTGGAATCAATTTCAAAGAATCTTCACATGTACAGTAACGAATATGTACAGTAACGATATGTACAGTACTACAGTAGTGATTGCTATATGGAATTTGCGTATTGACCAATGACATTGCTTTTACGTCGTTTTGACCAATCCTGTCATTTCCAGTCTACTACTACGCTTAGGAGAAATCCTGTCTAAACTCCTCAATCAATTAGGTGAGCAAGTTGAGCAGCCCCTTTAATTGACTGGGAAAATTAGAAGGGGTATCGTGTTGAGAACCCTACCTAAGCGTAGTAGTAGGCTTCAAAGGCGCAGTGTTAGTTGTGTTTTAGACGTGTGGTTATATAAAAATGGCGACGAAAAAGAAACGAGTTGGTTTAAATGTAAAGAGAGGTTGCGGCTCTCAAGTTAAAATTTGAAAGATTCGCCACAAAGGGAAGCGGCCGTTGAATTAGGAAAATTAGGAATCTAGAAAAAGGAAACATATGGAAAGTATAACAAAATACACGATGCTGTGTTTCTTTGGTTTGAACAAGCCAGTAACCGATTTTCAGTTATTAGAATCTCCGCTTAAGGCTCCCGTATACCTTAGCTCAGGGGTTCTCAAACATTTTCGTTAGTGACGCACTAACAGTATCTCCAATTCTCCGCCGCGTCCCTCGGAACATATCCCAGCTCACGCGGCGCCCTTAGAACATAGACCTATATAATTGCTGCATCTATGCAATTATATGAATCTTGCGCGGCGCCCCTGCAAGCCTGCCGAGGCGCATAGTTTGAGAACCCCTACCTTAGCTTATTGATGCAAAACAGTTGCAGAGGGCTCTGATGTTTGTTTATATTCTGCGAAGGCCTTGCGTAAGAAAATTAAAAAAATAATTAGAAAGCTAATTGCCCGCAAAGTTTCTACGTTTCTTTTGCCTCCCAAAAGTACAATTCGTCACCCGAGTTTGCTGCAACACCAAACCTTAATAGGGATCTTCAATAGAATCAATTAATTAATTAATCAATTAATATTCGCTTGACAATCGTGATCACAATAAGCGGCATCTACGACAGTATAAAGGTTTATACTTCATAAAGGTTTAAACTTTTATATGGCATCTACTGTATCTAAGCTCGATGTCAAGAAGTTATTTTTCTTCTTTTTTGTCTCCCCCCCCCCCCCCCCCCCCCCCCCCATTACACGTTTAGCATCATCATTTCACGGAAGACATCCAAACAAGGCAATATCGTTGCTTGGAAGTACTGCTTGGAGCAGGATATGGGTCACCAGCTGATATCTGGAGCACAGCTTGCATGGTACGAGTGACAACACCCGATGTTTCAGTATTTCGTATTTATTTATTTATTTGATTTAAAATGGGAATCTAGGCATTCGAATTGGCCACCGGAGATTATTTGTTTGAACCCCATTCTGGTGAAGATTATTCCCGTGACGAAGACCATCTGGCCCATGTGATTGAACTCCTCGGGGAGATTCCAAAGCATATTGCCTTTACAGGGAAATATGCGAGGAACTTTTTCAACAAAAAAGGTACGTTTTCCTCATTCCTTCTTTTTATTGGATTACTACTAGGAATTGAATCTCAATGTGAGTTGGCTCTTTTGATTTGCAATTATAGGCGAGTTGAGGCGAATTACGAAGCTCAAGCCTTGGGGTTTGTATGAAGTGTTGACAGAAAAATACGAATGGCCGCGTGAAGAAGCTCGCGCGTTTGCAGATTTCCTCAAACCCATGTTAGCTTTCGACCTTACCGAGCGTGCCACTGCACAGGATTGTCTTCGTCATCCTTGGCTGGTAGCTGCCGCCGGTGGCTCCAATTCCAACAGCAGCGAAGTTTCCTTCTCACGTCCGCCGGTTTCCTCCAGTGACAGCGACGATTCGCCCTTCTCACCCCTGTCCTCACCCATGATCCTGGGTCAATCGCTGGAAGTGGAATCAAGATCCGAAGTGGCTGCAGCTAGATCGTGATGCGACTGCCGCTTAGACGACGTGTCCGTACCGTTAGGCTAAAGGAGAGGGAGGCAGGACCAAAAAAAAAAAAACATCCCGTACAACTGACGCAAAAGGATTGCATGCAAAGCTTTCTGCTTCATCTCTAGTGAAAACGAATAAAAGGACAGTCTTTTGACCCGGACTTGAAAAGTGAGGAAGGAGAAAATCGAGGGAGAAGTTTGTTGCAAGTTTATAAAGTAAGTGTGACAGGGGCGAGGGGCGTATCTATCCCAAACAAATTTAGCGCACGGCAATGTCAAATCTTAGTATCTGAGTCTTGGTTTCGCGAGGGAGAGCTTCTCCCTTTTCTGTTTTAATTCCGGATTCTTTCTTTTAATTTTTTTGGTTATTTTCGACTTGGAGTAACACATTATAGTGCACGTTATCCATTACAATAGGGCGTAGGTTTCTGCATCTAGATCTCAAAGTATTTAAATAACCTTTTGACCCGCCCTAACTACCCTTAAACAAAAAAAATCCCCTGGATTGGTAAATGAACATATGTGCTGACAAAACCAACGTAGTGACAGGCAAAAGTTCTTTCCAACTTTTCAAGAGTAAAGAAGGTATACTCTCGTTAGCCCCAGTATATATTATATAATATTGCTACCCAAACAACTTGTTCAATGACTTGTTATCCACCTTTTGAACAAGCCTTTCTCACCCCAGAACTCCCTTGGACACTATAAAAAAAAGAAACAAAAACTTTGGAAGTTTTGCGGGTCTGCCCTTGGTCATGTGGAAACGAGAGCGTCAAGTATTATATGCAAAAGAAGAAGATGAAAAGCAAAATTTACCTGGAAATAAGGACATGGCTGTTGCGCCATCCACTATTGCTGCTGCTCTTGGGCTCATTTTTGCTGCTCTAGTGTAACTTATTGGCGGGGCACGTAATAATACAAGCGGTCGGCTTTCTTACAATAGCTTTGTTCGTCTATTGACATTTGGTTTCCATACAGAGATAAAATGTTTATGGTTTAAGAGATTTGACAAGGTAAAGATCGCGGCGTTTTTGCTTAACGACGGGAAACTGATCTCGCATTTGCTTCAGGTAATCCAAATCTTGTAAACAAAAATTAGCTGACAGTTAAAACTGGTTTATTTTTCGAGTTGTTCGATTACCAACGACGGCGTAAACAATGGATTCCTTCTCATCGGTGGTGGCAATGACTTCGCCCCATGGTGAACTGACGGAACTATGGCCCCACGTAATGTAAGTAGCGTTGGTATCACGTGCTGGCGACACGGCAGCGACATAGAGTTGATTATCCAGAGCGCGAGCTCGCAGTAGTAATTCCCAATGGATTGGTCCAGTCATCATGTTAAATGCGCTTGGGTAGAGCAGTAATTGACATCCTTGTTCCGCGTACAATTGGGCTAATTCGGGGAAGCGCAGGTCGTGACAAATTCCCAGGCCAACTTGACAGAAAGGCGTAGTAAAGGATGCTAAACAAGAACCCGGAGAAAAATATTTCGATTCGGAGAACGGTTCACAACCAGGCATATCCATATCAAAGAGGTGGATCTACGTAAACCAAGTTTTAAAAATCAAATTTTCGACTCTTAGGGACAAAGATAAAAGGAGTGCACTTTGCGGAATAATGCAATCAGTTCGCCATCGGGATTCCAGACGGTGCAGGTATTGTACAAAGTATTTCCATCACGTTCTGGAATCGATCCGCCAACAATGAATACGCTGTTTCTTTGGGCCATTTCCGATAGTTTACTTGTGGTTTCGCCACCCGGAATGGGTTCAGCATAACTTTCAAAGTAAGCTGTAAAAAGAGATTAAACTATAAAAAATAACTAGTTTCTAAGTTGGAGGCTTTAGTATTTAGTTAACTGCTTCCATATGGGGAATTAAAGCACTCGGGAAGAACTACAATGTGTGCTCCGTTGTCTGTTGCTTGTTTAACGTATTGAGCCACTTTTGCAAGGTTTTCTGTCTTGTCTGCTCCCACCGTGAACTGGATTAAAGCCAATTTAAAACCTAAACGTTATATTTATATGATATTCTTTAACCCATATGCCACTATAATCACCCGTTGAAGTTGTCTTAGACATGGTCTCCTAGTTCGATCTCGGTTTGTTTTGAGGACTGACCTCAAAGGCTGACTTGGATGGTTGAAATCTTATCTGCACTGCCTGGTGTGAGTACCCTTTAAAATATGCCCTATATCTCTGAAGAGATCAGCCCACAGTATACAGGTTTAAAGACTATACTGTGGATTAGCCCTTTAAACGTTGGGAAAGGCAGACGGTTTGGATGATATTTAAATTCTCGTTTTATAAATGTAGGTGGTACAGTAATAGTTTCTTGTATGGTGTATTATTGTTAAGTTGAAGTTAACGACAATTCTCTCATTTTTGTGAGTCTATTACTGTGCTTTACTTAGGATTAATAACTAACTATATGCTAACATATCACACGGATTTGACACAGTACAAATCACGGCGCTTTTGCTTGGTGATCGGAATCTGGTCGCGGACTTGTTTCAGGTAATCTAGATCTAACAGAATAAAGCGAATGTAAAAAAATTTACTTGGATTAGTGTCTATGAGTTACCAATTTCGGTGTAGACGATAGATTCGTTTTCATCAGTGGTAGCGAGGACTTCTCCCCATGGTGAGACGATGGAGCTATGGCCCCATGCAATATACGATGCTTTCGTATCACGTGCCGGTGACACGGCAGCCACATAGAGTTGATTATCTACAGCACGAGCCCTCTGAAGTAGTTCCCAGTGGACAGGCCCAGTCGTCATATTAAAAGCACCCGGATAAAGCAGTAACTGACAGCCCTGCTCAGCATATAACTGAGCTAACTCGGCAAAGCGCAGATCGTAACAAATGCCCAAGCCCACTTGGCAAAAAGGCGTCTTAAACGACGCAAAGGTAGAACCTGGGGACAACGTTTCAGATTCACGGAACGTAATTTTGCCCGGAACATCGATATCGAAGAGATGGATCTATTGCGGAAGAAACAACGTTCAAGTAACGGGAGTCCTATTGGCAGGTGAGTTACTTTACGAAACTTCGTGACCATTTCGCCTTCAGGATTCCACACGGTACAGGTATTATACAAAGTATTTCCATCACGTTCTGGAATAGATCCACCAACTAGGAAAATGCGATTTTCTTTGGCAATTTCAGATAATTTGGCGGTTGTTTCACCACCCGGGATTATTTCTGCATAATCCTTAAAGAAACCTGTTAGGAAATCATTTTCATAAATCACACTGAAAGGGGGCAAAACTAGTAGTTGTGTAGTTACTTGTGCCATATGGAGAATTAAAGCATTCCGGAAGGGCTACTATATGCGCACCGTTCTCGGCAGCCTTCTTAATATGCTGGGCAGCTCGAATAAGGTTTTCTCCTTTATTTGCTCCAACTGCTAGCTGAATTAATGCCAATTTGAACTCTAAAACAGACAAATATACTAGTAGGTTTTAAAGAACAATTTTTTTTACTTGTGAGAGCCATGTGAGCGCTCCCGTGTATGTAAAGTTGATGGGTTTTATTCTGCAAATTAACTGCGCTGAATCAGGTGTCTTTCCTGTTTCTCAAATTGACCGTTTGAAGACGCTATAGTCAAGAATCACTTTTCTAAGGAAAACTCCGCCTCTTGCAGTAGAATAAACTCCTCCTTTGAAGGTTATATTGGTTACGTTATTTTTCAAAGCGGATTAGGTCCAGTTTACTAGTTACATAATCCTGTTCGTGTGTTGCCTTGTCATGCTGATTATAGTGTTGGATCTATCGTGAAGAATTGGCGTATCTTTCCGCGTGTGCCAATAGATGTATTTAGCCGTTCGACGCCTTAGTTCTCAAGTAGCTTTTCACGTGCGTGATTCCACCCAACTCTTCCACAAAGCTAATTTTCCATTGCAGAAGAATTTGCAAAGAAATTTGTAAGTTATTTGAAATCCAAGTTGTAAAGTGATTTGCCACAGTTCTAATACGGCCTTCAGTTTTCTTAGTTTAACAGTAGGGAGGCCGGTCGACCTTTCACTTTTTGTCCATTACGGCTCGCAATCGGGTGTTTTTTAGAATTTTAATTTTTGCAAATCCATGCGTTCACGTAACTAAACCGTTCTTTTTCTATTTTGTAGAATGTTGAACAAGGCAACCGTCACAAATGTTCTTCACTGAAATAACTGTTAATGTACAATATATTTTACAGTTAAAACGACATTTTTGTAAAAAGTATAGTGTTTAAATAAAAATTAAATCACTAGATTATACTGTGGATAACTAGACACGTTCCTTTGTTCCAAAGTAATTTTTTTCAGAATTTTATCTCTTACCTCCGATTTGCAAAAAAAAAAATTGTAGACCACACTTGATTTTGTCCTGAAGTCAATATCCCAGAAGGTGGGGCTTGTTCGGCCATCTTGTTCGCCCACTTTGCCTGCAGGTAGCTTATCCTTCCCTTTCCTACGTTGCCGAACAAGTGCCGCTTAATCAATGTTAATGGTAAGCAGCACAGCGGTGGGCATAAAAAAGCGACTTCTATTGTATAATTTACAATGGTCTGCCTTATTGCATTTATATTCTAAGGCGTAAGTGTTTTAGTTGATTGTTTTTTTTAGCAAAACATTTCTTACGAAAATACAAAATTGAGAGAGGTTTCCCAGCAGCTGTACTGTGCGTTATTATACACGGCTGTTAATGTTAGAATGTTTTAAATATAATTAATTCGCGATTTCGAACTAGCACTTTATTATTGAAGCAAATAATCAGAGCTATATCTACCAAGGCCCTTAGTAGATAGCTCTATTTTATAACTGCTATCTTCGAATTATTAAACTGAAAAGTTGAAAAAGTTGAAAGCTGGCTTCTCGGCCATTGCTGTAGGCTCAACAGCCGTGTTGCGCTGGTCAGCTAGGGCGGATGATTTTTTAAAAATAAATATTATTAGCCCGATATATACCGACTGAACATTTGATACCGGAAGAAGAATATCTGAGCTAGCTATGGGTATTTTTCCTATATTTATAAACGCTATCTTCGATTTGCAAAACGGAAAAGTTGAAACACTTGCAAGCTGGCTTCTCGGCCATTGCTGTAGGCTCAACAGCCGTGTTGCGCTGGTCAGCTAGGGCGGATGATTTTTTAAAAATAAATATTCTTAGCCCGATATATACCGATTGAACATTTGACACTGGAAGAAGAATATCTGAGCTAGCTATGGGTATTTTTCCTATATTTATAAACGCTGTCTTCGATTTGCAAAACGGAAAAGTTGAAACACTTGCAAGCTGGCTTCTCGGCCATTGCTGTAGGCTCAACAGCCGTGTTGCGCTGGTCAGCTAGGGCGGATGATTTTTTAAAAATAAATATTCTTAGCCCGATATATACCGATTGAACATTTGATACTGGAAGAAGAATATCTGAGCTAGCTATGGGTATTTTTCCTATATTTATAAACGCTGTCTTCGATTTGCAAAACGGAAAAGTTGAAACACTTGCAAGCTGGCTTCTCGGCCATTGCTGTAGGCTCAACAGCCTTCTTTTGTAAATTCCTGTGACGTGCGCTTATGTAAATTACTTTAATATAAAAAAAGTAATAATAATAAAAAATATGATATGAAAAAGATCTTTGACGATGATTTTTTTTTTATTTTGGTTCTATAATTTTTGCTAGATGCTGTAACATGCAGTGTTCTGGATCAGATCTGTAAATTTTCCGAAAAAAATCAATCAAATCACTGCCAATTTAGGGTCAACGCCGATCATATCAATAATGGCCTATTTATGTGAGTGATATAATTTGTTTAAAAAGATCTAGAACACCGGTAACAAACATCTGTTCGCGGCAACTGCACCAAACTGAAACCGAGTTCGCGGTTCGAGAATGCGGGTTCTAAACACACCATGTTTAAGACAGTTGAAGCTGTAAGTAAATAAAGCATAATAGTAATATTTATACGTACTAGTGAAGTGGCTTATTAGTTCACAGGTTAATATAAAGTACATTAGAACACACCGCTTGTTCTTTAACCAATTTGGACAAATTAAGGGGATTAGAGCGAACAGGGACGGAAAAGAGTAGCAGGGGGTGGTAAAACTGGGTGGAGTGGGGTTGCTCAGGGAATAGCTTGCTAGCACAGCCAACTCTGACCTCGACGACTTCTGATTTTTCTTTTAACACAGGAAATGCGGACGTTTTCCCCCTCAAAAATGACCATATAAAGTGCTTTATCTCAAAAACTATCTGTCCGATTTTCTTAGTTTTTCCACTATAAATCTTACAAAAAAATCACGGATTTTTTGAGACCATTTTAAAGCCTGTCAGACGATTTTGAAAGATTCGACCGGCCTCCCTATTAACAGTATAAGTTAATCCAGTTTGTCAACGTAAAGTGAAATCGAATCTGACCTATATTAGCCAACCATAGAAAAGCTTCAAGCTAAGAAGCTTTCGATATACGCTTGTGTCTAATTCACGTCTTTTCTGACGTACCGTAAGACAAGGGCAAATTTGAATATTGAAACCTGTTTGGGCTAAACGTCCAAAAGAAATACCGTAGGCGTCTGAATTCCCAGTACGTCAGGGTTTGAGGAAATGGTAAATCCCCGTTTGTGTCCTTGGGTTAGCAGCTATCCTGTGTATTTTAATATTCTAGCAAACATTTATTGTATTCACTCGCCAAAGACTCGACCCTAGTTAAAAGCGAATTCATTTCTGTTGTGTTCACAGATTGATACCGGCCGGTAATGAAGTTGTAACTCTGCAACCGTTCTTACGTCATTTGGTTAAGAAAAACATCGTTAGCCAGCACAGACTTACCAGCAGTAGTGCTAGTCTGCGTCAGTTGACCATGGCCCCTGTGACGCCTATTACAGCGCAGCAAAAGGTCGAGCAATCGATTCGCGAAAACAAGATTGTTGTTTACAGCAAAACCTTTTGCCCGTTTTGCCATAAAGTAATGTATTGAATTAAATTCTCGTGAAGTTAAGCGTTTTCAAGACATGTTTTTGTTATAATTAGGTGAAGGAACTTTTCAAATCCTTGCAGCAACCGTTTCTGGCTGTCGAATTGGATACATTAGGTAAGTGTTGTGGTTTGCGCCTGTTTGTCGGCAAACAAAGGCTACAGGATATGCCCTATGGTATCGCTTTCCGCAGGACATTGATTCATTGGCATGGCTAGTATACATTCTTGCCCAATTGCAATGCGTCGCCATGACTACCTCACGCGCCACAAGGCGACTTACGAACAAGCGAGCTTACCAGCTATGTACATCTTAAATATGTTCACTTAATGATGGGTCAAGGCTGTTTGAGCACGACATCTAATCCCGTGGTTTCTGTGAATTTTGCAGAAGATGGCCAAGAACTACAGGACGCTCTACTTCAAGCCACTGGCCAGAAAACAGTGCCTAATGTGTTCGTAAACGGCGAACACCTGGGCGGTTGTGATAAGACCCTCGAAGCTCACCAGAATGGTCGCTTGCAGTTCTTGCTCACCAAAGGCGGGCAAGTGGACGGTGAGGCGAAAGAAGTAAATTATGACTACGACTTACTAGTGATCGGAGGTGGTTCTGGAGGACTAGCCGCTTCAAAGGTATCTAAACTGTAAAGATCAAAATTAATACAAACATTCTCCAACAATTGTGTTATATTTTTTTTCAGGAAGCCGCGATTTTGGGGAAAAAAGTAGCTGTCTGCGATTTTGTGAAGCCCACGCCAATGGGAACATCATGGGGATTGGGTGGAACTTGCGTAAATGTCGGTTGCATTCCTAAAAAACTTATGCACCAAGCTGCCTTGCTTGGGCAAGCTATCAAAGATTCTAAAATGTTTGGTTGGAAACTTCCTGAACAAGGTAAAACTCATGTCTTTCCCTTAGTTTGTTATTCAGTTAGCAAAACACGCAACTTTTTAAAATTTTACATTCTGATTATCCGACTGTGCTAGTTAACCACAATTCTGATTATCCGTTTTTGCTAGTTAACCACGATTGGGAAACTATGGTTCAGGCAATTCAAGGCCATATTGGATCGCTGAATTGGGGTTATCGTGTCGCTTTAAGGGAGAAAAAAGTGATTTACTTAAACTCCTATGCGGAGTTCGCCGATGGGGATCCTCATCGTATTCGCACTACGGACAAGAAAGGGAATGTCAAGGAGGTAACAGCAGGAACTGTTTTATTGGCCACTGGAGGACGGCCGAGGTACCCTGATATTCCGGGAGCGAAGGAGTATTGCATTACTTCGGATGATGTGTTCTCTTTGCCTTACTGTCCTGGAAAAACTCTTCTAGTTGGGGCATCCTATATAGCCTTAGAGTGCGCAGGCTTTTTGGCCGGATTAGGTATCGACACAACTGTTATGGTAATATTTAGTTCTTTCGAAGAATACGAGTTACTAAGAACATTTTCTTATTTTAGGTGAGGTCTATTTTGTTACGTGGATTTGATCAACAAATAGCTGAAATGATTGGATCCTACATGGAAGGCCATGGTGTTAAATTCCATCGAGGCTATATTCCTACGAAAGTTGAGCAGTTAGAAGCGGGCAGTCCTGGGCGCTTGAAAGTCACTTCTACCGGCTTAGATGGAGAAATTCTGGAAGAGGAATACAACACAGTTCTTTTTGCCGTAGGTCGTCAGGCCTGTACGGATAAAATCGGCGTGGAGAAAATTGGAGTTAATTTGAATTCCCATAATGGCAAAGTGATCTGCGATGCATCCGAACAAACCTCGGTACCAAATGTATACGCCATTGGTGACATCCTTGACGGCAAATTGGAGCTTACTCCCGTCGCAATCCAAGCTGGACGCCTCTTAGCCAAAGTATACAAAATTAGCAAAATTTTGCATCCTTTACATAATTTTTTTGTGTTTTTCGTTTATAGCGATTATATGCAGACGGTACTTTACTGACGGACTACACCAATGTGCCTACAACAGTTTTCACACCTATTGAATACGGTTGTGTTGGCTTGTCTGAAGAAGATGCATTGGTATTACATGGTGACGATGTAGAAATCTACCATTCGAATTTTACGCCTTTAGAAGTCACCATCCCTAAACGAGACGATAATGCAGGCTATGCTAAGCTTATTTGCCTTAAATCACAGAATGTAAATTAAGAATTGTTTTAAAAAATAATGCAGCTTTGTGCGTAATTATATGACTCTTAGGAGAAAGTGGTTGGTTTTCATGTATTAGGACCCAATGCAGGAGAGATAACGCAAGGCTATGCCCTTGGCTTGAAACTAGGAGCAACCAAAGCAGATTTTGATAATCTTATTGGCATTCATCCTACTTGCGCAGAGGTATACGGAATTAAACTTTTTCTTTGAAGACACTTGACTAAATTAAGTTTGATTTTGCGTAGATATTCACTACATTGCAGTTTACTAAATCTTCTGGTGCTGACGTAAACCAGAAGGGCTGCTGAGGTTAAAGCATCTGCCCTATTGTCTAGCACCCTGCGCTTTTGTCTAGCAACACATGTTATGTGTTGCGAAACGGAGAAACCGCGGGGGCAGAAAGAGGGCAGGGCTTTAAGAGCATTTACGGTGGCAGAGACCTGCTTGGGAGCGTAGCAAACTTTCGTGTTTCTTACGTGTAATGAAGGGCTTCTCTTTCACTCCTATTGGGAGCGGAGAAGACCGGAAAGAATCCCAGGTGTGTTTTGCAAATGAAGTACGGGATTATTCTGTTTTTGTATAATTAACTAGAGTCTGTAATGTTCTCAATTACGGGAAGTATAGATTCGTGTTGTAGCTTAATATCATTTCTATATGTTTTTTAACGTAAATAATGCATACATTAATTTTTATTCATTCAAGTTTCAGTTTGCCCGTAAAGGAATAGAAATGAGCTGCTGCTAATTTATGCTTTTAGGGATCAGACGTGCTACAAGCTTCTGGATAACTACCAATGGGCTATGCAGTTGTATCTTAACTGCTCCAGAAACGACAGAACTGCTAGTAATTGACGCGTTTCAGGAGCAGGTTTCGCTACAAAACTTTTCGGTTGCTATCGATAGGGGGCTATGCAGTTTTGGCTCAACTGCTCCATAAACGATAGAGCAGCGTTTCCACGTCTCCTCATCTTGAGTTACGGTAGGTTAGGACCCCCCTCCGTCATCTTTATTCGTCACCATTCCCATCCCTTGCTCCCGAAACGCGTCTTTTTCTAGGAAAGGGCCATATGGCTCCTGATCCTGAACTACACTTTGATCTTAGCCCAAAGGCCGAGAAGCGATCCCCCGATCCTGAAATGCGTGCCTTTCCCCTACTAAGTCCTTGTTGAGCTTCTTATTAGGGGGCAGCATGTGCTGGTTGAGTATTAGGGAAACGTGCTACCGAAACGAGTAATATTCAGGTAAAAGGCCAGAAAATGAAAGAGTACATTCGCAAACCTCCCAGTGCAGTTCAAAAAAGGTCACGACGGTTTACAAAGCGCGTAATTTAAATCTATTGCTTTAAACTATGTGAGCTTAAAGTAAAAGATGAATTAACTAGGTCAAAGCACAGCACATATACACATTATAGACTAGCGTTACCCAGGTTGCACCACGAGGAGGCAGTCTATTTTGCAACCCATACATAGGTGTTTTACACATATACACATATTGCCAACCAGTTCACAGTAGCCCACTGCAAATCTAACTACTGCAAATGTAACTACATAACTACTGCAAATCTGATAAAAAAAAAGAACTTTAACCCCAGAAGAAACTTTACGATTCTCGACATTCTTCGAAGATCGTTCAATACGAAGACATGCTTCATCGACTAGGCTGATTCCCGCAAGTTAATTAAAAAATGACGAAAAAGGCCTAAAGCGGACGAAAAGACCGAAAAGTAGTTTAAAAAGCCTATATCACCACAAGAAAACATATGAGTGAAGTGATTAACGCAGAGGGTGCCCACAACAGAAGTGATCTTGTAAGTGGCTACGAGATCTTGCGGTTGATCTCCGGCTGACTTCAAAATAGACTTGTTTGCTTGCCTGCACGATAAATAACAAGTTTTAAAAACTTATAAACGTAAGTTTGAAGTGTTACTATCATTCACTCCGAAGTTTTCCATGACCTTTCAACTGAACTTAGTTTCGCAAGGAGGCGTTGAACTCATGACACAAGATTGCATGTCTTCTTCACCTTCACCTGGTCTTGAAAACTAGAATAAAAGAAAAAAAATCATGTAGCTAACACGACAATGAAAGCATATTTTGGCGCCAGATTGGTCTTGTTTGAGTTTGGCCCATCAAAAAAAGTACAGAGGAAAGAACGCAACAGAAGCCATTAAAATACGCAAAATATTTACCTCTCTAAAGTAAAAAGGCTCTGAAAATGTGGGATCATACGACCAAAAATCTTTCGAGATTCCTCCTCTCCCAATTTCCCTCTTTTCGCGATATCGTATATGGAGGTCCTAAAGAACGGAAAAACGCATGACACAAAATTCCATACTAGCGGTAAAAATCAGCTACTAAAGTACTTCAAACCAATTTAATACAGCTTAACTGAGGTAGCATAAGCTCAGCTTTCTCCGCACGTAATCAATTAATTCTGAAACCGATTGAAAAATAAATTACGTTTATCCACCCCCTCAAAAGAATTACGCAGAGAAAAACATCCAAAAACGAAAACAGAAAGTCTGAAAAAGCACTACAATTTGTGGAATTTGGCGTTAATACCTTTTGCAGACCCTCAGTGATTTGATTCACATATTCTTATTCGCTTCAATACATTGTAATTGCATCCGTACACATTGGAAGTTTTAGCGCAAGCTCCTTGTCGAAACTTCCTTCCCGATTGAAATTAATTCCAATGTGTACGCGCTGTCAGGATTGGGAAAAAACGCTCCCTCAGGAGCTTCCTCGAAGATAAAAACATTTTATCTTTGGATTGGAAGTTTCTAGTCTGCTGGGGCGGAGTCCCAAGAACTTGTATGCGATGTGTATGCGTAACTTTCCCATCTACTAGGAAGTTTTCTAAATCGTCAGCCAATCAGAATCGACCTTCACTTTTAGCGCGTGCAAAAGTAAAGTGGCTTCAAGAAGCGCTCCCTTCACTAAGAGATTATGGTCTCAGCGGCACAAATTGCCTAAACGCTTACACATTGGAATTTCAATCGGGATGAAGTTCCGGGAATGGATTTGCGCTACAACTTCCAATGTGAACGGCCGCCTTTAAGAGTTTCGCAACGCAAAAAGTGTATATTCCCACCTACCACCCTCTTTCCGCGGCCTAAATTGCGAAGGTCCTGGAAAACAAACATGGAAGGGGGAAAAAGAGTTAGTCGAAACTTTTACAAAAACCATGGAACTGATGTTTTCTTTCTAACCCCAAAAAATACTTTATCATTGAATTTTTTATCACTCATAAAATCTTTCAGGTTAGCATTAACTGAAACAAAAAATGCAACTTTAATATTGAACATTTTGTATATTAGAGCTCCGTAAGAAGAAAGTCTCAAGAGATTCAAATGAGAAGGAAAATTTCCTCAAATTAAAGTTTTGGAATTTAACAGCCATTTGGAGGAAGGAAATGGTTCTCTTCTCTTACCTCGACCTCCAAAAGTTGACTACCATCGGCACACAAATATTAAAAACATCGCGGAATTGAAGAAAGGTGATCAAGGGACGGTACCCCAGGGATCAGCCAAATGCTCCCACAGGTGGAACCTTTCCTTCTGGCTTTCACGCTCTTCAGAAAAGGCTCTCAAAACCCGTTAGATGAAGTCTTGGCGAATATGTAAGCTTCTTGCGTCACTTCGCAAAAGCACCTTTTCTAAAGGTCAAAATAAACAGAAAACAAAATCAGTCCAACAGACTTAAGTTTGACAATAGAATCAAGCAGCAGGGTATTTTATTTAGAATGTTCAATAGCCTCTCGTCTTTCCGTATATACCCAAACCAGAAAGCTATTGAGCGTCAAATAATACCTAATGTAAATACATTAGGTCTTAAATTTATATGAATACATGGCAGACTATATAATAAGAAGAGATCGGTGCAGTTATGGATTTGGCACAAGTTCTTCCGGCGTTAAAGCTGCACAACTCAGTAACTATAATCTTGATCGTGTTACAAACACAAGAACAATTCGACAGCAGAACGACATGTATGTAGCCCTGTTGGGAGCCAATAGCATATCGAGTTTAAGAAATCTATGCTCATTGCCTAGCCAAACAGATTCAATCATTTTTTAAGCCGTACTAATAATTAAGTAATAAGGGCGACGAACCTCGACGTAAGGTGGACCTCCCACTATAATCCTTTTATTATTACGGATCTATTATATTCTACTAAATTACTAGATACATTTCAAACAATCTTTCCTAAATCCATAACTCGTCCACGTGGTACGCAATGTTTTCACTCAGCTTCATTTGCATAACAGGCAAACACAAAATAGGCGAGGAATTAAGGATGTATCTCCTAAGAAATAAAAATTGCGAACTGGAGCAACTACTCTGATAAAGGTTAACACCTGCGGCATCTTACTTGAGTTTTTCCGCCTAAATTTAACAAAATGGTCCGTTTTAATCATAACAAAATGTCTAAACGAACAATCCGCAGTTCATAGGTTTACATATTCAAAGGTAAACTTACGGACTATGGCCCGAACGTTTTAGGCACCGCAATCAAACCACACCCAAACTCCACAGACGAAGCTACATACATAAACAGGAATTTTGTGCGTAACAACAGACAGTGTAAAATTGACTTACCTTTAAAACAGAACTGTCCCAAAAATCAGTCACAACAGCACTTCCACATCCAAAATGTTCGACTGTACAAGCGCGACTGCGAGGATCAGGGTTGCCAGATTTTTTCTGAGTCAGCAAACCAAAGTAACTTGAAAAACAAACCAAAATAAACCACCGGCCTTCCAAAACAAACCAAAAACAAACCATTTTTTAAAAAAGTGTTTAAAATTCGAATTTCTAAAGCAATTA
Organism: Lepidurus packardi; assembly: GCA_023053545.1. NCBI lineage: Eukaryota > Metazoa > Arthropoda > Branchiopoda > Notostraca > Triopsidae > Lepidurus > Lepidurus packardi. Next base: position 7,267,494 of record JAKZAN010000005.1, on the reverse strand, counting down.
CTTCACTAAGTTGTGGAAAACTTCTGCGATACCACTGCGACCTATTTTCCTATTAAATTAATGTCGGAAAAATCATCGTCAGGAATAAAGATATACTCATCATTAAGCAAAATAGAATACAAACCCCAACTAAATAATAGAACATTTGATTAAGTTACTTTATTATCACAACGAGATCATTATATTTTGGGAATTGGAACCCATGCAAATTTGCTCCTGGCATGTGTGCACCGCAATTAAAATTTCACGTTAAAGAGATTCATTTTAGATTATATCACAAGTGAGGGCTTTTCTGGGTTAACAAAAGGCAGAAATACAGGCATAGCAAGTTAACCAAAATCTACATACATACATGCTACATGCAGGAAAAAAACAAATGATTCTATAAACATGGACAGTAAATGTGTTATAGGGATAAAAAAAAATACTACTCGAAGTGTGCCAAAATCGCGAAGTCTTCAACATCAACTTCATCTTCATTATTATTGTTGTACATATTGTTGCTGAAGTACTGAACCATTGCAGCCGTCACTTGAAAATCCCTACAACATAAATTTCTACTGGAAAGGTACGACTTAATTCTAACAATTGCGTCAAGCATTTTAATCTCAATTCTATTGCGTTGTTTGTTTTTTACGTACGTCACTAGCGAAAATACTCTTTCTACAAAAGCATTAGAAATTGGCAACGATAAACAGGCTAAGCAATATTCAGATAACTCTCTGAATGCAAAAAGTCCTTGTACGTCCAGGTAACTTCTGATTGACGTCCAGAACTCAACTACGTCTCTAGGGACGGCAACATTTTTAAAAAGATCCGTCTCTTACCAGATTACAAGACTAATTTTTCTATACTGGTCTTCGATTATCTGAGCGTTCGTTCCCATTAGCCATTAGGTGGGTCAGGGGTAGCTCAGAGAAAGCAACTTTATCCACCTGTGAAAGAACTCGACTAGGAGATAAGTATGATAGGCCACGAAATACTTCTTTGTTTTCAGGTAACCGTGATTCCATCTGAGAGATTAGTTCCAACAGAAACTTCAAACACCATGCCTGCACGGTTTCAACTACTTTCGCGGCGCCCTCTTTCGCGCCGCAAATTTGCTTTTGAACAAAAATCTTACATTCGGAGGAAAATTTCGCACCGAAGTCTATATGAGAAAGAGGTTTTTGGTAACCTCTAGTGTCAAAAACTCTCCCCTTCACACTTTTGTGATGGAGAGAGAGCTCAAAGAGAAGCTTCTCGGGGTCCACACTGGCACTTTGGAACAATGCATTAATTTGTTCGAATTCTTTCACGAGGGGCGTTAGAAACACAATCAGGAGGTACACAGAATCGTCTTTCATCATATTGCTGATCGACGAACACTTGTACCTCACGCTAGCGGGAGCTTTGAGTTCTACTTGGTTAAAATAAGCTTTCAACTCTTGCCAGTTTACAAGCAAGTTGTACAGAACTTTACCCCTAACTAACCAGCGAGTAGCCGAGTATTTTTGAAACGGAGTTGGAGTACCTTTCCTCTCGCTGTTTACGTCCATTGCTTCGAATAAGCCAAGGAAATCCTCACGCCTTAGCTGGCTTTTCGAAAAAAAAGCAGGGATTTCTGACAACAAAAATCCAATGCTGGATGGCATAACCTCAAAGGCATGCTGCACTACGAGGTTCAGAGAGTGGCAAATGCATCTGAGCTGAACGCAATTTGGGGCTTCGGCCTTAACTCGGGACCAAACTGAATTGTGGGTTCCAATAACATTCGCCGCGCCATCAGAACTATAGCCGATGCAATCAGAAAAACAAAGCCCAACAGATTTTAGTTTTTCTTTCAACACAAGAAAAAGAGCTTCGCCTGTTGTCGATAACACAGGAATTAAACCCAGATAATCATAAAGGATACTATTCTCTTTTTCTGAATAGTATCGCACACATACGCAGAGATGTTTAGCCGCTGTGATATCTGTCGATTCATCAATGAGAACCGAAAACTTCTTATTTCTCAGCTCTTGGGCAAGTTCTTCTTCAAGAGCTTTCGAGATCACATTCTTGATGATCTGGGAGCATTTGGTCCTATGCATCCGCAGGCTTTCCCATCGGCTTCCTTTTCCATTAAGCGAAACAATCTCACCCAGATGGTCCATAGTCAAAATTGGGGAGTGACAACATACGTTCAGCGCCATTTCTGTTTCAGAGTTCTTTCCATTAAACCCTGACCATTTTTTTTTTTGTTTTCAAACGTTTTCCAGGAGGAAAAAATTAATCTAACTAAATTTAACATCACTTGTAACCTTGCATTTCCTCTATTAGGCGCATTTTTCCATTTTTTTCTCTAACCGCGTCAAGCGTGCAAATATAACCAGTAAACATGGTAGTGCACCACTAAGCCGATTACAGCGATCTAAACCGAAAAAGGGACCACAACAATGGCGCGTCTAAGGTAGGATAAATTCGACTAGATTAAGTAAAGCTAGGTTTCAGCTTGTTTGGTCATGAATTCCGCAGCAGAATGGTAGAAACCAAGAAAGTGGTTGGGACTGTATGCATGCTTGCGTAAAGTAGGGTTAACTTGGTTATCTCAGACTCAGGTTGACGGTTTAAAACTGGAAAACGTGGTCGGGATATAATGGAAAGTACATACCTATCTGAGCTTTTTTAACTTCGTCATTTTTAGATACAGCTACTGGCTTGAATGATAACTGCCCCTGACTGCTGGTCTTGCTAGTGTCTTTTGCTATGTGCAAGGCAGTCTTTTGGTGTTGCTCTAGAGAACCCTTGTGGGCTTTTAGGTTTGAATGGCACAAAATGCAATACGCACTTTCGGTGCCATCAGAGCTCTTCTTCACCCATGGGAAGTCGGCTTCCCAGTCCTTTCTATATTTTCTGGACATCCCTGGCAGACCGTACTAGCATGTGATAGGAAATGTTAATGAAGAAATAGGCTACAGTACAATGATGCAAGAAAATGCAAAAGAACACAATTAAGTATGAACACAAAACTTGACAGGCAGAATGCACCGCGAGATAACCCATAAAGAGAAACCAATAACAAAATAATTGTATATCTTAAAACTACGAGTACTTACCAGCACAACGGATGTTAAAAATTACGGAAGAATCATATGCGCCCAACAATAACTACGTTTTGACTGTATCCAAACAAAAGACTAGCGGGCGTGACACGTGCGTCACATAAAATGTAAACACGTGGACTAAACACAGGAACTAAAAAGACGCGTATCAGGATCATACGCCGTACCCAATCACCTTCCGGAAACCGTACGAAGCGCGAAATACAAAACACGAATGCAAAAAAAAAAAAAAAAAAAAAAAAAATAGGAGCCAAAAGCTAATTTATCGAAACGTGCATTAATTTAGAGAGATTATTCTGTAGCCTAGAATGAATTTGCGACGATTTCTCCAAACAAACCATAAACAAACCAAAAAACCAAACCAAATTTTCGTAAACCAAAGCCTTTCAAAACAAACCATTTTTCCCATTTTTGGTTTGGAAAAAAACCATCTGGCAACCCTGGCGAGGATGCAAGCTTGGCCAAATGCCCCTTGCGTCTTTCAGTGACGCGCGTTATTCAAATCCAATGGAACTCTACAAACATACAATCTCTAATTTTTAAGGTATACCTTATAACAACAGGTATTTAAAGCTTAGCCAGCATAATAGAGATAGATTGGAGGTAAAGGTTTTAACCTACTTTCTCGGTCTCAGTAGGTTATGTGGGTGCGAAGGAACATAAGAGGGATAGATTCACAGACTTGCCCACGCCCCCGCAAAAGTAGGCATTCATAAACAACTAGAAAAGTGTTCGCAAAGAGAACAGAATATTTACGAAACGAGGGGCTTGGCGACCTTTCTCTCGGGCATTCTAGGGAGTTTTGGACTGACGTTCCATGATCCACGTTCTAAACCGTTGTTACCTTTTTTGAACTGTACTGGGAGCCTTGAGAAAGTACCTTTTGATATCATGTCCTCTTACGTGAATTTACTCTTGGGGGAAAGTCGGTTCAAAACCCTTACATTGGAAGACATGGAAAAAGAGAAATGGATTATTGTGGCTAGCGAGATGCTTAGTTTCGTCGCTAAAAGATGGCTCTCCTCACTATTGACATTTGTTAAAATTAGTTAAAAAAGTAGTTACACGTGGTCTTGTTGAACGAGGCCAAATCTGTACTCTTCTCAAAATTAATTTTAAAAAACTCGTTATTATGCTTCACTCTAAACACGTGTTTACAAATAGTTGGGTCCATCGATATACGTATCCCTTCTTTTCGTCTATGTTTTTACCGCACAGAAAATTTAAAACTTATCAAGATCAAGTGATAGAATTTATAAGCTCTAAGAAGCTCCAAAGTGATTTACATTCATCCACAGAGACCCAAAACTCTTCCTTGCAAGTCGAATTGCCAAGCTTGAACCCAAAATTAGCTGCCAACAGTCTTCTTAAAATAAAGAATTCTTCTAAAATAAATACTGTATTGTCAATGTGTTCCTCTGTACTTCCTATATTAAAAGGAAAACTAGCGTCTGTTCAGGCGTACGATACCCTTCTTCACTATTTAATCTCAAATGTTCAAGCGATACCTCATGACCAGCTTCCTTGCGTATGTTATTATGGCAGTTTAGGCAAGAAAAACCCACTAACCAAAACCCTAGTGAAACAAGTATATAACGTGCTCAAATTAGACCAGTCTTGGCTACGCGAAGAAGCCTCAATCACGGAAATCTCAATTTTAGCACACGCCTTTTTTGTCCTCGATGTGAAAATTAACTCCAAACCTTTGCAACAAGCCTTCGCAACCAAATTAGAAGAGCATTTGGAAACAGAACCTTTTAGCCCAATGCTCCTACCTGTCTTAAAAATCTTACGGTTGTCAAATTATCATCCAATTTCCCTCGTCCACAAACTAGTCGATTTACTCACAACTAGCCAGGCACCATTAAACTTGGCTGAAGTCTCTCATACTCTTGCCTTGATAGCAGACAGCAAAATCGTCGTCGAATCTGTACCTTTGTTCGACAGCCTTCGGAAAATCCTTCAAAGCAATCAAGCCAAAGATCGAATCGCTCCCCATGCTTCGTTCTACCATCCAGCCCAGAGGTCGAGAGCTAAGGACTTCACCCGCTTCTTGTGGGCGATAAGCTGTATCATCCATCCGTCATTGGATGCGTCAAGTTCAGTGCCCTTTTTAACCGAACTAGTACAGGACTTCGAAAAGCGCCTGGAAAATCAAGAATTTACAACGGAACCACACATGATCGCAGACATTGCATTATCTTTTGCCTGTTTAGGACTTTACCCTAAACCAATACTTTCCACCGTTCTAACGTCGCAATTTGTGAAAACTGCAGTGCAACAATTGGAACCTTTACGCTTGTCGCGTTTAGCCCTCTTTTTAACCTGTGTAAACATTGAGAAGCCGAATATGATAACGATTAAGCATTTCGGAGAAGAACTGCTTACGTATCCTAGGTTACCGGAACCGGATGTTGAGAAAGAACTGCGAAAAAGACCTTTATTGCGACGTGCGTTCCAACAAGTCCTGAACCATGCTAATGCGGGAAGCAACGGCAATCTTGCCGCAACTTGCCGGGCGGTAATTCCGCATTTGAACATTGTCAGCGTCGTCATCAAGTCACCCAGGCACGTGTACCAACTTGCCTAGATAGCTCTTTGCATAGAAAATTAATCCTTCCTGTATGTTATAATAGGAACGAGACTTGCCTGGAAGTTCTGGATTCTCATGTCTGTCTGATTCGGAGTTGTTTACCAGACAGGCTAATGAGACTCAAAATGCGCTTACTACCCCAATTAGGCTATGAAATCATTACCGTGAGTTAAGTAACTGAAATATGCATTTAAACTACTTATTACGTTATTTATAGGTGACGCCTGACGACGTATTGTCCGCACGTGTTCCTCCTTTATCCTCGAAAAAACTTGAATAAATGACCTTTAGCTATTGATAGAAAATCTATATTTTTTCAGCAAATGATCACAAATCTTCTAAACGAAGACCCAAATTCCCTGTAATAAAATTTTTCCCTCGGCTCCACAACTAGACAATGAAGGCTTTAATGACTTGTTGGATTGTCCGACGACAAACAGGGCATGTTTTCCGAGCCCGCCACATTCGCTTGGAACAATAATAACAGTAAACAACATGGGAAGTTCTTCCATGTAAGAAGGCTCCATTACAGGGACGCATGCCACAATTGTCACACAGCCATTCTCTTCGATTCAAACGAACAGATCCAGGGGGCACACCGGAATCTTGAGAAGATGTCGACGGCTGCGAACTGTTCTCGCGCACTAAGTCACCGACACCTTCTCCCGTGACGGAATTCGCTTGCTGCGAACCACTTTGTGAAGACGAAGCTTGCTCATTTTCTTGAGTACTCGGAGACTGCGGAATTTCCTGAGAGGAAGAAGGGTTGTCTCCATGACCCATGGGTCCATCCACCACGTCTTCAGAAGCATCCTCGGAGGCTAAATCCATGTTTGATGTGAATGCATGGCCAACAGAACTTACACTGTTCATCAGATATGGTCTTATCCCAGCATCCGTTGACTGAGAGTCCGAGTTCTTAGCCTCCCTTGCTGCCTTCCGGCGGTTCCGGACACGCCTTGTCGGACGTGGAGGAAGCCAACCCTTGCGGACCTAGTATCAATAAGGATTTTTTTAGATTTAAGATTACCAGGAGGATAATTTTACCCGATAGCAAGCATTACAATAACGAATCTTTGGGGTGTTCAGGCGATGACAGACTACGCACTTCCATTTGTCTCTTGACGTGATTTCATGATCCGAGTCCGAATTTGCTTCTGCAACGTTTGAGCGCGGTGGAGAAGAGCGAATGATCACGTCTTCATCCGAAAACGAAGCTTCACTTGTGTCCGCACAGAAACCCGCATCAGACAACGCCGATGACGCTAGGATGGGCAGAACGTTATCCTAAGGAACAATGCATGTAAGCAATAAAGTTGAAACTGATCGAACAGGATTTTATTACCTCCATTCCTGAAGAAGAATCCGTGCCCATGCTGCTACTGTCCGAATCGGTGGCAATTTCGTACTCTTCTTCTACGTTTACCAGGGTGGCTGGGATTGTAGACGCCAAACTGGCATAACTATAGTTCCCTATGCAGCCCGAATTGTGTATAACCTCACGTTTATCTTCGTCCGGGCTCCAGTCATCCCCAGAGTCTCTCACTATAGCTGTGAAGAAGAAAAGATTATGTACTGCTTGACTTCAATAAAAAAAAAACTAAGATGAATTACCTGTTTCATACCCTTGATAGCTATATACGGTTTCTACGTCTGAATCACTACTACCACTCTCGTTTTCCGCTTCCAAACGAGGGCGTTTTGACTCCGGCTCTTCGAATGCTTCAAGGCAAGGAAGCAATCTTAGCATATCAGGAATGGCAATTTTTAGTTTATGAACAGCAAATACCTGATGACTCTGCGTATGTAGCTGACATACTGAAGGAAGTAGCGGAGGATTAATCGTCACTTGGGTTTAATACTGGAAAAACAATAAGCATACTTGTTTACAATCAGTTTAGTATTTTTTGTATTTACTAAGTATTTTTGGCCAAGAAGTGGTATCTTACCTTTGGCTTTAAGTTCCAGGAAAACTCGACGATCCTGGGGAGAAAGGGCTAACCCGAAAGTTTCCTTTAAATTTGTATTCAGGATTATGCTGAAGCTTGAACTTTTCACGATAATGAGCTGTGCACAACAAACTGAATTTCTAGTTCAGCTGATGCGTTATATAGAGTTTTGCTTCGTGCGGGCGTTGATTCCGTTATATTGCAATGAACGCTTCTTCTACAGCTGACAACAGAGCTTGTTATGGCAAGTTTCAACGGACAAGGACGCGTGCTCCGCCGTTTTCCCCGAACTCTATGCCTGTAGCTTTAATCCAGCCAACCTGTCTGGACAGGATAGAACGTTGAAAGTAAATGGGTGGAGTAAAAATGCGAACGGGGCGTAAGAGAGAGGTTAGAGACTTCGCCCTGGATTCCTGGTGCATTCAGGGCTTCATTCATTGAGTTCGCGGTTTGACGATCTTCAATGCAATGTTAATATGTGAACTAAGAACCAAAACCGGACCTTAACACTGAATTCTGATTGGTTGGTCGGATGCTAAGCAAATTCAAATTTGGACTTTGAGAACCACTAATACTGACAGCGAGAAAGCATTCGTGTTTATTTCATGTGTGCTTCACTCATATTTATTTTCTTTGGTCCACCTTTACCTACGAAATAATGAGATAAATCCGAACTCTTTCTAGCCGATCGAACAGAACTCTACTGACTATGGACTGGTTGCATATATCTAAACTTTAAGCAAATACGGTTATTACTTTTACTGTTTGGGATCTTTCCACAAGATTTGGTAGATTAAATTATATTAAGCCTGAGTATGGTAGCAACTTTATTTTTCACGTTTTCACACGGGTTTACTATAGTTCAATCGCATTTTTCGTAGCATTACTTGCATTTTTCTTAGCATTTCTTAGCATTGCATTTTTCAAATTAGTGAAGGTAAAATTAAAAAAGCGAAATTGTCACGCCCTCCGGATTACCTACGTTACTCTAAACATATTTTCAAAATCTCGTGATAACGAGACTTGAGGGCAGATATGCAGCCCGATTCCGTATTGCATCAAGGATCACGAATCCTTCCACTCTTTTAATGTAGTTTGCGACTGATTACGTAAACATTATTAAGGCATCAAATTATTGACTTGATTTTTAAAAATGTTCATTGCTTTCATTCGTTGTACAATTGGACTATAACTACCAGTCGAGCTTCGTGGTCCTTGTGGCCTAATAGTTCATAGGATTTAAACAAATTACGCTCTAATTAACGGTATACGCAAAGATATGTTTACCTGAAAGATTATGGTTATGTATCGAACTTATGTATGGGTTAAAATTAAATAATTCGTTTGATGCTAATCTAGAAATATAAGTAAATAATATTGATTGTATTACTTATTCACAACATCTATCGGTGATTCCCGTCCATGCTAATGCCCTTTTGTGTTATGTGTCGCATTACCCTGCTGAGGAAGTCTAAAGTGATTGTGAACTCAACTTATTATCACTAGGTTGGCGCGAAATACGGGTTATTCGCTGAATGTAGTCAAGTTGCTTCATAATCCTACAGGATTTGTTTTAAGTTAATGTGAAAACCGAAATTTTATCCTGCTTGGTGCTGGGGCTTCAGTTGTGAATAGTTTGGCAACTAATACTTACCAACGTATTTAAAACAGCTCTGTTTTCCATTTAATCTTCTTAATAAAAAAAGCTCATTTATATCCCTCAGCTTTAAAAGTCAATTGGAAACGGACTAGTTCACTACTGCCATTAGAGACATTTTAAATGAAACAAACGACGAAGGTTTTAGTAGTAATCCCCGCTACAAAATCCTAAGCGAAAAATAAAGGATAAAGGAAGCCAATTGCGTATTGCTTGTTCGTCATTACCATTTCTTTCCCTTAGCAACGGCATTGCCGGCCAGACCAGTCCGTCCTAAGTAGTCTTGGACGATAGACGAACGTGAGGCCGCTTCCTACGTTCCACCAACGTCCAACTTGGGAAAGATGCAGTAAAAGTTTAAACACGTACTTTAGTCCTACCAAATTGCAGCTCTTATCTAAGTGAGTGACTCAAGTTTTGCTTTTAAATCCACCATGGACACTACTGACTTGGACCCAGCGATGAAGAATCTCCCTGACGCGTTTGCCGAAGGAATTCCAGACAAACTCGAGCCGGGTATCACCGTTGCGAAACCAGGTCCGCGTTCATTTTTAGGCCTCCGACGTAAGCGGGGTAAAAAGGAGAAAAATAATTCCTCAACAGCACTGTCAGAAGCCCAGGAAACGGTGGTAGAGGAGCCTGCTTCCGAAAATTTAGACGACAATTCTTTAACAACGCATTCAGATCCCGAAGGCGCTGGCTTGAAGTCCAAGTTGAAGAAGAAAGGTCTCACCCACGTTTTGTCCAAGTACAGGCCCAAAATTCGGCGAAGTCCTTCGGCACCTACGGATATGCGCCCTCTAAGTAGCAACAATTCCGATGGGACCTCTTTGACCTCAGAGGACTCCCTCTCCTTGACCTTACCTCCCCCTACGGGCGGTCAGTTCGAAACCTCGATGGGTTCTACCATGTCCGGCTACAGCACTCCTATGCCCCTGACCAGCTCGGGGTACGCAACTCCCGTGTTCTTCGAATCGACTGAAGAACCCAGCACACCGGAGATTTCTCATACAGAATCATTTGGCGAAACAGAGGAAGATGACCACCCGCAAACTGACTCTTCCTTGACGCCAAATACGGTGAGATTTCTTTCTCCAGCTTTAGCCGGGCGCCAGGTCTGTCCTGGGCCCATACTTAACTCGCTTCAGGAACTTGAGTCCGAGCATGTTGCCCAAATTATTTTTTCGAAATTGTCACAGGTTTATGCTGCAGCGGCAGACAAGGAAGCTGAAGAAGTGTCCGTGTCGCACACCAATGGCACTGATAAGTCTTCCAGTGACGAGGATTTGAGTCACGGGCGTGTTAATAAGGTTTCCCAAGAGCCCACGGAACAAGGACAAGCTGCTGAGTCGCAATCCAGTAGTACAGGCAACAGTATGGCACAAACCAGCCAAGTACCCATGATGCTCGATATCCCATCCCAAGTGAAGGGACAGGACGCAATCAATTTTTCCGAGTTGGAAGATTTGATTCAGAGTCCTGAATCGGGACTGGGTTCCGATGCAAGTCCTGTGCCCATCGAAGAAGCGCAAACCAAGTCACTCGGCTTGGATCCTGAAAAGTCACGTGATGACCTTGCTTCCCAGGAAGGAGCAGTTTTGACATCCGAAGCCGAAGCCGTCAATTTTCCACCATCATCGTCGCCATCTCGTATTGCAGCCTCCCTAGCCAAGCTAGGCATGCATCCTACCACGGAAGCCTCAGTGCCCGTAGTTACCACTACTACGCAAGATGTGCCGGTAAACATATTGGTTTTTGTAGATTCGCTATGTCGTTATGAGTTTAATCTTTAAATCCTGCAAGCATTCTTGACTTGCTGTCAAGCATTCCATGCATCTGTACTGCTAAAGTGAAAGTTGCTTCGTTAATAGCGAGAAGAATTTACCTGCTCAAGTCGAATGGGACAAGGTAAAAGCTAACTACGGGTTTCCCCTTCAGAATTGCTCTTATCTCGGCTGAGCTGCTTTAGCTTGGGGGGTGGGGGGGGCAACGGCAACTTTTCCTGCTCTGTTCAATCGGTCCATTGTGCCCTTTTTCCCATCTCTGGGGTACAGTTTTCACTTCAGTCTTCCATCTGGAACAAGGCAGCGACGATACTTGCTGTAGCTGTTCCCACCAAACTTTTCTTGTGCTTTCATGCTGTTTACACAAATTTGGTTAGGAGCTTTTTGTTTTTCGTTCTGATTTCAGATAAGTTTTTATCTATTATCGTGATCTGTGTCTTTACTCTTAAAACTCGTCAAGAAAGGGTCGAACGTCCCACGTGACGGAGCATTTAAGTTGGATCTCATTCATTGCCACTTGCTTCGTGGTCCAAAATGACTAGTCCAGTAAGGCGCGCTGTCGTGGCCCCCATACGCCGAGATGCAGACAATGGGATTATACGAGGGGTAAATGGTTTTTGTTAAAAGATCAAGAAAATAGTTTGACGCTTGCAGGCAAGGCAGAGCGGGTTAATCGTAGACTTATGCTGATAAGATGTTGCTGTGCTATCCTGAAGTGACTCACTTTGGAACAGTATACAGAAAAGGGATACAACCTTTTCCTTTTAAACAACTTGACTTTCCCTCTCGCCTTCGCGGGTTTGGTCGTAGCGTTGCTCTTAATCCCATGGCTTTTTGACAAGGGGGACTAATTAGGGTCATGAATCTCTTTTGTTTTTGTCTTTTGCCCTCGACTTCATAGGTTTCTGGAGAAAGGCGCGAATATTTATACAAAGTCCTGGTGATAGGCGAGTTGGGGACAGGGAAAACTTCCATCATCAAGCGTTACGTTCACCAGTTTTTCTCTCAACACTACCGCGCTACTATAGGCGTGGATTTTGCTTTGAAAGTCATCCATTGGGACCCCAATACCTTGATAAGGCTTCAGTTATGGGATATAGCAGGTATACAAGCTTGCATGTTTTAAACCGTATACGTTAAGAATCCTTTGTTTCGTAGGGCAAGAAAGGTTTGGGAACATGACGCGAGTTTACTACAAAGAAGCTGTAGGAGCTTTCATTGTCTTTGATGTCACGCGTAATGCCACCTTCGAAGCAATTACCAAATGGAAACAAGATTTGGACTCGAAAGTCCAGTTAGCGGATGGCAGCCCCATCCCTTGCGTTCTACTAGCTAACAAAGTATGAACTTTTAGTTTATAATGAACTTGTGAAGTTTATGACAAAAATGACTTTTTAATTCCAGTGCGATCAGCCGAAAGAAGGTCTCGTGCAAAATTCACACAAAATGGATGAATTTTGTAAAGAACAAGGCTTCGCTGGTTGGTTCGAGACGTCAGCGAAAGATAACATCAATATCGAAGATGCTGCAAAATTCTTAATTTCCAAGGTGAGACAATCTTAGTTCCTTTTTTCAAGAAATCGGCCTTTTCTTTTAACAATGTGTCTACAGATTCTTGCCAACGACCGCTGGAATTCCGAAGAATCTACAGATGCTGATAAGTTAGCATTGGACGCCAAAACTGGAGATGATCCGCTTAAGAAAAGCTGTTGTTAAGTCTAAGTAGAAAACCATATGCCATGTTTGCAAAAATAATTATAGAAAAATGTGTGCCAAGCTTACTATTGACAGAAACTGTTTTCGGTATAATCTACACAATACTTGAATGTAATACCTTCGGGATGAGCGAAGACCCCCAAGAAGAAAAAACGGTTTGCATATGGCTTCTTTCTGGAATCCTTCTAATGGATTAAAATTAGATGAACATGTAATGATCGCAATCACTCTAGTCTTGCGTACATAGGACCTCTTTGTCTTCTCGGACTATCTCACTAAAGAATGTATGGAGTGATGCAAAGTATAAGACGATAGAGCACCTTTTCTGTTACCGACAGCTATACATGATTGATATTTTTTGGGCCCAGAATTATATAATCTCTGCAATAAAAAAAACTCAGATTATTAATGATGCGACTGTTTATTTCCATTTAATAGTGCTAAATGTTAGACAACACACGTACCATCAAAAATGGGTCGAGTCAAAAATAACTACTGGGTGGGAAAGACTACAGAAGATGGGATAAAAACAAATGTTCTTACCAGCATCACGTGCCTTCTTTGGCAAGTTTTCGCTTTCCAGATGCCAGCAATACATGCGAGACTTGCTCGTATACGACGAACGTAATGGCTGTCGCAGGAACAACACGTATTAGGCTGGGGAAAAGTCCTTTATAAAAACCAATCACGCCTTCGCCTCTGAAAAAAAAAGAATAAAATTGAAAATCATAAGCGCGTAACAAATGATTCATAACAAGAAAAGAACGACGCGTTAGAATTCAAATGTTTTATTATTACATCTCCTAAAGGCTCAGAGGAGCAAAACAAAGACTTGGCACATAAACGCTTGAATTGAAACGCAGAAACGTTCGATCTTGTATTACGTAACAACCAAAGTTCCCCATGGCACTTTCTTTTGGGCTTACAGAACCAGGGTAAAATTTTCTCATATTGCAATAATACTGAGCTAGGAGAGTGTAATAAAATTCTGAAATCCAACAGCTTCACTGCTTTCATTATCCTGTGCAAGACATACTAAACACAACTACAGACACAGCAATCCTAATCAGTAGATTACATATTGAAACGTTTTTTTTTTTTTTTTACCAAAACAAAAGATTTGTCATAGCTGAGACAGTTTGTGCTGTACACCGGAGAGCTTCGAAAGACGGAACTTTTTTTACACACATAATTTATTTACTGTTTCGTGTTTGCCCCCCTCCCCCCTCTGTTCCCTATACTATCTGTCGCTGTTTGTGCAAGTCTCGTAAATGAGGAATACGAGGCAAATATTGGGAGTGACATGAATCAAATAAGGCACTAAACCTTTATAAAACCCTCGCAATTTTTCGTACCTCCACGTTTGCTTGATGACGTCCATTACACCCGCGTATTCTCGATGCTGATCCTGTAATCGTGCACGTACAACCTGGTACGGATAGGTGGCACAAGCTGCAAACAGCTTCGAAAGAGCGGCAAAGCTTAGGTATTCTACGGTGGCCTGTAAGCGAAGGGAAAGAAAACATTAATAAATCCGCGAGCACGCGAATGGCGCAACTGCTTTGAATACTAACGAGTTTCGTGTCGATTGGCATCTTGCGATGCATGTTATACTTGTTCTTCATTTCCTCGTACGCCATGAACTGTAGTGCGCCATGAGAAACTCCAAAAACGCCAGGTATAAAACCCTACAAGCACCAAATATTTACAATTGTTGATAAATTTTACCCAAAACAAACTTACTCTATATAAGCCTCTTATGCCTTCATAACGATATGTTTTGACTAGGGCGTCCACCATTCCGCTATAGCGTTTGCTATCTGTTACTGTGGCCACTTCCGAACCGTACTGTAAGCATAGTCTTGTCTTTACAACCCACAATGGGTTTGTCAGAATAAGTGTGAAAACTCCAGCCTCAGCTGCGGCCAACATGTGCTTCATCGGTCCCAATGCATGAGTAGTGTCCCCTTTCTGCATACGGACCTTAATATCATTATAACTATTTAAAAAGAGTAATTAGATAAATAATACGTTAAAAGGACTTTCTATGCCTACAAGAAAAAGTAGGACCCCCAAGCAGCTCCTGCTCCCCAGACATTGGGTGTCACACCACGATATAGGCCTTTGGGGCCTTCTACTTTCAAAATTGTAGATACTGCATTCATAAGCCCATTATATTGAGGTCGTAGTGCAACTTGGCCGTCGTTTACTAGAATACAGTTATGTAATTTAACCTGGCGTTCATGATAAGTAAAACTTACCAGCAAAGCGAATTTTGAGCAAATCTAGCGGGTGCAGAATTAAGGTGGAGGCTACACCTCCAGAAACACCAGCCAGCAGGTGTTCATAGCGAATTTGACTGAGAAAAGACAACATACTAGTTGGTTCAGGAAGTGCACTTGGTGACGTGGGCAAAGACGTTTTGGTGGATGCCATTCTATACGTGGATGTTATATCACAGAAAATAAGAGTCGATCTTTCAATTAAGAAGCGCCAAAAAGTCCCGAAATCAAATTCTCAATCCAAGTATCAGCAAGGTCGTCTGATCACAAGTTTGCCTTCATTTTGTCGGGAACCTGTAACGAAAAAATAAACGTCCCTAAGACAAGGAAACACTGGCAAATGCCTGAATTCAAAAAACGTCAAATCTAGAGCTTTCACATCTGTGATCAAGGCTAAGAAATCAAGTCAAGGCCATCCTATTATATTAGACAGCATGAGCATGCAATGATCAGGTAGTGCATGCGTGCACATACCAGACAATTCAAAAAGTTTTACTGTATGATACACTGCATACAACTTAATCTAAGTTTAATCATCAGTATTACCTTGAATTGCGTTTTAAAGTAATCCACTTTACTCTTAACGTTCACAAACGACGTCTCCTGAATCACTAGCAACTGTCTCGAGAGCGCGCTGTACGCTATGCCCGAGAAAAGGGGCCCGACTCTGGGCGGGACCTTCGTCATTGGGTGGCATGACTGAGCAAATTTTCTGATAGGTCCCTCGGGTCTAAATTACTTCACCTTTCACGTATTTAAAAGGGTTTGGCGTTCTTCCCCATCCTGTTTTTTCGAGTATCTTGTTTACAAAAATTCGTGCCAACTACAAACTAAATAAACAAGTTACGGTATGCCCGTCACGTACTAAAACAACCACACTTGATGCGAAAGTGGGAAATAAATGAACGTCTAGATCCATATTCTTTCCGAGAAATAAACGCAACCTTTCTTACAAAAGTGAGTTCGCGGAAATTTTTCATTCGACCGTTGCCACTTGTACAAAAGTAAAACATCACCATATTCATCAATCAATATCCATCCACAAAAACTTTTCATACAGAAATTCCCGTCCAACTCGTCTCCCAGCTTTTCGATCTTTCAATAGCGATGTCTACAAAGGACAACGAATTCGGAATACACGCTAATATAGTCTTGCATCCCTTCTAAATCTTCCCTTCAGCTCTCAATTTGGCTGCGTAGCGCCGTACGTTTCCAATGTAATCCAGCATAGCCGTGGATAAGGCAGTATCTACTATAGTTTGAGGTAGCCAGCCTTTCAGATTTGTATCCAAAAGCCATTGGAAAACACACTTGTTGGGTTCATTAGGCACTGGCCTCATAACCCAGCACCCAGGGCCGTTTTCACCCCTATAAAAACAACCCTTTCAGTTAGTCAATCCCCGACGTTTTATCTTCTTTAACCTAAATTCTAATTTACCTGACATGGTCTTTTTGTGCTGGCATGGGGGCGTAAGGTACAGATTTGCCTGATGATATATAACAGCCCTCTTTGATGGCCCAATGTCTCAAATTAACAAAATCGCGACTGGACACCAAGCCGCCACCGCCTTCGGCGGCGAGCTGATAACTGATATCCGTACAATCATCCAGCACCTTTACAAGAAATCCATTAATTATGGGAAAGTCTTCTATCAAAGTACAACAGGACTTACTAGCAAAGTCCGACATTCTTGTAACGTAGGATTCCAGCTTGGCACTTGTTCAATTTTGTAGAACAATTCGTCTAACAAATACTTGGGAGGAACATCCACAACACCCTGGTCCATAAAATTACAAACAAGGAAAAACACAGAATAAATTGGAGGTTTCATGACACTTATGGTTATCTCGTTTCGAATTTACTACCGTAAGTTTGTAAATTTTCCCAGATTTCGGTAAATGCTTCGAGTGTACTGTGTCTCCTTTAGCATCTTTCTCTAGTTTCCATCCGTCCGAATTCAACGTTTCCCATGCCTTATCCAAAGCTTCTCGTGCCTGCTGGCAGTACACTTCCTCCTGAAATAAAGACATTCAACAAATGGCAACAACATTAGCAACCTTGGCTTGATTAACAGATCAATAGGAACACAGCAACCGAAAAACAATAAAATAGAGCGAAAAAACACGTCAAGCCTCAACAATTCCGGTCAACGACCGTTTCGGAGACTAAATAAAGCAGCCTAATTAATTACCGTCCAGATTTGTTCCACACTATCTTCTTCGCCAGGTTCTTCACCGGATCGCATAAAAATTAGGGACTTCAACTTGGCTGAGATCGACTTCATGTTGGTTTAATTTATTCTACGCAATTATCTTGTGCACCAAGGTTTGTACGAACAAGCGAAGAACAAGTGAAATTTCAAGTGCGAAGCGTAATAACCAGCTCCCACTCAGCAAGGAACGTAAAGGGAAAAAAAAGAAGATAGATAAGTCACAACTCGTTTGTTGACAAGGTCTCAATGAAAAATTGCTTCACGAGTTGCGTAATTCCTAAGGGTTGTCACTGTCGTCAATGATCGTACGACTCCTTGCTGTCTCGGCTCCGTCCAACAGCACACTAGCACGTGATCGATAACTAACCGTAAGTAAGAGGAAAGCTGTCTCTTGCTCAGCAACAACGGTAGGAGCACTAAGATCTGATCCTGACTAGATGTGATACCCATGGACTATGACCACAGAATTAGAGACATCCTAAGATTTGCGCCATTACTGTTTCGGTTGATAAGAGACTAAGGCTGGAAAACGCCGGCTTCGTGAATGATATAGGAGCAGCAGGCACGGGATGAATAAATTAAACTGACGGTGGCGTCGGCCTCACATGGTTTAAAAATTGGTATATACCCTCTTGTTCGCCTGAAACCCCACCCTTCTGTGTCCAGAACGCATAAAAGAGGAGCATTTTACCAAGGGTTCCATGAATAAGCCAATTTGGGTAGTGGCCCATATGGAAAATCCCATTATCCCCTCAAAAAAAGTAAATAGGACGTTCCTGAATACGAAACGATGTTTGGGGGAACGACCTGTACGTTTACTTCTGGAATTGCCTAACGAATTGAGTTACACTACGCTGGTGAGATGAAATGGGAGGTGAGGAGATGCACGAGAAAACGGAAAGCGAGAGGAGGAAGAAAAATGACTGTTGGTGTAGGAAAAACCATAGTCAACGGGGACTTTCTGCTGCCTTGCCTACATGCCAAGGCCTTTTGGCGTAATATGTACACAGCCTGTAGCGGGGAGTTTCAAGGTCTTTTTCGCCGGTTTATATCCAGCTTATAGTTCAAGTGTACATACGCAAGATTAAAAATGTAAAGGCAAGGATGGACTCCGTCTAGTGTTAGCCATAGAGAGCGATAACACTGACCAGACAAGTATAGGATTCCACTGGGATGTAAATAGGAGAGTAGAGGACTTACTTCTCTGGAAAGGGGAGTTCGTCGTCTCGGTCTTCGGACAGTTTCTCTAGTGTCGTCCTCTTCCTCGGAATCTAAAATTGTAGACAAGGAAAAAGATAGAATATTTGTGTCGTGAAGTTTTCGGATTGTTACTACCATGAGGAGTTTCTAGAGGAGAATAAAAGCAATTGTTGTGATCAGGAGGTAAAAGCCCTGCTGGCTCACGAGGCACTAAAGGTTCTCGATCAAATTCACGGCGAAAGGCTTGGTGAAACTGATTAGCTTCTAATTCTTGAGGAAGGACCCGGAAATCAAGAAACCAAGCTTCTCCCCACGAGATCACGAATGAGGAGAGTATAAGCAATACTTCCAAGGTATAGTTTGCGGTCTCGGACCACTAAAATATTGTAACAACAGACCATTGCCACAATTTCATATGCCACAACTGAAACCACAAACACGAGTAACTTACATTATATACAAATACTTTTGCTATCAGAAAAGCACAGCTTCCTGCGGTGGAAATGGCAATAGTCCACCAATGATTGATGTTAAGTATGGCATAAAACAGGATTAAAATAACGAATCTGATTGTTCCAGCTAACTGAAACGAAAGAGAGCACATAAGGCTGTATTTTTTTTACTTTTTTTAAAATTTTTATTCTATTAGCACTTACGACAACGTCAAATAGAGACGTATGAATGTTGTAGTTTACGATTTGTCGGTTGAGCTCATCCCAAATATTAACGCCCCTTATCTAACGTTTTTAAATTTCTTCTTACTGTGCTAAAATAAGCTTTACGGTTCCTTACCACAAAACAAATCACCCACAGGAGGCAGGTGAAAAGGAAGTCGAATGTTACAAATAAGCAGAAAAAACGTCGGACTGGAGATATACGCCCATCAGACCGATTTCCTGCAATCACGCGTTCAGGTACTAAAAAATAAAATTATCGGTTGTTAGCTTAACAGTACACTCCAATAGAATTAATGGTAGAGATTGAGATATTTCAAGGTTAACAATAAAATGGTTTCAAGAATGGCAAACAGTACAAACGTACCCTTACCGAGCCTAGGAGCTTCAGGAATATAAGACGAATGGCCAGGCATGGTAGTGTCCAAATACGCTGAAGTATTACTGGAAATGCTATTGTTGAAAATAGCTTCTGCGGCTATTCTGACCCGATGTTCCCGGTTACGTTGTGCAGGGTTATTCGCATGTGAACCAACCATTGCAACATGGGGCGTTAAAAACTAAAATATTTAAAATGGGGTAGAGGTAGAGAGAAAGTTCTTGTGGTGTGACTTATGACCCAGTAAAGATAAAAAATCACAATGATGCAGTACAAGCTTTCTAAACGATTTAAGCTTCTACACATTCACAGTTAGATAATCACGATAACCGACGAAAATGTTAAAGCTCAGTTGGAAACTTTCACTTTTTCCCCTTTATATCAAATCAAAACAAACAGTCCGCCATTTGTACAGTAAAAACTAAAGGTAGAGCCATCTTACTACGGGTTCGCAAACCCAAAAGCAGGGTTTTAAAATTTCGAAAGTAGATAAAAACTTGAGAATAATGAACTGAAGTTTGGCTGTCTTAAATTCTTTAATACGTTCGTTCTCGAAACCCACACATTGGATACAACTACACCATTCCTCGCGGCACGTAATCCGTATTCTACAGGACATCAGGGGCGGTAAAAATGAGTTTGAAAACAGGAATCAGCCAATTATCACTATACTTGAGGACGTCGTAAGTATACGACAACCCCCAGTATTCCCAACAGTGCTGTCATCATATACAAATCCCACTGAGCACCAAAGATATCAGCTGGACTGGGTGGCAACGTAAAACCTTGCCAATCATGCTAAAAAAAAATATAATAATAATAAGCGTTTTCGAAGATTATCTAGAAGCCTTTAATTACCTCTTTGAGATAGCGCACACCATGGACTAAGGCAATTTTAAGTAACGCCAAAGCTACAGGTACTTTGGCATCCGCGCTTGTTTCAGCTGCCAAGTCATAAAACCGCTTTGCGAGATGAATGTCCTACATTAATGGTAGGAACGGAGGTAAAATGAAAAGTAGTTGATTAGCGACTCAAGTTAGGAAAACGCAACGTACTACTTGTTTCATTCCCAGTCCTTGCTCGTGCATGTAGCCCAGGTTGAACATCGCTTGTGCATTGTGTAACTGATCCGAAGCAGTGCGATAATGCAGGGCTGCTGTGGTATAATCCACATCTGTTCCCCAACCGTAGTAGAAAAAGTCACCTACCCGCACCCGGGCGGGGGCATAACCCTGCGCTGCAGCTCGTGTCCAGTAAACCAAAGCTCGCTGCATGGTCTCGTTTTCCCCAAACAAATTAACATATTCTAAACAAGCAACATGTTATTACCGACGTTAAAAAAATTTATTCTCTCATACTTCGATCCAAAATGAAGGCCACGTTGCTTTGACCTACTTCATATCCCAATTCAGCCATTAGCATGTATTTGACCAAAGCCTCCTCATACCGTCCATCACGGTAATCTCTGTAGGCATCCATAAGCTTATCGGACCATCGTCCCCTCTCAGCCACATTTTTATAAAGCTACAATCACAATTAGTTTTAAAAGCAATGGGAAAGGCTAAAGGGTGTATACTTCAACAGCTGTGTGGCAGGAACGAATAACCCCCATTCCTACAGCATGCATCTGGGCCAGGTTGTAAATAGCCAGCGTATTGCCCGCTTGGGAGGCCAGGTTAAAGTACTTGATCGCCATTTTGTAATCACGCCGTATACCAAGACCATCTGCGCAAAGCGACAACAAACGTAAATTTTAGCCACGCAAATAGAGCTCGAACACTCACTTAAGTACATGTTGCCCAATTGCAAATGTCCATCCACCCAGCCTTGATCGGCAGCAAAGCTGAATTGCTGGAACGCCTTATCCAAGTTCTTTTCTACTCCCCTTCCATGCAAATACAGCAAACCCAAGCCAGCTTGTCCCACAGGATTCTTGAGATCCGCTGCAGCTTTGAAATACTTGAATGCCGTTTCATTGTTTTGGGGAACGGCCTCGCTTCCTTCCAAGTACATCTATAAAATACGCTCATTAAAAACGCTCACTAAAAACTCGATCATGAAGCAAACGAACTTTTCCCAGGAAGGCCATTGCGTTTGGGTTTCCCGCATCAGCGGCTTGCAAGAAATAACGTAAGGCTCTTTGATAATCCTGCTGGATGCCTCTTCCTCCTTGATAATGCAACTGCCCAAGACCAACCTATTACGCAATTCAATTACTACAACTATTTCACAAATTTAAGAAAGACTAGAGCATTGGGAAGCGAGGAATGTTTACTTGGGCTTGTACATCCCCTTTCTCCGCTTGGAGTTGATAGTAATTTATTATATCCATATCCAAAACGCCTGAAGAATGTGTTGGGTCTTCTTGCTCATCCAAAAGCCGAATTCGGTGCACAGCCATTCCTCCAGACAGCGACAACTCATCAGCAACTGTGAAACACAAATTGTAAGAAAAAGATGGACGCAACGAGTAGTTTTTATTTTGTACCAGTGGAAGCTACTTTTTTGTAGTAATCCAGAGCTTTTTCGCAGGATGCTGGGACTGTGATACCAACAGAATGGCGGTAACCCATAGCCATGCGAGCCCACGTGGATCCTCCTAACGCACCAAACGTGTAATACAGTAAAGATATGTCTTGACGAACTGGCAATCCACCGAGCCCCGCCGAGTAGAGGAAGCCAAGTGCCTATTCGCCAACAGTTTAATCGACTTAAATAATTATGAAATAAATTACGGTTTGGGAATCTGGGCTTCCTTGCTTGGCAAATTCTTCGAACTTCTGCCTTAGTACTTCGTAATTTTCGGGGGAGTACTCGGCTAACAGATCTTCCCAAGCAATTTTCTCCTGAGCAGGAATATAACCCAGATGTGCTGCTTGCTCCAAATAGGACAACGCTTGATTTCGATCTGCCGGAAAAGACGAAAGTTTGTCCATAGCTTGGTCGTATAGGGTTTTTCCTAAGACACGGTTTAATTACGCGTTTCGTAAAAAAAAGGAGCGGATCAAACCTCTTTTCTCATCTTCGGTAAGTTGTACTTCTTCTATGTGGGACTTTTTGACTGCTACTTGCTCTTGCTCTGTATTTGACGTTGGTGGGGTTGATTTGGAATCATGGGTTTCCCCATTAATGAAGATGTTGTCTTGGACAAAGTTTCGGCCAGCTTCCGTAATCAAAATTCGCACCAAACCCGGCTTTCCTGGAAGAATGCCATCCACGAGCGGGGCATCAGCTTCATAGTTGGTTGACGTGAGCAAAATCTTCGAATCTTCATCATCATCTTCTTCATTTTCGACTTCTCCATCTCCCACATCCGAGCTAGCTTCACCAAATCTACTACTTTCCAATAAAGAAGCTAAAATAGACATGTCCACATCACGTTTCCGAGCCGGAACAAGCGTAACATCTTTTTTGACTGAGCTTTCGTCATTACTAACTAAACTATCTTGTTCTTCTTTACTAAAGTCTGAGGATTTTGGTAATATAGTGCCGCTGTCGGAGTTCACAGAACTCGAAACGTCAGGTTTTCTTTTCCCGTCTTCTTCGGTGTTAGAATTCGTGTTTCGAGTCTCTGTCTTTGGCACTGTATCCTCACAGCAAACTTGACTGAATAACGCTAATACACATATCACACAGAGTAAGGAGTTTCTACTAAAGGACCACATGACTGTAGTCGATAAATCTACTGCGTAAATCACTAAATTACACAACCATCATCAGCACTGGTTTTAGTTTGTTTGTCAACAAATATCCTGACGACACGTCACTACACCGCAGACGAGCGACATCTAGGCAGCGTGGCGAAGCAATCTGAAATTAGCTGACCGAACAATCTCGAATTCGTATTCGTACAACAATATTCGTTCGTAGAAATCCGCAATAATGAAATAAACTAGGAAATTTAAAATAACTTTTCTTGTGATCTCCATACAGTGTAATCTAAATTTAGGTTCTGCCACTTTCGTGTAGAAGCTCCACACATCCCTAATCAACTATAAGGCTTCCGCTAACGAAGTCGACGTTTTTCGTAACGCCCACTTTTCTCTATATATGCGCGGACAAGTACGGCTGATTAAAACGTCCCCCAAGTCTGGAACCCTGCTACTTTATTCTATGAAAAGTTTACCATCTGTACATCGAATTCAGTTTAATGCCAGTGCGCAGACTCGTGAGCGCCGTTCGTTTACTTATAACGATCTGTTCTGTGTATTGATTTCCCCTGCCAGGTCATACTCGAATCTCCCACGAGTTACACTAGCTTCGTTTCTCAGTCTCCTTGCGCCAAGCTAAGGAAAACTTCTTTATTTCGCGAGAGAAACTTAACACTTCCAAGTAGTCGTGTTTGTAGTTGCAACTGAATGAAAATTTCTAGTATGTAGTGAAGGTTACAAGGGCCCGTATCGAGCGAGGTAACAACTAGTCTTCAAACCGCTTAATCATAAGTTGTAACATCGTCTTCGCTATAGATTCCAGGGCGTAGTTTAACTATGCAAAAGTTCGGCAAAGGCTTGAAAAAGAAAAAACGTAAGGAAAAAGAAGCCCAATTTGACGCTGCTGTTTTAGCCGAATATCGACGTAGACAACAAGAAGCAGCTGACACTCCGGTAGCTTCGGTTTCGACTCCGGTTCCTGTTTCAAACCAAGCAGATCAGGATCTGCAAACCAGCAGTGCTGTATCGTCTCCGGATAGCAATCTTCCTCCCCCAAGTTCCGCAGGTGAAGCAGAAAATGACGATTGGAAGACATTTCGCCTCTTAACTGCAGGAACTGATACTCTATTGAACAAGACCCAAGAGGAGCTTGGTCGTATCAAGAAAACTAGTTTTTATCAACGGAAGCCTACTAATGGTAGTAGCAGTGCCAAAAAGGAAGCTGAAGCGGTCGTCTCTCCTAATTCGGTAACAAATTGGGTAGATTTTGGCGAAGGTGGCCGACGTCGTTGTCAACCACGTGAAAGCTCAGTTGTTGCCGAGTCTAAACAAGAGAATCCCCCGACTCTGGTCGTCGAAACTGTTGTCATCGAGGAGAAAGAAAGCCCGTCTGTACTTCAACTCGAAATTAGTGACGACGATTATGGGAATGAATCTGATGACGACATTTTCTCCACTTCGTACGTGGATGACGTGACGGCCGGCGCTATTAAACTCGCCTACGTTCCAGAGAGTCCAACAAGGAGTCAGCTCCAGTCGCCTATTGATCCTTTCGATACTTCTATTGCGCAGAAGCACGTGATCATTGAACCAACGAGTGCGGTAGGAAAAGCAGCGCCAGTGCCAGCTCCCAAGAAAAAAAACGTTCTAGTCAAACTCGATTCGGCCGTTAAGGTATTAACTGGTCAATTTGAAGGTGCAAAAAGTCCATTAACTGAAGCTTCGAATAATTCCAAAACCAAACGGCGAGTGGTGCCTCACCGTTCAACTAGTGACGCCATCTGGTTCGAGGATTCCGCCGATCCTGAAATAAACGTTTCCAATCCGAACGAGGAATCCTTTACCCAAGAGATTAACGCTCAAGACGTATTTACAGATCCTTTTGACACAACTGAAGTAGAATCCCAAGCGGAAGTTAAATCTAACTCGCTCAGCGCTGAGGAGCGTGCCAAAGTTATTGCCGAGTTCGATTTAGCGCTCACGAGGGTCGTACCAGATAAAATCGACATTTCTGTGCTCTCCTTATCAATACATAATCAGCCAGCGTCAACTTTATTGACCTATCCCTCAAAAGAAACAGGAGAACAAGAGCTCGATGAGTTTGATGAGTTCGTGTCATTGAGGACTGAAGACGATCCATTTATTATCCCCGCCAACCTGAGCGAACAAATCTTGGGAGTAAACACGACTGCTATCGCGTCAGTGGGCTCTGCGGATCAATTCGAAGCGGATCCTTCAGAAGAAAATACCGTTGTGCTCCAGAACCTAGCCACCGTCACTGGGATCAATAACGACCTTTTTGGCACCAAAGCTATCTTAGGACCGTCTATTCCTGCTACTCCGCTGCAAGAAGGACCAGATCCTTTTGACACTTCTATAACCGTCAACTTAGATCTACCCATCACGTTAGTACCTTACTGTATCGCCTCAGAAAACGACCCGCTTAAGACTTCCGTGATTGTCCGAGTTATCACGCGTGAAGATTGCGATTTCAAGTTACCAGAAACAAATCTGAGTGAAGGAGATCCGTTTGACACTTCCATAGCCAAACTCGATTTGAAATTCGATACCAACCCAGTTGATACAAGTTTAGTTACAGAATCCGTAGTAAACAAAGGCTCGTTCACGTTAGAAAATTTTAATAGCTCTTATAACACAGCCGAACAAGATCTCTTCAATACTTCTTGGGAAACAATACAACCCCAGCTTTCACCCACGTGCGAAGTAGGAGAAGATCTCTTCGAATGTTTCATTGCTGAGCGCGTGGAAGAGATCAGAGACCCGTTCGATACTTCAGTGGTTGAAACTCTGCTTAACAAGCCCTAATTTCAAAGCTTGTTTACAATGGCTGTTCAGAACTCTGTTTTCAACCCGTTTCTAGATGAAGCTGCCGAAGACGACGCCAACTCGATCTTTGGTGCCTCTGCCGCTAATACCATCAATCCCTTCGCACAAGAACCAGTAGTCCCTACAACAACTACATCCGCTATCAATCCCTTTCTCATTAACGAAAATGTCAACTTGCCGCCAAACCCCTTAGCTTCAAGCCATAGCAATCCTTTCGCAGATTTTCACCCCTCACATGATCTTCCAACCACAGCACCCGCTTTCAACGTTTTTGAGACACCCAACCAAAACACGAACGTAAATGTCAATATTATGGGAGACGTGTTCGGTCCTTCCCCACCCGCTTCCGCCAACAGCCACCCAATCTTTGGAACCACCGGCAATGAAATTACTGTTCAAGACAACAGCGTCCAGAACAAGGCTCATATGCAAAATCTTATTTTGTCTGTAACCGGAGCCCTGCAAGCTACGTCTGAGGATTTACTCGAACGTTTACGAGCCGCAGCGCCAAGTCCCATTCCTAGTCATGGCCACTCTTCTTCTCCTTCGCCTAGCGTAAATTCACCAGCTTCGTGTGCTAGTCCAGAGCCGACCTATACTGCAGCAGCGTTGGAATCTCACTTATTAAACCAGTCCCAGTTTGATGCTGTTTTAGACAGGCAGCTGGAATTGGAACCCACATTAGACAACATATCAATTGAAGCCCCGCCTGTCTCAACTCAGGGAATCCCAGGAACAGAAGAGGCTGAGGAGATCGATTTATTAGGAATCCCCAAACCAGGAAGTCGCTCTAAAGCTGCTATTCTACGTTTATACCAAACGGGCAGTAATGAGACGAAAGATCTGCTGTCAGACGAGCCCATTGAGCCAATTCCCCTGGTAGATTTTGCCGGTTCGGTTCAACAACTGCAGCCGGAATCCGTACAAGTCGCCAGCGATGTTCCTCACGGAGGCAGGCCTAAGGAATCAGAATTTATTACAGCCATGGCCGGTATCTCGTTCGATGAAGGACTCGTTGCGGACAGTAGCGATACCAATCTTCCAGATCCTGTAGTAGAATCAGCGCTACCCCCACCGCCGGAAGACACCTTGTTTCCTATGGGAACAGGCGACGAATTCGACGCCTTCGCACTCAGGTTCGAAAGCGCCCGACCAGAAGAAATGGGTGATCCTTTTTCTGCTATCCAGACCAAAGAAAGTTCCGGTAGCACACATCTTTTCATATTATAACTTTCTTGCAAGCTAATAAATCCACGTTTTTATTTATTAGTGTGGGGCACGGGAGGTACCGGAACGCCCGGCGAGTTTTCATCCGGATTCGGAACTTCGTTTGGGAATGACGGGTTCTTAACTTTGACGGAACCTCCTCGTCCGCCTCACGGTACGCCGAGAATTAGGAATCAGACCTTCTCGCAGGATTCTGACGACAGTCAACCCGAAATGGCTATCGCTATAAAGTAATCGCTTGCCTTACAGCCCCCACTATTCTAACCTTAGCTTTCTACTTGTAGACCCCGTAATGAGGAGACTGCAGGAGTTTCTGTCTCCAATTTCGTACCATTACTGCCTCCTCCTCCGAAAAACCCGTTCTTGGATTGCCATAGTGACGAGCCGGAGCCTGTATTAGCTACTCAGTCGGTGTTCGATACGTCCGACATTACCAATTTCGGTAAGTGCTACTAACACACTTTGATAGTAATTGAATGAAACAACAGTCTGAGAGTATTTTCCCTTCCTAAGGTATCGCCAGCTTTGCTAGTTTGGTCGAATCCAAAAGAGCTCAACACGCAGCTAGAACAGATTCGCAGGAAACACCTACTACGCCTTTATTTGATGACGATCAGTCTTT
Source organism: Lepidurus packardi (assembly GCA_023053545.1). NCBI lineage: Eukaryota > Metazoa > Arthropoda > Branchiopoda > Notostraca > Triopsidae > Lepidurus > Lepidurus packardi. The sequence goes on along the minus strand of JAKZAN010000005.1, from coordinate 7,239,617 downwards.
GCCCTTAAAGCCGTTCATGCGTTTTTCATTCGACCAAGTATGGGAAATGCATCTTCGACAGCCTACCAAAAAGAAAATCACTGGGCAACGGTATTTCATTCCTTCATATTCCGTGGGAACTCGCTGTATTTATGGTATTTTAAAAGGTACTGGAAGAAAGTCTTCATCAAACTGGGCAGGCAAGGCGACACGCCTACTGTTCAACTTTACAACGGTCTTGAGGAGAAAGATCCTTTTTACGAACTACCGTTGCAACCTTGCTATTCAGTATCTGATATAAGTAAGTTATTTAAGCTTTCAGAGAAAAACGTTTTAACCATGGTGGGGCTACAATTCGTAACAATTGTTGTTGTAGGTGCGCAACAATTCGATCAATACGGCAAGATTTTCACCATCAAGATCCAGTACATATTCTATAAAGAGAGACCCGGTATTCGCCCCGGTCAAGTCACGAAAGCTGAACGCATTACCAACCGGCTTCAACAGTTTGCAGCGTACGCCATCCAAGGCGACTATAATGGGGTCAAAGAATTCGGTAGTGATTTACGCAAACTGGGGATTCCCGTGGAGCATGCACCCCAGATTTCCCAGTTGTTGAAATTGGGTTCGCTGAGTTACGAAGAATTAAAAGATTTCACCACTGCCGTGGAAGATTGTTTGTTTCGTCTTCCTGCTCCGCGAGATAAGACGCTGAGCTACCGGACAGAAGAAGTCCAAATGACAGCCGTGGACGAGTTTTATGTCGAACAGGACAAAAACGGTTGTGTGCTTGAGCAATTGGCTCGCGTTCGACTCTTCTTATTAGCTTTCCTATCAGGTACAGACAGACATTGGAATATGATATAGTATAGGGCGGTTTTAATGAAATGTTGGGACACTAGGAATGCCCGATGTGGAGCTGGGTATTAACGAACTTTCCCGGCAAGGCAAAGAAATCGTAGGAAGACACGATATCATTCCTGTTGTTACCGAAGAGTGGATTCGATTAGAAGAAGTAGAACTACACCAATGTGTCAACAAGGAAGAATTCGAAAACCAGAAAATTCTCAAGTGCGAAAGAATTTTTTCTTCGAAAGATGAAGTCCAAACATTCTGAATTATTTAGGTTTAAGCCTCCCGATGCTTGTTATATTGAACTCATGCGATTCCGTATCCGACCTCCTAAGAATCGCGAATTAGCATTGCAAGTCCGTACTACGTTTAGTGATATGGGACAACGGATTGAGATCCGTTCCGATATTTTGGTGCCTGGTTACATGAGTCGTAAATATGGACAAATTCCTTGCGAAGATGTTGCTGTTCGCATCCCTATTCCTGAGGCTTGGATCTACATGTTTCGAGTAGAGAAACATTTTCGATACGGTTCAATAAAGGCTGCTCATCGAAGGTAGGATCAGTGCTTCAATTTTGAGTATGTATTACTATTACTATTTTCTTTATTGATGGATTACAGGGCTGGGAAAATTAAGGGAATTGAGAGATTGTTAGGCATGAACGAGCAGTTTGACCAAACTTTGTTTGAAGTCACGTCCGGTACTGCCAAATACGAACACCAGCATCGAGCGATCGTATGGCGAGTACCTCGCTTGCCCAAAGAAGGCCAAGGCAAGTATTTTGATGGTAAAAAAAATCTGTATGTTTATTAATGATACGGAATGTAGGAGCGTACACTACTCATGCATTCGTGGCGAGAATCAACGTGTCTTCCTTTGATCAAAAACCGGAGAAGTTACCCGATTACTGCTACGTAGAATTTACTATGCCAGCCACTAATGCTTCTCATACTACTTTGCGATCACTCACGGTCTCGCAAGGGGATCCGCCAGAGAAATATGTCAGGTACTTGGCCCGTCACGAGTATAAAGTTGGAATTGAACACACCAAAGGACCGGAAACAGGAGCGTATGTTGCCGCCACGATCGTTTCCGTACCTAAGCCTGCGGTTAAGGAAGAATCTCTCCCTTCTCCAAAAGAAGATTCCAGCGATAGCGATTCAAGCTAGAAGATTTATGAATTGAGGCTATAAGTAAAAAGTTATGGTTGTCGAATCCTTTCCTCTTGTTTCGAGCGCAGTTTCACTAACCTAGCCCTTTAGCTGCCAATACCCCTCGTTCTGTTTAAGTGTCCTTTTTGGTACATTTTGAATGTTTAAAGAGCAAAGCATTACCCCAGGCATGCCAGAGCGAGCAAGTTTACCATTCACCTTTTCAATCTAAGAAGAAGCAATACTGCTTGGATGTTGTAAAATGTAAACGCTGTTACCTTATGGAAAGGATGTCTAATGTATTAGCTTGAGTCCTCCTTTTCCCACCAAATCCGTGTACGACGATAAAGAATAGGCAAGTCACACAAGATTAAACATAAAAAGGCCTGGATAAAAATGAAAGGTTGTTAGTATTGTTGTTGTGAGAGATAAAATATAGAAATCTTCGTGATAACCAGTTTTGTGCTTTTGTATTTTAGAAGAAAATAACCTACAGCCAATTACTTCTATTTTTAGATCGCATTTTTGCAATTAAGTATTTACTCGTATCATTTTCACCCACTTTCAGTTGCTAGACAGAACAAGCGAAGATATGTTTCGATAATTCCATTCTTGCGAATAAGTGAATCGCGGTTCAGCACTGTGCATGTGGAATATAAAAAGCATTTCAATACTGGTTACCAACGTTCCCTTGTAGGAGCGAGTATCCAATCTCGGGAACCGGTGCCAGGGAAAGACAGTCAATCATTATTTGCATTAATTGATCGAAGGCTCGATCTGTAAATAAGACAAGGTCCATTTGAACACCTCATTTGAGGAGGACGCAAGCGCGTATAAGGTTGGAACCCGCTTGCACTTCTAAGCCCAGGAGTCTCGTACCGGGCACCACCGATCAATACTCCTTCCGTTAGGAGCCCTCAACCGTCCTGAATCTTGCTAGAGATCACCTAGTCGCTTGTCCGCTTTTACTCGTCTCCTAGAAAACTTACAAGGATATTGGCACTCTCGCTCGCTAGCTTTGGATATCTTTTTGTTGAACAGGGTCGGCGTCATATTCGTTACTGTGATTCATTTGCAAGTGCTTTCGCAATGGAGGACAATATGGAAGCTCGTCCCGACTGGATTTCTCAGCATGGCCACCCCAGCATAGGGTCTTCATCAAGTCGCCCGCAATGTAAAGCTTACGCGCCCATAGCTTCTTTCGAAGATTTGAGCGACGAGCATGACACGTCGTTGTCCTATACTGGAGTGCCTGACAAATCGGCCGTTAGTGAAGAAATTAGAGGCCCAGTGAGCGAGATGGCTTCAAACGAAACGATCTACATGTTGACGGAAAGTCCGGTCTCCTTATCCATTTCCATGTCCGGGGGATCTCAATGTCATTCTCAAGCTGAAACGCCACAAACGCCACGGATTGACGTGGTCAATGCCAGTAGTTCATGCAGTAGTGCCCATAGTTCAGATAGTCGCGAATTTTTCAGCAGCACAGAAGACTTACGGCAAGGATTTCTTGAAGCAAACTATGAAATTGATTTGAAGCGATCCACCGAAGATTTGGGAGCTTCGGCACCCGAAACGCACCGTTCCAAAGCTTACCTCTACAGTCAAGTGACTCCTGACAGCCAGCTCGATTTGGTACGTCGTAAAAGTTGGGACGGAGGTCGAAATTCTTCGACGGATCTTAACCGGAAAGTTTCATCTTGCTCGTCTCGCAGTGCTGAAACGGGCAGAACTAGCCGTATTTACCGTGAACGCTTGGGATCTTTCAATTCCACTGACAGTCGTATGAATTTACTGCCCTCATCACTGTCAAACCGAGGTTCCACTTTGAGTGTGGCAATGTTGGAAACTTCCTTTTGCGGTTCTAAAACTTCTCTTGTCGACTGCGAAAGTGATCTAGAACCGCGCACCCTTCAAGACCAGCAGTCGCTCTTTGGTTTGGAAAAGTCTTCTTCCGCTTCCAGCGTACTCCAACCTTTTTTCAATCAGCACCGAAAACCGCAGTGGAAAATCGCGCCAATCAACATTACGGAAAGTTCATTATCGTTCCGACGCCAGTCACAAACCAATTCGTCGTTATCTGGCTGCAAATCTCCATTACCAATGGAAACTTCCTTTTGCGGCTCTCGTATCTTGGTCCATGCCAACACCCAAAACGACGAGGAAGAAGAGCAAGAACAGTTAAAAGGCAGCCAAATCAATTCGCCCATGTCGAGAAAAGCAAGCCTGACCGTGAACTTCGACAAATTGCCTCACATATCCTATCAAACCGAACCTCGCTCCCGTCCAGCCAGTCCTTCTCCCAGCATTCTTTACAACAATAACACCTTAACGACCTACAAACAACCTATCGAACGCCTACTTTCTGGCTCTTCGGTAACAAGCAGCCAGCTTAATACGTACGGAGGCGAAGAAACATCAGAGGCAGCCCCGAGTTTAAGTATGGAAGATGAAGAAGTCAGTACCAGCGAACGGAATAGTTCTTCAATCAACAGTCTAGTCCATCGAGTTCCGCAAATCCCTGACGATGCTTCGTCTACTTCTTCTTCCTCTAGCAGTGATGAGGATTTTGTGGATGCAAGTCAAGGAGAAATCGAACATCAAAAAACGTTTAATCCGTTTTGGGATAATGCTTCTAATGTTCATTTACTTGAGCAGCAAGAGCCAGGGGAAGACGATGAAGCAGATGACAATGAGGCAGCAACTGCAGAGGTTAAGCTGGAGACTTTGAACCCTGAACGATTGTTGCGAGACCAGGGTGAGGTTTACATGGAACCCGAAAGGCAGCTCCCGACAGAGAGTGGGTACAATGCTACATTCGTGGCTAACTTTAGTCCCAATATGACTCCCACAAGTGAAACGTTCAATAGTAGCCTGGCGGGAAGCTCAGAGTTCTTGGAGACGAGAATGCCAAACGGTGACGCGGAAGACGACGAGTCTGCAAGTTACACGGGGGGCATGAGCATCATCACTGGCGGCATTTCTGCTGAATCTTTGGAACGCAAAACTTCGTCGTCAGGAGAAGACGGTACACAAACCACTCCTCCGTCTTCAACAGCCAAAACTTCAAAGAAACGGTTCGGTAACCCTTTATCAGCTCTACAGCGAGCTTTCAATAAAAAAGACCGGAAATCTGCTAAAGAACCATTGGGTAACTTGAGATTAGTGTTCAATAATTAAACATTGCTCTAATAGTCCACTCACTGGTTGTGTAGAAGGTCCGCTGTCCAAGTCGGCTAGTAAAGAACAAGTCAACGAACTTCGAAAAGGTAGGGACGCTGTGATAAACACACGAACGAGCTTAATCGAAAGTCTTTTTATTATTCAGAGTCTCTAAAGTCGAACCCAACTACTTCTAACGTTGAGAATACTACAACGAATGCTGCTAATGATCCTGCAAGCTTAGCACGGCCGCAGCTTCAAGTAGTCCCACCACCAGCATTAGTTCCAGCAGAAGAAAGAAGTTTTGCCAAGCAAGAATCTTTGGACGAGGAGCTCCCTTTCGTGCCTACCACTCTACCCCAAGAGCGGTCAATTATTGCGCCTATGACACCCATAAGTCTTCGCACTTCCTATACTGTCAGTACCTCTCCCCGCCCTCGACCCAGACCGAGCACTGATCTACGTAAAACGAATTTCGACGAATACTTAGTCATGATTCAAAACTCCGCCAAAGTCGAAGAACTTACTGCAGAACGCCGCCTCCGACTCAAACTGCCTAGTAAGATCTACTACTCCGGAGACAGTTCCAGTATCCCAGCACAAATCCTGCGACAAAGTACAGACGACAGCAACTAATTTTCACTTTCGTTGCCAGTGCCAATATCACAGTTATTTCCACAAAAATACTTAAATGTAATTTTATGAACTCCCAGTAATTCTATTAATTAAGCTACAGCCATTACTGTTGGCGTACCTGTGTTAGAAACAAAAAAGAGAAAATTTCCCGCTAGGACTGTTAGGCCAATTGTTGAGAAGCTGTTGTAGGAATGTATAACCTTCCTTGTTAAAATAAAAAAAAAAAAAACATCTTTTCTAGATTGTTAGCGTTGAAAAGACGAAGGGCGATTTTGTGTGGTAACTAGACATTGTATGGTTTCTCCTTAAAGAGAAAAAGAAAGTTTGAACTCGGAGCCGAGGCGAGGCAAGGAATTAATAAAAGGCCAATTATCCATAACACCGGTGTAAATAGGGCAAGTTTTATCTTAGATTTTTTTTCCTTTGAAAGATGGGATTCTAGATTTGACATGCAGACACTGGCAGTAGAAGACACAGCACAAGAGGAAAGGGGGGAATGGGGGAAGGAAATGCATCAATCTAAATGTACAAAATAAAATTACTATTTTCCATAACGAATGTCACCGGAAAAAGGAAGCAAAGTAAGTTGGTTGTAAACTGCCCAAAATATGCACTGGAATTTTTCGCAAAAAGACTTGCTTGAGGCTAGCAAAGAACGACAAACAGAAAGCAAAACTTGAACGGCGCTTGTCTTCTTCTCCTAGTAGTCCTTTTCACTTTTGTCGGCCTTGGATGCAAATTCTCCCCGAACAGCTGTAAACATTAGCCCAGGGTTTGATAAAGCTATAATGAACAAAAGATAACAAGCTCAGTAAACCAAGAACCCGGAAAAACGACTTTAAAAAAAAACTTACATGTGTTATTTTCTTGTCACAAAACGTTGCAGGATGGATCACGCGATAGGTCCATGCGTTAAGGAAGCGCTGCTACCCACTGTTGAGCTCAATTCGGGACAATAAGAAAACTGAGGAAAGTGGGGCGCCTCAGATTCCTCTGAAATGCTATTCAGAGGTCCCGCATCAGGTGGTGTCAGTTCAACAGTTTCACCCGTAAATTCAGTATCGAAATAACGCACGTCGGTATCTGAAGTGACTTGTGGCTTGAAAGGCGGGGGGATCTACAAGGAAAACCACAGATATTACATTGCTTAATGAATGAAATTTCACAATAAATGGTTTCAATGCATAGCATTTTGAAAAGGATGACAACGAAAAAGTAGGTCGGAGTGGAAAATACCTTTCGCAGCACAAGATCTGACCAACTAATAGGTAAGAAGAACACATGTCGCATAATTTCTTGAGCATCCTCTGGTCCCCCTCCCAACCGTTTGGCGGGGTCTTTAGCTAGCATGCCACTCAGGAAATCCTTTGCTTCTTGAGATAAAGTGCGCGGGAATTTCACCTGAAAGACAATGCATCGTCCATCATGAGAAGTTGAGCTCCTGAACTCAGATCGCAGGGGCTTACATCTTCCATAAGAATGAGCTCAAACAGGACATCATGATCGCGGTTATAAAAGGGCAAACGACCGCACATCATCTCGTACATGACAACTCCAACTCCCCACCAATCCACTGCCCGGCCATAATCGTTATCTTCCAGCACCTTGTTTAAGTAACATGTGAGTAAACAAACAGGGAAAACCTCAAAATTTACTTCAGGAGCCAAGTATTCTGGGGTTCCACAAAACGTTTTAGTTGTTCGTCCATAAGTTATATCCTCTTTGCAAAGGCCGAAATCGGCAATCTTGATGTGACCATCTTTGTCCAATAGTAGGTTTTCCAGCTAGGATACACAAGGTATTAAAAGCTGTTCAGGCAATACTCCGGTAATGCTTACTTTCAAATCGCGATAGATAATTCCATGTTCATGAAGATACGCTAACGCAGATATGATCTCGGCCCCATAGAAACGCGTCCTGTCTTCCGAGAAGACCCTCTCCCGTGACAAATGGAAGAAGAGTTCCCCTCCGTTTACATATTCCATGACGAAACATAAACGTTCGGAAGTTTGGAAAGAATACTTCAAAGACTGAAAGGTGCAAAACAAGGAGTTCAAGTCAAGTATTCATAGAATTTAAGTCGTCCAAACTTACTATAAGGAAAGGATGTCTTGTGTTTTGCAAAACACGATTTTCTGTTAATGTATGTGCTATCTCGTCTTTTGCAATGATGAGCTCTTTTTTTAGAATTTTGATAGCGTACAAGTGGCCTGTGTTCTTTTCACGACATAAAATGACTTTGCCAAACGTGCCCTTGCCCAACATTTTTAAAAACTCGAAGTTTTCCAGCGTCTGAACAAGGAAGTACCGAAAACTCCATTCTTTAGAAATTTTCATCTTGCATTCGGGAAAGGATACTTACAACTTTCTTTCTCCCAGAATGTGTCCTAGTTGTGGTGCCGGTGACGGAAAACTTTGCACTTAAATCATCCTCACCTCGGCTAAAGCTGGCCATAAGTACCATTCGCTCGCTAGGTTTGCTGCCTTCAGATCCTGAATCGGAAGTCATCTCCACATCGTTACTATCTTCTATTAGCCTTTCAGCTACATGCTTAATAGCTTCCATCCATTCCTCCCTGATATGGTTTTCCGTTAACTAAATGACACTGTAGCCAGCTTATTAAGGCAACTTACCTATCTTTCTCGGATTCGACATGAAAGGTACGTTCGATGATGGTTGTCCACTGTAAACCGCGAATATTGAAGGTGAAAGGCTTTGGACGATCTGTTTTCATGAGCTGGCATCCTTTGACTGTGAAGTTGTTCAAGGGCTCTGCCAAGCCCAAGCCAACACCTTCAGGTTTGGTCTTATAGCCCAATAAAGAGCCATCGCCTAACAAGATGAAATAACGGGGACGCCAGTTCTTGATATGTTCACCTATAAAGGAAAAATGTACATACAATTAACCTGACGCGATCTCAAGCACGTTAGCTCAACGGTGAAATGAGAACTTACCCCTTTTCCAAAGCCACCCCTCTTTAACAATCGGCGCTGAACTCAACGCAGAGCTCATATCCTAACCTAAAAGTAAAACGGCAAAAAGACACCCACTCAAATTAGAATCCTTTTTCTAAAACTCAGCACATCTGTTAAATAAGGACAGAAACTAAGAAAAACGTTTGGTATTCGTTAGCCTCAGATAAGACCAGGCATGGCAAATGGCAAACAGCAGTTTTTCCTCCTCGCGTCAACCTTTAACTAAACCAAAGCAATGGCTTGAATCTTAAAATCATGTTATTTCAATAGACGCTTGCCATTTCTAAATAAGTTAAAAGCAAGAAATTACCACCGATAGTTTTATAATAATCAGCAATTTATTTGAACTTACTTTGGGCCAGATTTTGAGATTTTATGCACTGCGTATTCACGGAAAACAGAACCAAAACACGGGAGCAATGAGAAGCTGAATAGCGAAAGGCAGTCCAAAGCTATTCCGCGGGTCGTATTTTTAACGAAAACATCGGCTTTCTTCGTAAAACTACCGTAATTTCGATCGGTTATATTTAATAAATTGGAAAAAATGCAACCAGTAGAAGAGGAGGCTTTATCTTAACTAGCCATAAATGAAAGAAAATAATTAATGCCATGTCAATTGGGGGAAAGTTTGAGATATATTTCCGGACGTGAGCTGGTTACTGGTCACGTCTTCCTCCACAGGTTGACGAGCATGTAGGTTATATCCGACGTTACAATTCACAGCAAACATCTTCGATATAACGCAATACGTGTAAACTAAGACGTAACACATGCATATGACCCACTATTCTTATCAACGCTAATAAAAACGAGTTTCCTTACAAGAACCCCAATTCACGACCCGACATCTTTCGCTTCTGAACAATTCTACACAGAAGGCAATTAGTTCTAGTGACAGCAAAACTAAACATAATATGGGAGTATTCACGATCACAATCATTCTTCTTCTCGGCTTTTGTATTGAATTTTTATTATTATTATTATTTAAACCATTTATTTGCAACATAGTAACTGAAAAACACCGGAGTCCGCAAGTTCCGGTCCGATGCATCATTCACACCGGTTACTCGAATATATCAGTCATGCAGAGTAAGGAAGCGTGGAGAAAGTGGTAACGGGTCAGTATCACAACTGTTCTCAAGCTCAGTCCTTAAGTGGGTCAACCTAAAGAGGTCGGGTACTTCAGTGATTTGGTTAGCGAAGGCGGTTGATGCTACCGTCAGTTGACGATCGACTTTGTGAGAGAGAACAAGAAGATTCCCTTAACAGAAACTATTAGTTTCCCGTTTGGAAGTTTACTATTTTACATCTTAACGCCTTCTCGTGCAAGTGTTCTGCTGGACCGCTTTCCTGTGCTCTAATGCGTCAAGGAAGAGGAAGGGTGGATTTTTTCAAGGAAGACCTCCCACGTAACAGGATCGACATCAAAATACAGTACGGTAAAGCTACTAAAAATACCACACAATCCTTAATTTTCGCTCATCGTTTCCCCGAACTAGACTTGTTTAGTAGCCGTGATTCTGTGCTCCGGAATTAATTATTGGTCCTAGAATTACTTGCACCAGAAATGCAAAAATGGTATGGTATAACACACTACGAAAAAAATTAAAAATCCTTCTTCTAAATCTTGTCTAAATTCTTCTAGGTAAAAGTCGGTAAGATGAGTTGGCCTCAGCCCAAGTTTGCAGTAGTGGTGTGTCTATTTGCATGGACAATCTTAGCTCTCCTAGCACAAGTGCAAGCTCAAGTTTTATATAATGTTACAACGACAAAAAATACGACCACTGTGATTTATCGAGGGGGACCGTCCTCCTATCGCAGGAATATTGGAGGAAGACCTTACCCGTCAATTATCCAAATGTCTCGCCCGAGTCAGGCCGATTCAGGTTCCCCTGACTGGCAAAGCTCGGAGAAGAAAACTGGTATCCGGTTGCCGTCTATTGTTGTTACTTCGAGACCATTTGGGTCCTTGAACGGCCAATTTAGGCCTACTCCCCCGCCTACTACAACGAGCACGACCCCGAGTTCTCTCGTGGACAAATCCACGCCCAACATCCCTTTCTTTACGATTTCTTGCTCGGTGGGAAGACCGTGTTCCAAGATCATTTCTTCGACCCATGTGAAAACCGCCAGGCCTACTTTTAAGCCATATACAAAAGAAGATTACGAGAAATTCAAGGGTCCCCTTAGCGCCTTGTTTCCTCCTTCCAGGAACAAAGTAACAACTACGAGTCCGGCCATTCAGATTAGCACGACCACTCCTAGACCAAGAACCACATCTAGAATCACGACTACGTCCACGACCACAACGACCACAACGACGACCGAAAAACCAGAAAAAATCAATGACTACACGCCCAATTTCAACGCCAACAATTATTACTATAAGCCCTCCAGAAACCCAGGAAGCAATAAGCGGCCCGATAACCCAAGTTTGCCTTCCGTTGCTTCAGCGACGTTAGCAGATCTTGAATATGACCCGTTTAGCTTCAACAAACCATCGCTTGTGAAACAGCCCTGGATTTGGCCCATTGATCGTAACACCAATACCCATGACGAAAATATAAACAATAACTGGCACAAGAAACCCACCTGGGTTAATGGGAAGTTAACTTACCGACCTCCATCGGCGGCATCGACAGAAATGGTAGAGAGGGACTACGCCCCAACGACGAAGCCAACGGTACATTACTCCAACAAACCGAATGTCTATAGCTCTTCCTTCCAACCGCAACCGTACCGTACGAAACCCACTCAGGCACCTTTCTATCAATCATTGAACAGCGACAATCGACATTCCATTAATTACGCTTCCCTTCGACCTACACCTCAAAGCTACTCCTCAACTTTCAACGGGAATTACAGAGATCCTTGGTATGCCGAACGTACTGTTACAGCCAATGCTTCTACAAAAGATCGACCTAAGCTTCATCCTCTTCTCATCACACGCAACAATGTCGAGTCCGCACAAAAGCCTTCACTTTACTTTGATGTGCCACCGGAGGTGTCTATTTCTAGTGCGCAAGTTCAATTGCAAGTCGTACCTGGGCCTAAGGCGCGTGTTATAGAACAAGCTGGCTTCGATATCGAAACAGACGGAGAATCAATTAACTTGTCTGAATTAATAATGTCTCATTATCCAGTACCTTCTGCACCACGGCCATCGAACAAACGTTCGTACTCTGGCATGATCTGAAGTTTATTCACATTCCAGTTAAATTGACTGTAGATGTTATTATCTCTCTGAATAAAAGTTATTTATAGAAAGGAAAACAGTATATCGAACTCAGTACATTTGTCCACATTTGCGACTCCACTCAGTACATTTGCTTATACGTGCCAGATGGGAAACACCTTTGCGGAGGCAGCTTATTCAAAGAGAACTGGGCCGCGATTACAGCTGCCTGCAGCTTCGATTAGCAATCACTGACTATAATTCATTCTATCTTAGCTTTATGATTTTATCTCAATTTCTAGAACCCAGTGTAGCTTTCGTCACTTCGAAGACAGGTGATCAAGAGACCCGCTAACCAGTATTTGAAATTGTCTGCAGCCCTCACTCGATGGCAGGTGTATAAGTTATTAACAAATTGAGATTGCATTGCCTTGCTAGAATTGGAAATCCCTGCGTTCTATCAGCCTGTATCTATGTTCCCTTACAACTATAAGTCGGCTTTCTTTCCCTAGTAAATACAGTGCCGTTAATGGTATGTATATTTAGTCGAGACATAATTACGAAGAGACATAATTAATATTTATCGTGTAGGTTGTGGGCTGGTGAGGCAAAGTGGGTCGAATTCTAACACAATCATTGAACTTGTCATTCTATTGTTAACCAGATTTAACACATGTTTTGCCTTTTTCGAAGATACAAAATAAGGAATAGATTTATACAAACGTCTTTTTTACTTTCTATGGGTCCTATGAATGAACTGTCGTGAAAGTTTTATACAGCATGAAACCCTTCGTACTTGTAGCACGACCTTGATCGAATTCGATTGTTTATAATAAATATGAAATGGAGCAGATACAACTCTAGTATTAAATTTGTTTGCTTTTGACGAAAGGCGAAAAACTTGAGTAGAAATGGAATAATTCTGTTTTCGCTATTCTAAAGTAAAAACATTCGATCGATTTTTTTCGCCAAACACTGCCTTATTGCCTGCATCTTCACCAAACAGTTTTGCCCCGTGGCTCAAGGAATAGTACGTATCAGTATCAAGGTCAGGTTCAAAAGGACACGTGTCACATGAATCTAGACTACCATAAGCAATGTGTGCCTAATTACTTGAACAAACTCTCCTTCAATTTTACTGAGAAGTTTCTTTCAAAACAAAGGAATGGATAAGTTCGACTCGTATTTATAAGGCTTTACTATCTCTTGCAAGAAGTATCACTTCCTGTATGTTTTCTGTGAATCCGTCGAAGTTTGCAACTAAACGTTGATCTCAATTAACTAGGCATACTTGGGAAGTAAAGTTTTCCTTCGACTAAACTCACTTGCAATTGCCAACATATTTATTATTAATCTACGATTGCCTCAAGCTCCAAACAGGGAAAAAGGACGAGGAGGATCAAACATTAATGAAGGGAAATTATGAAGAGAAAATACAGCACAAAATGTGACTTCACAAGGCACGCCTCTTATAATAAAAATTACAGCAATATTCACTAATCCATTCACACATTCGATTTTATAAAATTACATCGACTCTCCCTTCTTAATTTTCTCGAGTAATGCTACAAAAAGAACTGAAACTAATACTCTCTTGCAAAATACTTTTAGGACTGTTCAGACCCAATAATTTGATGTAGTCCCTGAGTCCTTATGGGGCCTGAAACACGCACAATTTTACTTCGCACTCAATAATCGGAGGAAGACGGGCCTTTTAATTCTGCTTCAAAACGCAGTTTCACTCATTTTGACACAACTACATAAACTTTATGAAAACACCTCGTTGTAAAGTAGAAGGAAACTACAAAATGCATAACATTTGTGCTGCCACAAAAAGTTGGGAGGAAAAACGATACAACTACCTTTGTAATGGATCAATGAGGGGGTTATTTTGATTGTGGTCGCAATTGCACTGCCTCACAAAGCTAATGACTAACAACGACTTCCTCGGGACACATCAGATTAAGTACAACTTGTTTGTTCAAAAACTGCGCTAACCTTTTCGTTTACTTTGTTTTCTTCCTTTTCTATCTCGCGATCAGATTCAAAATCCGCGGATGAGATCTTGCTTAGGTTGCATTTTGATTGAACTCTTTTTTTTTTAAACTGAAGTGTCACACGCAAAACTCTTCATAACCTTTATAATATTGTTCGACATTTGGCACTGCTGAAATTAATTCTCGCACTTGCATCCCAAGTTCCGCTCATTTTGTTCTGTACAATTTTCTGTATGTAAGCAATACTGAATTTCCTTCGTCGGTCTCTTTGCCGACCAAGCCGTGGAAGGACCTTTCACACAAGCTGCTTGCTGCCTTTGGTAGTAGGCGGGGCTTGGGCGAAGAGTACACCTTGATAAACTACTCCATTGATTTCCATGCTGACTACCAAGGAATTATCATTATTGCGATTGTCACCTTAAAAGAGAAATCAGTTAATTAGATTATTTTTCAAAAACTAAATGGTTTACAAGGATCTACCTCGACTATTTATTTTGATATTCGCGCCCGGAACACCCAAGGATGCCATCTTCATGTTGAGACTCAATTCTTCCTCCATGAGCAATCTTTTGGCGGGCGGTGCAGAACTGGGATCTTCTTTAGATTTGCCGCAATTAAACTTCTCTTCTCGATCGCTTTGTCTCTCTCTGGATTCTTCTTCTTCTTCCTTTTCCCTTCTCCGCTCTTTCTCTTTCCCTCGCATAGCCTCCAACGCTCGTGCTGCAGCAGCAGCAGCTGCTGCCTGCTGCTCAGCCGCCAGATTTAAAGCCTCCTTTTGCGGAGGCACGAAACGCGACGCCGCGGCCATAGCTGCTGCCATGTGTCCTACACAAACAGGAAATTTAGTCTCAAACTGTCTTCTACCTAAGTACTTTATGTCTATAACTCGCGTTACCTGCACCTTCGCCGCTGACATCTCCCAACGAGCTGTACAAGTTCCACAAATGTAATCGGGACATATCCAACGCCGATAAGGCATCTTGAGTAGGCGGTGAATGAGACCCTGCAAAAAAAACGTAGAAAACAAGCCATTTAAAATAAGTAAGTTTTGAGCGTGTTAGGCGTTCCAAAAATCTATTCCATTACTAAATTGTTGAACAATGCAAAAACTAAGCCGTTTGGACTGGAGAATTATTCCTTAGCTCGTTTGTTCATAGCCCTCACCAATAAATTGCTCTTTTCTGGGCAAGCTTCAGCTTCTCGTTGCTTGGCAAGCCTCTCTCCAAGCAATTACGGCGGTTAATGTGTGAGTCGTAAATTACCCAAAGGCTGCATGCGCACTGCGCTAGCTTTTCGATATGAAAAACCTGACAACCACGTGGACCGAAAAGCTAATGGTACAACATAAATTTTGACGACGATTTTCATTTGCCTACCACGCTGGGGGTATCCGTTCCATAAATCGTTGTCCCGTCTCACCAAATGTAACTTACTTATTTTTTTTATACAAAAACTCGTTTACCGCTGTGCAGCTAAGAAAAATAAGACTGTAATACTAAAAAAAATCACACACAAGCTTTTCCAACGCGAAACAATTAAGTTAATTGCCTTGGCGGAAAGGTGGGATATAAACTAAACTTCTTTCTCTCAATTATTTGGGCAATGCTAATTAGACGCATAACTGCTACAATAACAATTGAGCTTATGCGTCAACGCAAAAGTGCTCAAGCACGTCATTTCATCCGAAAAAACTGCGGCAATACAGCCTCCCTGGTGAAGTTAACAACGTCAACCACATGACGCCGCCGTTCCCTTATTATTTATGACTGGAAAATGTCGGTGCCCAAAAAAGTTTGTGGCTATTGTCTCAAAGCATGATACTTCCGTTTTGGCTTTGGGCGCCCAAGAAAAATAAAAATAAAGAAACTATCTCCCCAAAAGATTATAATATATGCCATATTTTCTTTTCTTTCTTTTGCCACTCTACCACAGCAGTAATAATTACTCCGCCACACCGCTGTAGTTATGCGTTTGCCTTTATGAAGTCGTGAGATTTTTTATTCTTATCATGCATGGGAACAAATATAAAAAGACTCGTATAGCATGTACTCAACGCAAACCCTTTTTCCCTTAAGTTTTTCCTTTCTTTTTTTCTGGTTTTTGTTTTATCATTATTCAGAGGAATGTAACGTAATAGCGTAGTCCGTAGCTCCTGTGCTGCTGCTGTTGATCTAAGTTTCTGGAGGTTGCACGGCACGTATGGTGTGTGTACCGTGTCTGAGGTACATAATGGCTGTCATTACAGGCCGTTAACGTAACGAGGTGGCCAACTTCCACCGGATCAGCTCAAGAGCTTTAGCCGTTTTACGCTTGTCAGCCCGGGCTATGACACTATAATCTGCTCCCAATAAAGTAAACACGGACTCCTGCTTCAAGGATCTCTTTTTCCCCCTCTTCTTTTTTCTTTGTGTGTTTTCTTTTCGGGATTCTTTCTTTCTCCCGGTATCCAAAACGTTTTTTATGATGATGATTAACCGTCAAGGTGATGAAACATAAAGGGCCAACTGGTACCCTGGCTAGTCCGCTGGTATGTACATTTTGGCGGATGCTGGGGCAGATCAAAAGAGAGAAGCTGCACGTTTTCATAGCTTAAACGTTAAAAAACCCTTACAACCCAAAGCGCAGGACTCCTAGACAGATTCCTTCTAGTCTTATTCTCTCTTTTTGTTTTTGCCAAAAAAATACTCGCAGAACATGGATAATAAAATACAACTTTTTAAAAATTGACGTACCTGGTCGATGCCCATTGCCATTGGCGCTCATTCCAGGCCGGGTTACGAGACTCAGTGGTGAATGCTGAACCATGGACGCCATGGAAGCCATGTGAGGTGACAATCCTCCAAGAGCGCTACTGGATCCTCGGCTCATGAGTGAATCTCCGTAATAGGACGACCGACGGCCTTCACGTCGATTCCCGTCGATGGCTGCTTGCAATTCGGATGGGTTAGAGAACTTTTCTTTCTCGCACTCGAAAGGGTACAAGTACTTCATATACCTGTGGAAGAAAAGCCAACAAGTAATAAGTCCCGGGTTTCTCTAATGTTACCCGCAAAGTACGGCTACATTGTAAAAGCGTTGTAAACTGTATGCAGTTTCCCGAGAATCACAAGTTCTGGAGAAAACTCAAATGGTTGGTATCGTGGTTGTACCCCGGATTCCGGAATCGGAGGAACTTGGCGAGCTCTATAATGCGTAGGGAGGGGCAGGCACAGGGTTTTAAGGTTAAAAGCGCGATGGGATAAAATCATGAAACAAAAAATTGGGTAAGAAAACCCAGGGCCAGATGAAGGGGGGAAGTTGGGTGTGCAATTGGCAACGCCATTTGGGGGTCGTAAGAACCACATTTCCAGGGAGTTTCTTAAAAAGTGCAGCTTTAGGTCTCCTCAACCTTGTTCCCCAATTCTCTATGGTCAATAGGACATCGTAAATCACGTCATGTGTAAAGTAGCCTCTAACTGAGTGTAGACACAAGAAAAAGAAGCACTTTGATTACCCCAAAAGCGAAACAGAACCCCCCGACACCCAAAAGCGCAAGAAAACTTGGACAAGAGTTCAAGTTGCGAAGGACCCACTCCTCTTGCTTTCCTCAACAATGATTTGTGCAGGAAGTGATGCAAATTCGGTAAGGGGAGCTGGGACTGACTTAATTGCCAATCTATACGGTTGTCATCCTGTGTTTTTGTCCGACTAAGGGTTTTTTCACATCATGATGGGGAGGCAGCAGCCAAAGCCGAAAAAACCCAACTTGGTTAACATGCATATAACGAGCACACAAGCAAACCAATTCCAAACATTCAAACTTGGTCTGACTGAGATGCCGGCCAAAACTAAACTTACATGGCTATTTCTAACTCGCTTCTGGAGCCTTTCCATTTGCAACAAGACAAGTTTCATTGTTCTGAACTTTCTGAATTGTTCTGTTTTATCGTTATAATTTGATTTCCAGGCACTTTGATGTTCTTCTATCCTTCTGTTTGGAAAACAGATTAGGAAAACTAGTTTTTGATCTTTAGGATTATGAGTAGTTGTGAAGTTATGAACTACTGGAGTCTTACATTCGCAACCAGATTACATTGTTTCCAAAATTTAATTGTTTAGAACTTTTTTTTTTATTCTTAACTCGCTTTTAGAGTCTTATGTGGCGCGTTCCACTGGCTGCACTGGTGCAATATTTTTGACACTCGAGTGTGTGTACACAATATGTAAAGATATACATGTTTGACACACTGAGTGCCAAAACTGCACCAGTGCAGCCGTTGGAACGCGCTATCACATTCGTAACAAGAAAAATTTCATCGTTTTGAACTTTGTGAATTGCATTGTTTTTAATGGTTTATTGTTACAATTTGATTTCCAGACATTTCTGTGGTTCTTCTGTCCTGTTTGGAAAACAGATTACGAAAGCTAATTTTTGACCTTAGCAATACGAGTAGTTATGAAGGAATCTAAGAGAGATGTGCTTGAAAAGCAAAATGTGGAGAAAATTCCATTTCTCTTTTCCTCCAGTTTCTCTCCCATGAGTCGAACTTGGTTTAATAGCCTCTTCTTTGTTTTGAGCTGGCACTGGCCAAACAATTCCAACGATGCAGACAAAACCGAGCCCGAGTTCTTGATGGCTGTCTATAACGCCATGCTGTCAAGTTACTCTTAATTTGAGTACCCAACGTAAAGCAAAGTTATGATTCATTTCGCCAGCCATTTGGGATCTCCACGTTTGGGCAGCTCATTTTAATTACAGTCGCAATGCGTGTATGTGTGTACTCATCTTATACAGTTAAAAAAAGGAAAGAAAAAGAAAAGATCACGGGATCTCCCCTGTTGGTTGCTCTTAAGTCGCACTGAATGAGTTTTCTGTAGAACTTGTAGAGCTTATAGATCTCCACTCGTTGGGAGAGCTCTGTAATTAGAGAATACCGCTGACTGATCCATGTTGGCCGGGGACCTTTTTATAGGCATGATTTGCATGGAGGTAAAAGGGATGGAGACCCACGCAGGAAACGATAATTTGGGTGATAGACCCCAGCCCGGGCCTTTACATGCATATATATTTATATACACACAAGACAGGCAATGGATCCTGGAAAAGCAAGAAGCAGAAAAAAGGACACTATAAAACGAAAAGGCGCACCTACTTAAAATTCGCAAAAGGGTGAAAAAGTAGAAGAAACCCGTAACTTCCCTCCTTTTTCCTTCCTCCTTTTCCCCCAACCAAATCCTTAACAAGGCCTTTCTCTTTTGGGGGGGTTTCATCCGTTTCTGGCTTCATCAGTGCATTTCTTGGAGTTTCTCCCTTTGATTTTTGTCATTAAGCCTACCAACCCTAATCAAGTCCTTCCGAGAATTAACAATGTACTTTGGTCGTAGGCTTTTGCAACCCAAAATGACTGCGGCTCCTTAACGTCCCTTTCTACGACCCAAGATGTGCTCTCATTAACCTCCTTTATCCTTTACCGCAAAAAAAGAAGAACCATCCCCAATCATCTCAACTGATGTCCAAACTTGTGTTGTCAAAAATGTACTTTTGTAAAAAAAAAAAGTTAGAGGAAAAAAAGTACAACTCATCGTTCATAACTTACTGTGTGCGCAACGTGAAGGCAGCTGAGGTAATGGAAGACGGTAAATGCAATCCTTTGATGATTTCTTGCCACAATTTCTTATTAATTACGTCCACAAGTCCTCCTCGGGCCACCACAAGATTGAAGAGTTCGAACAAGTCCAAAACTTGTTTGGCCATAATGGGCAAGCGCGTTATGGGTGTGCCTGGAAGAAAAAGATGAGCCAAATATTAATCATTGAAAAAAAAATGAAATAAAAAAATAAACTTCCCAAGCGGGAAAAAAAGCACTAACTGTAAAAACGTCTAAAACAAATTCCTGACGATTTTCCCAAACATGTATCCATGAAGCGCGCAATTCTTTTAATGCTAACGCCTGAAAAATGGTAAGAAAATTGCAACAAGTTGAGCCGAGTTCGTAGCAGGGCCCCCGTGTCGAAAAACTTGGCAGCAATTTATGGCCTCATAAATCACCACGTCACAGTTTCTCATGGTCAAAACTCTAGCCAATCACACACATTATACGCACCTAATACCCCCCGAACAATCCAGAAAGGCCGTTATATAGCAGGCAGTACAACAATGCAAATGGGGTCGTTTTTACAACTCCTGACATTCTTCGGAGTCCAAAAAGAACCAGTGGACAAGTTGCTAACAATGCAAAAATTCGGAACCTGCTCAACCTTCCAGAGAGACATTGAAGGATCGCTTAATGAGTTCGAGTTTGCCAATTTCAATTCCTACGAGACGAAAACGCAACGCAGAAAAGTAATTTCAGACTTGGTGATGTTCACAAACAAAAAAAGGACGACAGAGCCGAAAGTTTACGTCTTGTATTGCTTAGGCGGAAGCAGCTCATCAAAGTTAATGAATGGTAATGAACTGGTGCTGCTATTCTTTTCCAACTTCTTCTCCCCACCCTCCACCCCCGACGCCCTGGACACGTATATACGTCTAACGTCGTCGACGTCGTACTGTACTGCACAAGATACCATACACACAAGGAGAAGGCCAGGGGAGATTCATGATGTTTCTTAATGAGTTGGCCCGCGTTGCATGTGTGAACAACCACACGTGATATCTCATTAAACTTGCATACAACAAGCCCCCCCCCCCCTTTTTTTTTTTTCGTTTGCTTCAACTCAACGTCGTCTTGTTCAATGTATAAATACCGCTTCAAATTAACCTTATCCAACGACCTCATTTGCATATGAACCAAACTTGTGTGCCTTCACATTGTTGTTATAAACTTTGGGGGGCAATTATGCTTTTCTAACGGTTTACTGAACAGAGCCAATTGTGGGTTCCCGGCTCCCAAGGATAAAAAAAAGGAGTAATCTATTTAACGACCTCTTTATGGAATTCTGATCACTATTTTTATCAGTTTTTCGCTCAAGATAAAAAAGAAAGCCTCATCAAAATGCTCTATAAATCGTCCCAATCGCGGGTTAAAGATCAAATGATCCCTGCACGCTATCCTCCCTTCCTTTTTTTAATTGTTAGCACCTTGAGGAAACTTGCCTTTTTAATATTCAACTTGTCCGCTCAAAATTGTCAATAAATTTTGCCAAGCAGCCGGAGAAAATCCAAAAAATATACAAAACTCCTTCAAAAGTTAACGAGAAAATTTATTGAGTGCCAAACACAAAAAAGACTTGCTGTACAGGCCTTCTATGGACTACGAGCACGGTTATGATAGTGCTTGCTAAAGGACTTGATGATTGATCCTTATCAAGACACGGGCGTGAAGTCACCTCATTACCTCCCCCCTCTGCTCGATTTCCCCTTTAACAGCCAGGGAAAAAAAAGAAGATAAAATAAATAAAAAAAAAGGGTAGATCTTACCTCGTTTCTGCATAAAATCAAAAAGTTCATCCAGGAATATCTTGCGGGCGGGCTCGTCACTGAGTTCGTACAACTACAAAGGAGAAAAAGAAGGAAACAAATTTCATGGTTTTAGTTTGTACGAAGAAATGTTCTAGAATTTATCAATCAAAACTGTACGAGAAATATTGTCTATAAAAGCAAAAGTTCCCGTGTCGGCCCACGGGACTGGAATTGTTTTCCCACACAAGTCGATGTGTATGGCAACGACGTCGTCTGCCATCTAAACCATGTTCGAGGAGGAGAAAGGTGCGCGGCATGCAGCTCTTTAACGAAGACGGATGAGAGACAGAAATGAAGGATTCCATCAAGTTTCTCCGCTTTTTCACGTTCTCACCCAAATATCTGCATAATGTAACTAATCGTGTGTGTAAACAGGCCTTTTTCCGCTAAGCGTATGCATCGCCGAGGCATCTAAACAAAAATTCATTCCAGACTGCAACATCGCATTGCTGAGAGAGTCCAACCAAATTGACGTTAATTGAGAATCGGAGGTGTGTTGGAAACTCCGCTCCCCTGCTGTGCGACTGGGCGTCCGTATTAACCACGGCGTGCCAAGCAAACTCATCCATTCCCAACTTGTTTCTCCGTGTTACAAGATCACCCCAATGCGTTAATTAAATGCTAACAATCTCCCAGAGCGTTTAACGCCTTCTATGTAATACAATTAACCTCCTTATACCCACATTCTCCAACATAACTGAGCTAAAAGACAAAAGACAGAGGTACACATAGAGCTTGCACTTGATCTCTCTAAAAGCAACCTAAAAATGCATAATCTCCCTTTGATCAAAGCCCTATACAAGCTGAAAACTTCTGCACTGATGCGAAAAACTTGCTGGTGCAAACCTTTTTCTTAACAGGATCTTCGAACGTTTTAGGGTGGACAATAAGCCCGAGTTTAAAACTTGCTCAAATAAAGATAAGGACTGTCAAATGTTTTTGTTCTACGAAAAGGTAGCGCAATGAGGGGAAAAGCGTTGTGGAGAAAAACGAACTTTTTTTGCGCGATGAACCAATCATGGATTTCCGGATGGGGGTTAGACAGGGCTTTTAAAGGGTTGGGAGGAAAAATCTAACGTTTTTACGGTCGCTTTACAAACTAAACGTTATTCCAAAATGGCGGAGACCAATGGCTATAACGCATACTTGTAGTCGATTTTTCTTATAGGGGTTTTTGGTTCAAGGAAGGATTCTGATAGAAAATGGAATTCCACCAGTTTCTAACCAGTCAGAGAAAGAAAAAGATCACGGATTAGAGATATAATAACCGAATGGAGAATGAGCAGATCATAAAAGATGAATCTCGACGATCTCTTTCTCGCTCTCGCCCTAGCACTGCAATCGGAATCGAAGGAGGGAAAAGGGGCATTGTTATTTGGCCTTGGACCTTATTATCAAGCGAGGTCACGTGATGGTCATCTATTCAAAGTGTTTTGCATGTAGAATCGTATATACGGTATACACACACGCATTTCTGCCATACAGTGTGGTGCTCCTCTCAGGTAAAAATCCCTTGACCACAAATGTATCCGCTGCCCAATTCTCCTCTACCCGCATCTCCAATTTAATCCGATGATGACAAACGTACTCGCTTCTTTACGAACCCTCCAACATAACTGCCAACCCTTTCCCCCCCCCCCCCCCATTACTTTTTCAATGGAGATGGAAGCCTCCCGTTCTTCCAAGCTTTTCACATCCAAACTAGGGCTCTCTTTTTAAAAGAACCGACCACGTCTCATTTACACAAACTCCCGGACAGAGCGCACACATATCCACACACCTAAAAACCCAGGCCATCCATGGCATATATTCTAAGTTGTGGGCTCATTTGCATAGAGAGGCGCCCAGTAGCTCTGCTTTTCAACGTGTTCAAAGCTCATCAGACACGACCGTAAATTCCGCGTTATAGGTCCCGAGCGTCGTTTCTTTTCGTTCTTGGCATCCATGTATTTTATAACAACCCTCCTCCTCCCACCATCTTACCCCCACAGTTTATATATCCTAGTATATAACTGAGAAAAGGGGGGTTAAAAAGGCCGAGCCTTTTTAGCCTGCTGCCAATATCTCCCCCCTTCGGGCTCCTCTGAATCTGTGGGTTTCCTCCTTCCTTCAAATTCATAAATGATGCTGCGGTACTTGGGCCGCAGCAGAACAATGCTATAGCTTACAAAATGCGTTTCCCCAAAGCTGAGGCAGCCAACTTTCGATAAGCATCTTGTAATCTGCATGCTAAACCAAGATTTAACGCCCCTGGTTGCGGGAGAATCTATCGCCTCGCTTCGCTTCTTTGAGAAAGAAGAAAAAAGAATAGCCTAAAAGGATGGCGCAAAATACCTGCTTAATGCATCGTATAATAAGGTCCGGTTACCATAAGGCCAATTCAATGCTACATAAATTGCCACGCAGTTACCCGAAGCAAAGACGACAATGTTATTTTTCTGCACTTTTTTTTTAATTTTTTGTTACTTTAAAATTTGTGTTCAAGAAGGGTGGGAAGAGATAAAAAGGGGGAAGGTACGGTATACTCCCATCTGTGTACCCATGCGTGTTTGCTGCAACACCTTTCGTCCCTCCCCGGCCCGCCCCTTTTCCACGTGTGCATCTGCTAGCACGCCTCTTTTATACCAATACCCCACAATTTCTGTCTTACCCTATTATTCCATGAATCACACATACACAACAGAACGCTGGAAGGGACCAAAGGTTGCTTTTGGGCTTCTCCCAAGTTAACTTACTCCGGCACTCCGGTGTTGGAGGAAAAAGAGTCCCGAAAAACAACAGGTATGTATCTATCTTCCTTAGCTACGCTGCACCCACCCCTTACCTAAACACGGGCAGCAGTGTGTATAGTATACATCGCCCCCCAAAGCACAGGGGTTTTTCAAATAAGAAGAGGAGGGTCACACACACAGTTTGGCGCCCCTCCACAGCTTCGAGACACCCAAGGTATATGCATACACAGGTGAAATTACCCCCGCGAGATGGATATCAGCTAAATGGACCCGACAACCTAACGGAATCAACAAACAAACTTGGCAAAAGCCTTACACAATTGATATCCTATCCAAATTCACTTCAACTTTCTGTCAACAATCGCAATCGCTGGCTTGGCGAGACCCAAAGGTTAACTTTGTATACTCCCCAACTTCGGAATACTGTGTCCCCCTCTCCCCCCCCCCCCCCTCCCTTATAGACAAATCGTCTATACGTTTCTGAAATCCAACTTTGCTCAATAGCAAGCTCAATGAGAACTTTGAAAACCAAAAGTGGCCAAAACTAATGAGCTAGCTTTTTCTTTTCTCTTTCGATACAAAGTTGGCATAGTTAGGTGTTGTAGACGAAGAATCATAAGTCAAAAAGCCCTAAGATGAGGCGAGACATGCAATCCATGGCCGACACGCCCCCTTTCACAAATAAAAACCTTCGCTTCGCAATCCAAGCCCCTTTTTGATACGTAAATTACGAGGGATTTTTACGAGGTGCCCCAACTAAGAGTCTTCACACAAGCCATACCACCAAATACCCAAACGAAAAAAAAAATCCTCTCGAGAGACTTTTATACACCAGCCCAGGCGTATAATCATAAGCTGAGCAATGCAATCTGAGTTTTACTATAATGGAAACGTTATTTTACGATTCTCGCACATCGTTTGCCTAAATGTTCTCTCTGGACCAACAGCAACTTGGCTCAAGCCGAAAAATAAAATCTAAATAAATAAAAAAAAAAATTCTATAAAATAACTTATTGATTGACACTGACGATAGAGAAGTTTTTAACTATGTGGGGAAACAATAGGATCTACCGAGTTATAAAAGGCCACCTATTGCAATTCGTGATGTCCAATGGAATTGCATTAGCATAGGCAATGTAGGTATAAACGTTGCTAGTATATTTGCTTCCAACATTAATCCTGGGAAACTGCTTTGCATCTTTTATCTATTTGCTCCTTTTTTAAATATTGTAAAGCATGTTCGAAACGCTTCTGTACTCCCAGTTTTTCCCCACCTGTTTAATTTTTTTTACACGTGTTACCTTCCGAGCAGAGGGGCATATTCGCATCTAATTATGGGATCCTCCTTAAGCCATGTTTTTAATTACAAAGCCATCCGGAATACCAGAATCGAGTCTAAAAAGGCGGAGTATAAATTGGGGGGGGGGGGACCCGCGACCTCCACCAAGAGCAATTTTTATCTGATCCAGCACAAAGCCCTGAAATCCTCTCGGGATATACACATGTTATTTATGCAACAGGTTTGCATGACATCACGATAAAATTCCCAAAAAGAGAATGCGCCAGGCACATAAAGGGGCGTGGTTGGCCCTCTTCTTCCCATATTGCATCCCAACCTGTCACCTGGGCCGTCCCCCTCATTTTCCCAACCTGACACACGCAAGGATCTATGCACCAACTCCAACCCCGTTTTAAAAAATAATAAAGAAAAATATAGCTTCAAAAAGAAGAAGACAAAAAAAGTTTCGTGGCCATTCCGATTTTGAATCATGGAGAGCCGATACCCCTGCCAGCGAAAACGAAAAAGATCCAAAGACCTTTTACAGTCTTATGATTTTCTTGATCCTTGCACGCCAATCATAACTCATTTCGTAAGTATGCAAAAACGAAAAAAAAAATCAAACCATTTATAGCACCAGCTTTTCGGTCTCTCCTTCTCTTTGTTGAAAGCGGCCCAGCACTTTTCCCCGGCAAATTGGAATGCAAATAGGGTGAAATTGCAGTAAAATAACATGAAAACCCCTCAATCTCTCACACCTTTTCTTAATTTCACCTCCCCAGTAATTAAACCCTTTAAAACTTCAAGAAGACAAGTTTCCTTTCAAAAGCCCAAGGAAGAGGAAAGTACTATTTCAGTGCTTATTTTTCTGCAACATGCTACCCAACATCGGAACATGCATAAGGGAGCACGCTGCAAAAACAAGAAGCTACAATAGATGCCGCTTATTGTGATCCTGTTTACCAAGTAGCTATTGATTTTATTAAGCGAAGATTCTAATAACTAAAAAAAGGAAATTTGCAATAGAATGCTACGATTAATCGGTGCTTGGAACGAACTGACTTGTTTAAATCAAAGAAACAAACCATCATCTACTTCTTAAAACTTTCCCACACGTTTCCTTTTCCAAGATTCACTATTATTTATTTCTTAGTGATTTTTCAACAATTTTGATAGCGATGGTTGAGGAATTCCTAACCTAACGGCCGTTTCACTTTGTGGCAAATCTTTTAAATTTAACTTGTCAAAAGTTTCATGAAGCCGCAACTTCTCTTTTACATTTAAACCAACTCTTTTCTTGTTCGTCGCCATTTTTATATGACCACACGTTTTAAAACACAACTAACACTCCACTTTTGAAGCCTATTCCTATGCCTAGGTAGGGTTTTCAACAAGATATCCCTTCTACTTTTCCCAGTCAATTAAAGGAAGTGGTCGTTCAATTGAGCAACCTGCTCACTTAATTGACTGGGGAGTTTAGAAAGGAATTTCCCCTAAGGGGAATATTAGGCTGGAAATGACAAGATTGGTCAAAACGACGTAAAAGCAATGTAACTGATTATACGCAAAGTCCATGTAGCAATCACTACTGTAGTTTCGTTCCGGGCCAGATTTTTTTACAATAGATTCTAATATCCTACAGTGTGATTCTAATAAAAGATTAAAACGCTACGAATTTTACCATCCTGAATCGGTACTTCAAAATTTGATTACACAAAGCGGCTGATCTAATAACCAGTGATCATAATAAGGCATCTATTCTATTTTAGTGTTTATTTTTTCTGCAATCCGCTACCCAACATTGGAACAACATTGCATGAGGGGGCACAATAAAAAAAAGATAAAAAAAGATCTGATGCACGGTATCCTTTTTTTGCCAATTCAACTACTAAAATTACCAAAATAAAAATACTAAAATAAAAATAAACAATTTTATATTAGAACATTAAAACACAGTTTTGTATAAGTATGGTACTCGATGTTACAGACTGAAACCGTAACACATGTTTACATTTATTTACAGTAAATTTTCTTCTTAAAAAAACTGCACAGAAACGAACAAAAAGGGCTACTCTGTCCCAATTGGTCCAATTCTCGTTGCTAATTCAAAAGGTCTGCAAAGCATCTGTCAGCTTGTTTTTGCTCGTCGAAAAGATCGTCCGCTCCAGAGCTCTCACCATGCCGTGCAGTTACAACAATTTGACGACCCTTTAGAGCGTTTCCGAGCGATTCGAGATAAAAACGCTGACTTACAAGTCATTGCCAATTCCAACATTGTGTTCCTCCTCTTTCCCCCACCAGCTTTTATGACCCTTTTGATCGAGTCCTCGCTGTGTTAGCTCTTTTCAAGCAAAAAGGAGTCGTCTTCCCAAACCTGACGCCTTGGCCAGCAGCACATAAGACCCTTAAAACCCCCCCAAACCCTCGCTCAAAGTGTTTTCTGGGTCCTGGCATTACCAAAATGCTCTTGGGGGAGGCAGGTATATGTCTACTGTCCACGGAATTATGACGTGACTCTCTTAATTTTACACCCCAGAACTGACTGCCTAAGAACTGGCCCAAAGAGCAATCTTTGGACGAACAGTTAGCACCACAACTTTTATGGAGGTTTGAGGGAAGTCTCGGGTCTCCTCCCGTGCCTCCGGAAGTCAATTTGTCCGTCTTACATAGTGACACATGTTGGTCAAGTACAGGCAACTGCTTCCCAGGCCAAAGAGGACTCAATTTCTTCCATTTGCTTGTTATGAGGGACTGGCCAACTCGGGACTGGCCTCTCCCCGAGTCCTATCGAGTGATTTTCCCTGTCACCGAAATTTAAATTGCAGACCACACCAAAAGCATGGACATAAGTACGAGTCTTTCCTGCCCCTTCAATTCCTCTGGCTTTTCCACACTAAATAAAAAAGGGACATTCCACGATTGTGTCCTCTTCAGAGGCGATACCTTTAAGGGTCCTATAGCGGACTTTTGGGCCCATTAACAGCATTTGGATGACTATCCCGATCGCTCTCTTAGCTGCGCTTGGGCCCATACCATACCCTTACCAAAAATCCTCCATCTCAATCTAAGGGAAATCCTCCAAGCTGACATCAGACAGATGGATGAGCCATAAAACTGGATGCTGCAACTTTCCCAATCGTCAGTCGTCACAATGTCTCTCTTTCTCTTTACATTCCATGAAAAAATCTACCTTTTTACAGCACTTCTACAGTGAACCAACGTCAATGCGTACAATCCATCCAGTACAGTCTGTCCTCAAATCTGCGACACTTTTGAAAGCATACGAGAAGGTTATTCAACGTTTTGCGTCGCCAGTACTCCGTAACATACCCTTCCCCCAAAAAAGAAAAAAGTCCAGTTGCAATTAGACAAAAAAGTAGTCCACTTACGAACCACTGAAGCATCGCAAACCTTCTGGTTTCGTGAATGGACCACCAAAAAAAAGTTTTTACTCTGCGCGCCACCATGTCGCCACTCCATTATCTTTTTAACCTTTTTACGAACTTAACAAGGGGGTACGTTATAGGGGGTGGGAACCAGCCCAGGGTTGCCAAGGATGCTTGGAAGGGAGATGCAGAGGGAAGCTGGCCCCCCTAATAAAACCATAAACCTCCCTGCGTGTTTTTCAGACGAAATCGATGGCAGTTTTACGACATGGCTGAAAACAGACTCGGAAAGAAAGAAAAAAATGGCTCGCGAGACTAAAAGGAAATTTGGTAATGCCCCTCCTCCCCCCCACATCCGACCCACGATGCCTAAAAACCTTGTCAACGCCATTGACTTTTTATCAAGATGCTGAGGCAACTGGCTAGCCTGTCACCTCACAAACCCTATACACCCTCGCTGTAGAGTATTCCAATTATACAGGGACCCAAGTTACCAACGATTGCACAAGCCCCCAAATGCCAAGCCCCTCTTCAAAAATGAAATCTCCCCAATGCCGGTCAGCAGGATTTGAACTTTGGGGCGATTTCTAGTATTTCGAACACGAGAATCGCATTCCCATTACCACTGTATTTTTTATTTTTTGAGAAAAACACTAAATGGACTTCTTTTAAGCGTTTCCGAGTAGAGGACCATTGTTTTTTTTGGGGGGGTTTACGTTTGCCACCCCACTTTCTAGATATCCGGCGAAGGGAAACGGAAAAACACGGCATGCGAGTGTGAGAAAACGCAAAGGCAAGCGCAAAGGGTCCGAGGCGACACTATTTTCCATTAACTTGGATTGAATTTCTCGGAAAGTCATCAGTTTCCCATTTGTGAGCCCAGAAATCCCATTTCTACTGCTTTTCTTCGTCCTTTTCGTTTTGGGAGGAAGGTCTGCATTAATTACCACCCGAGTAAACCCTCCACCCCAATATCCGTCCCCACCCGGCTTTTTTCTTCCACGATCTTGTCGTTTTCAATCTGCTCTTGATTAGATTTTGATGAGCCAGGCGCTCTTTTAATGAAGATGGGGGCCAATTAAGCATCCACACACACCCTCTTTCCCCCAAAACGAACTAACGGGGGTTGGTTTGAAACAAGACGTGGGTCTGTTCTATATTTCATAACCCCCACCCCCCGCAAATGCTCAAGGGGATGAAAAACAGGAAGCTGTTGGTTTATTAATGGCTGGAAATCGAAGACAAATCTTGTCTGACATTTCAGAGCCGTTTCAAGCAGTAATTTTCCCTCGTCGCTACCCCCGAAGCGATCTTCGGAGGGCGAGATCTCGAAAGTTCTCCTTTTGGCCGAAAAGGGGTGATAAAATTAGCTCACATCGGTGCAACGCCCTTCTTCTTAGGAGTTTCTTCGGTTGCGAGGCAAGAAAGAGCCGATCCTGATGGTGATGGCTGATGTCTTCAGATGTAGCTCGCTATAGCATAGCAATAGCACAGCAATAGCGCAGCAAGCAAAGCGCTCAACATGAACGCCCGTGTTATTCATCGCAACAGCTGCACATCCGGAATGTATTAAAATCCCACCCTCCTTGCTCTCTTTCTCTCCCGCTCGCTCTCGCTGGCTTCCTAAGTATAAAGTTGAAGTCAAGAAACGACCTCCCCGTCTTGGTTAAGGGTAGGGGTTCGGTTCAGGGGGAGAAAACGTTGGTTCCAATGATCAAGCCGTACCCAAATTTAACTTTTCATTAGCCAACATGCAAAACATCACCCTCGCATAGCTCTACTAGTGCACAGCTCTACTAAAACCTTCCGCGTACACCTTTTCCGCCCTCGCTGCAGTTAAAAGTTTTTACTTAACTGCTTCACAGCATCCCGCTTCCGAAACTTCGCGAGTTTTTAGTTAGTATCGCAAGGTTTGGCAGTTGAGCCACATAAATCATAGACTTTCCTGGATAAAAACTTCCTTTCTATCAAAAAACTGTTCGGATATTCCCCAATGGAATTCCGGTCACGTTTATACTCCCATACTCGCGGTTTTGGGAAGAAATTGCCTGTGCTTCGAAGTCTAAATCCGAACTGGGCTTTGGTTTCTAGAAAACAGATGGACGAGTTGGTGAGCCTTTTCCAGGGCGATCAAACAAGTCCCTGTTTTTAATTGAAATGTGACTTTTGTCAAGTTTTGGCGAAGGGAAGTTGCGGGAAGATATTTCCCGTTCGGCGACCTACGCCTTCTTCAACCTAAAAACACTTGAAATGGTCTCTGTATATACACGTAAGTAAGCAAAAGTTCTAAGGTGTCGTTCCACCCTTCTTAACTTTGGGAATTGACAGAGGCCTCCCAAAAAGATGACTTTTGGAAAACCTTTTAGGCCTGTCACATGCACCATGACATTGGGCTTCAAGACATTTAGACATGCTTTTCCATGCCATAGGAGATGGAAGTAAGTAAAAGAGGAGACAGAGAAATAGAGAAAAAGAAGAAGAGACTTTCAATATATTTGGCGGATAGGAGAACCGCGATGAAAGCTGATCTTTTGCATATAACCCCTTTTTCGCTTCTTGGAGCTTTTTCGATGTCTTTCAATTCTCCACAAAACCACCAACCCGCCCCCGTAAGGCCTATCTATCTTCAAAACCCCCTTTTCCCCCTCCCATAGAGCTCAACAAACACACACGGGGCCCTGGGAAGGGTAAATAAAATGCAAAACAAAACACCGGGACTCCTCCGTTTCTGCCAGCCCCAAAGCCCGGTTGAAATCCTTATTTTCTCCATTTCCTAGCCAAATTGTTCCAATGAGACGCAGATTTGTTTGACATCTTATCGCGAGGGTGCGATATGCAAAACAAAAATACGCCATCTTGACTCGTTAAGGACTTTCAAAAGGAAGGCACTTCGATGACCACACCCCTTTTCAGTTTTCCATTAATGTTTAAAAAGAAACTTTCTTTCTAAACAGTAATAGGTATATTACTGTTTAAAGAGAAAGACATCGGTTTGTGATCAAACAATGGAGTTTTAAAAAAGACAACTCCCCCTTTTGTGTTTTCATATATCACTGTTTAAAAGACATCGGTTTGAGATCAAACGCATTTAGTCACTTGGAAGAATGGGCCCCGTTTGTTAGGTTTGGGTCACGTGACTTCTTTTTTTGGCTCTTTATATTTCGTAGGGGGAGAAATATCAAAAAATCTTTTCGGTTCCCTTTGGGGGTTTCTCAGCTTCTCTCCCTTGTGTTTCTAAAATTAACATAGTTTTGGGGAAGTCAATGACGAGCCTCTGGAAGCCTTCTCGGTTGTAAAAGGCACCCAAAAATGGGGAAGGTAGGGACCTTCCCTCCCTTTTCTTACTCCTCTTCTTCCTTTTTTCTTAGCAGCTTCGATCCCGAATGATTTCAATAGCTCTGCTGTGCTCTCCCTCTCTCAATCCCTGGAGTCAAAGAAAGTATGGGTCCATGTGGTGTCCATATGGAGCAAAAAGCGCGGAGGAAGCTAGCTGCCAAGCGTAGCGTTGGTACGATTACGACATTTCGGAGGTTGCACATCTTTTGTGAATACCTTAACCATTCGAGAAAGCTGCAGCGCCTTATCCGTGTGCACGCGCTCGCTCATCGGGAGCTTCTCAAAAAATGCAATTTGAAATTCTCACCCTCTCGTACCTCTCACTTGAGCCGCTCAAACATCTTGAACCCCTCTTCCCCGAGTTTTTTTTGGGGGAAGAAAAAAAAATAATAAAAATATACAGCCTCCCCGTTTCTTCAAGAAAAAAGAAAGAAGAGGTTTGCGGGCCTATAAAAAAGCCAAGATGACTAAAACAGGCGTTCATTCATAACGACCACGTCTTTTGAGCCTTTTGAGCGACAAGCTAGAAACTAAAAAAGCGCGTGGCACACGTCTCATCAGATGATAAGCTTTTGAACCTGGGAAGCTATGTATGATACACTCTTGGCCTCTTTTATCAAAAGTCGAAGATTTCACAGTCCATAACAAATTTAGCTGCTTGTCTCGTCCGCCCTTGTTTCTTCATCAAGTCAAGTCTCGAAGCCCTAATTTTAGATCCCCCCCACCACACAACATCTTTCTCCCGACATCTATAACGCAGGCCAAAGACAACAACTGATAGGCCTTTGCACATCTATCATCGCTCTTCCTCCTGCATACTCGCGAGCTTTTAACTGCCTTCGTCATGATCAAAAGCTTGGGGGAAAGAAAGAAAGCAGAGAAGACTCCGCAACTTTTTAATGACGAACCCTTCTTGAAACAGCGGTGATGGTGTGGCACTTCTCAAAAATATCCGACTCAGCGACCATATGTAATGTATCTCGGCAAAACAGTTTTAGCCCGTAGCTTCATTATCACCATGTGCCAAAAATTTTGCTTAATGACCTCCCTTTTCTATCCCCTCTTGTTTCTTGTTATTCACCCATCACTCTCATCTCGCGATGTTTCCTCGTTGATCTGCCTCTTGTTTTTCCCCTCCGCCCCAATACTAAATTTAGATTAAAACTTCCGCACTAACTCTGCATAAACCTCAACTTCCTTTTTTAACCTTAATCTCGCAGTAAAAATGTTACAACTAACTACAAATGAACTTTATGTTCACCCAAACACAATTAACTCAACCATGAATACGCATGTTTATATGAATGTTGTATGATTCAGTGTACGAGTAAATGAATACTAATCCTATAGTAATTTACGCCAGCATGACTGTAAGTGTGAAGTTTGAATGCTGTGCTCATGTACGAACGTTATTTTACTCCATCTATTCCCAAGTAAAATCATCCATTGAAATTAAAAGGATGGCAACGAGCCGAGATCAAATAGGAAAGAATTGTTACAAGGGTGAGCAAAATAAGGAAATTACGAGAGTAAAGTTTAGGGAGGAGTCTTTTACCTGTTTAAACTGTTCCTCGAAAGTCCAAGATTGTTGGGAAGAGGAGCCAGAAATACGCGGTGTGTTGTTCTCTTGTTGGGGTGAATCGGATGACGGCGATGGGGTCAAGGGAGGATGCGCCGGTAGCGCCGTGGGTGCTCCGAGATTAGCATTGTTGGAGCCGCCGACGCTCGTGTTACCGCCTGTGCCGCTCACCAAGGTGTTGAGAGCAGGTAGGTATGGGTTGAGACTGTTGGGGGATCGCAGCGAGGTGGATGGAGGCGAAGGTGTGGACGTCGAGGTGGACCCAGGCCGGGAATCCGCTTCTTCTTTGATGCTCAGCTTGGTGTTGCTGGAGCCGGTTTCTTTCTTTAGGTTCCCGGTAGAGGACGAATGATGCAGGAGCGAGTGGAGGTTATTGTTGTTGTTGGAGCCGGGTGTGAGGCCTGCACCGTGGCCGGTGATACCGTTGCTGCTCAGGTTGTTCATGGCTAATAAGGGGTTTGATGTCGGCGAGCTGGGATTGGCTTGCAAAGCGGATTGAGTAAACGCTTGCAGTTGAGCTTGCAACTGCGCTTGGAGCTGGGGGTTGAAGTTGAAGGGAGACGGAAACGGCGGGTAACTGTTTAAACCTGGAAACTGCGATTGCATGTGGCCGGCCAACTGCGATTGCACCAAATTCTGCACCGCGGCTGCTTCGGCTTGGCGGAAGAAAGCTTGCTGTGCTTTCAAATCTTCTTCCATGTCGTCGCCATCGCGTTCCTGTGTCGTGTTCAAAAAGGAAACAAGACAAACCGTTTTATCATCAAATATGCAACAAATACATCTAAGAAAAGAAATCCAACTGAAATTTCCGTTTCATGACCAACTTTCCCCTATGTGGTTTTTACAAGGAATGTCACGGGAAGCATTGTAAACTTCTTGCCAAATCGGAGTTTTTTCCTAAGTTGGAAATATTTCTGCGGTTATAAGAGTTTTTTTTTTCTTTAGAAAATTAAACAGGTTGTAATGTGGAGACTGAGCTAAGGACAACCCAAATCGAAATATTCGAATGACGCGTTGATTATAATTTCTTGGTGATTTTCCTTAGTGGAACAATTGATTTAAAGGGAGTTAATTTAACGGTTACGTAATGTATTAACAACACAATAGTAAGACATTGGCTATGTATTGTGTAATTAAATTGTACCAGCATTTATTTGACTAAGTTGGCTTTTACTTCAATTTTTCCCCAATTCTTTGTTTACATTCCAAATCTGGAACAGAATGAAGGAATTTGGAGACGTAGACACAAGGACTCGTCGACAAAAGGATGACGATGTATCCGACACAAGGACTACGGTTCCAAAACCTAACCTAACTTAACCTAACTAAACATACCCTAACTTAACCTACTCGAAATGCTATTGGTATTGAAAGAAATACTATTGATATTGTTAAAATGCTGTTGGTATTGAAACAGTATGGAACCTCGTCCTTGTGCACCGTCGTCCTTTTGTCGAGGAGTCCTTGTGTCGCGTTGCCGGAATTGTCTACATGTTCTTGGCTGTGAATGCGCTCTGGGTAGCTAAAACACACGCCGAGTGAAGTGGCGTGTCCCAACAGGTTGATCAGCCCTGCAGGTCGCATAATTCAAGCTGGACCAAATGCGAGAAAGACAGGGCGAGTGACAGTTTTTCACCTGCCGCGTTATCACTCTCATTTGTCAGCCCTCCCTCCTCTCTTTCCACCCCACAAAAAAAAAGAAAAGAAAAAAAAACGCAAGGATTCACAGGTCAGCTGTTGTGACTCCCGAAAACCTGGGTAAAAAGGAAACCCAAGTCAGTCCAGAACACGTTGGCTGAGATATTGCTCGGTTTTTCAAGAGTGATAACGTTGCCTTCGCCTAGCGAATAATACGGAATAAATCCCTAAAATTAGACTACCATACGGCCGCATTAATTTGCTGCTATTCTTTGTATCTCCAATCCCGTTAAGAACCCAACCATTTGAAATAAAAATCTTTTGTAAGAAAACCTTTTTTTTAGTTTTTTTTTCCTTTGGGCTTCGAAAGAAGAAGCCAGCGCAAAACAAACATTTCGTTCCTAGCTGGTGCATATTAATGAGCTATAATGGCAGGTTTGGCTTTTCCTGAGACTATTATTTTTTCATTTTAAGTTCTGAGAAAAGCTCAAGTGTCTATGCGAGTGCTTCTGGTTGGCGGGTTTACGGCTCGGTTGCAGAAACCCACGACAGTTGCAATATCAAGGTCCTTTATAACAACTCCCATCATGACATTATGCATAGATCTCTGCTCTCTGAAAAACCGTCGACATAAAACTGCCGAGCCAAAGCCCCGCCAACTTAGTAATTAGCCCGTCTCGTTAGACGCCATTTGTGGTTGCACAAAAATACCCCAAAAAAGCGCAACAACACCAAAGAGCCAACCCCGAAACTCCTCCATAACTTGTTGGAACCCCCAAATATGCGCTGACATCCCAAAAGTCGGTAAGATTTTTTTTTAAAAAGAAAGACAATTCGCGGTGCCCCGAAAACTGAATAATAACTTTACCTACGATTATACATTAATCATCACCCATTATCTTCCATTGCTACCCCAGTTTACGACTTCCTCTTTTATGGATCTCGAGTATTTAAAAAAAAAAAAAACTTTTTTTAACGTCATGATAATAATCGTAATATCTAAGAGTCCAAGACTTAACCCAGCCAAGAATAATAAAATGGTCGCACGCTCAAATGCTTTGTATGCAAATAAGCTCTTCCTGTCATTAAACATTCGCACGGGGAGCGGGTATAACTATCATTATCAACTCGTTTGCGTTTACGAATGATCCCCCCAAATTATACATCTAAATGCAGTAAGCGCACTTCTTTTTGCTTTACTTTATTTATTTTTATATAATTTTTTTTTTTATTTTGTTACCTGCGTTTTGTACCGATTCCCAAGAACATCAGCCGCATCGTGATAATCTCCATTATCCCCCACCATATCGTTGTCGCTGCCCTCGCCTTCCGACTAGTAAGAAAAAACGACATAAAAAAGTTATTAATTAATCATCGCCAGGAGGTTATTTGCAGTTTTTGTCAAACTCAGGTGTACACACACCCAAATAAGACAACAAAACGTAGAGCCCATAAAACCCTCGACTTTTTTTTCTTTGGGGAGGGGGGGGGGGGGATTATATGTCTTGAAAACAGGTTTTGCTTTCCTCTTCCTCTCACTGGGAGAGCAAAAGAGCCTAAAGTGATGGAGAGAGAGAGACTTTGTTATAAGATTGTGTTTAGCTACTGCAAGCCATTTGAAATTGAATTACGGTCTGAAAGATGGAACAAGATAATTCTCTGAGATGCTCAGCACAACAATGTGACAATGACGAGGCATTGCCAAAACACACTCCACGTAAGACCTTCAGATTCTTGGGCCTCACGCCCATGTCAACACCACTCTTCATTGCTGCTGCTGATGAAGATTGTTCGGCGCGAGAGGTGATGTGCTCTTCTTTGACGCTCTTTTCCAAACAAACGAAGGCAGGATAGGCAAAAGAAGTTTCTCATAAGAACACATACCAACTCAAGTCTGACTTTAGCTTGGGATAACATAACTCGGAAGACTTCTAACTACGCGTATCAGATCTTTGAGTACAAAAAGACTTTTATAAAATAAGAAAATAACAGTCAAAGTTTCAACCCGTTTAATAGATTGAAAATCACTCTAAAATATAGAATAAATCAGTAACTTGAGATTGTCACAGAACTCGAAGACTTTTCACTAGGCGTATCGAATCTTGGATGACAAAAAGACCTTTTCCAAAACGCCGAAATAACAGTCAAAGTTCCAACCCTGGAATACATTGAAAATCACTCTAAAATTAAAATAAGTCAGTAACGTAAGGCTGCTACCGTCTATACCGAGCTAAGGTATACGGGAGCTTTTAGATTGTCACAGAACACGAAGACTTTTCACCAGACGTATCGGATCTTGGAGGACAAAAAAAGGCTTTTCCGGAACGATAAAATAGCAGTCACAGTTTCAACCACAGTCACAGTTTTAATAAATTGAAAATCGTTCTAGAATGGAAAATAAGTCGACAATTTAAGATTGAGTCTGTATAGTTTGATATGACGGACCCCATGAAACCTTTTAATGAGCTTCAAATCATGCACACGATGTCGACGCAGACCGACAATTGCCAGCTTCCTTCGCCATTTTCTCTGCACGAAACTTGATTAGACTTCCAATAGAATTCGATAAGCGTCCAGAAAAGACTCATTAATAACTTCCGAAACTAAATTTTCTTCGTTTATAACTCGTCTGTCATCCATTTCAAAACGATTTAGCGAACTCGGGGGGTTTGACAAGACGGTTAAGCACGCTGCAATAATGAAAAGGGAGAAATGATGGAGAAATGAAAAAGGAAAAGAAAGTTAGCACAGTTGCGAGTTAGCATAGTTGAACGAAAGCATAAAAAAGAAAAGTCGAAGCCTTTAATTGGTCTCGCCTTCAGGAGAAACATCCGGGAATACCTCGCGAGATTCCAAACCACTCAAAAAAGTAAAGAACACTATAGGCAGGCATTGTATTTGTAAATTACTCTCCTCCTTTTTTAAAAAAAAAGTTTTGCATAGCCAAAACCCGCAAGAGCAACGTTTATTTTCTTTTCGCCGAGATACGGTATGCGGTTGTCATTTCGGGCAATGGGGTGGCACCCGAAAAAAAGGCTTCAAAGGACTTGTGTGTATGTGTGTGTGAGTTTGAATGTGTGTCTGTGTGTGATGCATGTTGGCGTCATTGGGATGATTGCCAAGGTGGTAACGCCATTGCCATTACCATAGAGCGATGGTATTTGGCGCTGGCAGACAATAAAAAAACGACCAAAATAGCAAAAAAGCTAATCAAGCTTCCTTCTCCCCTTCTTGTATCTCAACGTCATTGTCAAGAAACGCAAGACTTGCACCCTCTTCACCATGTGTACAGAAATGCGGCACACGTGAGTCATTAAAACGTCATTAAGTTGATGAGAAATTTTTTCCCTATTTTCTTTCCCATTTTTTTCTTCACTCCGAGGTCCCTGCTAAAAATGATCCGTGCTTACGGGTGAATAATGTTGATTCTATGAGCGGAAACCCAAAAAAGCACGTGTCGCCTGAGCGCAGGACAGCTGCGCGACTTTAATTATAGATCTATCAACCCGCTATTTTTAATTATACTCCGGCTACCCTGCCCTTGTGTGTGTCTATGTAATGCCACATACATTCACAGGTGAAGTCATGAGGAATGATTCTCTTCCATGTCCGCGTCCACCAAAAGACAATCATTCTTCTGATATAAATAAACCTGTGCCTGTGCGCAAGTTGCACTTTACCTCTTTTTTCTTTTCTTTTTTGGAAATACAAGAAAATCAGATATAGATCGTAAACACTCTTTCGGAACTCCTTACAAAGTGTGTGTAGTCTTGATATATACACCCTGCTTGTCCCTTCCTTGTTCTCCCCCTCCCTCTGGAACCCACGCGGCATGGATCTGAAAAATCCGAGTCGCAGCCAAGAAGACGAATCATTCAAATTGATATCTCTGCTACTCCTCCCACCAATCTCATTAATCTCCGTCAGAAATTTCTTCCGTTAACTCTGCTATTCAGGTCCCCAGACTCGCAGCGAAATATATATGTATATATAAAGTAGCTGTGGATGGGCTTTTCTTCTGTGCAACTGATCTGGCCTCCAGATTTCGCCGCATATGAAGTATTGTGCTGCGGATTTTGACTTTTATAACTTGGGAAATTGAAACCGAAACTGAAAAATGGATTTCCAAGTACTCTGCATTCATTAAAGTTACCCAGTTTTGATACGCTCGAGCGATTTTGCACTAATGGAAACGGAAAATTAAGTATGCTGCCACACATCGGTTTAATGGACGGAAGTGACGGATTTTTGTGACAAGTAACACCAACCGAATTTTCCCTTTCCCCCGAAAACCATCCTCTCAGAAATTCATTGAACCTGATGTATGTATCTGACAAACCAAGATTTCCCCACGCCAATAACGGAAACCTTTCCTTCAAACTAATTGTTTAAGGAGTCAAATAGGAAGTGATCCAAAGCACCGCAAACATTTATGTACATTACAAAACGCGGAGTCAATGCACGATAAACCTAAAAAATAATTTCAAAAAGTTGGGTCAGACTATTGT
The DNA here is from genome assembly GCA_023053545.1 of Lepidurus packardi. Lineage (NCBI taxonomy): Eukaryota > Metazoa > Arthropoda > Branchiopoda > Notostraca > Triopsidae > Lepidurus > Lepidurus packardi. The sequence continues at coordinate 7,199,787 of JAKZAN010000005.1, read as the reverse complement.
CTTATTATTTCAACTGTGAGGATGAAGAAGGAGGGTAAAAGAGGGTAAAATGTCAACGGAGGACCAACTTAGACCAGTTGAAGTCCAAATTTAGCCCCCTCCCACCACGTTTTAATGACCTGACTCGCGCTGCAGCTATTATCCAGAAATCCTCGGTAAGAATATCTTTCGCTCATGACGTTTGGTATCCCAACAAAGGGCGCAGAATCCCATTCACTTCTATATAAAAAAGCGATCCACAAGCTCCAATCACGATACGTTGCCATGGTAGCTATTCAAGAAGCCTTACAACACGCACTCCATCATTTTCATTGTTGAGGATGCGTAATCGAGGCTGCTCACACGCCCCCCAATTGCCATTCAACGAAGGGGAGGAAAGCAAAAGTAAAAAATAAAAAAATGAAGAAAAAACGCAGTCATTTTTCATGCCATCGATAGATAACAAACAACAAACTATAAAACCCCCGGCAAATACCAATGAAGGAGTCCATGAGCATAAAAGCTCCGGACAAATTGCTCCCAAGATGGGTCTCCCGCGCCTATTGTTGCACTTTATCAACGTCTCTGCCCATACAGAAGGCCCCTGACCGTGCAGCAATAGGAGGCCTCTCTGTGCCTCTTGACTCTCAACGCGTTTTCATAAAAAGAACCCAAGGAAATATTAAAAAAAGGGCAACATTGCTTTACCATCCTCCCTAACTGTTCTAATCTAAATCCCCGTCACAATAGCTTGTCAAATGAAAGCGAGCTTACGAACTTTTTTTCCGTTTTGAAGTTTTGAATCTGTTAAAACACCCCCGCAAAAACATATTAGGAGTTCCAAAGTTTTTTTAAAAAAAAAATGGGCATTTTTTTTTGGTCCTAATTTTTTGGAAGGTATTGCATGTCTCAGTACTTAAGCATCTAGGATCACAAAGGAAAAAAGAGAAAAAGAAGCCTGAAAGGTAAACAGAGCCAAACACTCTTTTTCATTGTAAATTCTTCATATGCAAATGACATGCAATGCGGGGCTCCCTCCTTTTGGCCGCATCCAAAGCAAGGTGGGGAGAACGATCAGGGTGAGAAATGAGACAGAGCTCAGGTAGGAGGGCTTTGGCCTTCCAAGTTAACCCCTGGCAGGGGGCGCCACACCGAGCCACTCTTGTGGGGGCCATACACAGATAACACACAGATACACTCACGAATCAACATCCAAAAGGGATCCCCAACAAGAGTCCGACATTCACACTCAACAATACCAACAACTATGATACGAAGAACCTCTAGTCAGTTTTTACTCCCTTTCTTCTTCTCCACTCACATTTGCCTAATTGTCCTCTACCACCATCCAACTAAAAAAAAGTCTGGAAATCGAATTCAAAAACTAGTTCTTCCTCCGACTTTCTGTCACTGTCAACTCAACTTCCTTTTTTAAGGGGGTACCTGACATCTCTTTCAGCCCCAAACAACCTCAGTCGCACCTTGTAAACAAGCCCTATAAAATAAAAAAAACACTCTTAACCCTTTTTCGCCTTCATTTTTACTCTTGTCCCAAAGAAGATAGAACTGACAACGCAAAATTTGATTACTAGTTAACTTGCTACAAACTCAAACATTTAAAGACTGTTTGAAAAGATGAATTGAAATGATGAAAAAAAAAATTGGAATGGGAAAAAGATTGAAAACTTGAATTTGAAGTTAAAGAGAACTTGTTGCGTACCAAATTTCTATTATGTCGCTTGTTAGTTTGTTAGAAACTGAAGCATTTAAAGTACTGCTTGAAAAAATGAATTAAAATTATGAAAAGAGATATTTGGAATTGGAAAAAGATTAAAAACTTGAGTCGGAATTTGAATTTAACGAGAATGTGTTGTGAACCGAATTCCTAGCAAAAGGGGTGGAGAATCGTAGAGGAATCATAACCGTTTAGGACAAGGAAACACCACAAGTTTGAATGGCAAATCGGACCCGGGCGATTGATAAATTGTTCAATACAGGGGGTCTTTCTGGACCAGAAAGTCTGCCCCAAACTCGAAATACCGATCATACGCATAAGCGACCACAACTCTTGGCATCAGTTGGGCGTCTTTGCAATAAGTTTGATATGCTAATCACACGCCCATAACCAGGAAAACCGAACTCGTGGAGACCTTAAGACAATTTTATATCAATCCTATACAAATTTCTCCTAGCTGGGCACAACTCAGAAAGTGCCACCCACACCCTTCATTACCAACTCAAATCCTTCCCCCTCCAAAAAAAGTCCACCTGAAAAGGTAGACTATAAGCAAGCCATCAAGGGCCCATCAGCATCCCAAATCTCGTCTTACTTTTTTGTCGATCCTTCATCTCCATACTCCATACGGGCCATCTTTTTTTTTTATTTCGCTGCCGATTTTTTTTCGCCCAGTCAAAATCTTTCGTTTCTAAAACTATTTGTCGTTGTGTGGTGCATTACAAGTCACCTTTTTACTCACGATAACAGGCACCTTTTTCTTATGGATATGCAAATCAAAGGGCATGAGCAACTCACACCATGGTGCTCTTTTCTCTCTTTCATATTTCCCCAACCATAAACGACCTTTGACCTCAGGTGTCTGCTTTTAATAATCGTATGCTCTCTTGCCTGATATCAAAAACTGTCCTTGGGTCCCAACTTTGGAATAAGAAGAACAAAAAAAGAGCCCCTCCCCCGTATATAACAGACCCAAGTCCAATAAAAGAAAAATTCCAAGATTTCCTAACCCGGTGCAAAGCCAATTAAACTAAAATTAAGGCTTCACTTCCCCTTTTTTCTTTTTCACAAGTCTATATCATAACGTCCTATAAGTCAATTTTGAAATTTAATCCATTGAACAAGAAAATTTTGATAGTAGCTGGACATGCTAAGGTTTCCGTTGTGCCTTCTTCAAGACATGTAATCCAATCAACCCCACAATAAACACATTTCTTAATTTTTTTTACTAAGGTTTCTTTTATATTCACCCTTTTATGTATACTTCTTTTGTACCCTTTCCTCGTTACTTAACGCTCAAGCTTACTTAATTTTCCCATTTTATTTTTATTACATTTCTGCACAGGATTTTTTTAATTTCTTTTATATTCATTTTTTTTGTATCCGAAAAGTTACTTCAAGCTCAAGCCTACTTCATTTTCCCATTTTATTTTATTATATTTCTGCACACGAAATTTTCACAGGCGCCAAAAGGAAAGCCAAAAGGAAAGAGGAGAGACAATCAAGGCGTAAGTCAACAATGAAAGTCATTTCCAGAATGCTCCGGCTTTCCGGTGATGCACAACCTAACAGGTCAGATGGTAAGCAAACTTGGATAACCAAAAACGAAGGGAAAGAAGAAGAAAAGTCCATTTTAAAACCGTATAGAACTTGTTTGGCGCGATAGGGCTTCGCTCTAACGCTCGGAATCGAGGAGGTCAATATTGAATTAAGGCGGACATGCACTGGCTAGAGCCCGTTTAATGCAACAAGAAAATTTTCCACCATCTCATTAAGTCAACCACGGCCCATTGTCATCACCCAGCCTACACATTCTGCCGCAAAACGTCGGGGAAAGGAAATCCTCACACTTGTCGCACCGGGACAAACACATACATCCACTATACCTCTATGCTTACGTCAATAAACACCTGCATGCTTTCCAGCTATCCTAATCAAAATTCCCTGAAAATTCTCTCCATTTCCTCACCCCAAATTCGTGTCCGTAAACAATGACCGAACTTACGAAAATAAGGGAAATTAACTTTACGAAATGCGGGAAATCTAAATGATTTAGAAAGAAGAAACAGACGCAACTCGGACCAAAATAAAATAAAATAGCACAACTATAAAAAAAAGGTCAGCGTTTCTCGTTCTCTCGGTTCGTACTCGCCTCTGATTACAGGGCAAACACAGCCAAGCAGGCCCCCCCATTTCTGCCGACAAGGAAGTTACATCCATCTTAAGGCGACACCAAGTCGCAGAACCCCGAAAATAAGAACACCCCCCTCCTTTTCCTTCCTTCTTGAACTTTTTATTTTACGCAATATCACCCCTGCAGAATGTAAAAACCTTCCAATTCCTTTCCTCCTCCTCCTATTCCCTAAGTTTTGGACTTCAACTTCACCCAAAGGTCACTATCCATGCTCCCCTCTCTTCAAACTGGACACAAGAATAATATAGGAAACCTGCAATGCAAAACTGCAACTACAACTTGCCAAAATGGAGAAGCCTTATGCTAACGTTTATTTTTCTAGAAGTCTAGAATAAATTTCCTAACCAAAACAAAGTACAGAGACGACACCTGATTTCACGCCAAATGATCTATTCTTTGTTAGTTCAGTGTTGAATTCTAATCAAGGCATTCCATATAGGAGCCTCTCGCTTTTCGCTCTTAGATGTCCCACGTGCTTATCGGTCGTCACACTTGATTTGCCCAACTCACAAGTAAAGGAACTTTAACCAACACCTCGGAAACAACGACCGTGGCTTTGGTGGAGTCATACCTTTAGCATGCAAATCTGATCATGTTCAAATCGAGGTGTCCAAATTAAAAACTCCCTTGTGTTCAGGCCCCCTAAACCCAAAAAGCTTCAGAACTTGATGGCACGTCAATCAGGCCCATCAGGCTTCCCCAGAATACTAAGTTTGTCCGAACAGATTCCAATTTGCAAGCTAAAAATGTCTGATTTCGAGCTAAATCTCCCTTCTTAAACCCTCAAATACCTCAAATGCGGTTCACTTCTAAACAAGGTAGAAGGCCACACAAGTTCTCAGCTTGCACACTTTAGGCGTAGGACCCCTTGAGACTTTTTTCTTCTTCAGCTGGCCAAACGTGTCCATGACAGTTGTCATGAATTTTGACCAGGACCTGCCTACCCAAGCTAATCAATGCGCTACCAAGAACCATCGCTCTAATTTTACTTTACTTTGCTCTGATACATTAAAAGTGAACTTCAATTGCATGACAATCAAATAAATAAGTAGTGATCTAACGGTTGGTACAAAATCGGTGTTGAAATCCCCTCAACTCGTGACAAGGTTGGCAACTCCAGTGTACGCTGTGTTTTTAGACTTGCAACAGCCCCCAGGAAATTTGATTACATTAACCCTTTCCTATCGCAATTCCAACCCCCTGCCTTCCCCTTCCACCCCGTCGCACTGGGAAAGGGTTAAAAGGGCGAATATAGAGCCGAACCGATTTGAAAAAAGATGGAACCTTGGCAAGTTTTTCCGCCTCGTAAAGTGAATTCGCCCTATTTCTAACCCTCAATCTGCATCGTTTCTTGACTTCCCTAACCACCAGGAAGGGAGGGCTAGGGAGGAATTCGAATATCAAAAATGGGAAGAAGAAGAAAACCAAAAAGTGCCCCACAACCCAACAATCCTTCACGATTTGTACTGCTGGGTGTCGATTAGCATAGACCCAGCAAAAAATTCTACCCTTTCCTGCCCACCCCCCCATTTCTCAAGATAAAGAACCCCCTTTTTGGGTCCATATCGAAAAAGGGAGGAGTTTCCTTTCTCATTCGGTTTTTCCGTTTGCGGCCAGTGCATAGATCCCTCGTAGGAATGAAAAAGGTTCACCATTTAAAATCGGACTACCTTTTGTTTGCTAGGAATTAAACCACCCCTCAATTTCCCCGAACTCGATATTCAAAACCCTCCAAACCCCCCCAAAACCCATCTAGTACGTTCCAAGTAGCAAAAGTATAGCGCAGTTTGTGTGGGGAGGCCACCGTTCTTGATAAAAATTCCAAAGCTCACACAAGGCACTCCTTTTACATAGTTTGGTATGTTTTTTCCCTGCTGAAAAAGGAAATGGCGAGAAATGCTTTAAATGAGTGTGAGGGTGGAAGCCGTGATCGGGGTGGCGCCCTTTTGGCAAACAAGCGTTGCAAATTCCGCCAGGATATATGGGCCAACACCCCGTTGACTGATAAGCCGAGCCTGTTTACTTATTAGACTTGCTATTGGACCTTCTGCTATCCTCACTCGTAAGATTTTCGACGGGCATAACAACTAAACAAGTCTTGTATAAATAAGTGTGGCACTAAGGCCCCTCTATTCAACTTATTCAACTCCCCTCACTTACTTTCGAGCTTTCATTCCCCATACGACGTCAAGCAACGTTTGGCTAATCGCAAGGACTATAATTAACTAATTATGAATTAATGAGAGAATGTTTTAAGTCATGTTTACTTTCGCTTGCTTTCGCTACCTCATTAAGCCGTAAATAACCTTTTTTTAAATCTTTGTCCATCTCTTTATTTTTCTTTCTTTCTCTTCCGCTCTCTTGGGAGTAGAATACAATGTGTGAGGACTGTTGGCTTTCGATTTCTTAGAATTAACAAGTCGGGAAACTTTGACTTTTAGAGAAGCATACCGCCACATCCGACATCCGGAGGTAGGGAATTTCGATTGCTAAATAGTACTCAGATGAACTAAATGTGGGCAGCTATAAAACCGCTGAAGATGGGGGGAAGCGAAGAATTTGAGAGACTTACCATGGAGCCTTCCAAGTCTTCCTGGTGAGGATCCATGCCGTAACAAGGCACGGGCTCACGGTTTTTGACACGAATTTTCGAAAGGAAGCGAACTAGCTTTACGTCAACAGCCGATTAGGGCTCGCGAGTTGGGAAGATTGTTATTGGTCGAAAATCCTTGCAACTGGGGAATTACAGTAACAGCCCAAGTCACAGGCAAATCGAAGCACGTCTGGTAAATCACCAAACCAGTCAAAATAACGAGTAAATGGTTCAGTACTAGTTATTTTGCAATGCACATGAAGAAGACCCCGACTCAAACTAAAGATGCACAACACGAAAATATTTAGCGAACCAATGAAAGTTTCCAAATGTTTGTTGAACTTGTTTTCCTTATGCAAGAGAAGCCCTCCGCACCACTTCGGTGATCACGCACTTATCAAAGCCCCGAACTGATCCAAACTAAAACGAAAACCATTCATGCTGCCGGCAGACACCGCCAGGACCAGAGGACCATCAAGCTGGGCGGGACTTCCGCGGCCCCCTAAAGCAGAAAAGGGGGAGGAGCGCTTGGAAGCTGACTTGTGAGCCCAAATCAAAAGCCAGCAATGAAGTCAACTACTTGGGCGGCTTGAACGTGTTTTTCTGCGTTCTTATTCATGCGACTTGGCGCTACTATGCAAATGAGGTAGCTTCTCTATAAGGGTACATGGCTGTGACCAACATGAGCGTGGTAGTACAACTTCTTGTTTAGATCCGATAGCAGGTCACACATCATTGTCACTTTTGGACATATTGTAATAACAGTCTTTTGCATAATAACGTAGTTGCAAAATTACTTGTCTTGCTGTGGGCATGAAATACTTTGCACCACTCTAATTTCCCACTTTTGCAATCACTGGCTTTTACTTAAAAGGCAATACATTTATCGGACCCAACTGTTGCGTTGAGACTATGGTTACAGACAAATAGGTCATCGAACTGATCCGCTTGTAAGTAAATATCAACGTCATCCCTACTTCATAACAATTAAAACTTCACGGAATTAATAATCTACTGATTCGTAGTTTGTTGATATACAAAACTCTTGTTTATTGAAAATTATTACTTTGTTTTCTTAAAAGTTTTATCTTACCACACAGTTAATTGAAAGTTGATTACCTGATGGAAAAGCGCGGTTGTCCTAACAAAACGCGCTGCAAGTCAACTTGAAGTCGACTACGTAATCGACTTACTAGTAAGCCGCGTAGGAGCAGAGTGAATTAAAAGTTTCTCGTCTTACCCAATCATCATTACACCAAGGCGGGAGAAGCATGCGATCAAGGCGGGGTTTTCCTTCCCAGATACTCCAATACGGCCATTCCGGGAAATTCGTCCCTCCAGTCCTCCCGAAATACAAACGATTGCCGGGACGACACTTCCGGGGCAATTACCTCGGTTTGTAACATCTAATGGCTTTGGCGTTGGCCTAGCTTTTTGATATACGAATACCACTAGCCCAAAGTTACGCAAAACCATTAACGTTCGAGAGAGAATGTGACATGTAAATGTATTCCTTTGAGAAAAACGTTCACTGATTTCAAAGTTGAATGACCTATATGCAGCATTTGGGATAAATCTGCTAGTATGAAGCTGATTTCTCGTTTGGATAAGGTCAGCGGAATCCTCTGCAGGCAGGTCATTAAAAGCTGACCTTTTGAAAGGGTCTATCAATTCAGGGAAAACGGTTCGCTCCTCCACAACTCCAATAATCCTTCAATATCCTTAATCAGAGCACCTCATCAACTGATGCATTCTTGAGGGCGGGGTTCGTCGCTCATTTCTAACCTCTCCCTAAGATTAACCTGAAAAACCTATGCACCGATAAGGGCAGTCACACGCAGCTTTTGGCGGTGATACTAGGAAAGATGAAACAAAGACAAACTGGAAGGGTGCGAATTAAAAAGCGATACTGTCAGGTTCACAAAACCACGAGGAGTTCCGAGAGCTCGCAAGCCGAGAAAACGACGTCTAGAAGTAAAACTCGGGGACAAAAAAGGCACAGACAAGAGACTTTAGGCGAAAAAAAACGAAGAGGACGCGTGTATTTTTATACTTAGTCTTGGGCGGTCGCAACAGCATTGCTTAACAAATGTCTGTGCACCATTTCTTCTCGGTTAATCAGATGGTTGGCTTTGGTCACCAAATCCATCAATTCAGATAAACCACGAGACCAGTTGTTTAGCAAAACGTTGGCGTCTTGGCCTGAGTTGGCTGCACTGCCAAAATGAACAATGCCATCCAGGCGATCCGTCTTAGCCACCACCGTCTTGCTTGTTACCAAGTTGGACAAGAATGTTTCAGTATCCTACGTAGCAATGGGTTAAAACAAATTGAAAGAGGTAGATGACAAACTTAATTTTACGCGTACCTGCACAGTCAAATCTAGAAGCTGGGCCATCCTTTCTAGGGTCACTCGCGTGTAATACTTAGCCATGATACGGATATTCTATACGAAAAAAGAAAAACAGACAAAACAACATTATTCGTAAGAAAAACTTCTAGAAAATTCACGCAGCTTACGTGTTCTACAACTCGGCTCTTCATGTCTTTCCATCGCTTCTCGCCATCCTCGGTATTGGGTAAAAAGACTTCCGGAGCAGGTAAGCCATGAGCTCCGCCTCGTAAATCAGTTTCAAAACGCTCGCAAAGCCAAGACCACAGAATAATCTCTGATGCAATAAATTGCTGCAATAGCTCTCTAACCACAGAGTAAGATTTCAGTACACATTAGTGCGTATTACTGGCGTAAGAAATAGGAAATTTACTTATAAACGGGCATTTCTTCCAATAGTTTTTCTTGCACAATACGATGGATTAGATCGGATTGCTCGTTATCAAAAGGAGCCAAGAGGAGATATAAAATGGCATGTTGTAAAACACGGCGCTTTTCGGTGTCGTCAGCTTGGATCACATCTGTGTTATAGATGGCCCGATAGTGCTTGCAGATTGAAAGGTATGATCTTTCACTCTGGTCCATTTCAATCATTAGTCTGCAATTTGAGACATTTTTAAGTTTGACCTTTTCAAAGACCGACTGCGCATTATCTACTTGTAGAACTTGAGTTTAAGGTCGTGAGAATCCTTTTCGTCAAAGAACTTGATGCTGATTTTCTTGGACATGATTTGAGTACGAATGAAATCCTTTTTAGCCAAACACAACCGCATTTGCTCCAAGATAAACTCCACCTATTAACAACCATTTTAGGGTGTATTGATTTGAGAATATACAGACGTTACCTTTTCTCGTTTTTCCATGGAGCCAAAGGTTTCTACTTGCAGCTCTTGCATGATGTTTGCAGCTTCATTAATGTCGCCCTCAGCTTCCTTAATCTCAGCCAAGCGGCGAGACAAGCGGGCACGTTCAACCTCCACGTAGATCTAGAGAATGAGCCGATATTATTAAAAGACATTCGGAAAAGGTTCCCAGATTCTTACTTTTCCTGCCGTGACATTTCTCAATGTGTCAATCAAACGAAACTGCAATTCCTTGGAAGGCAATTTGTCCACATAAGTGCAGCACTCCTGGACCATCTTGGTTACGGCTGCTTTCAACTGACTTCTGCGCTTAGTCAACGCAACTATTTGCTCCAGTAAATTTTCCCATTGCTGTACATTGTATAGCAGCTCAACAATAGCTACAAGAACTCTGCCGGTAGAAATGGCATCCGTTCCCTACATCCCCAGCAATGAAAGTGTCTCCATACTTCATGATTTTAAGCTAACTGAATACCGTTCGGGTTTGCTTTTCCAACGATAGCAGGATATCTAAAGCTTCGTTGACTTTGCCTTCTGACCCCAACTTCAGACACACGGGTATTTTTTCATCGCAAGTAGAACTGTAATCTACTTCCATTTTCACAAGCTTGCCTGCATCAGTAGCCACGGTATCCGCCATTGTTTTTTTATTTTTTCAGGCAAGCTAAAAAATTAAAACGAAATAATATTAGGTAAACCTTCGATCGTAATAAACTGTTGCTCCTTATTCGCTTTCCAATGAAAAAATTTTAAATACTCACCTCAAAACACAAACTTGCTGGCTCATTTATCGATACAAAATCGAAAACCACGGAACAAAGAATCGAAACGAAATCATTTCACCGTAATCGATATCAAAGCTAAGCGCGAATTTCGCATTAGGTTTTACTATGCCTGGTAACAATCACAAGCAAATTTCGGAGAATTTCGACATAAAACTGTTCCGCGTCATTCGACAGATTACAAAACTAATGAGTTTCTGCGCAACCTAAGGTTTTTGCTTCTGTATACTTCGGTTATCACGGCTAGACCATATATAAAACCGTTTTTTTTTATTAAAATGAAAAAAGGAAAAACCCGCCAAAAAAACATTGAGTCTTCCTGTAACGAAACAAACAAACGAACGACGCATAAGTAGACGCAACTTGATCCGTATAGCCTTTTCCAAGCTTCGAACCAAATAACCAAGCTCAACATGTCCATATGATCTTCGTCCATCTCAGGATCATGATTAACTCCCAGCATGGGAGGTCTGATTCTACCGGAGAGTCGGGACGTGTACCGGAAATGAAAGAGGGCTGCACAGCACCATGTCACTGTTCTTTGTTATTTGGCCTCCCTTGAAGTCTCTCTGGTCCCCGTTAATGAGACAATCAACACTATCAAGGGTTTGTTATGTTCACCCCGGTTTCCGTAAGGACGCTCGCTTCATTCCATAACGTGAGAGTATGTTTTTATCTCACCCACGCGGACCCATCTATCTCTCTGACGAACAATTCCACGATTATATGGTATGATAAAATCTCCCGAAGCCGGCTTAATAAGATAAGTTTCAGGGAGTCATTTGTCTCGGTATTTAGTGTATATATAAATGGTACGAAAAAATGGTACGTTACCAGTTGTGAACTTAGAAAGTCCACAAAGTCCTCCTAACTAGTTGAACTGTCAAGTCATGCGAACCCCTCTTCGCTTTGGTTCCCAGCTTGTTTAAAAAGACCTTAGCGAAACTCCTTTCCTCGTAAATATTTATCTTCACCACTTCGAGCTCCTCCTTGGATCACATAAGATGCTTTGGAGTGTCTTGGTTTCGCTGGTTTGTAATACAATTTCTTTAGGACCTAGATCTTATCTCTAGTTCAATTCATCCGCTTTATAGGACAACAACTAGCCCTGTCATTGGGGTTTCCCGCAGTAACTTATAGACTACAAAACTCGTTTTTTGCTTTGTCACCTCTAAGTCGTAGCTTTATAGAGACACAAGCACCATTCCGGTCATACCAAGTACTCCCGAGCTCCAATCAATTTAGGAACTCCTTTTCGCCTTATCTAAAACTACGTACAAGCCCACCGTAGCTCGGCCAGTTCGCTTTCAGCCGTGCAACGAGTCAGACTGGGACCCATGTGATAACGTTCAGCCGTGTACAAACGTCTTATCCGGCACACTTACACGGAAAACAGGCTGTTGTCCTTTCGGCGTAATCCTCTTGAAAACCCGACAGTTCCACGTTCTCGTTAAACATGCTATTATTCCACACTGCGCCAATACCAACAAGAGCCATTTGTTGGTAGCTATTTCTATCCCCCTTTCAAAGCAAATCCCTAAAAGATATCCACATTCTTCCACGGCCCAACGATTCTTATCACCAACATGATTCAGAACAATGCGAGACGCACGTTCCTCGCAGCATTCGTTATCACAGCCTGCACCGGAAGTGGAAGTTTGTATTCAAACTTGACTAACGACACGATACCAGTGCGTGGTGACGAAACTTTCTTACCCCGGATCTCCACGTTACCTCAAATTTCGATTTTACCCCAAACGCCTGCACCTTCAGGCAATGTCATTGCTGTCAGTACCAAGAGTCCATTGGAAAAGCTGCCGGCAGTTGTCCCAGTGACGGAGCCCGAAGAAATCCAAATCTTCGAATGGAAAGAAATCGAAAATGAGGCGCGTCCATTAACGGCTTGTGGTCAGCAAGCTCTGTGCGAAACACGTTATGCCTTTGAGCGGGCCTTAAATACGTCTACTATAGCTGACGAGGAGATGATCAATTATTATAATCGCGCCAAGTACACAGACAACTGGCTCGGTTATTTAAAAATCGCCTATAGCCCCAACGATATGCCCAATAAAACGTTAGTTAGATAATTCCTGTTAACACTAAAAATAAACTAATTAGCTTGGACGGTTCGTTTGTAAAACAGGTTTATAGGAAGCCAATGTCACTGTGATCCATTATGTGCCAATTACGGCGACTGCTGCCAAGACGCAGCACGCCAATGGTGGCATCATCAACAGGATCAGTCGCCGTACTGGAGTTGTTTACCCCTTGACTCGAACGCTCTTCATTGGGATAATTACTTACTGGTAAACCCTTTTTAGGAATTTTCTTTTATTGTAAGAAAAAACCTCTTGTTGTATAGAATTATATCTACATGGTGGGAAGATGTCCTTCAAACTATCCGGACAAATCAGTTGTTCGTTACTGCGAAACCCCTAAACAAAACACGCCGCCACACGAATACAGTTACATTATGGATATCCCCGTACTTTCGGCGACTACAAACTTGACGTACGCCAATGTCTACTGTGCTCGCTGTCATGACGACATGCAACTGGTGAATTGGAATATCAGCTTAGCCTGTACCTCACGCGATGTGCAGCAATACAACCTAGCGGAATTCATCCGTGGGGCACGCTACACCCCTGGAAACCGAACTTTTACCAAGCGTATGAACCTCCGCGAGAAGGGTACGCTATGGGACCAAACCGTACAATGCATCGTAACAACTGAAAACTTTTATAACGTTAAACAATACTTGAAAGCAACCAACGGTCGTCGATGTTTACCTCAAGTGCGTCACTGCCACCCCAAATGGCCTCACGCAGCTGATCGAACCAAATGCAGTTTGTATGCGCTTTACATTATAACCGCCAAGGATACCGTCTACAAAAACCCACACTGCGCCCTCTGCAATCGTGTGCCCTTGAACGTCACAAGATGCTTTCGACCACAGTTACAAAAGTTCCCTTTGTCGCTTCTCTTTGATCCCTCAGCTTACATCACCCGTGACTATAGTGAAGGTGGCGGCAGAAGTTCAAGGATACGCTGTCCAGATAGCCAATTCTGGGATCATCTACACGAACGTTGTCATGCTATTACCTGCGGTTCAGAGTTTGACAACATCAAAGGCGTCTGCACCCGGAAAGATACCCACTCGAAGATTCAACTCAAATCGCATATCAATTCGACCTGTCCTCGCGTTACCATACAATCGGACGAGTTTACACTTTTGTCCAATGATAGTATTTACGTTAATAAAACAAACTCAATTTTTGTTTTGGGAGAATACGAAAGCAACCCATACAACAACACGGTGCAAATCTGTGCTTTGAATTCCACAGACAGGCTTATCAAGTTTAACAGCGTACAAAGCTATTTGTCGAACATCACGTTAATCGTCTCTACTATCTGTCTAGCGTTACACATGATCATCCACGCCATCTTGCCTAAACTGCGGAACTTACCTGGCAAAAATCTGCTTTCGCTGTCCTGTGCGCTATTTTTCGCGCAACTGCTCTTCTTAACCGGAATTAATCAAACTGAGCACAAAGGCACTTGCGTTTTTCTGGGCATAAGCATCCATTGGTTCTTCCTGGCAGCATTCTTTTGGATGAGCGTCATGAGCTTTGATGTCTGCCGAACGTTTTCCAACCGAACGTTTCTACCCACTAGCGGCAGAAATAATTTCAAGTACTACAGCCTATACGCATGGGGTGTACCCACTATTATCATCATCTTTGCCCTCCTGACGGACTACACCAACATGTTACCAGCCATTGCACCCCACTATGGCGATCGCATTTGCTGGATAAACAATCGACCTGGTCTTACTGTCTTTTTCTTGGTACCCGTTAGCATTCTCCTGTTTGAAAACTGCGTCTTATTTGGCATAACCGTGAGAGGGATTTACGCCCAAACGCAAATCACTCGCTACGCCACCAAATCAACGTCGAAATCCCAACGTCAAACTAATCTGAACGCTAACTTATCTAAAACTAAACGCAGTACGGTGCTTAGCGCTTGGCGCAGTAAAGGACAGAAGTCGAAGGATACGTTAGTAGTTAAGCCGAATAGTAACGGTCAATCCAGCAAGATCCGCAGCCATAATGAAAAGAGAAACAAGATCCGCTTCATTTTGTACGTTAAGTTATCCGTAATCATGGGCTTGGGATGGTTGTTCGGCTTCATCGCGGCATTATCCCGAGTACCTGACCTGTGGTACGTCTTTATTATCTTCAACGGCTTGCAAGGCGCGTTTATATTCCTCAGCTTCGATGTGAAACGGAAAATCTACTACATGTTATGGGAAAGAATGAAAGGGCAGCCTCATCCAGCTTCACAGGGATCAAGTCGTAAGCAGATCAGTTCATCAGGTGCTACGCGTACTACTACGACTGTTGCCAACCATCGTCGTACGACCGTCACGAGCGATACCACAGATACGGAATTTGCAAACTCGGACACGGGGCTTAATCATCAACGTTCTAGGTCAAATAAAGGCAAGCAGTCGAGTAAAAGAGGGCCCCACGTGCACACCCACCCAGATTTGAGTCTCAAGAAAACTGGGTCAGAAATTGGATCTAAAAGTCAACAAAAGGAAACCGCGCCGCCCAAATTGCCCAGTTATGAAGAAGTGACGGCAAAACGAAGTAGACAACCGAGGGAACGTACCAAATCCATTGACGTGACCCGAACGGAAAAATGGCCAGCGCCTCCCTTGAACCGGTTACGCTCTTCATCGTTGCAATGCAATCTCTCGGATAGCAGGGGACCTTCTACCTTCAATATAGTAGGAAGAGCGAGCACCGGAGGTATTGGAATGCAACCAGTAACCCCTAAACGCGATACTGAGCGAAAAGAGAAGGACAGACTTAGCTTGCTGCAAATGAACAACAGGAGCGCTTTAAATGTTGATATGATTAGACCTAGGCGTTCTATAGGCAACGCAAACGATTATGAATCGCCTCGGTCGCGCACGCATACATCACGTTCCAGCAAAGTGTAGAATCTCGGTTGTAAAAACCTCTGAGGGAAAGAATGGCAGTCTTAAGATATACGAAGCCCTATACTGATTGCATGTAAGATATATTGCCAAGATCCTTGTAAATGTTATGTTTCCTTCCTTCGTGTTTCTTACTAGAATTAGCTCCACTCGAATCTTATCACCCTGAACCCCAACGGGGTTTTTAATCATTTAGGTGCTGGTGAAATTAGGTGGGCGTTTCTCCACAAAGGCGGACATGCCTTCTTTGCGGTCGTTCTTGAAATGAGACACATTAAATAAAGCTTAATAACAAACGATTTGGGTGAAGATTTACTGTAGCGAAAGTGGCGTGAAAAAGACGCTTCTCCATGTGCAGACCTTCTTGCAGAGTCAATTCATAGGCGGAATTGACGGCTTCTTTACAAATGGGGACAATCAAGGGAGAATGCGAGGCAATTTTTTCTGCCACTTTGATAGTCTCTTCTAAAAGTTGATCGGCAGGAACGACCTTCGAAACTAGACCTGCGAACCCGAAAACTTTCGCTCAAAAACGGTCCAAATTATTACTATGATAGCTAACCTAGTTTTTCGGCTTCCTGAGCAGTAATTGGAGTTCCAGTCAAGCACATTTCCATAGCTTTGGATTTGCCAATGCTACGGATAAGACGCTGAGTGCCACCGGCCCCGGGGATGGTGCCAATGGCGATCTCTGGTTGGCCAAACTTGGCTTTATCTCCGGCGTAAATGATGTCACACATCATGGCTAGTTCGCAGCCTCCGCCCAACTTAGTTGTAGATTTTTTTTTGTTGCTTATAAAAATCAGCCAATAATAATTTATATAAGCTTACTGCAAAGCCATTAACTGCAGCAATAATAGGTTTGGCGCAACGCGCTACGCGGTTCCAGTGACTCAGAAAATTACCCCCGACGACGTCGGAAAATTTCAAGTTTTGCATTTCTTTGATATCAGCACCAGCTGCGAATGCCTTTTCGCTGCCAGTGAGGATAATGACGTTAGTGTTGGGATCTTTCTCAAGAACGTCCAGCGCTTGGTTTACTTCCCACATCAGAGCATCGCATAGCGCGTTTAGGGCTTTAGGCCGATTTAATGTGATAACTGCGACATTGTTCTTCGAACCCTTTTTATCCTCCAGAATGATGTGCTGGAACTGGGAACCTAAATTGGTAGGATGATATTGTATTATTTTCCCCTAAGATCTTCGGTTCTTAAGTCGGAACAAGACTTTTCTACTAATATTACGGGTATCACTGCCAATCGTGCTTTGATTTGAATGTGTTATCTGGGAGGCCCAGATAACAAATAGGTATGAAAAATCGGTACGTTTCGTTTGAGTTTTATTTACCTGTGGATGCCAAACATTTCTGCTGGGCGGCAAAAATACATTTTATATCGCTTCTAATTAATTGGTTAACGAGCTTCTTGCGAAGTATGGAATACATGTTCTTTTTTCCAGTGTTGGTAAATCACAGTTTATTTATTTGTTTACTCTTTTAAAGCAAACGGAAATGAAGGAAGACGCCATCTAATACCTTTTATGCTCACTAATCAAGGCAGACACGCGAAATGCAAAAGCGCTCAATTTAAGGAACACTGTAAGCGAAGCTAACTAATTGGATTAGTTGAGAATATGAGGCCAACCCAAAAGATACTCCAGGGGACTATTGACTATTGTGTATTGCCGGTTTCTCTTACAAATTTTACATAAGAATAACACATTCAAAACACAGCTCCCCAAGGCGGTGTCATTGGCTGTGGATTTTGCAAGTAGGACATAACCACGGCTGAAATAGATAGCCTGCAGAGAAGGAAAAATATTAACCTTAGAAGCTATAGTGGAAATGACACAAATTTACATGAAACTGCTAAGAATCTGCTTCGTGTCGTCGTTGATCTTGGAGCTGGCAAAACTAATACAGGAGCAGTACAGAGCAACCCAGGCACACCATTTAAGCTAGAGCACGAAACTTATATTAGTAGTTCTTGTACATTATTATGCTATTGCTTTCTCTTTTTTTACCCTCATCATCAATCCACACATGCTGAATACCATGCCAAGGACATTCATATAGTCAGGTGTCAAATCCTCGCCGGGAGCAGCTGTTGAGTTACTGCTACTCGATGGCTTATATCTATTTACATGCAGAATTACATTGTCATTAAATAACCAAGTTTGATAACAAATTGCCCCAATTTCTAAAGAACTTGCCTTTGAATTTTATCAGGACGACGGACATCGTTAGCGTTATTAGTGTAAGACATTTCCTTCAAACGTGGTTTTAGGGTTCCTTGAAGAAGCGGTTAAATAGGCGTTGGTTAAATTTGCAGAGAGTTACAAATCAGGTGTTTACTTCACTTTTCTTTACGATAGGAGTAAGGAGGGAGGTGACAAAGTTTTACTAGATGGCGTTTAAGCTGGAAAAGCGATGAAATGAAAGTGGGCGAGTCACGTCGCGGTGCGGCAGAGGCGCAGTTTATGGCTTTGTCGGCAGTGTTGTGAAAAATCTTTCGCTCGAAATGGCGGTGGATTTTTGTGATTATTTCTGGGTAAGCATTTAGCAATTACTGTAGGAGAATCTTCTTCCATAGTGGATGTTTCTTCCTTAATTTTTGCGATTGTCTACCAACTTTCTTGCAAGCTAAAATCAAAACGAATAACCTGAGTTTGAAATGACACCCCAAGTTGTCGCCTAGATGCTAGATTTAACCGTTATTTCTTCTTCGAAAGTTGTTTAGTATTTCTATTTGGTTTTTTAGTTTAGTGTGAGTTTTAATTGTGTTTTTTCCTTCCGAATTTTTCTAGGGGGACAAAAACCAGGGTTTTGAGGTGCTGTATCAAAATATGAAATATGGCTACATTTCCAGTAAAGACTTGGGTGACTTCTTACGTGAACGAATTTCGGCCGATGAGACTAGCGCCAAATCTATGATTAAATTAGCAAAGCAGGCTTCAAGCAGCAACCCGTGTGGATCCTTTGCCCCTGTCTGGCAATTACTCAAGTCTTCCTGTGAAAAACTAGGCGCTTTGCACCTACAGCTAGTGCACAGAATATCTGAATTAGCTAAGGATGTTAATAAGTACAGTGAGGAGCTGTCCAAAAAACATAAATCCGTCAAGGATGAGGAGTCGTCGACACTAGAAGTGGTCCAAGCCTTGCAAAGTGTGACCATCAATCTGCAAAAGAACAAGGAAACTTACCTCCAACGCGGGAGCGAATTCGAAAAACTTCGTAAAGACGGTGCCTCAGTGAGAGACGTTGAACGAGCCGAGATCAAATTCCGCAAAGCAGCCGAAGACTATAAAAGCCTCGTTGCGAAGCATGGAGCTATTCGCGAAGACTTTGAACGCAAAATGACAGTTTCTTGTCGCGTGAGTACCTCAAATGTTCCAGTTTGCATAAAATTGAGTCCTTTTAAAATTTCCCTTTTCCGTTAAAGCATTTCCAAGAAGTAGAAGAAGTGCATTTGAAGCAAATGCGTGAATTTGTTTTCACCTATGCTTCCCTACTACAAAACAGCCATCGTGCCATGGGCCAGGTGCGTCTTTCCTTTTTTTTTTTTTTTTTTTTTTAAACGTATGCGAAAGTGCTGGGTACAAATCTGATAGAGCTTTTTTGTGTACAGGTGCACGTCGAATTACAGGACTATTGCCAAGACCTGAGCGTGGACAAGATGCTCGAACAGTTTGCCTCCAGTAAATGCACTGGCCTTGAGAAACCAGGTCTGTAAAAAAAAAATACCATAGCTATCTTTCTACTGCCAAAAAGCTGCCTAATTTGAATAAAAGAACATTTTAATCTTTTCGGATACAGTCAACGTAGCATTTGAAGCCTACAACGCATTGGAAAGTGGACCGGAAGGTGGAGGCGATCTGATGCAATTAGATGGCGATTTAGCAGCTTCCGGTACCGCCCCCGGCTTCTCCAGTCTGGGAAAGGATAAAGACAAGAACCGGCGTAACTCTGCGAGCAGCAATAGCAACAACGTGCTGAGCGTTAGCGGCAACACCAAACGAGAAGGTAAGGGACTTTTGTCCCGCCGCCGATGGAGTCAAAGTCAGGACAGAAGAGGAGGGGCTAGGGACAGACATGATGACGGGCAGGGGGCCGATCGTATGAGCAAGGAAGCAGATACTCGATCAGGCAACGCAGAAATAAGCAAGGGTCGATTGAGGCCTTCGCGCCGCACTTCCTCTCTCATCAACATTTTCCATGGACACGGTACGTTTTCCCTCCCCTTTACAACTCAAAATATTCCACCCCCAAAAAAATCTCACAGCAAACCCAACAGTTGCTGCAGCTCAAACTCGTAGCTCTGCCCGCAACCTTCTTTTGGACATGGCGGCTTCCTACTATTAAAAACTCCCGGCAAAAAAAGGAAGTCCAGGAGGCTTCAACCCCACAACAGGGTGCAGCTTTCTTCTTCAGATTCTCTCAGTTTCGCACATTTCCTGGCTATCTTATTCAGTTTGCTGAACGCCTCCAAGCCGTAATTGTAGGTGGCGGAATAATTTCTTTTGAGCGTTTCAGCTTTTCACAGTCTAGCATGACGCATGTGCAGTGGGGAAAAGGGGCCGAGCTCCATTTCCTCACTTTTTTTTTGGCGTGAAATCTTTTCTTATCCATTCTTGAAGCTCTTTTCTAGTCTTTCTTGTATGCTGGACTGAACCTTATTTCGCAGGCGACAAAGACAAGGACTGCGCGAAAGCAGACTGTGGGCGGGACCCCATCCCATCCGAGAGCGGGAAAAGTTCACCTGGACCTGAAGACGCCAACGTCGCTTCCCACAGCAACAACGAGACTGGCTTTGGTTCAGGATTAGGATCGCGAGTTTCCAGCTTCCGTAACTCCAAATGTAAACTACCCTTTAAAAAAAAAATCTGTCCATTTTCTGGGGTGAGCTATTCGTGTCTATACTGCTTGGGATTATTTAGAATTTCGGTTCGTCAACGGTCTTGATGAAAAATAAACGGGGAAATTAGGGGGCGAAGTGAGCTTGGCTTACAGAGGGGCGTGGTTTCCTTTTTTGTTTTTGTTTTTCTTGCATGTTGCTCCATTGACATTTTCTTACCCAGCATCCTCCCGTCCCTACCTAAATACCCTTAGCGAATTCCGTGCCAAGTGAGCGGGAAAGTGGAAGCTCGTTGCGGCGTGAAGGACATGGCATCCCAGCAGAGTAGACAACTGGATGACGTTTTTTTATATTATTGTAGCGAAATTGTGTGAAACAATAGTGTCAGTTGTCTTCGTGTGCGTCGGGGGAAGAGTTAATGGCATTCTTTTTCTTTTTGTTTTCCTGTTTGCGTCGCTCTGGATCGACACTCCCGTGTTTTGTTTACATTCCGTTTACGCAGCAGCGGATTCGTCTGCTTCGTCCTCACCTCCTCCGCCTACTCAGCCTCGACCTTCCTACGTCTCTTTGGCTTCTTGGACCTCAGGTGCGCGCGCTCTCCCAAAACAATCTTGGGGTGTACTGGGCGGGGCTTGCAGCATGCAGTTTTCCCTTTTTTTCATCTTAAAAAACAAAATGTGAAGAAAGTTTCTTGAACCGTTTTTCTTGGCTTTCCTTTCAATACTGGGCTTTACCTGTTTTTTTGCGGGTTTCCAGTTTATTTTTTTTTGTGCTTTCTGAGTGAATGTGAATGGTTGGTTCATTTGGGGAAAAACGGATGTGTGCAAGCCCCGTCTTTAGCAGCTTGTTTCTTTTTAGTATGTTGTGTTGTAGCTGGGGACAAAGGGGTCGGGTTAAGTGTGGCATTCTAATAGCGGGTCGTTTAGGGTTTCTGAAAAGTCGACGGGACAGGAAGAAAGAAAAAGAGAAGGAAAAAGAAGAAAAAAAAAGGACCAAGAAGAAGCGAGATCCCGATGCTGCAAGTATGTCCGAAAACAGGGATGAGCCTTTAAATGATGCGTAAGTTTTTAAATCACTATTTGTTCAAAATAGAACCTTAATTTCTACATATTTGTGCATTTAAGTTTTCTTTTAAGTTAAATTTTGCATACAATTCAGCAAATTTTCCTTAAAATTGATTGCATTTTTAATTAATTTTGCATTTAAGTTTGTTTACGTAAATGTGTATGTTTTGTGTAGGTATATTTACTAGTCTTCTAAACTAGTTTGATTATTTGTATTTACAAACAAGTTTCCTTGAGAGTGGCGTGTAATAATTTATTATTTTTTCTCTGCGTTATTTTATAGGGAGGATTTGAGCGAAGAGCCGTGTTCACCGGCCCCAGCGTTTTCTCCTCAAGCAACTCCTCCCTTATTGGGCGTTGCTTCTTCGTCATCCTTGTCGGCCGCCAATCTTGGCTCAAAATCCGAGCCTCAGTCACCCGATGTAGATGAAGAAGGATATCGAATACGCCCAACTTTAGAAAATTGGTCCCACAATGAGCCTCAGGCGGGAGATTCGAGCTCAGATTCCGACTCAGGTAAAAAATCAGCTTATGTCAAATGTTATTTCTTGGGAATTTAATTTATTATTCTTCTAATTCTGTATTTTTCTTAAGATGATGAACGCGACAGGAAGTTTCGGGTTGAAATTAAACCGTTGAGCAATGGGGACGGTCCCATAAGCGCGTCTGTAGATGAATTGCGTGCTACCGTGGAATCGTTTAATCTGTCAGCGACAGCCATGTTCAATAATGCGGTAAGCCTGTTTTGCCTTTTATTCATTTCCTTATTTTTTATATACCATTCTAATCCTAAGTCTATTTCTAGTCTCTTCTTTATTATTATTATTACGATTATTTTTTGTCTAGGCGAAAAAAAACGTCCCGGCGGAATCTGAAACTTCTATGAAAAAATCAGTTTCGTTGGGTCAGCACAGTTTAGGGTAAGTAAGCATGTTAGATTTAAAAAAAATAAATGTTAGGAAACCATGTGATTTATTTTTCTCTTATTTATTTTGAAGCAAATCCAGTCAGGATTTGGCCGGATTAAACTTTTCGTCGCCTCCAGCATCGACGTTGTCCAGTCCATCAATAGCCACACCTCCTCCCGTTCTAAGTCTCAGCCCAACGGGTCAAACTTCCGGCTCTGCTTCTACCGAAGCCAGCCGATATGCCACTGCCTCTTCCGGTATACTGGACGTTTGTCTTGAAATGTGTGTTCTAATTTTACATTGTTTTGTTGTCACAGGGGAGATGGACCTCTTTGCAGAGGTAGGGGAAATCGTTCCAGCTTTGCCACCAAAGGCTAACGCTACGTCAGCTACAGCCAGGGCTTCAGGCAGTCGAGGAGCCACGCCTACTTTGGGTAGTATTGCCCTGCCCAGACCTCCTTCTCGTCGAAGTGGAGCCAATCTACCTCAAGCAAACGAGGTAAGATCGAATAACGTACGACAATGAATTGTTCCTAGGTTTAGTACAAAGAAACAGTGTCTAGCAATATTTGAGTCGCGTTCGTTTTGACGAAAGTTTAAGTTTACTTAAAAGTCCACCCGAGACTTGCGCTTATAAGCGTTTGAGATGGGTAAACTTCGGTCTTATAAGCGTTTTATTTAGGTAGTCTACTTAGACTTGGAAAGTCGACTTTTCGTTTTAGTCTCAAGTCAGGCAAGTCGTTAACGAGTACTCATGTGCCCAGACTTAAACTTAACCCCGGCCCCTTTTTTATGTATTTCCTTTGTTTATTACGCGCGTGCGGAGGGATTATATGCTCCTCAAGAATACGAATTGGTTTTTAATTATTTTAATTGGCAATCAACGATTTTTTCGCTGAAGCATTGAATTTTGGGACAAGAAGCACGAGCGTAAGTTGCAAACAACCAATGGGAGACAATTATCCCGTCAACATCTTCCTCAGCCCCATCGTCAGTTCTCCGGATAAAACTAAAATCTGATTCGTGAATGGAACATATTAACTGACCCACAGAACAAAACAATAATTTGCTATTGGAAATCATATTCGTATATTGTTTACTTTCCACAAGCAATTGTAAAAATGCTTAAAACAGTTCGTATTGGATTCGAGACTTTCCAAGTCGACTTCCGTAAAATTTCAAAGCTTAGACTAAAACGAACGCGTATAAGCGTAAGTCAAGGAAGTTTGGCTAGTCTGAGTTTAAGTCGAACGTACTATACAAACGAATGTGGCTTTGATAGCGATTCACTGGAGAACTGGGACCTATAATCAATTTCTAGCAACTTAAAATACGTACTAGAATATTTTAGATTCTTACTTTTAAGGGTCTCGATCAAACAGTCTTTGAGATACTTATTTGATGTTACTTATTATTGATATACAACACTTATTTGAGATACTTATTTCATGTTAATGTAGGCACCTGCCAGACCACCGTCCGCTAGCTCAGCAACTGCGTCAGTTTCCTTATCCAGAGCCGATTCAGCCTCCAGTTTAGGCTTATCTGGCGGTTTGTCATATTCACGTGGTCCCTCCCCACTCACATTAGGCTTGGCCGATACCATTCCTTTAGCGATTGCCTTCCAGGAAGTCATCCATGCCTTTTTCCGTGGGCAGGATGAGTCCGTGTGCCAAGTTCGGATTCTCGGCGATGTGCTAGTTTCTTTCCCTGCTGGAATCGTCCAGTTCTTGTCACATCATCCAGCGCCACCTCTTCTCACTTTCCGCCTTAAAAACGTCCAGCGTTTGGATATGAAACACATACAACCCAATCTCCAACTCCTCACCATGTAATATCGGTTTACAATATTCCCCACAATTTTTTTCTGTCAAATTTATTTAATTCATTTCGATTATTCGATTGCTCATAGGAATCATAGCTTGTTATCCCCAGAGCCAGTGTTTGAGTTTAATATGAATAGTTTGACTGCCTTGTTAAAGCGGCAAGCCGAAAATAATCCCCAAGCTGCCTATTTCAACGTCGACGTTCTAAAATACCAAGTAGCTATCTTCATTTCTTTTTCAGTTACATTGGTTGGGGTATCATTTTGTGTCTGATAGGTTAAAGCGGGAAATGGAGCCTCCTCGTGTCCTTTGCATTTGGTTTGTTATTGGAAATGTGAAGCACCACACACAGATCTGCGCCTGAACTACAAGTACAACGGCCATGCTATGGCAGCACCTCATCCACTTCTAAATCTCCATTTCTCGGTGCCAGTCGAAGGCGGAGTCTCCGATATGGCTGCTGTGCCTTCAGGCCAATGGTACATTTCGATTCCTTGTTCGAATCTTTAAAAAATTCAAAGACTATAAAGCGAGACTTTTTTTTTCTCTGCCTTTATTCATTATTTTTATATTAACTTAGAACAAGCTGCAAGGGTTTAGTTTGTTCGATTGATTGACCTAAAGACAAACATGTTTCATTCTAGGATGAGTGAAACAGGACGGGCATTATGGCGGATACCAGATTTGGCCGGCCATGGGAGTGAAGGCGGAATTGGCTCGTTAAGGGCACGTTTTGAACTCAGTTCTGGTCCCGGATCACCGGGTTTAGCCGCTGTACAGTTTGTCTGCGAAGGGACCACTTTGTCTGGAGCCGATTTGGAACTTGTGGGAGCCGCTTATCGCCTCTCTTTGGTCAAGCGGCGGTTTATTTCAGGTGCGTTGGGCTAAACTGTTGATTTCGACTTGTGTAAGCTTGTATGAATCTAATCTGTGGTTTTCTCTGTAGGCAAATACCTGTGTGAAAGTGATTCCGAGGACCGGAACCGATATGCAGCACCCCCGGGATCAGGCCCCACCCACACTGATTGTTGACCTTTCGAACAATGTCTGTTAGGATTTTTTTGTCTTTTTGTTTATCGGACACTTGTGGCTGTATCTCTTGATTGCAAGAGAAGATTCCAGCTAGATTCCTTTATTTTTTCTTGGGTTTTGTCATAGTTTACTTTCGTTACGGCAATCCATTCACCTCGATAAGCCAAGATTGCTGCTTTCCTTCTTTTTAAACAGTGTTGCTTTCAAAGTTCCGTTTTTTTTTTTGTTTTTTTTTCCGCTCCACCCAGTCCTGCCAATTGTGGCCATAGTTCAAGCTTGTCACACCAATCAAGGGAGTCTATGGGCCCCGCCACGCTCCGCCTCTTCTTCATTCTGGTTTGGTATTGCGTGAAAGATGTCAGGAAAGGAAATATTTTCGCGAATTCTAGTGCGGAGGCCTTAATATTGCATGGAGGCGGGGCATAGAGGTGTCAGGGTTATGTCCAAAAGGCTGGCAGGACGTATATAGGCGTGGCTTGTATCATATTTATTCTAGAATTACAAATGCCAAGTTTAATCTAAAAATAGACTGTTGAACCCGTGTTGTACTTCTTTTTTTTCCAAGAGATGATAAAGAGACATAATTAGCTTTGGTGCATGACCAGTTATGATGCCCGAAATAGCTCCCGCTCAGGGAGGGGTGTGGCTTAGCGGATACAAAAGAAGGTGTTGCCCAGACTGGATACTACTCCGTCTCGGACTGACCCTGAAAAGAATTTGACGCTTGGATAGTAATGAAAACATGAGACCGACAAAAATGCCACGCTGGACGATTCCAATGTTTAGTTGCCAAATTCATTAGTGTAAACATTGCACAAATTATACTTTCTCCGTAACAGAGGTTTTGTCGGAGCCTCGGAGGGGGAGAACGAATAAATAACCTTAGCGTATCTCCCGGACGTTTTCCTCTTATGAAAGGGAAAGCAGCGATGAACCACGCCTTTGCATGGTTTTGGCGTGAGAGTGCAAAATTTGTCCTGGATGGGATTGGCGGCGGTGTTGCGAAATGGAACAAATTGTGCATTGCATCACAAGTTCAAAAACAAAGTCGCAAGAATTGCGATGCAATTGCAGCGCGTTTTTGTGGGAGACAGGTGTCAGTTTCACGGACTCGTGTAATGATGTTAAAAAAATAAAAGGAAACACGGAAATAGGCGTGGCTTTATGCCCCTCCACTTGTGACTTCCGCCCTGTGCACCTTCTAGCACCGGACCTTCCAGCTAAGGGTCAGTTTCCCGCCGAATTCCTTGTGTCGTGCTTGTCAGTTTGTGGTTTTAGTACTAAACTGCTAAACAGCTAATAGCTTTATTTAAGAATTACAGTTTCGAGTTACTTTGCATTATTTCGTGAGTTGTTGATGTCGTGGGTTTCTGAACGCGTTTCAAAATTGGTAGAAAATCAAAATGGGCTTAACGGGCTCTCCGCAGTCATAGTGGTATATCAGAAAGAAACTGAATAAACTTTTGGTGCATTTTTCAGAGTGAATTTATAATAGTGATATCATGTCTGCGTGGAATCGAGTAAGGAGAAAGGTAAGTCAAATTCACGTGTCTGAGTGAACGTTCAGAAACGTGGAAAATCGAATGTACGTTCGCAGTACTATAGCCATATAGTGTTATAGGCTTGTAGATGGCACAGGTCGATGGCATTTGAGTGCTTATTAAGAGTTGAATAATAGGCCTACCGGAACTGGGTCAGACGATGCGATTTATGTGACGGCAAAGCTATTGTTGTAATAAATCCATGATTGGCCATCAGCCACGCTTGGATGTACGCAGCTTCCGGCTGCAACGGAATCTCATTTCCGATGTCAATGCATGTTGAATGCAATGCCTTCGCCGTGACCATCATTACTAGCACCAGCACTACAGTTCTCGCACCCAATATGTCCTCAACTAAAGCCCTGCCCTTAACGACGCCCTTACTCTATTATCAAACAGCTCATATCTATGGTGAACCAGTACCAAAAAGAACCGTGGCGAATTGGCTGCTCAATATTCATAATTCTCGCCTCTTCTCTCTCAACAGTCCAAGGTAATAAATCCTTTCTCGCCTCCGTAGGAAAATAGGATTCACGCACATTTCTTTATATAACGATATTACGAAAAATAGGACAATGTTTCGGAGGCATAGAGACGTATGAAAAATCCAGTCAAGTTACGTTCGCTTCAGTGAATAATGTCCAAGGCCTTTTATCCCAGCCGGGAACTGCAGTTACAAGAGATTGCGCAGCAATTTGCAAACAAACTGCATCTTGTGCTGCCTTCACAGTCGGTAAAATTCAGACAAATTTGGGCAGAATTTGGCAAGGATTTAATCTTGGGTTATTTCGGGGTAGATTATTCAACGTCCCGGTGTCAGGCTGTGGATCGTGAAGCAGTGTCGAGAAGGGACAATTTGAAAGATGCTGCTGGGGTTAACTACTTCGAGAAGATATGCTTGCGTGGAGGTATTTCGCTAAATTTCTAGAAAGTTTGGTGGCTGATTCGTAGTTTCTAGTCACTAATTTCAATGCGATTTGCGGCGACCGATTGTGGGCTTTCGAACGTGTTTTGGGTGCATCTTTGCAGGGCTTTGACGACCGGGAAGAGAAGAATGTTCTCTCCAGAGCTGAATGCGCGAAACTGTGCTTGGAGCAAACGGAATTTGTTTGCCGGTCAGCCGAATACGATCCTGTGCAGAACATGTGCAGATTGAGTAAAGAAGATCGCCGGACTCAGCCAAGTGCTTTTCGCAAAATGGAAGGGTCGAGTGTGGATTACTTGGAAAACCAATGTGTTCGCTGTAAATTCTCTCGGGTTTTAAAGTCATTGGCAATTCAATCATGTTTTTAATCTAGCTTTACCTGATTGTCGTTATGCTGTCAAAAACGATGCTCTGGTCACCTCCATGGATCAGATCGAGTTTGCTCAGTCACAAGGCGAGTGTGAATCTCTTTGCGATCAAGTACGTCGTTTTTTATTCTCGACTTGGCCTATTTTGGATTTTCGAAAAGAAACAAAAAACGACGGTTCTTGTAATCTGCCTACTTTCGTTCGTTAGACTCGGGCTTTCACTTGTCGGTCATTTGGATTCCTGGCAGAAGAAAACCGTTGCTATTTGAGTGGGGATGATGCTGTAAGTTTAGCTTCCCCTCAAGGACCGCCTCCTATGCCGCAGAGACGTGGCGCTTTGTATGCTGAAAAGATTTGCACACTAAGTGAGGAATTATTTTCGCTAATGTTCATCTTGGAATAAAAAATTTTGTTGAAAAGGTCAATGTGAGGGAGGAATTTTCACTTTCGAGAAGGTCAGCGGACATTTCTTACGCTCAGCACGCACAGAACCTCTCCCGTTGGCAGCTACAGCATCCCCAGGGGTCACGCTGGATTGTGCTCGGCTTTGCCTAGATGCTGGAGCAGATTGCCCAGCCTTTTCTCTCGATTATGCTTCTGGAAGGTGTCAACGGTTGGATCGGAATAGCCAAGGCCGGAATGAAGATATTACACCCCGTGAGAGTCGCTCATATTTCGAAAAAGTCTGCTTAAGAGGTACAGTGCTCGCTTAAACATTTAAACCTTTAAATTAAATTAAAATCCATAGATTAAAATGTAATTTTAGGAAACGTTGGCAATTGCCGGGACCGAATCTGGGCCTTTGACCGAGTGCCGGGCAAAGAGTTACGGGGATTTGACGACCGTATCATTAAGTTGGTTCAGAGTCGGAGGGATTGCGAAGAATCTTGCTTGCAAGTAAGTTTTTCTGCTTTTTTAACCAAATCGTATTTTCGAAGCTTTAATTTCTATCTTCTTGTTTTTCTTTTTAGGAGACGCGATTCGTGTGTGCTTCTGCCGAATATGACAGCCAAACCACAGAATGTCGTTTATCTAGCGAGCACAGACGTTCGCGTCCTTTAGAGTTCACGGATGCCAGTCCGACTGTGGATTACCTCGAGAATCAGTGCTTGCAAAGTACGAAAACGTCTGCTTTTTGAAAACTAGATGTTTTATTATCAACTATCCTATTATTATTATTGTTGTTACTATTATTACTATTTTTATTAATACTATTTTAGACGATAGAAGCTGTGGGTTCAAGATGACAGAAAATTCCTATCCGCGTCATTTGGATGTTGTTTTGCCCAATACTGCGGACGAGAGCCAGTGCCAGGCTTCTTGCGTCAACTACAGACCTTTTCTCTGCAGAGCTTTCTCTTATTACCCAGCTGCAAGCCAGTGCTTTCTGTCAGCGGATGACACAGGTAACCTTCTTGCCCCTTCCTTTGCTATGTTATTGGATATTAAATTAATAGACAAGTTATTTAGCTTCCTTGGGGAATTTGGCCTTGCAAAGCAGACCAGGAACCAACTACTCCGAACGCAACTGCGATAGAAACTTAACCGATTTTAACAGTCTGGGTGGAGGAGGGGGTGGCTTTGGTGGCACCGTAGGCTCGAATTTGGGCCCTTTCGTGCCGAACAACAATAATCCGTGGCCCACAGGGCCTCCTTCAAGTGGCAGTACGTCTTTCGGAGGTTCGGGGTCCTTTCCAAATACCTCTCCTCCTCCGAGGCCTTGGGAGGGAGGCGGCGGAAACAATTTCAGACCTCCAACTGCTTTTGGAGGGGATGATCGTTGTCGGGGTACTGGTTCGTTTCATTTCGAGCGAGTGGTGGGTCAAGAACCAGTACCGCTGGGAAGGGACCAGCTTTTGCATCGCGATGCTGGTACGCCTCCATTACCAGCGTCAGGCTTGCTAAGCGCTTGTGGCAGAAGATGCGTTGCAGACCTCCGCTGTGCTGCTTTTCTTGTGGACTTGAGGCGAGGAGAATGCCGATCATTTGAGACCACGACTGTTGTAGCTCGCCGAGATTGGAGACAAGCTTCAGGCGTAGTTTACATGGAATCCGTTTGCTTGAGAGGTAAAGATTACCTTGTTACTACACGGAAGTGAGACTATCTTAAACTAGGCCAAGATTGCGGACTTCAGTGGACATTTGACCGTATCCCACAAGCGGAACTACGAGGCTTCGAGAGAGAAGTAGCTCGAGGTATTGCTAGTCGCTTAGAATGTCAAGAAAGATGTCTATCTGAGCGGCAGTTCACTTGCCGCTCAGCTAATTACGATGCTAGACGCCAGGAATGCCGTTTGAATACTGAAGACCGTACTACCCAGCCCAAGGCATTCCAACCTGCTCCCGATATTGAGTACTTGGAGAACCAGTGCAACTTAGGTAATATACAAAGCGCAACCACAAAGAGTAGTTGCAAATTTCAAGAAAAAGTTTTAATGAGTTGTGGTTCACCTAGATGTTCGCAGTTGTCGTTACGCATTGCCCCAGCGGGATCGTATCCCTGGCCAAATTGACAAAGCATTGGCTGCTATATCCGAAGTTACGTGTCAACGAGCATGTGATGTGGAACGCGACTTCCGCTGTCGGGCGTACGCCTTTTCGCCGTTGGGCAGTACACGCGACAATTGTTTGTTGTCGAGTATTGATAGCGCCCTAGCACCTATTACTCAAGCTCAGGTCCGCTTTCAAATTCATTTCTGACTTGGGCAACGAATTTTATAACAAAACAATATAACGAATTTTATAGTAATAATAATAATAGTTTTATAAGAAAATAATTTTAGAGTAAAATAATATCATGGTCTTCTTTTGGGCATTTTTTATGCTAAATGTGAATTAAATCTGTACTTCCAGTTTCAAACCGGGTGGATATACGCAGAAAAGGACTGCTTACTAGGTCAAGGCAGTAATACTGTCAGTACTAACACGTTTGTTGGTACCGGAGTTGTATCGGGGGGGAGCGGACTTGGTTTCGGAGGAGGCGCCGGCGGTGGGACTAGTTTTGGCAGCGGTGGGACTAGTTTTGGCAGCAGTGGGGCTAGTTTTGGTAGTAGTGGAAGCGGTGGTGGTAGTTTTGGAACTATTGGTGGCGCCGGAAATAGTTTTGGAGGATCCGGAGGTAGTGGTAATAGTTTTAGCGGCGGCGGAAGTAGCTTTGGCAGCAGTGGGAGTAGCTTTGGCAGCGGCGGAAGTAGTTTTAGCGGCAGTGGGAGTAGCTTTGGTAGCGGTGGGAGTAATTTTGGAAGCATTGGCGGTGGAACGAATAGCTTTGGAGGCAGTGGTGGTGGAGGAAGTATCTTGGGGAGCGGTGGCAGTGGTAGCAGCAGTTTCGGTGGCAGCTTTGGAGGCGGTTCCAGTGGCGTAACCCGCGTTCCTTATAATCCTTTGCTGCCGCGCCCATCAGTTGACCCATTCTCGCGGCCAGCTTTGCCCCGCCCCATTGACCCCTTCAGTCGGCAACCTTACCCAACCGAAGATCCCTATAATGTTAATGCGATAGGTCACCGCCCTGATCCCAGACGCTGTCGCACGTATACCACTTTTGAGAAATCCGTTAACGTTGACCATGTAGGCGCCAGACGGTAAAAAAAAGTTTTAGATCAGATCTTATTTTTTGCTATTGATGTTATGTGTTAATAGCCAAGAATACCGCCCAAGAGGAGATGTTGCAGTCACGCCGGAATGTTTGAGAGAGTGTGAGCGATTAGGGGAGCGCTGCCTCGCTATGACAATCGTTTTGGAAACGGGTAGAAACTCAGCCCGTCAGCGTTGTTTCCTACTCGATCGTTCAGCTACCACGGACGGCGTCCCCTTGACCACAACGCCCAACACCGTCTACTACGAAAAGGTCTGTGTGGAAGAACGCGGGTGTAGCAAAGCCTGGGCGTTCGTACGTGTGCCGGGGTTCGAATTGGATGGACACGACACACAAATCTTGCGAAATGTCCCAACCAGGGAGTCTTGCTTAGGCCTGTGCTTGCGGCAGCCCCCTGGGAGCTGTCGATCCGCCGAGTACGTTACCCGAGAGAGAATTTGCCGCATCAGCACAGAAACAAGGCGTACGCAACCTCGCAGTTTCCAAGCCGCTACTACGGATGTGGATTATATGGAAAACCAATGCACTGCAGGTAGGGTATTCTAGTTTCAAACATCTCGTCACGCTTGGCAGTCGTTTTCTTGGATTTTGTCCATATTGCGGATCGTAAAAAGAGCGTTATAGGGCGTTTGTCCACTTTCATGGATATTGGAAAAATGTTAAACCAGTGCCCATGTTTTTTTCATTCAAGGGCCGAGTTTTTTTTTCTCGGCTTCAGAACAAGAACGCAGTAAACTGTAAAAAAAAGAAAAGGAAGAGGCTTATGTGTTTTTTCTCCCTTTCCATTTCTTTTCCTGAGTAGATCCTCCACACTGCGAATACGAGAATATTGAAGGCCGGTGGTTGCCTTGGGTGGACAAACTGACCCCCGTTGGAGGAAGGTCGGGCAGTGCGACAGAATTGATGGCCGGGTGTCGTCGGTTGTGCGATGCTGAACGCGATTTTGTTTGCCGAGCTGTCAGTCTGCATCGAGGTCGAGGTTTATGCTTGCTGAGCGCCGAAGATACCACTTCCTTAGGTGGAACACCTGGCTCTGCCAGTACCAGCGCTGTCTTGCAAACGGACCGAGAATTCATGTATTCCGAAAAAGGCTCATGCAATAACGGTATGACGTTAGATGAGAAAAAAACTAAAAATCAATCAATATTCCCATCCTTTTTTTCGCTATAATAAATCTTCTAGTGAGGGTGGAATGCAGTCAGTCGGACATGTTGATCACTCTAGCGTTCACGGCACCCTTCAGTGGGCGTGTCTACGCTACGGGCAACGCCCAAGCATGTTTTGAGCTCGGAAATGGGCAAAACCAGCTCATCTTAAGGATTCCATTAGGGTCACAATGCGGAACTGTTGCCCAAGGCCGCGGTCGCTATGTTAACCACGTAGTTGTCCAACAAAACCCGGTAATTATGCAAGACACGGATAAAACAGTCCGAGTGGAATGCTCTTTCGATGCGGCAGAGCAGACTGTGTCTTACGCCCCTTCCGGAGGTCGATTTGGAGACAACAGCTTAGGTTCAGCTGGCGGAATTGATGTTACGTGAGTAACTATCTCTCTTTCTTGCGCTATGTTTAATCCTGCTTGTTTATGTGGGATTTTAGCGTGCCTTTTAGACCTACTGGCACGAATGTAGTGACAAATACCGCCCCGACACCTGGCGTCCGAATGCGGATTGTGAGTCGCAGCGGAAGCGAAGCGCAAGTGGTAGGATTAGGCGAATTGTTGACTCTGCGCATTGAAGTTGATCCCGCTACCGCTTTTGGCATCTTCGGACGCAATTTGGAGGCACGGACAGAAAACGGCGAGCTTATGACCCTTATTGATGGGTCAGGTTGTCCGCGAGACCCGAATATATTCCCTGCTTTGAGGGTGGAACATAACACGCGGTCCTTAATAGCAGATTTCAAGGCTTTCCGTTTCCCGTCCACTGCCACGGTCAATTTTGTAGCCACGGTAACGTTTTGTCAAGATCGTTGCCCACCGGTAAGCCAGATTTAACGCTTGTGTGGTGGGAGAGCTTTTGTAACTTTTTTTTCTTTCTTTGGTGGATGCAGGCCAGATGCGTCGATGGATCGGATTCTTATGGAAGGCGCAGAAGGGATTTGAACAGCACGGAAGATGAAGGGGAATCGCTCTTTGCAACACAGTTTGAGCTTGAAGTACCGAGCACTACACCCGTCTCTATGGTTTTGAATTCCAGCCAAGAGTCTATCCAAGAGAAGTATCAGGAGACGCACACTAGCCCTTCACTAGACGAATCACAACCAGAGAGCTCAAACACTGAGATTCCCAGTGAGGACCCCGTAAGTGATGTCCACGTGTACCACGTTGAGGAGGCGCCAATTTTAGCTTCACATGAATCGCAATCATCCCCTGACCTTAAACCAGACGAAGAAATAGATCTCTTCCAACCCACTCCATACACTTCACTGGACACCACTTCGGATCCTAGTCCAACGCCAGCCGTCCTTTTACCAGTAGATTTGCCGCTGCAATTGAGAGTAAGATTTAAACAATTGGATCTTCTTTCTAGCGTAGATTCGACGAATTGGAACGTTTTCTGTGAATTTTAACCAGAAAAGCCTCCTGGCTAATACCAGTTTAAGCTGATAGCATTTTCTTTTCAGTTGGTCGTGGGAGAGGAATCAGTGCTTGGTCAAGAGGAATCGAAAGCGAAGACAAAACCTAAACCTGATGGTCGTTCCTCGGCTCCAACTTCGAAGCCTTGGCTTAACCCTGGGCAGCATTCCCCCCAAGGAGGTAAACAAAGAAGCGGAAATCTTTTGTAAAGTAGAAAGTGAAAAGAAGCTCATGGGCATTATGTCATTAGGTGTGACCGGTGAAGAGGACAACAGTAGTGTGCTTTGTTCACCTCGGTCTACGATTGTCGCCGCTGCTTTGGTCGTATGCCTGGTTCAATGCGGCATTGTAGCAGCTTTCGTTGTCTTTTACCGTTCCCAAAGGGCGCGTTGGCAATTGCAATGTAAAGAGCAAGGCATGAACGGCCCTTCAGTGGAATCCGTACCGGATCCCACTCCAGGATTGACCGATATTATGTTCCGGAGTGTGTACGACCGTCTTCAGCGAGCCGGTGCTTTGCCTAATAATTTAGGCACCATTTCCTGGCGAGTTAGAGCCGGAGCAGGGCCCGGGACAAACACATCAACGGCAACAAGCACTCATCAGCACTTGCAATCCTTGTTTGTTAAGGATTAAGCAAATTTGATTGAATACTTTATTTACTAGCGAGCTAAGTAAACTGAGCTAAGTAACTTTCCCCATCCTTTCTACTGATTGCCTCTTCATGTTTTTGGTTTGATCGCGTAGTCGCCCAGACGTAATAATGTCTCAGCAATCGCATGGTTATCTACCCATTTTTTTGCACCACGGAGTGAAAAAGAAAAATACTTGCACCATTCCGTGATTTTTTCTCTTTTTTTTGTGACCGAAGTTTCCAAGGACCAATACAGTGCTCCCTTTCTTTCTCAGAAAAACTAATCCGCCCGAGTTAAAAGCCTTATCGCTGAACGTGAACAGCAAAGCCAGACCATTTCCATTCTGATTTTTTCGTGGTTGGAACCTGCTGGGACCAATGAGACGTAAATTTTCCATTCAAAATACTGCCAACAAGGGAAAGATTCTCTCGTGAAGCGTAAAATTTTCCGTCAGGTGGAAAGATAAACTTTGCACAGGGAGAAAATATGAAATTGTTTATTTGTTTTATGTTTGTGTTTAGTCAGCATAATAGCGCATTTTTATGGCTTGGGCCCAATACCCGTATTGGTAACCGTTTAACAATGTTCTTTATGGCAGAGTGTCTCGGCGACTAAAGTAAACATGTTCCAAGCTGGGAATTTTTCTCTTATTTTCTTTGCTCTGCCATCGAGAATGGGCCAGTTCTCTGGCCCATTCTCGATGCTAGTTCTCGCGTTGAAAGGAGAAGTGAAAAGTGATATGTAGGGCTCGGTTCGGACATGAATTCCTGTTTCTATAAAGACATTGTACTCTCGCAGTGTGCCGTAGACTCTTAACTCGGACACTGAGAAAAGGAAATGGTTCGCTGTTGTGCACTGTGGCGTAACGTGGGCTAAGGATTTCTGAGGGAATCATTGCATCCTCAGGCCTTTCCTTCTTAGCCATTACCCCATTTTTACCCTTACACAAAAATCAGCCCAAGAACCGTCAAGTTTGGCGCTTATCTCTTTTTGATCCCCTGTTCCTCATAAAAAAATCAATAAAAAGGCAATCTTTCTTTTCATGCGGGTCTGTAAGGGATGGAGGAACATTACAGAATTATATGCAACTTGTCTTCTTTACAGCTTCCAGGTTCGACATTACTTATTCAAGTCTCACTATTGTCAGCACGTATTCCGCCTAACGACGTTTACATCCAATGCATCCAGTGAACCCAAAGTGATGTGACGGTAAGTAGCGTCAGCAGTTTCAGTACTAACCGCTTCCGGAACAGCGCTGTCCGACGTACATTTTTAATAGGCTGACTTGTGCGACGTAACAAGGAAGAAGTTTAACTAGAAATCATAAATTCATACATGCTGCTCGTTAAAAACTAAAATTAATGTTCTCTTTCCAAGAACAGAAGAACCCCAACCTCCCGAAAACTAGGCCAAACGATACAGCCTTCCGATGAAAGGTTTATGACGTACTTTGGGTTTAGGGGTCAGCGCATTTTAAAAGGGGACGGGGAGAAGAGATGGAAGCTAAAAAGCTTCCGCGATTGTTTCTCGCACGTTTTTCCCTCATCCACCCCTTAGAGCGTCCTAGCACTTGTCTCCTTTCAGGGCCTATACAGCTTAACCTCAACTTGAACTCCTCCACGGGACACTGGAGGAAGTTGTGTAGCAGGCAGGAGCAGAAGAACCAGCGCAGACTCCTAAACATTTAGGACAAGGGAAAAGGAATGCTTCACTTTCATCTTCTAGCACACGGAAATACACTAGCGCGTCAGTGTCAGTTATACTGATCTCCGCGGTGGATATGGCTTTCTCGTATTCCTTTGTTGTGTTTGTCTAGTAATCGTAATACGACCGGGGAATCGCATAGTTGGACTGCCGTGTCCAGGTAACGAACAATAATCAACATAGGCTAATTTCAAAGTCATTTTTATCCAACAGAAAGCTGTTACTAGGTTGAATGGCTCTTCTACCTTGGATCGTGACCACATGATGAAATTGTGGTTCTTCCCAAAACGGTGAAGTAGTTACTTAAAGGAAAGGGCCTACTTGAGAGCCAGAAATTTCTGCCCTGCTTCATTAAGCACAAGGGGAAGGCTGCTGCTGTCATCTTCTCGAGCACGAAACTTGCGGTGACACGTGATTCGCGTAGCTTTGCCCTCAAATGGAAAGCTCACGCTATCGGCAGGAGCCAACTCGGGCTTGGTTTTTGTTCCTGTTTGCAATGTTTTTTCACTACGAGTTTCCGCTTGGCAGGTACCGCAACACTGGCACGGTCTAGTTTCTATACGGTTTAATTTCCGTAAAATGCCGCATCTTTTACTCATTTATGTAAATGCAACCCTCGAAGCGCGAAGAGAAAAGATAGAAAATTTGATCACAACTCCTGCCAAGAAGAATGCGGGGGAAATAGCAATCCCTAAACTATTTTTGTAACTTTGTTTAACTCCGCATCCTTTTCAATCGACCAGCTTTGCATCTAAGCTAGTAAGCTTCGAAGTTGGTTGCGTTAGTACGCATTAAACGTAAGTTTCTAATGCTACTTATGACATTGCTACTGTGACCATCCATGTAGATTTGGCCGTATGTAAGTCAATTTGCGCTGCATGGGGTGGTCAGTGGAGCAATCCAGTCTTTTTTCTCTCGTTCAGTAATGTTTTCACGGTACGCGAGGGGGTTAATGATCCCCCATAAGTCTCTAAATCTGAGGGGCGTTACCTCATATGTCATAAACTAGACCAGTTACTGGAGGTATTAGGATTCAGGTCCTGTGACACTCAACACTTAATTGCTTCTTTTGTCCGTAACAAACTAACCTCTTCTAATGCCCCGCGTTTCCGAGCACAGCAGGATGCTTATTTTTTCTTTCGCACTTTGCACGCTATTTCGTGATAATCCTGCAAGTTTTGTCTTTTTTCTAACAAAAACAAATCTTTTGCAGGTGTGAGGTTCACAAGGAAAACGAATTGAGTCCACTACTTTTAGA
Organism: Lepidurus packardi; assembly: GCA_023053545.1. Taxonomy (NCBI): domain Eukaryota; kingdom Metazoa; phylum Arthropoda; class Branchiopoda; order Notostraca; family Triopsidae; genus Lepidurus; species Lepidurus packardi. The sequence goes on along the minus strand of JAKZAN010000005.1, from coordinate 7,161,957 downwards.
AGACATATTGCCCTCCGCGCCCAAGGCGTACGACAAAATGACCCCTCCCAAGCAGGATGGTAAGAGTATGCTTTACAATGATTGCGTATCATGTAGGTGTTTTTCTCTCACTGGAGCACATTCTTTTGTTTCAACAGGGAAAGCCACCGAGGTGCAATTCCATGTGACTGTTATGAGTCTGGATTCCATTGATGAAAGCTCTATGGTATAAATCAGATCTTATGGAGGATTCTCCTGTTATTGCTTTTCTTTATTTGCAGACATTTACAGCTGATGTTTTCTTCGCCCAAACGTGGAAAGATCATCGCTTACATTTCGCTGAAAATATGTCAGCTGAGTATCGTTTACTGCCTCTAAATTGGCTCCGTGAAATCTGGCGCCCGGATTCGTACTTCAAGAATGCGAAGCGTGTGACGTTCCAAGGTATATAAAAAGCTCGACTTCCCAATAAAACTATTCCGAATCGATGAAAACATAGATATGACTGTTCCCAACCACTACGTTTGGCTCTACCAGGACAAAACGATTCTATATATGACCAAACTCACATTACTTCTCTCCTGCGCCATGAATTTTCAACGCTACGTAAGGCCTTTTGAAACTTTTCCTTATTCGATCTGCTGGAAGGATTAATTATTGACGCTTCTTTTGTGTGTGTATATATATAGCCACACGACACACAACAATGCGCTATGAAGATTGAAAGTCGTAAGTTGACAAGTCAGGATTCTATGACTTTGCTTTTGATCTCGAGCTTACGTTTTGGTTTTTCTCTTTGCCTGTTTTAAGTTTCGCATACGACAGCCGATTTGGTATTTACTTGGGAACCCAAATTGCCGTTGGCTGTGGAGCGTATTGAACTGCCGCAATTGGATTTGGTCTCGACTACAACCGGGGATTGCACCCAAGTCTATTCTACCGGCAATTTCACATGCTTGGAACTCGTCTTCACTTTGCAACGACGCTTGGGATATTACTTGTTCCACACCTATATACCCACGTGTCTCATCGTTATTATGTCTTGGATTTCCTTTTGGCTGCGTCCAGAAGCCGTTCCGGCACGCGTTACATTGGGTGTCACTTCTCTTCTTACGCTCTCTACGCAGCACGCCAATTCCCAGAAGTCCCTACCACCAGTATCTTACATCAAGGTAACGTCAGTAGCGATCTTACTCTTTTAGTTAATCCATTAATAACACCGTCGTGCCTAATCGTTTGCATAGGCCATTGATCTCTTTATGTCGTCCTGCACTATATTTGTCTTCTGCTCATTGATGGAATACGCGTTAGTGAACGTCATGTTGGGTGATTTGGTCGACGGATGCGTTTTATCTCATGTTCAACAAAGCTCGGTTATAACCCGTAGTTGGAGGCATGTATCCCAACGGTTAAGTCGTCCTCGGACTCGGGCAACGTCGCGGACACGGCCTCGCAGCTCAGTCGCCACCATATCAACTGAGATGGAAACGCAATTAAACGGTGGAGGTGGCGACAACGAAGTTGGATTAACAACGGTAGTCACCAATCGGAATCTTTGCCTGGAGAACAAACCTGAAGGAATTTCGGTATCGCCCGGTCCTCAATCTCTTCCCAATCCCCCTCCCGCTGGACCTTCCGCGAGACACCCCGAACTTGTCAAACGTCGTGCCAAAGCTTTAATGATCGATCGCGTTTCACGTGTTCTCTTTCCTGGCTCGTTCTTCATTTTGAACGTCATTTACTGGTGTGCATTTGTCTTGACCGAGCCGTCGATTCCCATTGGAACTGGTACTTCGCCTTAGAGAGGGACTCGAAGAACAAACAACAGATCCCAAGCCATCAGTCATTCTGTGAGCATCCCCTTATATCTTAAATTGAACTGGAGAGAAACAAGGAGGATATAGTGACAGCAGAATACTGCATCGATAACTGAAACTAGTCGGAGATAATAATTACCTACCAATTATTTACTCCTTTCATTGAGTGGCTGTTGTGTCACAATATACAAAAAGCTGATCCGAATAATGTAATATATTACTCAAGACCCTGTTTACTTAATGCATTTGATTTACCTTTCTATTCTTATCAGGGATTTTTCTCCCGCCCTTGGGAATAATATCACCGAGGTGGCGATATGGGTTAGTAGGCGTGTCGGGAATTTTTTGAAGGCCATTGGGCGGTACGGTATCGTAAAAGGGAAGCGATATTTAGTTCTGTGTTGTTGTGTCATGCCTGCTGACGAATACTTTTGTTGACTTGGTGCGTTTCTGTGATAATTAACGTATATTCAAAGGGGGTTTTAGTCTACAACATCATGTCAGCTACCCAGGTAAACTTACACATTTTTTTCACTTAGTTACTTCGAAGTTTCGGCCATTATTATTGCCTGTTGGGATGCGGTCACCAGTATGACCAGTTCAAAAAGAGGGAGTTCATTAAAATTAATTAGCCCGTCGCTTTCCTTAACAAAATTTTACTACAGCTTGCTTTGCTAAACAAAACGCCTTTGCCTCTCTGGAAAGCTTTTGAGAAGCTCAAGGGTTATCCTAGACTTATGGGACAATTATAACTGAGCACTCCCAAATTTTTGCTTGTTATTACAGGTGTCAGCCCTTTACGATTTTGATGCACAACCAGGCACAGCTGAATTGTCTCTAAAATCTGGAGAAACGCTAGTTGTCACTTCCAGAGATGTAGGAGAGGGTTGGTGGGAGGGGTATAATGTATCAGGCAAGTCTGGAATTTTTCCTGCAGCATACGTACAGGTAAGGTGGCATGTTTGCAGTCATTTTACTCAACATAAATGCATCTATTCTATTAGGAAGTAAGCCTTAATGGTCCTCCTGCCTTGCCTCCACCGCCTTTACCCAGTGGGTATGAAGAAGAGGTAGCTGCTGATGGTGGTCAGTATGATGACGATTGGGACGACGATTGGGATGACGATTCAGAAGGGGGTGGATCTCAGGCACATCCATCTCAGGCAATGCCATCTGCGCCTGGGCTAAAAACCCTAACTACTTCCGCTTACGACCACGGCTCAGCTGACACATTGAGCCTAGGTAACCAAAAGATAAAAGAAGCTTTTAGACTGTAGACTTCTTTAATATGCCGTTCGATCTTAGGGAAAGGTACTGTTGGGCCTCGCAAGAACCTGAATCGTTTTTCTACCTTTGTCAAGACAGGAGGTGAATCATATATAATTGGCTCAAAAGCGGGAAACGTCCCGGAAGCTGAGAAAATCTACATTATGGTAGCATTCCAGGTTTAATCTGAAGAAACTAATGAGGTTGGGTTTATAACAGGAAGGAAGCGATGGAACTATTTTCTGGTCACCTCCTGCGCAACCTTTTGCGTGCGTCATAACTTCGCCAAAGAAGGAGTCCAAGTTGAAAGGATTAAAAAGCTTCATTGCTTATCAGCTAACACCCTCGGTTTGCATTTTTTCTTTTTTCTTTGTTCAAGTCCTTAATGGTTTTTTCACTGTAGTTTAATAACATCCAAGTCTCCCGGCGTTATAAGCATTTTGACTGGCTCCATGAACGCTTGGAAGAAAAATACTGCTTGATTCCCATCCCTCCCTTGCCTGATAAGCAAATCAGTGGTCGCTATGAAGATCATTTTGTAGAGCATAGGCGGCTGCAGTTACAATCGTTCATAGATCGGGTTTGTCGGCACCCGGTTTTATGCCATGCCGCGGTTTTGAACCACTTTCTTTCCTGCACCGATGCCAAACTATGGAAAACAGGGAAACGGAAGGCCGAAAAGGATGAAAGACTTGGTGCCAATTTGTTCGTTGCTATTCAAGCTCCCGAGCGGCCTTTAGACCCTGTTTTAGTGTAAGCGTATTTTTTCTTTAATCTGGTTCTGTATTTTTTTATCTATTTTATACTACTTGATAACGCAGGGAAGCTCGTACAGAGACCTTTTCTCGATTCGTCACATCTTTTGACGCTTCCGTACGTCAGTTGTCCAACGTGGGGAACGACCAAGCCAAAAAACTCCAAGGCCCTATGAAAAGAGAATGGCAGAGGGTGGGACAGTCGTTTCAAAGCTTGGCCCTAGCTATGGATATGGATTCTGATGTCCGATTAGGATGTCTGGGTCCCCAAGTCCAAGCGTTAACCTCTGCGCTACGTCACACGGGCGACACGTACGATCATATTGGCATTATACACGAGGAGCAGCCCAAATACGATTGGGAGCCCTTGGGCGATATACTTCATGATTATAAAGGCTTGCTTAGTTCGTGGCCGGACATTTTAAATGTGCATAAAGTAAGTTGTTCCAAGTGAATAAATTGTAGAAATTTATTTAAATGCGCGGTCTCCTGTAGGGCGCTATCCAGAAGAGGAAGGAAACGGAACGCTTGGCTATAGAAGGCAAAACAGATACAGCCCAAGTCAATGCAGTAGCACAACGAACTGATGTCGTTACGTACGCTCTTTTGGCGGAAATGCAGAATTTCAATAGCGAGAGATTGACGGATTTTAGCGGCGCCATGAAGGTGTTTTTGCGGCAGCAAATTGGTTTCTATCAGAAGGTAGTATTAATGCGCTCGTTTAGGTGTTGTTTTGAGATCTAACAGAGCTATTTATGCAGGTTGTACAAGAACTGGAAGTCGCTCTTCAACAATATGACAACCTTTGAGATAAGAGTATATTTTCGTGTGGGTAAAGTTGTAAGTTTTTTGCTGATCGTTCGGGAACTAAGATGCTGAGAAGCAAACTGACAATTCCAGTTGATATACGTGATGACTAGCTGCCTCTTGACCTTGAACCTGGTTTTTTTGGACATCGTATTCGCATTGTATTGTTTCTTGTCATATTTTCTTGCTTTCCCCACCCTCTGAGTTTACTTTTAACCTAACTTTATTTCCTTTATGTTATTGTGTTCTCTATAACTTCGTCAAGCTTTTTTTCGTCACGCTTATACAATTTCTCTTATGTTACAAACCAAGTTACGTTTCTTGTTTGCTTTTAGTTAATTTGTATTGAAAGCAGGAAATTTTTGGCTTGTATTTTTGTAATAAGCGTCTTTTTGCGCCAGTGTTTGCTCCAATGTTTTAAAACAACTAAGAAAAAAATACTGTATAAAATAGGAAGTACAAAACTCCCAACATGATAGATTTAAATCAAGCGCGCAAGACTAAAGTTTCGGAAATTATGGCCATCTAATGAAATAGAAGTATACCAGAAAACCGCTCGGCGCTCAGTAGCTTATGTTTACAGTGTGAGTTGCCGGAAGGGAGAGGCTGGTGCAAATTAACAACAGGCACTGTTTTTTTTAAATATTTGAAATCTGTAGACGTCATAAAGTCACGAAACATGGTAAGAAATCCTTAATCTTCCGTGTGCATTCACGACATTACGATCTGTTTAATTTTTGCCTCGTTCGTAGTGGAATGAAACTAGGTTCGAATTCTAATGTATCCTTGTTAAGCCTTTTTTATCTGTAATGTCTAACTACTTCGTTTGTCTTTGTCATAGTCTGCAACTCTGCGTCCTTACCTTATGGCTGTAAGACACACCTTAGAAGCCGCTATGTGTCTGGAAAACTTTTCCTCCCAAGTAGTAGAGCGTCATAACAAACCTGAAGTAGAAGTGAGAACCAGCAAGGAGCTTCTGCTCAACCCAGTAGTCATTAGCCGGAATGAAAAAGAACGTGTACTAATTGAAGCGTCGATTAACTCCGTACGCGTGAGCATATCCATTAAACAAGCCGATGAAATCGAACGCATTTTGTGCCATAAGTTTATGAGGTTCATGATGATGCGAGCTGAAAATTTCATTATTCTGCGCCGCAAAGCTGTTGAAGTACTACAACGCCAGCGTGTAATCGAATATAACTACTACTACTACTCTTTTCTTTTTAGGGCTACGATATCAGTTTTCTAATTACGAACTTCCATACCGAAGCCATGTACAAGCACAAATTGGTTGATTTTGTAATTCATTTCATGGAGGAAATTGACAAAGAAATCAGCGAAATGAAGTTAGCTGTCAATGCCCGTGCACGTGTATGCGCTGAGGAATTTTTGAAAAGAGTAAAAAATCTTAATTACAGTTTGAACAAATTTCTCGATTAATACCATTATTTCTTCTAGTTTTAAATGAAAAGAATCAAACATTCTGTTTCCAACGTTTCCCTTCCAGTACGTGGGTGACAAACATTCTGATGATTCAATCGTGTTTTGTGAATAGAATTTCTAAATCAAGACTAAATGACCCTTTTAATTTCCAACTAACAAAAACCACATTCTTTATTATACCCAACTAAAATTTGCATTGTTGAGTGCTTGGCCGAAAAAACTGCACTATCGCTACCAACTCGGAACCGTGAAATTTAAGAACTTCATGGCCACTTCAAACCCTAGGAAACAGGCAGCATTAGCAGGGAAAGCCCTCAATAAAACTGGGACTGCTCCTCGGTAAAAGGATGCAACACCATCCTCTTTGATCAGCGTCGCCACTACATCTCGAATGCCGTTAGGATACGCCCCATGTGGAGCTACAGTAAAAAAGATTATCAAATTAGTAGTGGATGCCAAAATCAGCTCAATAAATAGTCCATACCTGTTTGAAGTCTGCTTTTAATGACGTCAGCAGGAATGGCAACAATCCAGTTGAAGATTCCAGCCATGCCACCAGCAAATAAGGTGCGAAGTGGACTTAACTGTGGTTTCGCATCAGATCCAGGTATGGGTGCAGGTGCCAATTTGCGCTGTAACCAGTCGTACGTCATGAAATATACTCCGCTAGCCGGAACATCTATTTATAAAAATAAGCACAAAAAAAGAGGGGAAAATTTCGTTAAAAAGCATCTTACAATTTCTTAATTAGTCTCTCTGAGTTATGCAATCCATTGAAGCAGGCTAATGCTGTTATTCACTACAGCATCCCTGATCCCAAACCGCTAATCGAAAGGGGAAACGGAACTGTGATAAGTGAACTCGCATCCTGCTGCTGCCCGGTTACGAGATTTGCCCTTCGTAAGGTTTTTTTAAGTTTTAGCCTACACAGGCCAGAACACGTGAAACGTCCACACCGTGATTAACCATGAAGCACGGCTTCCTCTTACTTACACTTTATATTGCGCAATTACCAGTAAGTTGGACAATTTCTACTTTTCTAATGATAATCTCTGATAAATGCGATCATTCTATTTTGTTACATCTGGTTTGACTTAGTTCTTGCTTGGAAGACCATGGAATGCCAGTGCGAATTGCCCTACTGAGTGTCTTTGCTACATTACTTCACGTCACAATACTGAACGACCGACTCAGCAAACCAACAACGTTCTTCCAACCGACGAAGAATCCATTTCCAACTCCAAAGAATCTTTGAAGTCAGGATTATGTGTGCTCAACGCGAAAACCGAACTCAAAGCCTTTTTTACTTCTCTCTCTACCGATCTCCAGGTTTGACTTGATCACACCACAGACATTTTTTTTTTATTTTAGCTTCGTTCTTTAACTTTCTTTAACCAGGCTTTAACCCTGATGCAAGCACCCGACGTACAAAACCTAACGCTCACAAGACAACATTTCAGTAACTTTCCCGAGCTCAAAAAAGTCTTCCTGCAAGGCCACGCAGCCAATCAATTGCTGGCCTTAACTGAAGATGCTTTCACAGATTTAAGCGATAGCCTAGAGTCCATAACATGTCAATTCGTGCTCCTCTTGAAAAACAATCCCCAACCAGACGTCGAAAACGGATCTAAGGAATCCACTGACGTTACTGACAAAGTCCGGGAAATGAGTACGGCAGCCAGTTTGACTTTTGAAGAGGAAATCGACATAATTCCGTACGAGGATTTTGTCAAGCAAAAACTAGAGCACAATACTAGCCAAACTACTATTATCCTAGATTACGAGGATGACAACTTGGCGACTTTTGCTAATTTCTCTCATCTCACTCATCTCAAACTGTACAACTGTTCTATCCCATCAACTCTGCTACTTGACAACCTTACTAATCTGCGCGTCCTCACCATCGAGTACAGCGATCTTCAAGTTCTACCTGCCATCTTTGACTCTCAAAATTTGACGAATCTTCTCAACGTATCCTTACCAGGCAACAATCTAATTGAATTCCAAGCCGCGGAGTTGCAAGGACTCAAAAACGTTCGATTCTTGGACCTCTCCGCCAATAATATTACGCATTTGTCCGAGATGTCCTTTCCCCCGTTACCTCATCTAGAAGTTCTTGATTTGCGTTACAACCCCTTAGAACACGTTTTCCCCAATAGTTTCGAACCTTTGAATGCCTTAACTCGTTTATATTTGAGTCACGCCCACGGACAACTCACCATTTACCCTCACGCATTCCAAGGCTTATCCTCCTTGCAATATCTGTCTTTAGAAGGTCTACGTTTGGACGTATTAGACAGCAGTCTTTGGGAAGGCCTAGAAAACTTACGGCAGTTGATACTCCGTGGAAATGTCCCTCGAATCGAAGCGGATGCTCTGAGCGACTTGACAAATCTGCAGAAACTCGACATGCGACATTGCCAACTAAACCACCTATCAATGGATTCTTTCCAGGTAATAATGCACTATGGCGCGTTCCACTGGCTGCAGTGTTGCAATATTTTTTGTATTCAATGTGTAAAGATATACATGTCTAACACACTGAGGGCCAAAAATATTGCACCAGTGCAGCCAGTGGAACGTGCTACTAGAAATTAATTTACCAAAACGTAACACTAACTACCTAAGTTTGATAAAAACAAGCTAATTTATTATGGGAAAGAAGACTTTACAAGTATGTTTTTTTTTTTTTTTTAATTTCAGGGGTTGAAGTATTTACAAGTGCTTGACCTGTCCAATAACGAGTTGGCTGAAGTGCCGCCTGGAATATTCGAGTCTATGCCCTCCCTCAGAGAACTCTGGCTTCACCACAACCGCTTGGCTCACCTGCCAGTGAAAATCTTTGCTAAAATGTCCGCAAAGCTAATTCGCTTAGAACACAATCCCTGGCATTGTTCCTGCACCGCTGGATTCCAGCACTGGAGGCCTACGTCCATCAACAAGGTCCTCGACCACGGGCTTTGCCTGCCGCACATTTCTAATACTTCCCTGTGCAAGGAGAAAACGCGTTACAAATACGACAAGCGTGTCGCCCCCAAATGTGCTTCACCGGAAAAGTTCCATGGCTGGGATATCTTCGACGCTTTACGGAAAGGACTCAAATGCAACAAAAGCAAACTCCCGGTGTCCAAAGCTCGGAACGGTTTGGATGAAGAATGGGCAGATATTCTAGCGCGGACGGAAGAGCTCGAGAAACTGCTGCAAGACCACGAACAAATGGACGAAACGGATTCAGATTTTGATGAAGCGCACAGAGACGTCACTGAGCCTGACTTTGAGCCTGAACTGGAAGAATTAGTAGAAGACGAGTTATGGGAGCCTGAGGAAGAGGGCGAGTTGAGCAACGAGATACCTGAAGCTTCACCTGTGCAAGCAGTCTCGACTAGCTCCTTCGCTTTTGACGTTTCGCAGCCAACTAAAGACTTACAGCAACAAGAACAGACCACAGAAGATACCAAGGCTGCAATTGAGGCTGAAGTAAAGCAACAGTCGACTGTTTATGGGGCTACTGATTTAGGGGAGCTGATAAAAAAGATTCCAGTAGCTTGGTTCCAGCCCAACTTGTCGAAGAAATCGTTGAAGCTTTTAATGGAAGAAACGAAGGATAAGATGAAAGATGCCCTGCTTTTTAAGAAGAAAGGCAAAGAATTCTGAGCAAGCGACGCGTTTATAGTACAAATGGATTAGGTGCCACATACCGCGAAGCAGCGTGGCAAAGGTGCCTCTGTAGATGGAACGAATGCCCCCTTCTTTAAATAGTTGCTTGATGCAGTCAATTGGTCCGGCGTATTTAGGAGCACCAGTTGTGGCGGCGGCTTGAACCTGGGAGGAATCACACAAAAATTGGGCATTATGGTCTGTTATATTTTTAGTTTGGCTTAATAGCTGTTAATATGTAACCCAATAATGTTCATCTGCTTTGCTCGCATAGAATGGTCGAAACAGTAGTGTAGAAGTGATTTACTTGTAATAAACATTTGATTCGTTCACCAGGGCCCATTAAAATAGTTGTAAACACGCCAGAGAGAGCTCCAGCATTGAATAACTGAAGGGCAGTTAGTTCCTCGTTAGGCGTTTTTTGCTGAAGACGTTTGCCAATTCCAAAGCCCAGGAAACTGATGGCGAATATGGGGGTCACTCCGGTAATAGGAGCACCCATTCCTGCAAGCAAATCAAAACTTCATTAAAAGTTGTACTTTTCATAGAAAAAAATCGAAGGAAATACCTTTGTAAAGACCTCTGAAGCTTTCCGCGGCCACAGTTTTCTTGAAACAATCCCATGTACCGGTATAAATTGGCTGTTGCCCAGGAGCGGGCCGTGGCATGGTTTGCAAGCGAACCTTTTATATTTCATTATAGATTAAGATCTAAGGTGTTTAAGTACGGTCATGAACAAACTAAATACCTTGATGGTGTCTAATGGGTGTCCTACGAAGACGGTGCAAACACCACCGACACCACCGGCCAAAAAATTCTTAATTGGACTTGTTGTTTTGTCGGCCATAGTTGCTCTAAAAATAAATGAAAATTTAAATAATACAAATGTTGAAAGTAAATGAGCTTCGGGGCTTACTTTGAACTGAAACAAAAAGAAAACTGAAAATTGAGTACTATAACAGCAAGTCGTCACACACTTACACCACGCTGAATAGTAAACTAACAGGCGGAGCCAATTGCAATGTTGTCAGCATAAAGTATTTTACTACTTATGTAATGGCAATTTAAACGAGGTCAGAAAGAAGAATAACTTAATGTTATTTAAAATTTTATTGTAGATATTCGTTAGAATGAGCTACTTTCAGTAAATTTTTAATTATGTAGAATTCAGCTGATGTTTAGAACGGAGACAACGCTGCAAGAATATCACATGATTGATCTTGTGATTTGTTTTGAGTCGACCCCGAAATTTGGGAAGTCCTGATTAATTTCCTGAATTTGGTGGAAAAGTATTCAAGTATACAAGCGTTGTATCAATCTCTGTGTGTCAGGAACATTCAGGGCGCATCATGGCCATGTACTACTCAACACGTGGCATTTATTCGTATTCCTTCGTACTCCTTCTGTTGGTGACTACCGTCATATTTGGTAAAACATTTTCTGTGCTGTGGATCTTTAACCTCGTTATTAATGCTGTGCTTCTCTTCTTACAGGAATATACTATACTGTCACTGGCAAAGGCACACGGATAGACTTTGGTTGGTAAGAGAGAAAAATAATTCCACAATAGGCATACTTCTGTGATCGTATTCCCATTAGGTGGTTGACATCTATAACTCCTTACATGTGGGCATCCACTGGCATTGCGTTATCTGTTTCTTTATCCGTAGTCGGAGCAGCTTTGTAATATTCTCTGATTTATTTAAATATCTCTTTTAAAGGTTTCCTTGAACTTTAGAGGCATCTTTACCACTGGCTCGTCTATCATCGGAGGAGGTGTTAAAGCGCCACGTATCAAAACCAAGAACTTGATTTCGGTCATTTTCTGCGAAGCTGTCGCGATTTACGGACTTATTATAGCTATTGTTTTATCCGGCATGTTGGAGGTAATATGCGGTTTTCAAACTCTACTAGGTGCTTTTATAATCTATTTCTCGTAGCAATTTTCGGTAGCTGGCGATTATAACGTCATAGAAAAGAATATCTTCTCTGGTTACGCCATGTTCGGTGCTGGTTTGACTGTCGGTGTGGTAAACTTGGCGTGTGGTATTGCTGTCGGCATTGTTGGTAAGGAAAACTTCCCGCATTACCTTATTCAGGGTTTTATGAGTATTTCTGCTGTAGGATCTGGTGCAGCTTTGTCTGATGCAGCGAACGCATCCCTTTTCGTAAAGATTCTCATTATTGAGATTTTCGGTAGTGCCATTGGTTTGTTTGGTCTGATTGTAGGCATTCTTATGGTAAGTGCCATCTTTTTATTACTTTGAAATTGTTCTCAACTTGTTTGTTGTGTTCTGATATAGACTTCCAAAGTGAAGATGGGCGACAAAGTTTAGAAACACATTCCATGACCTAGAGTCTTCTAATTGTATTATAAGTGGACGTCATGTTTTTCTCTTTTCGTTTCAAAGTCTTAATTTTGCTTAAACTTATATGTCGAAAGTCTGTTTATGTGAAGACGAGTCAGCAGATTTGGTGTAGTTCAAAGACAGCCAACAATACAGTTCACATACTTGTTGAAATACCGTCTTCCGAAGCATTTCACTGAGGGTTACCCCATTCTGCGCGGAATACCTCTGGGAGATGTAGTAGCAACAAGAGTAGTAGCCGCAGTAGTAGCCAATTTCATTGTTGCTTTCGTTTTCGGAGCCGATGCGCTAGTCGCCAGGGTGGTATGTCGAACTTTCTCTTTTTGGTTGCTGCCCTTTTCCCAATTCTAGAAATTCAAATAGGAAATGTCAGAAGTTTTATTCGTTGTGACCTACTTGAATTCATCACCTTTACCAAAACGGCGTACTTCTTCCTCCACTCTAAAGCCAAACTGGAAGAAATATGTAAAAGTCGTTGGTTTTCTGCATCTTCGAAGCCTAATAAGAAGTATTCTCGGCCTAAAGCATGTAAAAACTAGTAAGTTAAAAGAAAACCTATGAAGTAAAGGTCTAAAGTTATCTCTAAACAGATTTTTCATCACACATATTTCAATATACACACTAGATTTAATGTTCATAAACATTTGTCATGAACGCTAAAACTGCAATAATGCAAAAGGTATTTTTATTCGTATACCAGGTTCTAGTCGTGGGCAGGCACATGAAGTGTTGGTCCATAACAGAACTTCAGTATTGGGGTCAATTCGTACCTTGCTTTTCTTATAAACTTCAATTACGCGTACGTTGGTTACCGTAAGATCTCCAAACGTATCGGTGACGCGTACCATACCCCGCAAAGCTAAAAATACTTGTATACAAAATTGAATTACTTCATACATCATAAATCTTACCATAAGCAAATTTTCGATTGTTATACAATCGACGCTTTAGCCGCGGATTCCGGAAACAGCGACATGGTTTGGCTGCGAAACGTTTCTTAGGAGAGGATTCTACATTTTCGAACCCGAAAATTAGGCAGTGTTTCTTCTCAGAATTCGACACTCAACGTTACCAGAATTAATTAAGGCATCGGGACTGATACAAACGCCGTTGTCATAGGACGGAAATCGTTGGCATTGCAGGTATTCCGGCCAAGCTAAGCCAAACCGTTGCAAGAGTGGTTCACAACCACTGTATGCCGCTTCGCAAACTTCTTTGCAAGGCGGAATAGGTGAGTTATGGAAAGTACGGGTGCATAATGGTGTATAAACAGCGCATAAGAAAAACACCTGTTAAGGCAGAAAACCGGATTACTAACACTTGGAAAGGAATGCTTCATAGGTAAACTTTTTGCCAATACGAACGAACCAAGTAAGGAGAACATTGGGTCCACCGCAAGATTTCGAATTGCTCCAACGCCAAAAACACATTTTCTTGGTTCGCATGTTGTAATAAGTTCGGCAAACGTGTCAAATTATAAGGCATATTCATACATAAAGGCACTTTTATGGGTTCGCATGTTTGAGAACCACCCCATGTTGGTCGCGAAGTTACACAAGACACCACACTGATCATGTTTACCCATACGAATACGGCAATAATTACGCCATTCAAACAGAGCAACTGCTTAATTCCAGCCATTCAGAAAACGGGCTTTTGCACATGACCAAAAGGTTCTGAGCTTGGAGACTCCGCTGACGCTTGACTGTCTATGCTGTATTGCTAAGGATTTGAGGACGAGACAATGTTGTCCAAGACCTCCTTCCCCTTCAGCAGACGGAGAAACCCGGCAAGGAAGAGCTTGAAGCCGTAGGAGTAGTTTCTTGAAAAGTGTACATGGTATGTTCAAGCCCAGGCTTATGAAGAGCAGAAATAGTTTACAGATAAGAAGGCCAAGAAAATGACTGAGCGGATATTTGTTACCACGTTTGTTTGCACAAACGTAGTTTCCTACCCCACGCATTAGAAGGCCTGAGTCATTGTTACGGATTTAAAGTTGGGATATGAGAATCTATAAACATATGAAAAAGTTAAAAGGATCCAGCAGACACTCTTCAGACGATGAAAGATCTTAATGGGGGTAGTTGAACTGGGAAGGTTGAAAGGCGGCAGCCTGTTTAGGGTTAGAAGGTGGAGGATGACGTTGCCAATGAGTATTGTACCAATGATACAGTCGGACTGGGTCTTTAAGCAACCGAAGGTCTTTAGGGCGGGATTGTGCAGTTTTGCGCTTAACTTCCGTCGACATTCTAAAATTAGGTTTGTTCAATAGATCGGTATCCTTTTCCTCCGATGAGGAAGACGTTCTAGAAGTAGTTTGTGCGGTGCGCATTTGCTCGCTGACGGAAGCGCAGGAATGAGATTTGACCAGACTCAAGGATTCCTCTACCGAAATATCACGGCCATCCACATTCCTATAAGAAAAGTTTCCAGCATTATGAACCTCTGCACAGGACTTCAGGAAATTTATGAAAGCTAAGATGATATACTATGATATGATTAGGGAAAGTAAAACTTACAAAATAAAGCGGTTTGGCTTTAGTGTCTTTTTAGTTTCTTCAGTTTCTAGGAATCGCTTATCTTCTAGGGAACCCGGCGGAGGTGCAGTTGGTGGCAATTTCCTTTCATTCGTATTAGAAGCCTTTTCTTGCGTATGGGAATGTGCAGAGTTCTGGGAATGACCAAAGTTACCAAGACTGCCTAAGTTACTAAGAAAATTGCTATGCTTCTGGTCATGACGTATCATACGCTTCAAATCTAAGCGAACATCCGCACAATAAATAAGGTATTTAAAGTATAAAGAGAGTTCATTCGAATCTAATTTAACTCTTCCTCACCCGTGATAAACTGATGTAAATGATCTGGAAGAATATTCTCATAACCAAACTCAGCTAGAATGCTTTGAACCTCATTCTCAGTTATGCTATCAGGGTTTAAGACAAGTAAACTTGCCATCACTCTTAATTTTGCTTATTTATTCAATCTCTTTGAAAGTTTGAACGGAAACAAGAGCGCCAGACTTGCCTCACACGCCATCAATCGGCTAGTTTTTCATCTAATTGGCAACCCGCCAAATTTTGAATGGGAATTGAAAGAATGAATTGAAATAAATTTAATTAAAAAATGTTCAATACATTTAAGAAATTTTTTAGTATAATTTAAAACTATGATGAATGTATCCAAGGCTTACTCTAAAGCTGCCTATGTAGTTAAATACAAATCAAGGCTAAGCACTCCTGTATTGGACTAAAACAAGAATACAATCGGTGCGAATATGCAATAAATGTAACCGCAGTGCACGATTTTTACGGAAAAGTAATAGAGTTTTCTACAGAAAGATTTTTACGTCTGTAACAGAAGAGCAGTTCCTGCTAAAACCCATTTTGCTGACCGGTCCCTCGTTTTCAAGTGGAATGCCCAAACAAACGTATCACCTCTCTGTGGCGTTTTATATACAGGGCATTCATACGTATGCCTTACATCGAGCTTATCTTGGGTTACCGCCTACAAAATTCGAATCCATTAGTACAAGACTTGTTAATCAATTTTCTGTCGTGAATACTTTGAC
Organism: Lepidurus packardi; assembly: GCA_023053545.1. Lineage (NCBI taxonomy): Eukaryota > Metazoa > Arthropoda > Branchiopoda > Notostraca > Triopsidae > Lepidurus > Lepidurus packardi. The sequence continues at coordinate 7,146,296 of JAKZAN010000005.1, read as the reverse complement.
ATAAATGACGGGCATGGGATGGTACAGTTCTTTCAATTTGGGGTCGGTTAAAACTCCCGTTGCAGCATCCCATCTCGCACCCTCGAGACACAACCCATGGATGTATGCTCCTTCACGGGGAGCCGCTGTTACTTCTTCCCTTGTTTTCTTAGTCACTTCTATAGCAAGAGCCATCCGATCTAAAGGAAGTTCTGCTCTTCTTGCCGCTGTTTGCATTGTTGCTGTCAAAAACGCTTGCGGACTAAACAGGCCTCCTAGCCAAACGGATGGGGGCATCTAATTTCTAATACGTGTCAGACAATATAATAAACTATAAATATTAACCTGAAAATCGGACACCCAAGTATCCAATTCTTTATGTCGCTGCTGCAAGTCTGTAACCCAGGCCATCAAACCAAGCGTCGACGGATACGCAATTTTGGTCCAGCGTACCGGAACTTGGTCCATGTATAAAGACGTACCCAATTCTTCCATGTCCCTCGATAGCGTCAATTCACCCTTTAGAAAGTAAATACATTGTCTATCTTAAAAGGTACTGCGACACCTTATCGTACCTTTAATCCCAAGTCCAACTCCCGCAGCGAGCGCCGAATTTCGACTAATAACGAATTCAGACGCTCGCATTCTTGCATTATAACGATGATATAAGGCGTTCGCTCTTCAACTCGAGAAAGTATTTCCCCCATGCCGAATTCCTCCGGAATTCTCTCCAACAGATCATCCAACATTTGCTTTACCTACACATACAATTGAGTATTCGAAAGTATCTACTCGAATTCAAAGATTGTACCTTCTCGTCTCGCGTTGCACCCGATCCAGGACCCACATGGACTTGTCGGGGTTGTAAGCCCAGCAAAGCTTGACAAACTCGTACAGAAGCCCGGCTTAAAATGCCAATTTCGGCATTTGGGTGCATTCCGTACAAATGAGTGGATTCTGGTGGTAAAGCTTCGTCGATATAACGATGATACCCCGAGTAATCTCGGTTGGGAGGGGCAGGAAAGTTAGGCGCTAACATAAGCTCCCCATCAAGCTATTGTACTCATTATTCTTCTTTCTAAGTATACTAGCTTGGATTAAAAATTACTTTACCAAATCAGGGTGCAATAATTCTTCCAAATAAGCGCGGCACAGCCTACGATCCCAGTCATCCGTAATATGACCGCCGTACATAATCTCGCCGAGCAAATACCGCAAATCTTCCCATGGGACACGTCCACCACCCGCTTCAACATAATTGTGAAGAACACTAACACTAATCGTCAAATCACCTACAGGGAAAACGACTTAGATTGTCCCTCAAATCTAACGTAAACAGATTGGATACACACCAGAAGAGAAAGGATACGGTCTGTTCCAGCCTTGGGGTCCAAATTGCCTCCTTTCGGCAACGACGGCATGGAAATAGCACAACGCGAAAAGCAATGTCTTAAATTCTGCTTCCCGAGAGCATAATTCGAGCGCGTCTTGATCAAAGTGATCTAAAGCACGGTGCAGATTGGCTTGAATGCCTCTTGGAGGCTCGCTCGTCAACTTGATGCAAGACTCCAAAAGCCCCTAGGCGAAAAGTGGAATAAAGCACATGGATCGTGATTCGGAATGCTGATTCGACATACTTGCGGAATGACATGAGATTCTTTAGCAGACGGAGGCTCTACGCTGATAAAAACGCGGTAATCCACATGGGCAGTTTCTCCTAAACGATCCAAGATACGTTCTAACGTGTGTAACCACTTCTTGACTAAATGAATATTTTGGAGAATGACCCAATGGCCCTGAACTGCTGCTTCTTCAAGGGCACGCTCAGCTACTGCTTCTTGACCTTGTCCCAGTGAAACGCTTTGAATGCGGCCATTTTCGATAGTCCTCCCTAATTTACTCCCCAACAACTCAATTTCCTAGAATTTTAGGTTCCAGCTAATTAGTACAAAAAGGTTTTGAGATTTATATTTACCTGTAAGGGATTTACTCCAGGCGATAAAATGAAGCATAGAGGAGTGGTGGGACTGGTTTCTTGAAAACATTTAGCCATATCTATTGGTCGACTCTCTACGTACTTGGAACCCAGTTTTTCTTCCATAAAAAGCCTATCGACAAGGCAAATTTAACAGTTCAAAAAGCGAGTTTTCTATTATTTCTACCTTATAGCGTATGTCATTCGGTCTGGGCGTAATGCACGTAGAATGCACAACCTTTGCAACGTTGACCTGCTTTTCCATTCCTGTGGTAGTTTCTCCTTCTCTGGACATTCCGAGTCAACTATTTTCTTCCACCTTTTTGAGGAAGTTTCGATATCACGGTCCAAATGCCTGTTATTTGATTGTGAGAGGAGGTAGGAATTTTAAACTTATTCTTTTTTTATTACTTAAACTCATCGAGCGCTGCCAAGCCTTTGATAGCTCCCCATGACGCCGGAGATAAGAAGTCGACTTGACTCGAAACGCTGGAGCTTACGGGAAAACGTAACAAAAAGTCTAGCTCCATAGCGTCAATTTCTCCAGCCGCCAATAAAATCTAACATTAGAAAACTGAAGATAATAAACTGGTTATAAAAGTTAAGCTCAAACCTGAAAAGCCATTTGGGCGGTGAAAACGAGCTTATCTTGTTCAAAGAGACCACGGGAGGTGTACGAGAAAATGGAGTAGGTTATTTCCTCAATGAGGTGGTTTACGCGAGTCGACACTTCATGACAGGGAGCAGCTCTTTCGATAGCTTTCTGGAAAACACCTACAAATGCCTGTATCAGAAAAAGAAGAAAAAACATGTCATGATTTTTTTTTTTAAACATCTCGTCTTGGTTTTCACACCTTCAACGAGAATTGATAGATTGGATTGAGCTGATGTAGTTCACTGATTACGAAATACAACAAAGAAGCCCGAGAAGCTGCTGGTCTATATAATTCTCTTATTTCGTTGATAAGCACGGCAGCATTGGAAGCCTCCAAAGCTCTCGCCGCAATATCTGTAGAAGTTCTCTTGGTGTTTTCTAACGAATCCACTAAACAAGCGTCTGCCAAAAACTGTCCTTCTGCTTTCGATAAACGGAGCAATAAATCATCTTCCAGTTTCTTCAAGGAAATTTTGAAATCGTTCTCTTGCTTAATCAGCTCGGCCTAACCCCAAAAGAAAAAATCAACACGAATTCCTTCGACTGTAAACGCAACCTACTCTACGCTGTTCCAAGTCCGGTCTCTCCATGCGCACCACTTCTGCCAACAACTGCTCTTCCAAACCAGCTCGGGTAACTGTAAAATTAATTAGCGTAGTTTGCGCTTGTAACTCGGGACGATAATGTGGATTTGGAAGCTTGGTATGCAAAATGAGACGGAAATCTGAATTGTACTCAATTTCCTTATCGTTCATCTTAATTGCCCTGTAATAACGACAGCGAGACTTTTAATGGCAATGATCCACTGCATCCTCAATTAATTTTTTGTGAAATGCAAGTAATACGTTACCTTCCTTTCTTGATGAACAGACGCCCTAATAACGGGTCCAAAACGTTGTCAATATCCTCTCCGAGGTCTTCAATGAGTAAAGGCAAGCCTTCGCGCAAACATCGCTCCAGGGATTCCAGGAACCCTTTCTGACCCAACTGGGTGACTTGTAATTGGGAACTGTAATGTCCCTTAACCCACTTAATGCCTTGTAATTGCGGGTCAATAATCAAAGGCCAGCGATCGCAAGTAGTGAGAATTGCTGCGTTTTCTACTGACATACGGTCTGCCGGTAATCCTTCGTTATTCCATTCCGCTACCTGAGCCGGGTCGGCAAGCAATGCCACAGGATCGGCATCAGGCGCCAGTAAAATGGGAGTAGCCCCAGCCTGAGCTCTTAGGAAAGGGAGCCACGTCTTCTGCATCAAATCTTGCCGGCACTGCTTACTAAAGCAGCCCGCATATGAAATGAATGCGGTAGCCAGTAAGACATCCCCCGGTAGCGTATTTTCGTTCTTCTTTAAACTATAAGTCATTAGAAAAATTATTAATATAAGAATTACTGTCCTAAAAAGGATTAACTTTTCAACAGCGTGGGCCCAGCGAACCTTCTCGGAGGCTAAACCACTCAATAGACGATGTGCTTGCTCCAATGTTCGGTGCGTAGCTTCAGCCTGTGCTTGACTTTGCTTTTTCTCTTCCATAGCTTGCTGGAAATCGGCAGTCAACTGCTGCAGCGTTGCTTCTAGACTCTAGATCGTTCATAACATCAATTAATAATATGAATTTTACAGTTAGTTGTCAAACGTACCGCCACTTTGGCGCGTACTGCAGCGACTTTATCCTGCGCAGCTGCCAATTCAGCATTGGCTTGCTCCAGAGCCCTTCTCTTGGGCTCTACATCGCAATAAACATCATAAAACTTGATAATATTGATGACCCAGGAGCACAACCCTATGGAACAACTAGGCATTAATAAAAGAATGCTAGAATTCTTGAAAAACTTGAAAATAGTACCGGCTGCGGCTACTGATTTGGAACGAACTAGTTCCGGATCGAATTCTGGATTATCCATATATGGTTGAATAGCTTTTATAACTTCGGGATGAATATGCTCTTTATCGTAATTAATTAGCGCATCCAAAAACTGGTCCACGCGAGCCATCATGACCTTCCCCGCCCGCCATGATCGATCTTTAGCTACTTTTCCGTTCGGAGCTAATAAGACTAAAACAGCTGCTGCTACGTTGGTCACAGCTGACGGAGGAGTGCCAAACGACTTGAGTTCGGTTAGATTGGCTTTGTTCAAGGTATTGAGAGCCTCCTGGGCCGCTGCCAAGGCAGGTTCAGCTCTGATTAGATCTTCCTCGCATTCTTTTTGCTTCTGGGATACTTGTAATGCGATATCGGCTACTTTCTCCTCTTCGATGTCCGCTAATCCCTTTTCACGGGTCACTTTCTCCGTCTCTACTCGTACAACTTGGATAAGTCGATCCGCATCTTCCTTCTTTTGCTTCAACTCCACTTCTTGGACAGCTAGACGTTCTTTAAGTTCATCCACCTGAATTGAAGCGTTGCGCAGTTTCTCCAATCCGTTCTCGAGCCTTTCAACTTTACCTCGTAAATCCGAATGCTGCTGGTTAAGCAGCCGTTGGTAGAGTTGCAATTGCTCTAAAAAGGACTTGGGGGTGGTATAACTGTACCGACCTTCGACTTGAAGGAAAGTACGAGAGGCGTCATTCACACTTGAATGGACGTGAGCCATGAACTGAGACGCCCCCGCAGCGAATTGCTCAGCTAAAATGGGCATATTTTGCAGGAACCGCAACGAAACGGACAAAAGGGCTTCGGGAGGCCATGGTAAGAACCAATCTAGCGTCATGGATGCCAATAATGCTGGAAACCTTTGACACCGAAGGCGAAGCGTTGGTCCAACCGGCGAGCAGCATAGAACGATATGCAAATGACGACGGACTTGGTCCAAGAAAAAACGCCAGCAAGTGTCCCACGAGTCCACCAATCCCAAGGCTTTTACCTCGTTACGAACGCCCGATACAATGTTTTCGACTTCATCGTCGGCGAACAAGCCCGATACCTCCCCCGCCGCTAGAAAGTCGTTAATAGGTCCCAGAATTTGCTCGTCAGTTAAGTGTGCGTCAGTGATAAGCAAAACAATGGGTAATTTCTTCATTCCAGCTTTGAGGCATAAAACTGACAGATCTGTTTTGAGATCAGAAACCCCATATCCTTTGCGAGTGGATAGTTGGCAAACATCAAAGCCAGAAATGGACGCTGCTAAACGAGCTAAACTTTGCTTGCCACTGCCACCTACGCCAATCAAGAGTGCATTTCCCCTCGAAGACTCTAAAATTCGATTAATGCGACACACGTGTGCCATTGCGTCTTCAAAGAGAACGAGGTCCATCACCGGATTGAGATCATTGTAGGAAGCCAATGCTTGGTGTAAAACGGGTTGAATAACCGACCAGTCGTCAGCAGGACAGTACTTGGAGTCGCCTAATCCTCTTGAGAAATGGCAGAAGATTAAAGGCTGCTTCAAGACAGCAACTTCATCCACATCCTAAGAAAGATAATAATTATGATAATCCCAACGAAATTCATTTAAAAAGACGTACAAAAAATCCCGAGCAAGACTCCACTTCGCTTCCACCTTGTCTCTGTGAGAATAAAAAGGCAATGAAGTTTATTTTATATAGTATGGAAAATTTAAGGCTGTACGTACGTCAAAACATTTCTTCACGGTGTCGGATAAAACTTTTCGAAATAATTCCAAGTCTTTATCATCCGCTAACCGGTCGCCGTACACGCGCTGGAATTCGTGGACCCACAATCGCACCAAATCCAAGGCAGTGATTAAAGTTTCGGAGTTGCTGAACAGTAAGCCTTTAAAAACAGCAGCCAAGTCTCGCATGTTATAACCGTAGTGGAATTTGGCACTCGTGGGCTGAAACACCTGGCACAGTTTCGTGTGTAGCGCCATGGATGCTGCCACCAAACCGGGTACCAAGTTGGGTAAGCTTGGGGGGAATTTCTGCAAGGGATTACTTAAATGCTTCTGCAGCCATGTGCCATAAATTTGGTGAATAGCTTCCGTGGTCGGATTGCTGACTGCGAAGGTCAAGAAGTGGCGCTGTAGACGGGAATCGAGCGTGAAACTACCCGATGCGGGGTTCATACATGCAATGTATTGCACGTTCCGTATTTCTTTTTGGGTGAGACGGAATCGGTCGTACCAATGCCCGTAGCTCAGTTGCTGTCTAAGCAATGTGTGCGCTTGGATAGTACCATACAAATCAACCATGGGCGCGTTAATATCATCGATAAAGACCACTAAACGCTTGTTAGCAGGAGGAGCGTAGATTTTGCCTGCTTTCTTTTCCAAGGGTTTCTCCAAGATCGCTTGGACCATTTCGGAGGTCATGTAGTAATGGAACGGGACAACTGAGCTCGTGAAATCCTCCGGTAAGGAGGCCAGGAGCTCCTCCACCAAGGCAGTTTTGCCACAACCAGCTGGTCCAACTACTAGCAACGGCTGATGAGCAGCCAAAAGTAGGTCCATGAAATACCTCAAGCAAGTGGTTTGAACTGTCGGGACAATCGTCATCTAAAATTGTTTTGAAAAATAATAAGCTAAATTTATTTAATTAATCATAAAATAATTTAAATTAATATTTCTTTAAATTAAAAGAAACGTACATGGATCGGTAGTTCTGGATCGGGTTCGAATTTAGGAACACGATCAGACCACGGAATGAACTCGCGAATCTCTGGATCAATGCAAAAGTCAAACACTGAACCTCCGGCCGGAAAGCGAATGGATTTGAATTCGCTGAGCCACCATTGGCTAAACTCGAACCTTTGATTGCATGTCTAGTTAAAGTGATCCAAGAATAGAATAAGGAAACAAGATTAATAGCAAAGTATAGATTGATAGCAAAAGGATAAGAAGTACGGGTCCTATGTTACCTGTTCTGGATTGAGAGCAGAGCCGAAGGCCCATACGCATGCAAATACATAATACTGCTCATAAAGATCACGGGGACTGTCTGCTGAAAGATGCTCGGGTACAAGGAGGCAGTCTAACAGTTTGCAGAGCATTTGCAGGTGGCAGATTTCCGGTAAGGGAATTACCGGCTTGAAACGGCTCCTCAAGACTTCCAAGCAACTCGGCACGTACTTGTCCATGAGTATAGACAGATGTGCTCTTTCGCTGCTATTCGTTCTCGTCTCAATCCAACTCGTTACGTATGGTGTCCAGCCCAGATCTTGTTGGTTTAAATGCAGAATTCCTGCCCTGGACACTGTCGAAGGCGTAGCAGACTTTAAGTGTGAAATTTCGAAGATTAGGCGCATATGCGGAGTCAGAGAAACACGTTCGTTACTCGCCAAGGTTAGGACCTTGTTGTCATCCATGAGCGTATTCAGGGATTCGATCCAGAGTGGGTCAATATCTCCATCCAAGACGATCCACTTTGGTGAGTTGTTCGTAAGAGCAGCTTGGTCGCGTATGATGGAAGAAAACAAGCCATCCCTCCATTCCCGGGTCGTGGGATTGACAAACCCGAAAAGCTCGTCGCTCGTCACGGCTTTAGGGTCCAGATCAATACAGACCGGCCGCAGACGTAACAGCGAATACGCTTTGAGCAACGTCTTCCAAACCTGTGTCTTGCCCGTCCCAGCTTTACCCAGCATAAAAACGGAATGGCGGACTTGTAGTAATTCGTGTAACTGGAGGACTCGGGTCACAAAGACGTCTTCGGGCTGCAATTTAAGATCGAGAGCTGCTTGCCTTACAATCCGATCCATGGCCGCATCTCCTAGTCGTGGACTATCCACACTAGGAAATAGATCTCCAACCAATGACAAGAAAACTGGAACGTCATCAGTAACTAGTTTAGGCAAATTGGCATCTCGCAAAGCTCCCATTAACACTTGTTCTTCCGTCCAAGAGTGGTTGCTTCTCTTAGAAGAGCCGGCAACGACCAAAACAGACTTGATGGCCCGCAATCCCCAGTCGTAATGATCTTGCTGGGAAAGTAATTGACGACATAACGAATAGAGCGTGACAAACTTCCTAGCGAGGGCTTTCGCTTCCAAAAAACCTTCGGCGACCAACATAATTTCACAAATTAGGTCAAAATCGGGCACAATCATAGCACAAGGCCTGAAAAGCGCTTTCACGTTCTCGGGCAACTCTGTCCGGCCCGCGTAACCTGGGTTCATGGTTACAAACAGACCTACTGACGGCTGCAACGCAATTTCTTCCCCCATGAAATTAAATTTCTCCTTTCTTAAACGCACAGAGTCCAGAATGCTTTTAACTTGCACAGCGACGACTGACAGTACTTCTACAGTAATTCGATTGAATTCGTCAAAACAACCCCACGCACCAGTCTGGGCCAGACCTTTATAAATATTGCCGCAAGATTTATAGTCCATTTGTTCTGAGCAGTTGAAAACATAAACCATCATGCCTAAGGCTCTCCCGAGATCTTTCGAAGTTTCAGTTTTGCCAGTACCAGCAGGACCGGAAGGTGCTCCTCCCATCGTCAAATGTAAACTCTAAAATATCAACAAAATTACAATTCCTATCTTTAGAAAACTCAACCGAATAGAACCGAAAATTCAATGCTCCTTACCTGAGTTAGTGTAATGTAACAGCGATCAGTCAGGGGAGTAATGACCAGACGAGGGGTATTGCCTAAATACTCGTACCAATAACGAAATTGGGCATCGCAAATATCTACCCAGCAGTCTTTCTGAACTTCATTCCACCTAAAAGAGAAAATTCAACCTCCAAACTTGTTTACTACTTAAATGGACAAAATACCGATGTCGAAGCTGAGCTTGCCAAGCAAAGGCACTGCTAGATTCCACTTTCTGTTGGATTAGCTTCGCAACGACATCTCTGGCGTGGACATCGATAGTACACAAAGTCATGATCTTTTGGCGTTCTTGACCTGTCAGATCTCCCAGGAGTTGATTAATTAGCGCGTGCAACTGAGCAACCTGTTTTCGGTAGAGATCTTTCATGGCGTTTTCATAGCCTTCTTCAAGGCGCTGGAATGCCACTTGTACTTCTGCAGCCCACCAGATTTGCGACGCAGTTAAAGCCACTTGAGCAGGGTATTCCAACAGCCATTGATCTCGAGGTTTTTCTTCATACGTAGCCACAGCTTCTTGCAGCCAATACTGCAAAGTAGAACGCATGGTCCGGACTAGACTGTTCAACCATACTTCCACCATTCCGGTACATTCCAACGGTGTGTCAAAGTTCACGTACTCTCCATCCTTTGCAAACATGCCTAAAGCTTCCTGTGTGCCTTCTTTACATCCAGTTTTATTCTCTATCTTCAGTTTTGCTACGGAATCAAATAATTTTGTCAAGTGCTTTTGGACCAACGTGCACTGGTTTCCGTTCGATAAGATGTCTAATAAATCAGCCGTGGCTACGAAGTAAAACCGAGGAAAAGCAGTGCGTTTGCATTCCAAGTACTCCGCTAAAGCCTTTTCGCATAAGGTGAGCTGGTCCTGCAGGAATTCAAGCTGGACTAGCAATCCTGGCTTTGTTGCGACTGCGATTACGTTGGGTTGACTCAAAAGTTGGCTCAAGAGATCTTGAAAACCTTGATTGGTGTCGTCGAATCGTTGGGAATCAGCTGGTAGTTGCTTCCGGATATCTTCTGAGCCCACAAAAATTGACTCTAAATGACTCCACGACCTTTGAACATCACACCATTGGCAAATGACAGAATCGGCCAACGCGAGTTTCTTTTGCCAAGCTAAGACTTCACCCATGAGATGTGCGACGTATTTGGAAGTTGCCAGTGTTTGCAATTGTACTTGATTATCTTCCAAAGTGGCGATGAGTTCATCATTGGCTTTCAATAGCGTCAAACCCGTGCGTGGGTGACTTTCTCTTCCTAACTCCAACAAGGCCCACGTTGCTTCCAATTCTCGTAGGACTCGTTCCATAGAGACTTCTCTGACCGCTCGGTCTACTACAGCCCTTACTTCTTCTTCGTATCGGTGCAAATGCAAAGCTAGTAGATCCGCTAACGTCGTGTCTTGGTCTGTTACAAAATTGACAGTGAAGTTTTCCCGCAAGTACGGTTTACGTTTGGTGGCCTCGATCAACTGCGCCCAATGTCGTTCCTTAACTGCTGTATTCTGCAGCTCAGCTACAGCTTTCAAGGACGTTAGCAAGTTCTTTACAGCGCTTTCCAAGCCAGTAAAAGCGTCCCAATTACGCATTTCTTTATCTAAACCTCGGATATTCTTGGCGAAGTGTTTACATTCGATTTCCATACGTTCAACGTCAATATCTTTCCAAGGTGTCGTTTTCCAATGCTCCACGCTCGTTCGCACGATAAAGATATAATCCCAGAGATGCTTTAACATGGTAGTTTCCTTTCTGCAGTTTTTTAGCGGCTTAAATTCGGTGACGTTGACTTCAAATAACGCAGCAGACTCAACCAGATTTCGCATTTCCGTCTCCAGAACGCCCAACTTCTTACTGGAACCATCCAGCTGGATATACGCATCCGCGCAATCGTACCGAAAGAAGTGCAGTTTATGGAATTCTTCGCGAAACTGCAGCTGTTTACTGTCGAACGCTATAATAGCTCGTCTCAATGTGGCAATTTCATTCGCTTGCAAAGATGCTACTTGCTGGCGAGCTGCTTGGGCTGCTTGTTTCAGTCTTTTCCATCTTCCGGGCAATTCCTATGAACGAAAACAGTGTCCATTACGGCGGCTTTCTTACAGCTCTGCATTAAGTTATTCGTTGCATGTCACAGGTTATTAGAAAACTTAACAATTGACGTACGTTCAAGATGAGAAGTAGCTCTTCAGAAAGTTCGTGGTCATACATTCTCAAAAGCTGTGCAGCTTGGCCAAGTTCGGGAAAAAGGGCATCAATGGAAACTTGGCGGTTTTTCACGTCAGCTAAATGAGCCATAACCGTCAATAAAGCAGCTCCTCCTTGTCCATCAGGTGCGACAGGTCTTAATAAACCTTCTTCCGCGTCTTGGATGAACTGCTCTAATTCCTCCAAACTGTCCGTGACGTGTTCGGTTAAATGCTGGATGAACAATTGCTTCCAAGACTCTATCAACTGCTCCAAGCCGTGCATCGCCGGTTGGACATGAACCTTCAGCCAATTGTCTACCAAGCGGTAATTTTCGTGGATGAAAAGCTCAATTTGTAGTTTCTGCAGGTACTGCAACTGCTCCTGATAATTCTCTAACGTGGGAGGGCTAAACTCAGACTCCAGCACGCTTGTTAAGCGCGTTTTGCTATCTTCTACCACAGGTGCCAGCGGGCAAGCTGTCTGGACAAACCTGAGCAAGAAATCATGCATATCAGAGGCCCACAGATGCGAATATTTGTCGAATTCCCGTCGAAAACCGCGAGCATGGTTCAAAGCCTTATTAAGCCGATCCCAGAGCTTGTTTCGCATGTCTAGAACATCATGATTCTCTGCTACTTCTGCCTAACCAGAAATAAATGCAGAAATATACTTATAATACATAAATCTCTCATCAATTTCAAGTAGACACATTTATTGGTGTAAAATTTTTTTTTTTTTTTTACCTGATAACTGTCTTGGCGAGACAAACGCTGAACGTGACCCGCAACATGAAGGATATGATTGACATTCTGTTCAAATAGCTGTTTTAAGCCTTTCGGGTCGTCATCATTCAAAGAAGGGTTAAAAACAGGTCCACATTTCTGGAGCTCCAAGGAAACTTCTACCATAGCTGAAGAAGAGCAATACCTGGGATGAGTATGATCCAAGAGATAACTGAAGCTAATTCCCACAGTCCGCAGGAGACCCTCAAGTACGATTTTCTCAACGACGCCAATGAACGCCGTCCACGCTTCATTTTCATGCTCGATTTCTAGCAAAATCCTTATCTTTCCTAGTACACTTTCGATTTTCTTGCCTCCAACGGCAATTTCACCGTATCTTTTCGAAACCAGATCATGATTCTCTATAGCTACATCCATGCGGTCCAACAAGGGCGCTTTGCACCATAGGCTTGTGACACTTTTGATCGATTCCAGCAAACTGAACAACTCGTTCAAAGTGGACTCCACAGCTAGAACTATTTGCTCCAGCTGTTGTAAAAAGGGGTCCAAAGTAAGGGCAGGTGTATCCCATGTACGCTCAACTAATGCGAGTTCCACGAGGTCTTCCAGTGTTTCTAAACGAGGGCGTAGTAGCGCGTTTAATTGGTAGGAAGTCATGCTCTTGATGTTACGGTAGCTCGTAACGATCAAATCTACCGAATTTAACAACGCTTGGTAATGGCCGTGTTTCGCAGCCATTTCTTGAGCTTCGAGAGGGATTTTTACTTCTAACTGCAAAAGGCTCCGTGCTTCCCACAGCGCGACGGCAAACTAACGCCCCAACAAAAGATCATAGTCATCTACTTTGCATTGGACCTTAATATAATTAGCTTACGTGAGAGTGGACATTAGCAGCGACAAAATGTCTATTCCGAACCAGCAATGGCTGCGTCACTGACGATAGTACGGGTCCCAGGTTCTTGGCCCAGTTACACACCACGATCGCTTCCAAGCACTTTAGTTGCTCCGTTAATTGTTCATATCGCTCAAACGCTTGATGAGCCTGGGGAGTTTGGGATGTAATGCTCAAGTTCTGCAAGGCTTTTACCGGTCCCAAGGCTCGTTTATCCAATTCGCGTAAATTGAAGACTGCGGCCGCGGTAGGAGGACGAGTGCTGTCAGAGCGCGACGTTTGTGAGGCCAATTTTAGGTAGAGATCTTGGCAAACTTTAATTTCTTGCAATGCCATATCCGCCAAATGCGGGAAACTTTGCTGTAAACGAGCTTGGAGAACGGGATGTTCCATAAAGGTGCCCAGTAAACTTACCACCTTGCCTGCAGCTTGGGGATGGGTGCAATCGTCCAGAGCGTGACCCAAAACAGCGCACAATTTCTTCTCCAGAGCGTTAATTCCTCTTTCAAATCCCTTGACCGCGGAATTGAAAACTTCATTTTCGGGCTCTAAACAATCGCCAGAGATGCCCGACAGAAACGGCGCTCTTAGCTCAGCGAACTGTGTACAGATATTGGTCAATTGCAAGGAGAGATTCCGCCCACTTCCAGTGCTAAGCTCGACTCGACTCAAACGGCCATATTCTTGGAAGGTCACGAACATGTTCTTGATGACTTGCAATCGATTTATGAAAAACTCTAAACGTCCAAAAATAAGGCGATTTGAGAACTGCCATTCTTGTGCTTCCACTTTTCCATTAAAGCGCTTAAATAATGGAGCAATCAAACTTCTTTGTTCTTTGTACAATGATTTGTAAAGTGTCGTAGTTTCTAACACGGTGGCAATCCTTTCCATGGACTCTTCGGGCTCTCCGCTGAATAACGAACGAGGATCCAGGAACGTCCGTGCTTTATCGATAATCAAGTTGGCTAGTTGTTGAAGAAGATTTAGAAATCGTGCAGGTTTTCGGTAATGCGTGCATGAAACCCAAACTAGGGCTATGGAATGGAACATGGCTTTCAAAGGGGCATGGAGTTCAGACATTTCTGCCGATTCTATGGTTTCTAGGGGTCGAGCTAAGGGTTTCAGGTGTAACGCAATGTCTTGAGATTCTGCCAAAGCTAAAAAAGAAGGTAAGATAAAGTGCTAATTTCTTATATTTTTATTTCCTGTTTTTATTATTTTGTGGTGGGAAGCTAATTTACCTGTAACAACTTGCTTGAGAAGACCGCGAAATGTGTCGGCATAGGCGCTTTTCGCTTGTTCCAGATTTGCGGCCATTTTCCGTACATTTTCTTTTTTCATTTGCCCAAAAATGCCTTCCAGATCTTGAGCTCTATTCTTCCAGTAGCTGATTTCTGTTTACAAACGAAAGGTAAGTCTTGGTTCTGTTGGGGTTTTTCGTATTGCCTTCTTGGGGCGAATTTCTAGGAAGAAACTCAGCTTTCGTATCGTCTGCCAAGATTGGTGCAAGTTGCTGCGACCAGCCTTGCACCGCTTGCTCAAGGTCGGTTCGAGACAAGAAAGCGGCTGATCGGGAGGTCAAAGGTGGGTGTTCTTCCCTTTCAAGTGGCCCTCGCCAAGTCACCGGAAGAACAGTTTGGCCCTCTAGAGTGCCTCTAACGCGGGCGACAGCCCCTCGAAGAGCCCGAGCTTCTCGTTGTAGGTCTTGGACGATTAAAGAAGGGTAACCTTGCTCAGTTACGGAGCTCTCGATTGTAGGAACCACAACCTACCCATAATTCAAATGTATATTAATGAAGAAAATTCAAAACGAGAGATTTTTGTGACAGTGGTTCAAGAATGGTTATGTAATTAGAGAGTGGAAAGTTACGTCATCAAGGAAAGACATGACTTGCTCCAGCGGCTGAGGACTGATATCGCCAAACAAGAGTGAAGACCTGGGGTCAACCCGTGATACAGCTTCGGCCCTTTTCTTGAGAAAATAAACAGATTTCAAGCGAGAGCTTGAGGCGCCCGGTCCAGTGAGAGGATTGCTTGGGCTGATTGGAGCACTGGAAACGGAAAGTACTCCCGGTCCCGTCTGACTAATAATTAGCAAGGGGATACCCTCTTGATCAAGAAATTCCTGTGAAATAAAGGGGAGAGTAATATAGTATGTAAAAGTGAGTCAGGCAGTTACAATAATGGAAAGGAACCTGGATTGTGCGGCGTGCTTCGTCAACTGCAATTAGTTTCGCCCATCGGTCGGCTTTTAGCCTCAAGGATTTGTGAACAACCGTTGCGAGAAATTCCAAACGAGAGTCGCTAAGTAAGTTTTCAGGAGGTTTTTCACCCATGATTCAGCCTTGCTTGCTTCAACGATGGGAAACATATGGCTCTGATCAAAAGAAAACTTTCATCATGCCTCGAACTGCTTCCATTGATCAAACAACCCGTTTGTCAGTCGTGTTACCATATCAACCTGCTTGAACGTAGCTTTGGACACCTTGTATAGAACATCACTAAAGCTAAAGTTGTTGTTAGCTTTCTGTTCTGTCAAACTAACTTTTCAGACCTGGCTTATGGACAATCATCTAAAAAAATCCATGAATAGCGCACTCCTGGGAATGGATCTAATTGTCAAGAGTTTTGTTTTCGATGACTGGACATTTGCAGACAAGTAAACAACGCATGGGAATACGAAAGGCGGTACCACGGTACTTGCTTCAATTGTAAGAAGCGGGCACACGTCTCACGAAGAAAGACGGGTGGGATGTATATCCAACCGTTTCAATTTGATTATACGTCCCACCCTTTCAGTTAGATGTTCAAGTCAAACGTTATAAACAAGTTTATTTTTCAACAACTTGCAGGAAAAGCAGATGAAATTTCGCAATTACCTGTTACGTATTAAGGAATAACATTTTTGCTTTGAAAGCAAAGTGTTTAGGGACAAAATGACGACTAGGCAAGACATGGATAGAACTTTTCTAATGTAGTTAAGATGATAGACGTCAATCAGAAAAGCTTAAAAGTTTTGTTTGCTTTAGGAGCTGGCGGGTTCGGATGAAAGAATACTTTGCGAGTGAGCGTAGATTGGATACATGGGATCTGCTTTTTCAGGTTTAAGTAATCATCATCGGAATAAGTTTCAAACCTGGTAGCAACTTGACAGGCTGTTATAGTTAACATTGAAAGCAAGTCTTCTGTATCGCTAAATTCCTCGAGTACCTTGATCAAAGTTTGAATAAACCAGGAGCCAAGACGTTGCGTCTTACTTGCGTCGGTGCTAGTGCTTGCTTCCGCCTCCACTCTCCGATTTCGCATCCAGACTGCCGAGAAAAAAAGGTTAGCTCTAGAAAATTTGTAGCCGATATCAATACTTGGCCATTGGAAGAGGTCACGAGGAACGAAGAAAGGAAAGATTCCAAATAAACTTATCGACCAGTAGTCAACTGATTTAAGTTCATTTCGAAAGGAATAGAAACCTAATTTTACCACAAAAGACGGTACACATAAAGTGATTATCCATATGTGTTAATAGCTACCTGGCAGTGTGCTACTTGCAATCACTAAATCGGCATGAAACGGTATCGAAAACGGGAAGATACCGCTTTCGACAGAACGAGTAGCAGCTGCGTCTATTTCAGTTTGCATTCCAGAGCTATCGGCTCCCACTTTAAAAGATGTTCCTGCGTCAACTCGTGCTCCTCGACAAGCCTTGTATAATTGAGATCTTTTTTTTTTCCGATAATATATCAATTGATGACTAACCTGTATGATGATAATTTTTGGTTTTCCGGCTAAGGAAGGGCAATTGCTTGGTAGAAAAGGCTCCCATAATACTGTAGGTTTGTATTTGCCATCACACGCGTAAAGTTTGTCTCGTTCTCCGTGTGTAAACACCGCAATTAGTACGCAATCAGAATCCGAGTGGTCCATTTTTGATACTGAAATAGTAATTGTATGTTGTAGTAGAATAAAGAAAGGCTTATATGTGACGACTTACGCTTGACGATCTTTTCAGACACCTTTTCTCGATTGGCATCCGTAAACCACTTGACATCGAAGCCGAGAACGTCCAGAACTTTTTTCATTGCTTCCAAATCAGAGTTGGTATCTTTCCGCTTCTTGATACATAGGTGAGGCATATATTTGACGTGGTGGAAAATATAAGCGTGACCCCGCTTTTTATGTTGCATATAATAGTTCAAATCATACTCGAGCACATTCGTATTTCCGCTAGTTCAAGTAACTCAGAATTAATAATTGTAAAACAATGGCCCTTCGGTAGCTTACATAACAGGAGTGGACGCATTGCGAATGTTTTTTTTGTCTATTTTTGCAACATTTGATACCTCCACGATGTCTTGTTGAGGGCTTTCTTTAAATTCTAATACTTCCGCATGGCCTTGTCTGGAAGTATCTGAGGTCACTTGGGCGTCAATTACGTCCATACTTGTAACTTACAAATAACAGACAACAAATAATTATTGAACATTTACTGATCTGTCGAAATGGGCTCATTAAGCTAAAGTCTTACTGAAAATGGCAGAGCTAAAAAGACTCTAAAAAGAAACAACTTGGTTAGGTTTATGTAAACCGCACGCAGGCAATATGTACGAAACGAACGGATGGAGTTGTGCATTTTCTGACTAACTGATAACTTAACCACGATAATACTAAAAAAAAAAAAACGCTTATCGACATAGGCGAATTATCTCAATCCCTATCCTCCTCACCACACAGAGGTTACTCACTATTTCCTTTTAAATCATAGATTAAACCCTTCCTTTCAAATGCAGAGGCGTTAAAGAAAAGAAGAAAAAAGTACGCTAAAAGGGTCGAGGGATTGTACGGTGCTGTCAAAATCAGAAAAAATGTACTAAGGATCTCAATTTTTATAAAAATCCATTAGTATGTGTATTTTTAAATCTTATACGCGCCGTCTATTTTGCGATTCACACTCAAATTTTTTTATTTTTTCCTATTGTATACCTGTAGACGTAGACACCTCTCGCGTCTAAGAAAACATTACCTTTGTACATATAAAACATATTGGAGAGCAGGTGAGCACTCCAAAGGTCCAATTTTACGATTCACAATAAATTTTTTTTTTTACAGTTTTCAATCCTTTGCATCTGTAGACATATATACCTCTCTTACTTAGTAGGTATTTGCATGATGGTCAAAAATTACTTTTTTCCTAATTCAACTAAACTACATCAACATTAATTTCACATGATTTTCAACTATATAATGTGGTTTTCAGGTCAATATGTCCAAGATTTAAAGGTCAATTTTGGCATGAATCACAACTTGGCGATTTACATTCAACATTTTTCCTGTGGGCGTACATACCTCTTATATACTAGATACATGTAGTTTTTTACATACGAAAAACCGTAATCGTTTATTGAAGCGTGGAATTTTGCCATTGTAAATATATGTATTTTAAAAGATAAAGCGCGCTGCATCTATGTTAAAGTAATTATGTTCACCACTAGGTGACGGATACTCGTATTTATAAATCTATATAAAAATAAAAATAAGGATTCGGGGGATCGGCAGTGCTATTAGGAATAATAGCTGTGCAGTTTTACACTATTTTTTGTAATAAAATGGGTCTTTTCAATAGCAGGCTGGAAGCCGATGAAGAGGAGATTATCGTTCGCCCGAATTTCGCTTATCACTACCCTCCCAAAAATGGTTATACCTTATTTATAGCATACTCTTTTATTATTTTGGTTGTTCTAATTTTATTTAATTTACGTTAGTAGTGAAATTTTATTTTGTACAGGAAGCTTCTTTGGTAGTCATTTTATCATGGGGGGAGAGCGTTTCGATGTGCAGCTTCCAGAAGCTTACTTATTTGGCGATAATTCTGATATAAATCTTCTGGGTGGCCGGCCCGCCCCGGTAAAACCTCCCTCTAGAAAGCTAAAGAAAAGACCCTGAACTTAAACATCTCTGTCATATATATTTCAGTTTCCCTATGCTGCTCCGCAAGCCAACGATCCAACCCGAACCTTAAAAGCATTAGTTAACATACGGAAGGAATCTCTACGCCTTGTCAAAGCCCCTTTAGATCCATCGAAAGATGACACGTTACAAAGTACTCCTGAGAACGTGGGCTTCAATATCGAATTTATGCTCGATAGTGACATACCTTGCTCAGTTTCCATACATTACTTTTGCTTTGAAGAAGTACAAAGCCAAGGTGTCATGTAAGACTTCTATACGTATTTAGTAATGCCGTTATATCGTGTATTTTCGCTATAGGTACCGGTCCAGGCATGATACCTGCAAAGCTGGACCTTATTTTTATCCTATGGGTGCTAACCAACAGTTTACCCAACCTTCGCATGTATTTTACCCTGCGTTATTTAACGAAGAAGATTTATCTTTCAGTTTTGATACTGAATTAATCCCAGTGGCAATCCAAGTCGTCGCCGAAGAAGGAGAAGGTGAAAACACACTTTAACTCAGCAGCTTTGTTTTAAATATTCTATTTCAGACCCTCGCCAATCTCACACGACTTATGCGGTCGTAGAAAAGCACACAGATGGCTCGTACTTTATTAAACCTCTAAAACAAAAGTTATTTGTGGATGGCCTGTGCTATTTGCTGCAAGAAATTTATGGCATTGAAAATAAGCATAACGAGAATATAAAGGTAATGCTTCCTACCTTAGAAGTGAAATCAAGTCGCACATTTTTTTAGAGTATTGGCGACGATTTGGATGATAATGCGTCGGAGTGCATTATTTGCATGTCAGATGTACGAGATACCCTGATTTTACCTTGTCGACATTTGTGTTTGTGCAGTGCCTGCGCTGATTCTTTACGTTATCAGGTTCTTGCAGTTAACCTACTTAATTTCATAAGCAATGAGTTTTCGGTAGGCAAATAACTGTCCAATATGCCGCGTTCCTTTCCGAGCGCTTTTACAAATACGCGCGGTTCAGAAAATCGTTGAAGGGAGGGACCCAAGTGCCGAAAACAGTGCCCCAGCTAACCAAGAAGGAATTCCGGCTGGATACGAAGCTGTGGCGTTAGTGGAAGCTTTAAATGGGCCATACTTGTTTGCTAGAGACAGTGAAGAGAACGGCAGTAAAAAGTACAGCATGGCTCGTCATTTCTTTTCTCGTAAACAATTTTTTTAAGGGTTCGGAAGCCTGTGCGAAGTCCGTCAACTATGTCCAATATTAATGGCATTATTCAGCCAGAAGAAGTAACAAACTCGAAAAAAAATATTCGTGGAATCTATGTTCAAAATTGATGTGTAGATTCCGGCCAACTTTGCAGCTCGAAGAAGCAGTTCTCGAAGCCAATCAGGACGTCATCGTAGCAAGGACTTGGCGTCACCTTCAAGCATTGAAGCAGGCTTAGAAGAAAGTATTGCCAGGAAGCTGGAATTTAATCCAGAAGAAACTCTACCTTCCTCTGTCGAGGTTGTAAGCGAAATTGGGAAAGATAATTTACACCTAGAGCATTCCGAGGAAGACTGTCCTACATGCGGGGAAATTTTGGCTTCTGTGGGAGAAACTCTGAACTTGGAAAGAAAGATCGAACGAGAATTTGACCCCGAGTATGAGATGGAAACAGATTCCACAGCCTTGGAAGACGGGAATGGGCAGGGCAAGTTGAAAGCTAAAGTAGAGGCTGTGAATGCCTTGCTGCTAAGCCAAACCCAATCTGTTCATTCCCAGTCGCAATTAAGCAGCCTGGGAAGACGATCTGTGGGTCATAAAAGCCAGAAGGTAAATGGCGGGCTTAGAAGAGTTAAAAGCGGCACTGAACGTTTACACTCGCCCAAAACTGGATCATCAACTAATTCCACTCCTGGCACCCCGCAACCATTGAGTCACGCTTCCTTACGGTCATCCGGAGAGAGTTTCAGTTCGGCAGGATCTACCAAGAAGCTTTTGCCGAAAGCTGATAACGAACTGGATGGAAATTTGCCATGAATTAAACGAAAAAATATTACTTCATCCGAAAATCTGAACACAAAAAAGAATGGATTAGATTTTTGCTGTATAGGAATGATTGTATGTTGATGCTTGATGTGTCATACTATATGGTGTTAGCCTTTTTCTCAGCTTTTTAGAAGGAACGAGTTGTCGAGCAGCTTTTAGAATCTTGTATTTACACATGTTTCATATATTAAAACACCAAACATCTTTGTTCATGATTTCTTTTTATCTGGTCATGTTCTTTGTTTTATATCCGTTAATTTTATACTTAATCCATTAAAGATTAAAGAAAAAAAACATTTCGCACATCACACATCATTGGTTGTTAAATTTCAATAGGCGTGGCCTCAGACGAGCGCCGCCTGTTTGGAACCTAAAAGGTTGCTTGTGTTGTGTTCGTTGAACTGGCTAATGACCACAAGAAAAATGGGGGTAATATGATATCGTAAGAGATTTAATAAGCTTTGGCCTTTAAGAAAAGAATGCGCGCTTATCGTTCACGTGGAGCTTATATGCTAAACGCCAACCCAACTTTGCAGCACATGATGAACGTACTTCGCGACCATCATGCCCCAGCTAATGGTGTTCCTTTGCGGAGATTTAACCCACGGATGCCAGTAGGATCTTCGCCTCGAGCAGCGATATTAAACGCTTTGATGAGCTCACCTCACGTGGATCATACCTACACAACTGCAGACAATGGATCCGATAGCGATTCTAGTACTGTTGCTGAGTTCGATGGCCCTAGCTCGGATGAGTATAAGTTCTGCAAGTCGTCTCATTCAAGCTCGGTAAATTTCCAATCAAAGGGCTCTCTGGGAAGCACGTTTCAGTCGCTTTCTTTACTAGGTATTGGAGGGGTTGAATGAACTCAGATTATCTCGTCAATTCTGTGACGTAATTTTAAAAGTAGACCATGAAGAATACCCTGGCCATCGAGCCGTATTAGCGGCAGCAAGTCCATATTTCAAAGCCATGTTCACAAGCACATTAGCGGAATCCCAACAAGAAGTTGTCACATTAAACGGTGTGGATGCTTGTAGCATTTGCCTGTTGCTGCAATATGCGTATACCAGCCAGGTTGTCATTACTCAAGCCAATGTACAAAACCTACTTTCAGCTTCGAATCTCCTTCAAGTAATCTAAGTTCGTGAATCTAAAACGTAGATCTTTAGTTGCTTTTTTAGATTTTGTGCGTTAAGGATGCATGTTGCAGGTTTTTGGAAGAACATATGGACGCTTCCAATTGCGTTGGTATTCAATGTTTCGCTGAGACTCACGGCTGCTCGCAGCTGCAAGAAAGAGCTGAAGCCTTCACTTTACAGTGCAAATTATACATCAGTCCCATTCTTTCGGTTCTTTTGAAAATAATTTCTTTCTTAGGAACTTTATGGCTGTTGCTGAACAAGAAGAATTTCTAGCCTTAAGTGCCCAAAGACTAGTTGAAATTATCCGCCACGATGGCCTGAACGCGGACAAAGAAGAGTCTGTCTTTTTAGCAGTTCTGCGTTGGCTGAAGCACGATTCCTTGAGAAATGAAATGTTCTATGAAGTAGCTGCCTAGATTATTTCTTAAACTAGCTTACAGGTCTTTTGCTCCAGGTATTAGAACACGTACGATTGCCTCTGATTAGCCCATATTTTCTCCACGATTATATAGCGTGCGAAGAATGTATCACTGCTTCGTCTCGATGCCTAGAATTGCTTGAAGAATCCCGCCTGTACCATTTGCTCCCAGATCGTCGCCCAGAATTGCACTGTGCTCGTACCAGGCTGCGAGATAATGCGCATACACTTCAGGTACGAATTTATTTAAAGATCTCGCTATTTTTTTCTTTTATGTGTGCATTTTATTTCGTTCGTCTTCTTATCTTTAAACTGATCTAATCGGAAAAAAACAAAATGGAACAAAAAACTTAAACGCTTGACTTTATTAGGTTATTGTGGCCGCAGGTGGAGAAGATGATAAAGTCGTATTACGATCCGTAGAATGTTACAATCCAGTCAAAAGGCAATGGCAAGTACTAGCCTGTTTACCCTACGCCTTAAGGTATTTTCCCCAAAAAATTATCGACAAAAATTGGTTCTAATGAGGCTGATAATATTAAGTAAACATGGATTGGCTGTGTCGGGGCATAACGTGCTTTTCTTGGCGGGTGGAGAGTTTCCTGATGGCAACGTATCCAATTTTTTGTGGAGGTACGATCCTCTTTGCTGTGATGCCTGGCAGCAAATGCCTCCCATGCTGGTACCACGCTCAGAATTAGGTAAAAATAAAATAATTCTCATTTGAATCAAGTTTAATTCTTGTTCCTAAAGGATTGACAGTCTTAGATGGTTGTTTGTTTGCAGTAGGCGGCTGGCAAGGGTCACACAGA